>CP119638.1:562500-1145000 GCA_030078075.1 Crithidia sp. LVH-60A | reverse complement strand
CGCAGTAGCCAGTGGAAGGACCGCAGCGTGCGCGTCACGGCGGTGGAGAAGGAGAGCGTCGTGTACGCAAAGAGGTGCGGCATGTTGAGGTACGACAAGATCATCACACCGGACATCAACCCGAACACAGGCCCGCGCGCCACCGCAAAGCCGAGGCTGAAGAGCGCCACCATGAAGAAGGCAATGTACCGCATCGTGTGGATGTGGTCGCGCCACCAGTCGTCCTCGACGTACGACACGAGGAGCTTCGAGAAGGACGTGTTCGCCCACCGCCCCTGCGACCCCGACATGCCGCTCTGCTGCAGCGGCGTCTTGCCTGCCCGGCTGATGCTCTCTTCCTCCTCGGGCCCCGGCGTGTCGGGCTCAGTCGACAGCAGGGGGTGGAACGGCGTGTTGAAGGTGATGGAGCCCGGCGAGGCCGGGTCGCTTGCTGCGGTGGATGGCGCACCACGCCTGCTGCTTCTGGTGGGCTGCGTCGCCGAGGCGTCGCTCTCGCCGGGGTCGGATATGGAGCGCGTCGCCGACGTGAAAAACGGCTGCGCGGAGTCCCGCCGCAGCGGTGGCGCGTCCGCGTCGTCCTTGCCGGGCACCTCTGGCTGGTTCAGCAGGGCATCGGTGCGCTGCTCCGTCTGCGGCACCGTGCGGCTGTCGTTCAGCAGGTCGCCCTCTCGCGGCGCCTCGCGCAGCACCGTCGTGAGCACAAACGCCACCTGCACCGCGCACACAGTCCAGCTCGCCGTCGTCACCCACGGCTGCCGGTCCGACCACTCGACAAAAGCGTTGGTGTGGCACAGCAGCACGAGAATGACGGCGAGGGTGACGGCCACCACAGCGCATACAATCGTGCGGGAGCGCTTCTTCGAGGTGAAGCGCACGCGAGCACGCAGCAGCGGGTAGTCGAGGTCGCGCTGCGTCGTGTACGCGTCCACCATCGCCTCCGCAACGCAGTTCATCAGCTTGTGTCCCACGGTGGCGGCGGCAACGGCCAGCGTGGCGAAGGGCAGCATGCGGGACGCGATGGAGCTGAGCCCCGACACGAGCGTCCACACACTCGACGTGCTGAAGGGGCGACGCTCCATCTCCTGCGTCACCGGCATCACCAGCACCCACACAATCCGCTCAATTGAGGCGTGGGTGAGTGCCAGCACCATCGCGAGAAACGGAATGTAGTAGACGCTGAACAGTAGCCGGGTGAAGGTGTCAAAGTAGAGCGAGACTTCGTCGGGGAAGTAGAGGGAGCGAAGGGTGACGTGGACGAGCGCCACCAGCGCCGTCGTCTGCCGCCGCCGCTTTGCGTACTCTCGCAGCACGAGAGCCTTTAGGCGGCGGAGGCTGCGGCGGACCACAACACGCACATCGCTCTCCTTCGCCGCGCTCGGCACCTCCTTGCCTGCCGGATTCATACTGATATGACACTGACAAAGAGAGAAACGGACGGGAGCGGGCTAAAAGGAAAAAAAAAAACAGTTGAAACTCGTGCTGCAGTGTATAAGAGGAGATGGACGACAAGAAACTAAAACAAGAGCAAAATCACAGCAGCTCTGCGACGGCCTTATCGATGCACAGGTTTACAAAGAAAGGAAAAGGAAAAGCAAGCGGAGATGGTATGCGCAAATAAAATGAGGTGAAGGAGGGTGGCGTGGGAGGAGAGGTAACGCAAGGCTTCGTGAAGAGTCTCGGACCTGTGCTGATAAGCAGTACAACGCACCACGGAGAGGATATGCAAACAAGTGAGGAAACACAGAGAAAAGAGAAGAAAACAAAAAAAAAATTTGTATGTGTGTGTGCAGCGCAACAGCAGCTGACCTTTGATGTCCCCTTATATGCTTGTGACTTTTTTTTTTCCACTTTTATTTTACTTGGAAGAGTGGTACAGGTATACCAACAACCCTCCAAAAATGAAATATCAGAGGCTCAACAATGTATATGAAGAAGCTCCGGAGAACGGCAAAGGAGCGGTGAGATGGCGGACAATGCCGACACGAAGAAATGACAGCAGCGTCACCCCACCAGCAAAGTCGTCGCGAGGCGCGAAAGTGTGCTGAGTTGTGCTCCCTTCCTCACACAAATGCACGCGACTGAGTGCCTGTATATGGACCCTTCAAGTGCCTGTGTGGGTGTGGGTGAGTGCGCACGTCTGAGCAGCAAAAGATAATACGTCTGTGTTCACTGAGTCGCCGGACGACGAAGGCGATAGGAAGAGTTGGAGGAGAGAACAAGAGCGTGAGAGGGAGAGAAGAGTTTTACAATGACTGAAACACCGCATGCTGCGGATTGCAATACACAAATGGCGAGAAGTCGACTGAAGGCCTCTACGTATTCATCGCTTTACCTTGTTTGTTCTGCTCGCCGGGCACAGCAGATCGAGAGGTGCGCTGGACATCACGCACAAACCTCAAAAGAAAAACAGAAAAAAGGGCTGCCACAACGCTCGCCACGCAGCCACACTTGCTCGCAGGTGACGCTGCCACTTAAGCACGTCGGAACGCTGAAAAAAAGTACATTTTTTTTTCTCTCTGCTGCCGCTGTGGTGTTGCTGTCTTAAAATGAAGTCACAGCTAGTGCGGATCACCGAACACGCTCAACTTAGTCTCTTTGTCTCTCAGTTTGCACATGCGCAAGCAGCACGATACGAGTTACACGCGTTACAGCACACCCATCTCACCCCGAGCCGCGACGTTGAAGCTGTCTTCCACACGATCGCGACGCTCATAAACTTACAAAAAAATGCGGGCTTCCAAAGTCAACAAATACTGGAAGAGTATTCCTCCGCAAACAAGAGGACCTCGCAATGGTCTGGAGGAGCCACGTCGCTGCGTACTCGCACCGCCTGCTCACATCTTCGACGCCTGCGCCGTCTCCTTGAACACCTTCAGCACACGCTCCCGTACTACACCCGCGTCCACCGCACTCTCCGCCTCTACACCAGGGTACCACAAGAACTTCCGCACCTGCGCCGCCAGCACGTCAAGTCGCTCCACGGCGCTCTCCTGGCCCACCGCACCGGCCCTGTACACCACCACCCCCTGCCGCGGTCGCCTCGTCCGTGCACTGCTTGTCGACGTCGACGGCGGCGGCGGCGGCACCGGTGGGGGCGGCAGACGATCGAGCTGCAGCAGCGACAGCGCGATGAGGCTCTCGTAGTAGTGCTGCAGCGTCTCCTTGTTCGCCGTCACGGCGTAGTTCAGCGTGCCCTCCTCGTACAAGGAGCGGCAGGCTTTCTGCGTCGTCGTCACCAGCTCTGCGGCCCCCAAGGGCAGACCAGGGAACGCCTTCAGGAGCGTCTGCGCCGCCACGAGCACCACGAAGAGCGCCTCGAGGTGGGGGCAGATGAGCTGCAAGAGGAAGTAGTAGTACCGCGTCACCGGGAGGGTGGTCAAGGGACCGTGGCCGTGCAGCGACGCCGCCGCCGAAGCGCCGGCTGCTGGTGGCTGGTCGCGTTGCAGGCGGTTCACCGTGCACTCCAGCCACGATGCGAAGCTCACAGGCGACGTGGCGACGTAATTGGGGAACTCGGTGGACAGCAGGCGCTGCAGCAGCTGTGCCTGGTTCGCCAGCACCTCGGACTTCACTGCACGGGTGCCGCAAACGGTAGCGTGTTCGGCCGTGGGTGGGTGGTGTGGGGTGGACGGTGAGCCAAAGGCCTGCGCCACGACGACCACCAGCGCCTCATCGATGCAGATGTGGATGAGCTGGTTGGTGCTGATGTTCACGCCAAGCCGCGTCACCACGTCGTCGGTGTGGTAGGCAACAGTGGACATGCCCTCCGCCAGACGCGCGAAGCCGTGCAGATTGCTCAGCGCCGTCTTCACCACGAGATCGGGGCTCGACGTCGCGGCCTCGGTGGAGAGACGAGCGCCGCGGCCGAGCAGGATGCCGCGCAGCCACGACACGCCCTCCTCCATCACCGTCACAGGGACACCGGACGACCTTCGTGGCTTGGGGGACGCCACCGCCACTACCGCCGTCTCCGCATTCTCCGACGAGGACGTGGCGGCCACCTCACTCGCCGCTTCCCTTGCCTCTGTCGTCCTCTTCGTTGCTACAGTGGTGGCAGCCGCGTAGTATGGGCTGAGGCACTCGAGCAGCGCGGCCACCATGCTGGCCGGGGTAATGACGATGTTGCGCTGCAGCTGGTAGGTGAGGTGCCATGCCGCGCTGCTGAGGATCGACGGCGGCGTCGGCGAGAAGGGCTTGGTGAGCGTGGGAGTCGTATTCAGCGTCAGCGGCTTCCGGGAAGAGAGCGGCCCCTCTTCTCCACGAAGGCCATGTGTTGTTGATGTCGCGGCTGCGCCACCGGAACGGGTGCTAGACGTCAAGGCGGCTGGGCTCTCTCCGGCAACTTCTGCCTTTGCCTGGTAGGGCAGCGGGCATTGCATTGGGTGCTCTTTGAGCGACCGCAGCGACACGGCGTCGCCGATGTGGATGTGGATGCTTCCGTGCATGCGCTGCAGCGTACTGCTTGCTTTAAAGAAGTTGGCCAAGTTCTCCTTCGGCTTCGGAACACCTAGCAGCTCCTTGGCGTACATGTTCGCCTCGAGCAGCTCGTCGTAGGAAAGACTGACAGGCAGGAAAAGAACGTCGTCGAGCTCCTGCTGACCAGGGTGGAAGAAGGCGTCACACACAAACTTCAGAATGCCCATCTTCGGCGCCATCGTCTTGCCGGTGCGGCTTCGCGTCCCCTCCATGAAGAACTCAAGCGGGTGGCGGTGCAGCGTCATCTGCCGCACGTACTCCTTGAAGAGCGCGGCGTAGAGGGGGTCGCCGCGGAAGGTGCGGCGCATAAAGAACGCACCGCTGCCCCGCATGAGTGTCGCGATGGGGCCCATGCTGAGGAAGTCCTCACCGGCAACGATGTGCGGCATCGGCGACTGCATCTCGGCAAGCAGGAAGGACAGAATGAGAAAGTCAACGTAGGAGCGGTGCAGCGGGACGAAGACGAGCGCCACGCGTGGCATCTGCAGCTGCCGTTGCAGCCGCTCGAACGCACCGTGGTTAACGTTGACGCGGTGGTAGATGCGCTTGAAGATCTCACGCACCATCAGCCCCATCGTACGGCACTGCGGGTGATTGAGGGTGTCGCCAGCGACGAGGAGAATCTTCTTCGCTTGAGCCTCCACCTCCGCTCTGGTGGCGCCGTCCCTCGCCGCCAGCGCTGTCATGAGCTGCTGAATGTGCGGCTGGGCGAGAATCGTCGTGAGCGTCTTGGGGGTCATGCCGGGGGACATGTCGCTACGCCACCCGTTTGGCCGCAGCGCCGTGCGGTGCAGAAAGGTGGAGCAGGTGAAGAACTGCCGAACGAGGGAGGGGAACGGGGGAATGCGCTCGTCGCCGTGGTAGATGAGATCGTTCGTGAAGCTGCGGCGGGGCTCGGGGAAGCCATACGGTACGGCCAGCGTCCCCGACGCCGTCTGTGCTCCAGCTGACAGCGCCTCCTCTCCCGCCCGCTTCTCCTCTGCCGCAGCCGTCGTTGCCGGACTGCGCTGCACACCGGCAATGCCAGCAATATCCATGCTGCCAGCACCGGTGCCGCTCTGCGGCTGCGCTCGCGGCTCTTCGCTTCGACTCAGCACGCAGTTCGCCAGGTGGACCAGCGCCGACCGCGCAATTGTGGAGATGTAAGCCTCCCAGTCCACCTCTGAAAGCGCCACGCACTGGTGGTAGGGCATCAGCGCGTAGTGCATCGTCAGCCGTCGCACCACGTGCTGATAGGCGTCCACGTTGAAGTCGTCAAGCAGGTAGGGCGTGAGGGAGAAGGTGGAGGTCGCCGAGGCTCTGCGGCAAAGCGCGAGGGCAGACGCCGCGCTCCTTTCGCGTTTCGTCGCTGCGCGTGCGGCGTCGGTGATACTGCTGAGAGCCCCATCGAGCTGCCGCACGTACTGCTGCATCCGCCGTGTCACCTCCGCGCCGTGGAAGTCTTCCGTCACCCGCTGTCGCTGCTGATACGCGCGCAGACCCTCGAGCAGGTAGGTCGGGCACCGCGGCTCCGGGCCAAAGTTCACGACGTCCTGCAGGTGAAACGGGAACTGCAAGATCGGCGACGGCGTCACGACACCGGCGACGGGGAACGCAGCGGTGATGTGGGCGGCGAAGCGGCCATAGTAGCCCATGAGATACTCCCCCACCATGCCCCACACGAGCGACGCCTCGCCTGATTGGTGCGACTCGGCCACCGCGAAGGATGCGAGGTGGTGGCGAGGCACTGGAGAAGAAGGCGCTGCGCCGTCCTTGCTGTCGGGCTTCTCCGGCTGCGCGTATGTGACGGCGTCGCTGCACTCGGGCAACTCGCCGCAGCGCAGAAAGACTAGCCCGAGCAGAGCCGCATTCAACGCGATGTCCACCGGGGTGATGGTGGCCGGCTCGCTGCGGCTGACAGGAAAGTGTCGCAGCAGCCCCATCGCGTTGGCGGCGCACAGCACTGGCAGCGTGCCGCCGTGCGACAAACCCGTTCGCCCCTCCACCGCTACCTCCGCACTGCCGTACTCGAGGGCTGGCGGGTCCATGGCGTGCACGTAGGCGAGCTGCACGTACCAGCTTAGATCGGTGGCCACCGCGGTCGAAACAGCTCTCAGCATCTCACACGCTGCCACGCGGTAAACGTCGTCCGCGACGACGACGAGGCTAGCCGAACGCTTCACGTTCGCCGTTGTGGCTGCAGCTGAAGACGGAGAGCGCGCGGCCCACAGCGTGCGGAGAACCTTCGCAAATGGCCGCAGCGCCGCAGCCGTGTCCAGGCCGAGTGACTGCGCATTCAACACCATCACGAACAAGGTGCTCTCCACCTGCAGGGCACCAGTGGCCACGGCGCCGGCGACATCCGCACGCGCACCATTGCACACCTCGATACGCTGCAGCATCGGGTGAATCTCCTCTCGCCGTGGCGAGACGCCGCCGTAGAAAACTTGCGTCATATGGGTTACCGTTGCATGCGGCTTCGGTGCGCGGCGTGCCTTCATCCTGGCTTCAATGCCTGTCAGAGTGGCCGCAAACATCGCCTGCCCCGCCGCGGCTTGCTGTCCTCGACCGCCATCAGCAGCAGCATCGCCACCAGCGACAGGCGGTGCTGAACTCTCCGCCGCTGCTGACGCGCTCGTGGCGTCCTCCGGCACGTCGGCGAGTGTCACATCCCACACAACCACCCTGCAGTTTTGCGGCACGAGGGAAGAGGTGGCGAGTGCGCAGGCGTAGGTGGCGCTGACGGCATCGACAGTGGTCAGCAGCACAACCCGTTGACACTGCTCCGGCAGCGTGAGGTGCGTGGCCTTCAGAGACATCTTGTCAGTGTGTTTGACCGGTGCAAATGCCTTAGAGGGAGTGGAAGCTGCCTAGTAGTGGCACAGGATAAAACGAATCTTACAACGACACGGAAAGAGTGCGTAAAAAGCGTTTTTTCCTTTTTTTAGGAATCGAGTTTTGTGATAGAAAAGTGGGTGGGGAGGTACTGTCCCTGTCGAGCGACTGGCCCTCTCCACAACAATGACGAAAAATGTTTACTGTACGGTAAGGTTTGTTGGACAGAAAAGGATAACCGCAGGTTTTACACGAATGACAGACTTATTTCTTGTTTCTTGTTTTGTTGTTTCTGCTTTAGAGAAGATGCCACAAACTATAATGTATGGGAAAGGGGCACAACGTGAAAAGCAAGATACGCGGTAATGGGTGAGATCAAAAAAAAAGAGTGCGTTTAGAGCACGGACGCGAAGACTCTTCACGTCGGGGAAGGTGAAGACATAAAAGCTAAAAAAAAAAAAAACGCTTGACAACACCGGCTGCAACAGAAGAGCAGGTGCAGAGACCACGTTGGCAGCGTACAACAAGCCGCGAGAAGTGTGCAGACGTGGAACGCAAAAGCTGTGGGGCACTCACTAGATCACCTTCGAGACACAGGAGAGATGTCAGAAGGTGGAAAGGTGACGACTTACAAAAAATCGTGAAGAGCCAAGTGAGAGAGAGGAAGGAAAAAAAAAGGACCGTGCAGGAGAAAGAGGTAAGTGAGGAGAAGCAGAAAATGCGAATAGAGCTGAGGATTCACCAGCGACGCACAACGATGCCACTTCATAAGACAGCTGAGTAGTCACAACAGCCCAGGAGAGGAATCGTATTCCAACTCCAGCTGCATAGATGCCCAGGTGGAGGCTTGTGCACCACACACCACAACACACATCGAGAGAAGGAGTGCACCGCACACGACTAAAGGCGCTGCATCTCGCAGCACTACCAGCCGCCGCTCGGGGCATCCACCGACGTAATTTACATCATTGTCTTTTGTGCTTCAGCACTGCGAACGCTCATGCGAACAGGGGAAAATCGTACAAAGAAGCCAATCGGGAACAAAAGGAAACATAGAGAGAAAAAAACAAAGAAGCACAAAAAGACAGCACCGCGGTGCTGGTGATAATAGTGAGGGAAATAGTTTGTCGGAAAGGCGCTTTCCACAGCGGCACTTCGGCGGTGGGCAGCAGCAGCAGCAGCAGCGCCTCGTCTCAGACTTCTTCAGGGCTCCTGAGGAGGAGTAGGCGGCTACGTGCGCGTGTGTGAACTGCGTGGAAACAGCAGTGGGTGCTGGCGCAACGCACACACGCTGGAAGGCACGCGGTGTGGGAGCTGTGCATCGACGGGCACATGTGACAACTCGTGAACTGTAAAAAAAAAAAAAAAAGCCGCGCCGTCTCACCTCACCCGGCAGACAAATACACACACAAACACACACGTGTGCGCAAAAGCGGGGAAAGGGAGATGAGGAGGCAGGAAGGGAAAAGAAGAGAAGAGAAGAGCACACACCGCAAACAAAGTGAGAAAGCCGTGGTGAGGAGGGGTGATAGCGAAATAGGTGGAGCGGGCTCCGGGTGGACGTGCGTGAGACACATAAAATGAGAAATAAAAAGAAGGTGGTAGAAAAATAAAAAAGGGTGAGGAAAACGCGAAGTTGCTCGCACAATCGCGCACACCAAAGAGCGGGTCACTTTGTGTCCGGCTGCGTGGGCTTGTTTGGCGGGAACTCCTTGCGGCCGCCCATGTGCACCGCGTGGCGCGGCGTGTCGCGGGGGTGCACGTGGTCGCTGCTCTCCCACGGCCAGCCGCCAAACTCGGTGCGGCGGTAGTCCGCGAAGCACTGCAGGATCTCTTCACGCGTGTTCATGACGAAGGGGCCGTGCTGCACCACCGGCTCACCGATTGGACGGCCCTGCAGCAGCAGCACCTCCGCCGGCTCGCCAACGGCGCCGAGCACTAGCGGCGCGTCCGCCGCCACGCGCACACCCGTCATCGCGCTCATCACCGCCTCGCCGCCGCCCACCTCCAGCTTCCCGCCGCGCACAAAGTACACCGCGCGGGTCGACGACGCACCGCCCGCCGCAGCCGGCAGCGTCACCGCTGCGTCCGCCGGGATGTCCACCGTCCACACCGCCACGTCCGCGTCGGCAGCCGCGGCCCAGCTGTCCGGCGGCGGCGGCAGCGGCGTCACGCCGTCCAGCGCACCAGCAATCACTTTTGCCGCCGCCTTCGCAGCCGGCGCAGCACCGCCCGCCCGCAGCGGCGCCGTCGCGAGCTCCACCACGGGCGTCTCCTCCTTCCAGAACATCGAGAAGTACGGGTCGCACATCTTACTCTTGCGCGGCAGGTTCAGCCACACCTGGAACAGCTGCAGCGTATTGGGTCGGTCACGCTGCAGGAGCGGGAACATCTCCGTGTGCTGGATCCCACCGCCGGCCGTCAGCCACTGCGTGTCGCCCTCGCCGTAGCGCGCCGTGCACTTGGCGCTGTCGGAGTGGTCCACCAGCCCGGTCCGCGTCACCGTGATCGTCTCGAAGCCGCGGTGCGGATGCACCGGAAAGCCGGGCACCGTCGTCCCGTGGTACATGCTCCACCCGCCCTCGTAGCTGAAGTCGGAGCCGATGTCACGCCCGCGCAGCAGCTGCGGGTCCGGTCCCAGCGAGTCCTTGGTGCTTGCGGGGTAGGCGTCGTTGTGATACACGCAGAACAGAAAAGGGTCGAAGGTCTTGAACGGCGAGCGGCCCAGCGCGAACACCTCGCGGACAACCTTCGCCGGCGTCGTCACGGCAGCGGGGACCGACATGATGGCGTGCGGTGGGCGGTGGTGCGACGGGTAGACGAGCACGAGCGCAACAGCAAGGATGAGCGACGCGAGAAGCGCAGCTGCGGTGGCGGTGGGCGGCGTTGTGGCGAGGTGCGGCGTGTGGACTGAGCAAAAGGTGTGAACGGCGGGATGCGGAGCTGCGCAGGGTGAGAGAATGAAAGGAAAAAATAGAGTGAGTGGGTGGGTGTGTGGGAGGGGAGGTGTGAGGGGTGTGTGAAAGCTGAAGGGATAAACAGCAACTTAAATCAGTGAGGCGGCGAGAGCGGGGTCGTAAAAAAAGGGAGAGGGAAACATGAGAGAAAAGGAGGCAAGAGGAGGCGGAAGGAAAAAAGAAACACACAAATACACACAGCCCTAAAAGCAACTCATGGAAAAAAAAAGGCGTTCTATTTGATTGCAACGGGCTGCGGTGGGGTCACTGAAGGTGCTGCATCTCTTGTGAAGGGAAAAGTGCCATGACGACTACGCCAGAGCGGAGCGAGAGAGTCAGAAAACGTCGTAAAAACCTAATGCCGTTAAAGAGCTTTCACAAAAGAAGAGAAGCTCTGCATGTGGCTTTCAGAGGCTCCGGCAAAAGAAAGCCGAAGCCTGCGACTGATTACTCGACTCTCGATTCTGTTTTTTTTTCTGAATTCTCTGAAGTTCCGTTGCTCTTCGTTCAGTGACGCTACCGCACAGGAACGATCGCGACATGCTTGGTGCAGAAGCGTAACTCGCAGAGAAAGAATCTGCCTCGGGCACTCGACGGCTAAGCTGGCGGACTGTAGTAGCTCAACGGTAGGCGGAAGTGGGTCCACAAGGAGCACTGCAGAGCGTGCAGGGCGAGCCGGCTCTCGTCGAGGTCAGGGAATGTGATGACAAAGCCACGCGTGCTGCGACTGTACTCCACGTTCATTGCGCAGAAGAGTCCGGTAAAGAGACTCGTGACGAGCGGCGTGAACACCATCACATGCGGACCTAGAAGGAGGGTGCCGCTGACAAGTTGCTCGTCATGCATGATCAGCGCTGCGGCGAGCTCCTGTTGCCCTTCCGAAACACGTTGGCACAACGCTGACCACCACGCATCCTCCTCTGCTGCTGCCAGTGCTGTTGCCTCGACGTCCGTCTGTTGCTGCTCTCCTGGTGAGCGTCCTCTTCTCTCTGTCCCCTTTCTTTTTTCTGAAGTTGCGGGCTCCTGTGTTGGCCGTGCAGCCTGCCGCTGCTGCCAGTAGGACTCGACCAGCTCCTGCATTGCAAGGCCGTCCGCCCAGCGGTAGAAAAGCCCGGCTGCCTCGGCGGTGGTGAACTGCACACTCACAAGGGCAAGCTGCGGCCGTCCATCACTGCCGACACAGCCTGGAGGGCACGGGTAGGTCTGGATCGACTCCACGGCGCCAAAGTGATGGGCGTGGGCAAAGACGAAGTCGTCCAGGACGGACGACAGCGCAGGGAAGTCTGCTGCGGCAGTGCCAGTACTACTTGCCTGCGACGCACTGCGGCTGCCGCGGCTTGAGTTGTAGGAAGAGTAGGACGAATACGAGTAGGAAGAGGAAGAGAAGGCAGTGCTGTGACTGCCACCTGAGGCTGCTGATGCCGTCATCGTTCTGGGGCTTGTCTTGCCTTTCTGCGCAGCGTCGTCCCCATGCGTCGATGCCGGTGAGCCTGATCGAGACGAGGTACGAGTGGAACGCTCCGCACCGCTCGCCACAGCTGGTTCGCTCGCATCTCTCTGCAGATCACAGAAAATGGAGAGCGGCGGCTGGTCCACTGCGTTGCAGCTGAGAACGCCGTCACATGCCTCTGCAGGGCACCACGGCGCACCGGAGTTACTGTCCAGTACTCCCGCCGCGACGCCCGTTTCCGTTGTCGGCTCCTCCACCGATGGAGAGACCATGGTGACGAGGACGCGGCGAAAGCTCGTCGTGCGAGTCTTTAAGAAAGCGGCCAGCGACTCCAATTCCTCCCCACAATTCACCGAGTAGGCCTCCCAGTACGCGTTCCACTGGCTCGGTGGCACCGGCACCGGCGGCGCAGCAGCAGCAGCAGAGGAGTAAACACCAACGCCGCTGGATAAGCCCTCTTCCTTTCCCATGCCACGCAGCACCTTCCATGGATTGGGAGCGATGTAGCGAGTGGTGACATCGATGCTGGTCGATGTGCCAGCCTTCGCTGCAGGTGTTGATTGAGATGAGGAAAGGGTGGTCTTTATGGGGAGGGTCAAGCAGCCGCGGCGCCACTGCGCTACAGCAAAGGTCTCCTTCACGGCTGTCCATGCTGCCTCAGAAGCGGCATTAGACACGTCTGCAGTGGCGGATCGCGGAGTTGGGGAAGACGGGCCGTTGGAGCGGGGTCGCTTCTGCGGTGCAGCTGACGTCTCCATGGCGATGAGAGGGAAGTAAACAATACGGCGACTGGAGGGCCGAAAGCGGTGGGAGGTAAGTAATCAGATTGCAGATAGTAGGGAATGGCTACTTAAGTGCTGAAACAACTTTGCATTTGAGGGGTTTTTACGGGCGACACCACCAACAACAACAACAAAAAAAACTCAGGCTGGACGCTGACTCATGAAGAAGTGAGATGTGGAAGGTGCGTCTGTGGGCAATGTAAGAGGGAACCCGCCTACGTGTAAAGGTTGTTCTTGAATGTTTTCGCAGCACGACGAACCTAGAGGCAAAGGGAGGGGAAAAAGAGGTATTGGATGTTGTAAAGAACTCTCAAGCAAAGCTGAAAGCAATTCATTGAATAAATACTGAGAATATTAAGAAGGTCATTGCAATAGTCGCCCAGCGTACCTTGCACCTGCCGGCAAATCTGAGAGAGACACTGAAAACTTCGAGCGTAGGAACCGAGTCAAGGCTCTATAAAGTTGTGACTTCTGCCCAACACGTATGTTATTCACGCAGCTGTCGATCTTTCCATTCTCAACTGCGCGAAGCTAGCTTTACCGAACATTTTATTATTGCTAACTGATTTTTTTTTATTAGTTGTGGGACAGCAACAACGACAAGTTAAATGGAGGTGCATCGGGACCGACAGAGGAAGAGGAAACAGAAACAAAAAACAAAAACCGACTACCGCCACGGCAGCAGCAACCGGCTCTTTCTCTTTCGTATCAAGATGATACACGAGACGCAGTGAAAAAGAAGCTGAGAACATTAGGAGAAAAACATATGAGCCATCGACCGTCGTGCACACAGAGTAAGAGAGATGCGAGAACGGCATTTTTTTTTGTTTAAGCGACATGCCGAGCAAAACTTTCGTTTTTTTTTTTAATTATAGGTCTTGCACCGCATCTCTCACGCCTGTGTCTCCTCCTCCTCGTCGTCACCGTAATCGAACTCCTCCTCGTCGTCCCAGTTGTTCCCCTCCTGCTGCGCCTCCTGTTGCTGTTTCTTTGCCCGCTGCTTGCGATTCACCATCAGCTCCTCATCACTCTCGCTGAAGGCCTCCTCCACCTCTGGCTCCGCCTTCTCCGGCACCGCAGCCGCCTTCTTCTTTTTGTTCTTTTTGCTCTTCCCCTTGCGGCCACCGTCGTCGCTCTCGTCGTCGTCGTCGGCTACCGGCGCCTGTGTGGCCGACCCCTTCTTGCCCCCAGCGCCAGCAGCGGCCTTCTTTTTGTTCTTCTTGGCCTTCCCACCACGCCCACCCTTCGCCGCATCGTCATCGTCGCTGTTGTCGTCGTCGGCGCGCAGCCGCTGCAGCTCCGCCGTGAGGTCATCGACGCGGCTGGCAGAGTCGGCTGCGTGCCGCTTCGCCCGCTCCGCCAACGACAACTTCTCTTCGCCGTCATCGCTGTCGTCGTCGTCGTCGCTGCTGTTGTGCTGCGCGTGGCGGCCCTTCTTCCCACCTTTTCCAGCACCTCCACGTCCCTTCGTCGCCGAGCGACTACCTCCCTCGGCGGTGTTGCTGATGCTCGATGCCTTGTCTGTGTCCTTGCCAGCGCTGCTCGTGGCACCGGTCCGCCCACCAACACGGCCGCCAGCTGTTCCGGATGACACCGATGGCGTTGCAGCGCCACCGATCGCACCCCCGCCGTGGTGTGCGTTTGCCCGCGACACGGCATTCGCGTCCAGCACGAGATCGCCGCCCTCGCCGACCTCCGTCACGGCCGCGTCGATCATGTGCGTTGCGCTGCCTGCCGGCAGCTCCTCCTTCACGAAGGTGTCCAAATCGCGAAAGAGGCTCGGCTGCATGACTAATAGGAGCGAGTGGGTGGCACCGGCAGACGCCGCCGCCGCCGCGGGGTCGTTCTCTACCACCTCGGCGTCGTTCTCACCGCACCACAAACGCAACTTGTCCACCGCAGCAGCTGAGGTGGTGGTGCAGCGGATCTTCATGTTGGCCCGCGCAATGGGGATGATGTCTGCCTCGATAAGCGCGCGGATGAGGCCGAGGGCCTGCTTCTTCACCGGCTGGTCCAGCTTCACCGCCGCACCAATAGAACGCAGGGCCTGCTCGATGACTGGTGGTGGAAAGGGGTGCTGCGTCTTGCTGTTGACGCACTTCTGCGAGATGATGATGGCGACGTCCTTGAAGATCTCGTCCACCTCCGCTGTACGCTCCTGCTGCGCCACCTGCAGCTCACCGTGGTCGAGCATGAACTTGATCGCCTGCTGCTCCGTCATGTCATTCCCGAAGACGGTTTCGACCTCCTTCTCGGAGGCGAGGTGGCCGCGGCCGACGTTTGTGAAGATGCGCTCCACCTGCAGCACCTCGTCGAGGCGGGTCTCGGTGCCGCTGCGGTAGGAGATGACTTTGTTCTTGTAGCACGCAATCTCCAGCTTTACGCCGTTTTTGGAGTAGCGCACGACGGCGATGTTCGTGTGTCGCCGCTGCGAGAGCGGGAATTGCATGCGAGCGCTCATTGCTGCTTGCTTCTGGTCCGCTACTTCGTTCGATGTGAAAGAAAGAGAAGGGGAGTGTGTGTGCCTTGACAGTCTGTAGCTGCTGAGATGATAGAGAAAAAAAGTTGTAGAGCCACGAACAGACCGGCTGAGTTACGATGTGCAGGAGAGGAGATACTGCAGACGCAGAAAGGCAGTATGCGCGGTGATTATAATAATGCTACTTGCTGGCAAGCTGATACGCGTCGATGCGTATTTCACCCGCTGAATGCGGTTTTCAGCCTCGGCTCTGTGAAACACACAGAATACAAAAAAAAAAAGACAGTCTTTAAGAGCTTAGTTACTCAGTGTAGCGTAGTGCGAATGAGTGTGGAGAATGCTTTTCTGCCCACATGCAAAACAAGTTCTTAAGCGTTAAGAGCGTACTCGAAAAATGGTGGGGGAGAAAGGCCACAAAGAGAGGTGGAAGGCAACACGTGTGCACGTGGAGCGCCGCCGATAGGGAGCAGTAACGAAGACCGTGAAGCACTCACAGGAGAGCGAATGAGAAGGAGGAGGAAGAAGATGAGAGTGTGTCATGAGAAAGCTTTTACATTGCCAATAAAAAAAAAAAGAGAGTGTTTAGAAAGGACGAACAGCAGCGTAGATAAATGTATTCAGAAACCTCACAAGGCAAATTCAAAGCCGCGTGTTCTACGCCGCCGCAACACACTTCCAGAAAAAAAAAGTCGCTTACTTGACAAAAGCACCAGCTTCGTTCTCCCTCTATTAGAAAGGGCTAATGCGATGTCTTTAGCCGCACCGTGCGCAGTGAGCAGACTCGTAGCTTTCTTTTATCCTTCTTTCCTGCTGTGAGCAAGAAAGGTATCAAAAGAAGCGTTGCACTGATTGTCGTCCATTTGCAAAAGAGAAAAAGCAATGCGAAATATTTTTTTTGTTTTCGGTCGCGACGCTGAAGCTCGAATGTGCACTTCAGAGGGCGACTACGGAACGGCAACACGTCTCTAACAACAATGGAAAAGTACAGGAGGCAGAAGAGAGAGGAAATAACAATAAAAAGACACAGGTACAGCAGCTGCACCGACATCTCGATGCGGCAAAAATCAGTCGGGGTGGCAACACCGATAGCGCTATCTTTCTTTTCCGACTCTACACCGGCATACGCCCGAACTTTTCGCGGTACTGCAGCAGCTTCTCATCCTTCACGCGCACCAGCTCCTCAAGCTTGACAATCTTCTCCGATAAAATAGACACCGTTTCGCGCAGCTCCTGAATGGTGTAGTCCTTTTCCCGGACGAGGTGGCTAAGATTCTTGACCTCCTCACTTGGTTGCTGCTGCTGCTGCTGCTGTGGCTGCTGTTGGGGAGGCGGCGTCGACTGAAATGCACCACGGCCGCGCGGCGACGGGGGCGGACGCTCTGAAGGGGCAGCAACAGCGGCCGCAGCGGACGGCCCGCGGCTTCCCCCAAGGCTACCATTGGCGGACGTGGGACGGTCGATGAAGTGTTCCTGCTCGTAGGCCTGCAGCTCCCCAGTGGCCCGCATCTCCTCGCGTCTCTGTTTGATTTGGGCCACCTTCATGCGCAGCGCACGCAGGAAACGTTCGATGGCACCTGGCACGGCGGAGACGATGTCCGCCACCTCCTCTGGCGGCACCTCGAAGTAGAGCTTGCGCAGCACCTTCGCGTTCAGGGTGTTCCAGTTGTCCATCTTCTTGGTGTGCGACATGGCAGGTACGTAATTGTGCAGGTCCACCAGCTTTGGGAAAAAGAATTTGAGGATTTCGGCAACGGAGCAGCCATCGGCGAAGTCACGGGCGATGTTGCGCTTGGGGCGTGAAATGGGGATCTCGTCGACCCACGTGTACAACTCGTGGAGGTCCTCCTCACTGAAAGGAACCGTCGCCATAATTGCCCTTTTTAGATTGCGTTTGTTTTTCGATAAATTTCCCTTTGAATC
This sequence comes from Crithidia sp. LVH-60A, assembly GCA_030078075.1. NCBI lineage: Eukaryota > Euglenozoa > Kinetoplastea > Trypanosomatida > Trypanosomatidae > Crithidia > Crithidia sp. LVH-60A. The sequence continues at coordinate 1,128,122 of CP119638.1, read as the reverse complement.
TAAGGTTGTTGCTTTTCTATTAATTGGGTCGGTAATCACCTTGTCACTGCGCAACAGCAACGAATCAAGCACCCGATCGTAGACTTCCGTGGGCGGAGAAAAAAGCAAAAAAGCGATGAGGGTTTTAAGACGAGAGAGTGGACCAGAAAAAGAGGTGAACGAAGTGAGCACGAAACAGTTGTGTTGGCAGTAGTGCATAGCCATCAACGCAGCCCACCCGGAAGGCAAACGTGCTGGGCAGCTAAGCGTTTCCGACGGCGTCTCTCGCCTTTGCCTCTTGTCCTTCATCGAAGGGAAGGAAAGTGACATTCTGCGCCGATCCGCCCTCACTTCTGCGCAAAATATTTATCTTTTATTTATTTAAAGGAACGCTTGCTGCTGTCTAAAGTTAAACTCATGACGTGCGTCTTCGCTGGTGGCTGCATCAGAGTCAGAAAGATAAAGAGAAGGACAAAAAAAAAAGAAATTCTACGCGTCTATATTCGAAAAGAAAGGAAGAAGGAAGCAGTCGAACCACTGCGGACACAACGGAGTCGCTGCAGGAGAGGTGCGCAGCAACTCACAACAACAATAACTACAAACGATAGTAATGAAATGAAACGTCGTTGGGAGGAAAAGAGGGCAAAGAGGTGAGACAACAAGTAAATCCGAAAGGGAAATCTCTTCTCATCTAGCTGAGGGTAAAGAAAGCCGCTGCTATCGGTAATGGAAAGCAGCGAAGGTGTGCAGAGTAAAAGGGAAGAGTAGAAATACAGATTCAGTAACGACACGAATAACAGAAGAAAAAAAAGGCTGTCTTTTTTCACCTTTGATAGTTGGTTCACACGCGCTCTACGTGCTGCTGCAGCGCACTAACGATGCCCCTGACGCCATCAGCAAAGTCGTGCGCTGCTTGGGCATCTACCACTACGTGCTCCTTTATAATAGGCAACGCCGACGTGGTAGGAAAGAGACCGACAGGTCGAGCAGCCTGATCACTCAGCGAGGGCGTCCTCGTGCTGCCATTCAGGGAGTCACGCGGCAGCGACGGCGGCGGCGGAGGTGGTGCCCCGCGGCGCGGCTGCGTGGGGCGGCTCTCGCGGTCGTCCCAGTAGTTGTGAGAGTCCGCGCGGTCGCCATCGCCATCCTGCGAAGGCGTTGAGACAAGAATGTCGTCGTCTTTTTTCGCCTTTGCGCTAGTCGCGGTGCGAGGACGTGAGTAGGAAGGCGCTGCATAAGAGGAGCGGCGCTCTCCTTTCTCGTAGGGTCTATCACGATCGTCTCTGCGTGCGGTGTATGACGTTGGCAATGAAGAGGGGGCAGCCTTTGCCGGCGCCGCCTCGTCGCTGTTGAAGTAGCTGCGCCGCGGGATGTCGTCTATGTCATCGTAGTCCGCCGCACGACTCGTGTACGACGGCGGTGGCGGCGTGGTGCTCGTAAAGGGAGACGGGCGACGTGCATAGCGGTCAGCAGCAGATGCACCACCAAGACTACCGCCACCGTTGCTGCTCTGCCGACGCTGACCGTAGGACGTGTAGTGCGTCGACGCAGAGGCGGTGGCGTCTTCACGCGGGCTCATCCGTCCGGCGCTGCGGACGTAGTCTGTCCAGTGGGTTGATGGCCTCGTTGCTGCACGACCGTGTGCACGCGGAACGTCACCACCGCTGGCGCCGTCGTCTACGGAGGTGCGCCGAGGTGTCTCGCCATAACGCGAGGACGAGAGGGGTGTGTACGGACGGAGCCGCGCGTAGCGGCTGGCCGACAAACCTTCCCCAGTCTCCGCCTCACCGCCACTGGCGCGGTCCCGCCGGTAGTTATTGTAGGGCGAAGCACCATAGCGACTTGCATAGGTGTCGCCGATGTCACTCGTGTGATGGTTATCGAGGCCGTCGCTGCGACTGCGAAAGTACGGCCGGGCAGACGACGATCGGCTCGCCTCCTCCCGCGCTTCTCGCGCCGCGGCACGGGACCATGAGCGAGGCGGGTAGTCGCGGTAAGAGTACGGAGAGGCAGCAGTGCCTTCGTAGCGGGAGGCGCCAAGGGACTCGTAGGATGGGGAGGTGTAGCGACTCTCCGCAGCACCAAAGTCGGCGCGACTTCGCGCACGTGGCGTTTCGGCCCAATCTGTGTAGGGGTCCTGCAGTGGCGGCGGTGGTGGCGGTGGCAGAGGCAGCGGTGCAGGCTTCGACTTGGACCGGTGATGGCGGTCGTGCTTCTCTTTGTGTCTCTCCTCCTTCGTCAATTTCTTTTGCTTCTTCTCGGCCGACGGCGTGCGGTGCCGCTCCTCCCGCGTCTTTTTCTTTTGCGCTGCCACATCCTTCTCCTTCTCCTCCTGCTTGTCGCCCTTCGACTTGCGTGCGTGCCGGTCGCGCGCGCGGCGCTCCTTGCTGGTACTCCGGCGACTATGCTCACGCTCACGGGTGCGTCGCCCATGGCCCTCCTTCTTCTCTCGTTCTCTTCGTGCCGCTGCCTGCTTCGCGGCGTCGCGCTCGTGCTGCTGCTGCTCCAGTGACTTCAGCGCATCCGACACCCTCCGTTCTCGCTGCAGCAGCAGGCGGGAGAGCTGGAACTCCATCGAGGTGGCGAGGTCGCTGTCCACGTCGCTGCTCTCCCCGTCGCCGTTAAGGCCCGCAAGTCCGCTGGGCGAGAAGTCGAAGCCGTTAGGAGCACAGAAGAACGACGCCTGAGAGGGAGAGGCGGCGGTGATGGACGACGACGATGACGAGGACGTAGAGGAGGCGGAACGGCGCTTGGCCTTGTCTTTGTGACGCCGCTCGTCCTTGCGGTGCTTCTCTCGCGCTTCCTCGTTCTCCTCTTTGTGTTTCCGGCTGCTCCTCTTCGTCGCGCTTTTCGGTCTGTCACGTGCTGCCGGCGGCGGCGCGCTGATCTGCCGGTGCTGAAGCTGGTCCTTCTTGGAAGGCAGGCTTGCGTGGCGGCTGATCTTGGCATGCTTCTCCGTCGCCAGAGTCTTCGACTTCGCCGTGAGCACAGCCGGGGTGGGTTCGACAACGGCAAATCCCGCATGCGCAGGTGCGAGGGAGGTGCGACGACCCTTGGACGCGGTTGCGATGGCAGCAGCGGCAGCAGCTGAGTTCCGATGTGACGCCCTTTCCCTAGGGTGCGCTGCGGCCGGCGTGGCGTCGCTCTTGCGCGGCGAAGACGACGAACGCCGCTGGCGGCTGTGGCGCGGCGACGACTGCTCGGATGCGAGGGCTGCCGCGGTGGGTGGCGTGAGGCTGCGCGTCGCGCGTAACCTCCGCGGCGACAGCGGCTGCACATCGCTCACCGTCTGGATCGAGTTGTTCTCCACCTCGTAGTCCTCTTCGTCGACATTCCCCACCTCGCTGCCCTCCACAAGGTCGAAATCGTCCGCTGTGGGAGAGGGCAGAAGAGAGAGGCGGTCCTTCGTGGCCTTTTCTGTCGAGGCAGGAGGAGCCACTGCATCGTCCTTCTTGCCCTTCACCGCCTTCGCGGGCACCAATGCCTTGCGTGGCACTGCCGGCGTTGATACTGAAGTCCGTCGAGGCTGCTGCATAGCCTCTGCCGCCACGCGTGCGTCCTCCTGCCGCACCTCGCGCTCCATCTCCCAGAAGGACGGCGGCAGAACACGCGGCGGCGTCGCGACCGCTTTCCCCTGTGGCACAGCAGCGGCAGCGGCTGGAGAATAAAACTGCTGCTGCTGGTGTGCTAGTTGTGGTTGGCCACCGTAGAACTCGTTGGATGGCAGGCCAGGCTGCTGCTGCGCCGGCCACCGCGTTGCATTCCACGCCGCCGGTGCACCCGCTGCGCCACCGCTCACGGCGTAGTCGCCGTATCCCTCGAAGGGCATCGCACCGAGAAGTCGTGGCGTCGTGTTGAAGGGAACACTGAGTGGCGGTTGGGGTGCAGCCTGCGCGTAGCCGGTGTGCAGCGTCGATGCCGCACCCGCCTCTGCCGACGCAATCAGAAATTGTTCCATGGCGTTCTGCCTCACCTTGCCGGCGCGCTCCCGCAGCGTCGACTGCCACTCCTGCGTGAGGTGGGACACGTTGTCGACGGTGAGAGATGGCACGAAGAGCGGCACCCCGGAGGCAGACGCAACGGTCGGTGGCGCAGATGCAGCAGGCACGATAGCCGGAGGACCGCCATTGTGAAGTGGGTAGGAGCCAGCGTAGAAAGGGGCTGGCTGCGGGAAGGCGGCGAGCTGCTGGGTACCTGCGACGATTGTCTGCTGTGGTGGCGCATGAGCTGTCAAGACGGGCTGCTGCATCCCGGTACGCTGAGCAACTGCGGCAGCCGTCGAGGCGCGCCGAGAAGACGCACCGGCGACCTCCGCCGTGGTTCGCTTCACAAAGGACGCGGGGGCTTCAACGTTGTCGTCGTCGTTCTCAGGAGAGGACGCCGCGGCATGTTCAATACCGTTGCTGCCACCGACTCCCGGCACTGTGTTCGCTCTGGCGGCTGCAGTAGCTGCAACGGCAGCAAGCGGGGCGTCAAGCAGTTCGACGGCCTCCACCGGAGGAGCAGCGCTGCTCCTCGTTTCAGCCGCAATCGACGGACGCACAATCGGTGTGGCAGCCGCGAGGGGCATCCCGGTGTCGTCACTGAGACGCAGCACACCAGGGCCCACGCGGTCGGTCTGGGTCGCACTCGCCTGCTGCAGCAGCAGCCGCTGTCGTCGCGAGCCACTGCGCGGCGCCGCTGCGATCCGCCCTCCAGTGGCAGTGACATCATCATCGTCGGAGTCTGTCCATGCTGCTACGCCTTGTGCATCGGCGTTGCTGCGCGGCCCAGCACCGCCGTTCAACCCTTCGTCTGCCGCCAAGGTGAGTCGAGGGAGGAGAGGCATGGCGACGGATGTGATACCAATACGGGGAGCGGTGCGCTCCTTCAGCTCAGCCACCTCTTTTTCCAGACCCCCTCCACCAAAGTAGAAGTCGTCGTTCTGGGCAGGCCGGTAGGACGCGTCTGGCACGGCTGTCCGCGCTGTTTGAGCTGTTTGGGCTGCGGTCATTCTTTGTTGGTGCTGCTGTTGTTGCCGTTGATGGTTTACTGCAGAAGAAGTGTCCGTGTGGCTGTCAGCTGTGTTGAGAGCATTTGCGATTGCCAGCTGCGATTGCGGTGCCTTCACCCTGGAGTGATGCGAGGACCGCCGTGAGGAGGAGACGTGGCGGTGGCGGTGCCGCGAAGGCGTCATGGTCGCCTCATCTTTGCGCGACGTCGCAGTGGCCGTGGACGCCGCACCATCAGCGTCGATGCTCCGCTTCCGTCTCCCATCAGCTACGGCTGCGACTGGCGCTACTGCCGATGCGGACGCAACCGACGAGGATCGAGAGCGCCGCGCCTTTGCCACAGACGGCTGCTGGCCAGGGCGAGAAATGCTGGGATTGTGCAACTCTTCCTTGGACCGCCTGCCAGAACTGCTGTGCTGCGTCTGCGTTGGCGTCGGCACTTCAGCATGTAGCAGTGGCACTGACGGTACGCTGCCAGTGTGGGAGCGGCGTGAGCGCGCGGACGGCGCCACCGACGAGCGACGACTCGCACTGCGGGATGAGGCGACGGACAGGGCACGGCGAAACGCTCTGCGTGCCTCCTCTGCATCTCCGTCTTCGTCTTCCTCGCCTACACGGTCTTCACGGATGTGCGTAGTGCGACTGGAGCGTCGCGACGTGACCGAGGCCACACGACCCGGCTGCACGTGATCGATGAGGCGCTCCAGCGGTGCAACGCCAGTCGTCGTCGGGGCGGACACGGCACCGATCACACTGCTGCTGCGGCTGCTTTTGCGTGCGCCATGCCGTCCACTGCCAACACCACCGCCGCCATTTTCACTTGCGTCGCGTTGGCGCTGCAGGGCCGCCTGGTGTGCCTCAGCCCGCTGCACCGCCGGGGAGCCCTCCTTGTAGGGTAGCATGGACATCTGTGTGACTGGGTCGTCCGCGGAGGGAGCGGCACCGCTCTTGCGCCGACGGACGACGACCACCAGCTTCTTGCGGAACACTTTGTGTCCACCTGGTGTGGTGGCGACGGCGGCGGACGACGAGGAAGGGGTGGCAGGAGGTGAGCGGCTGCTGTTCCGTGAAGTCGGCGTGGAGGCATCGGAGAGGAGGTCCTCGGCTGCGACACCACCGCTGGAGAGCCGCGACGCCTCCGACGCCGTCTCCTCGATGGCCCTCTGACTCGCTCTCTCTGCACCACGTACGAGCGCACGCGATGACGACGACGATTTCTCGTGAAGGATCGGCCGTGCCACCGCCTTGCCCTCTGTCTCCTTCTTCGAGTGATGCGTGCGATGCCTCGACCTAGCGGAGTCGGTGTGAACGGAGGAGGAGCGACGCTGCTGCTGTGTAGCGGGCGAGTCGTGCTGAGCCATGATGTCACGTAGGCTGACCGGCTCGTGCGTGGCGCCACCGCTGCTGCTGCTGCCAGCTCCCCCTTGCGAAACACGGCGCGTGGAATGCCGTGAGTGGGACACAGACGCACGCACATGTGGCCTCTCCGCCGCCGCCGCCGTGTTGTTCGTTGGCGGAGAGTGCTGCGACGAGTGCGTGGGCGACTGTTGCCGGGTGCGCTCGTGGAGGTGCTGGCGCTCCCGCAGCAGCGGATCGACGTACACCTGCGGCTCAACCTTTTTCGTCTTCCTTGTAGCCGCCTCTCGCTGGGATGGTGGCGCCGGCGCTGGCAGTGCAGACTTCTTTTTTGGGGTGCTGTGCGTGCTGCTGTGGACGCTGCTGCGGTGCGGGCTGTGCACTAGCGAAGTGGGTTCAACAGCGTGGCGGTGTCGGTGGCGATGGCGGTGCTCCTCATGAGTCTCCTGCGCTCTTTCCACAGACCGACGATGGGTGGAAGCCTCCTTCTCCTTTTCCGGTTGTGCAGCTGCGGCAACAGCAGCAGGAGCAGCAGTCGGCAGCCCTGCCTCCTCCGAGAAGCTCCGACCAGAGCTGTGGTTCGTGATGGTGGACGGCGAGCGGCCGCGAGAACCACTACCACTCCCTTCTCGCGACTGCGCCGCTGGCTGCACCTCCCCTCCGCGCTTCGTTGCGTGGCTGTCGTTCACCGGCGTCGGCAGCAGGGTGCTGTAGCGCAGCGATGACGAAGAGGTGGGCAGCTCTTCGCGACTGGGGCTGTGGCGGTGCCGCCTGCCGCTATCCAGTCGTTCAGTTAGGGAATTGGGTGTCGAGGGAATGGGACGCTCGCGGCTGCTCGTGCTACGGCTGCTGCGACGGCTGTCGCTGCTGGGCCCCCTGCTTGCGCTGGCGACGCTGCTGCTGCGACCCTCACTCACGCTTCGGCTGCTGCGTCGTCGCTCCGGTAAGCGGTCACGACTCGGCGAGCGAGGCACACTCTCGCTGGGGCTTCGTGTGCTCTGTCGCGCGCGTTCGTCTCGAGGTGGCGACCGCGACGGGGAGGACGCCGCAGGAGACGGTGTGCGGCGGGCAGAAGAAGCCCGCTCTGGCTGTGACGGCGCTGCAGTCGTTGCTTTTACTGGCGGCTCGTAGTGGAAGGACGGACCATCATCGCTAACGTAGCTGCTCCCACTGCTTCTGCTGTCGACACTGCTGCCCATGTCGTCCTCCGGGTCGAGGCTCTCGCGGTGTCCGCTGCCACGCCGCCCGCCCCGCTGCGTTGCGCTGACCTCCGTCGGCGGTTCCTCCACATACGCGTCGGAGGGCCACCGCTGACGTGTAGGCGGACGGCGGCCACCGCTGCCCCCTCTCGCGGTCTCGACCGCTGCTGGGGGTGCAGCAGCAGCAACAGATGGGCGGTGGCTCTGGTTGTGCGGCTGCGTCAGTACATCCTCGTCACGCCCGCTCGATCCACTGCGACGCGGCGACGTCCGCTCCTGCGCCGCCCCTCGTCCCTCTAATACGGGGCTTCGGTGCGCCGGTGAAGACGGCGTGGCCGACGAAGAGGAAGAGGTGCTGTGACGGCGACGCGGTTCTTCGTGGTGATAGTGATGGTGCTGCTGTTGTGGGCGACGTGGGCCCCCTTGTGGGCGGAGAGGTGAGGCGATGTCCAGCGTCAGCACGTCGTTCTCCTCCTCCGGGGGCGGCGGCGCAGAGACGGCGGCAGCGCTCAGAGTTGCGGTACCGAGACGGCGTGGAGGCGCTTCTGCCGTGTCACGCGGTGGCGATCGCGTGGGAGACCGCCCTGCACTCACAGGCCGCTCCGGTGAGGACGACGGCGAGCGGCGCTTTAAGTGACGAGAGGAAGGCACATCGGGACTGCGCTCTCCAGTGGCTCTTGTGGCAGCAGCAGCAGCAGCAGCGGTGCGGTGAAGATCCGGTGTGTGAGGCGAAGGCGGCGTGCCGGAGGCGGCGCGGAGAGGGCGGACCGGTTCTTCCTCCGCCAACTCTGTGCGTAAAGGAGCATGAGCGGAGTGGGACGTCTGCGGCGGCGGCGTCCCTCCGTAGCGCAGCAGCGGCTCCGCGAAATCGTAGTCGTCGTCGTCGCTGTCGTCGTCGTCACCCGTGAGAACATCGCGGTGACGCTGGCGGTCATCTGGGCTTTTGCTGCTGCCCCTGCTACTTTCATCGCGGAGGGGTGAGAGGTCGACGAAGCTGATCCGCCGGCGACCCGAGCGGGAGGCAGTGGTGGCGCCGCGATCGCGGCCTGGACGGCGCAGAATGGAGCGCGGTGTGTCCGTGGCGAGCGAGCTGGCGACGCTGGCGGGGCTTTCTGGGATGCTCATCACCGGCACCGCGACTGCAGGTGACGACACAGAAGGGTAGGCGGGGCTGCTGGGCAGTACTGCCGGCATGGCAAGCAGACTGCCGTCACCGGCGCCGTGTGCGAGGTTCACGTCACGACTTTCAGAGCTGCTCCCACTCCCGCTCTCACCCCTTGCTGCTGCTGGTGCGGTCGCTGTGCTGTTTGCGGAAGCAAGCCGGGGGCCGAGCAGCACCTCCGTCCGCACCACGTCTTTCCACGACTGCGAAGCCGGCGTCGAGGAAGAGGAGAGCGATGGCGATGCCGACGCCCGGCCGGGACGTGGCGGTGATGGCGCCTGCTGCTGGGGTGTGGACGGCGTTGTGCCGCGCAGGCTCGCTAGCAGATGCACCTGCTGCTGCGCGAGCGGGACGCCGTCGTCGTCGTCGTAGCCGACATCGATGTAGGGCCGCTCTGGCGAGTTTGACGCCCGCGCCGGCTCGATGCGGGCGGAAGGGCCGTGCGCGGTGGGGCCGGAAGGCGCCGTCGCTGCAGGAGCGGGCCGGTGTGGAGGGGAGCTCTTGTGCCCGCCCAGACGGGGGAGTCGCGGGGGACTCGAGTTCATGTTGCGCTGCATCGGTACAAAAAAAAACTACAGGACTTGTTCCCCGTGAATCTAAACGGTGTCGGAATTATTGCAAGGAGAATAGAAGAGCACGCAAAGGGTCTAAATGGCGTGCTGTGGCGTACGACCTAGGAGGCTGAACGCAATCGTTGGAAAAAAAATGAGGGAGGGAATTGTGCCTTTTGGTTTGTTGCTGTGTTCCCAGAGTGAAGGGGAAGCAATGGAGTTTGCACTGAACCCACCAATGTGCTCTAATTCTTTTTTGTTTTCGTGGTTGCTGATTTAGATGTATGTGGGTGTTTGTGTGTGTATCTTACAGAAACTCCGTTCTCTCTTTTTCACTTGGCTGATATGCTCGATACTCGAGACAGAGCGAAAAAGTGACGAAGTGCAAAAAAGGCAATACGGCGTCCAGAAAAAAATACCGCCTACCCGCCTCAAGTGTCGTGAAGAAAAAAGGTAAAGATCGCAGCGTTGATGCTGGACAGGTGCCGTGAGGCTCAACTGCGGTGTCGACCCGAAGCGCAGAGCTCATAGGGAGAAACGTTACGTTAAGCCGAAGCAGAGGAAAAAAAGAAAGAGCAGTGGAGAGCAGTAGTGCACCATATAGGAGAGAATACAGCAACAAGACACAGTCGGTGGTTTCCAGAAACGCCCGGCTGCGACCTTCTTACACATCGATAAAGACCGCACACGGCTAAAAGTCCTTGCGCTTGATAAGAGTATTAAGTAGCTGAATGCGTTGAAGCAGCACCTGATTTTCGTACGCGCAAATGTGTTTCATTAGTCGCTTATAGTATAATTTGTCTGTAGACGACATTAACGGGTAGCGATGGGCATGACCGCCCCCTGCAATGCGCGCTCCGGACGCCAAAGAAAACTCCTCATCGCAGCACATCGGCCGCCACAACATCAGCCACCACAACAAGAAGAAAGAACGACAGTCCCTAGCACTCATACCCTGATGCAGCCTTCCTCCACGTACACACCGAGCTCCTGCAGGCAGCTTAGAACAGACAAGTTGGAGCGCAGCAGTGCAAGGTGGTTTCGCTCCGCCGGTGAGACGTACACACGCGCCATGCGAAGCACCTGCTGCACGGTGGTCGGCACCGCCAAATCAGTGCGGATGGCGCAGCGCACAAAGTCAGAGATGACCTCGCGCGGCGTCACGACTGTCTCCGACATGGAAGGCAGCGTGTAGCGCAGCATTGTGGGCGGAGCGGCAGAGGCGCCATCACCACTCCTGCCGCTGTCTTCGCTCGCGCTCCGAGGCGGTGCCCACAGGAAAGAGACAGGCCGGACCGGGGCGAAGGGAGAAGCTGCTACGACCTTGCCTTCCTTGTCTTGCTCCTCCTCCTCACCAAAATCTATGCCTCCTGCGGTGCTGAAGGTCAGTGTCGGCCGTTTAGAGGTGTCGACTGCATCGCCGCCGCAGTAAAACATCGCCGGGTTATCCAGCAGCCCATTCGCAGACATCACCCCACCACACCCAGTGCGCAACGCCCCGTGCAACGCGCTGCTCACATCACTCACTCCGCCGTTCAGCACCACCGGGATTGCAACAGACTCTCGCACGTGGCGGACGGCGTCGAACTGCACGGCAGCGCTTGGGTGGCAGTGCGGGGTGCGTCCGTGCACCGTCAGCCACGCCGCCCCAGCCGCCTCACACTGCCGGGCAAAATCGACGCTGTGACGCAGATCGTCCTTCACCCGCATCTTCACCACGCAGGGCAGCGCGGGCGTGTCGCCGTTGCCCTCTGGTGTAGCGTTGCGGATGGCACGAACCATGTCGGCCACCAGCTCGGGCTTCTCCAGCAGCGCAGCTCCAATTCCCTCCTTTATGGCCCACCGCTGCGGACACCCGCAGTTGAGGTCGACCGCGTCGCAGTAGGGCCGCACGAGGACAGCCGCCTGCGCCGCTGCCGGGCCGTCCTTCGCGGCGAGCTGCACCACAAGCCGGTCCTCGTTCGCATAGGTGGCGAACTCGGCGTGGCGAGCGTGTGGGGACTTGACGAAGCTCTCCGCGATGAGCATGTGCGTGTAGCTGACCGTCGTGCCCCAGAGGCGGCATACCTGGCGGAAGGCGGGTCGGCTGCAGCGGACCATGGGTGCTTGAATGAGGCAGAGAGAGCTGTACAGCTGCCGCCAGTCCACGCCGCTGGCCTCGACGTCACTGCGGTCGACGTACGACGTGGTGAGCTCCCCACCTGCAGTGGGGGAGGGGAAAGACGCACAATGCTGTACTGCGTGTTCACAAGCAGCAGTGCCGCTGCCCACCACAGCCTCGTAGTCCTGCGTCAGGGCATCAATGGCGGAGGCGACGGCCTTGTCGGCATTGGCGAGCAGTTGGGGCAGAGACGTCGTGCGCGGCGGGTGCTGATACCGCGAGGTCCACGCCTGCTCCAACGTGCCCCAATCGCTATCCTCCATCTTGGGTAAGTGTGTGTGCGCACTGTGGGCCCGTAACGCTTGAAACAACAGAGAATGCAAGACGCACTGTCTGCTTTACATCGAAAAGGGTGGATGAGAGAGAGAGCGAGCGAGAGAGAGAGACAGAGAGAAAGAGTAATTGGGCAGTACAGAGGCATGGTAAATACAAATGCCGTGGAGAAGGTACAAAAGCACTTCCTACTTCTCGTGTCCAAGCGTCAGAAAAAGACCGCATTCACTTGTTGCGTTGTGCATCGTACGAGGAGGTCAGTGAAGAACGAATTGATGAGGTTCACAACACACGTGTAGTAGCACTAGAAAACAGAATCTGTTTTCGCAAACTCTTGCCTCTCTCTTCCCAGCCCTCATTCGTATTGCACCACAGAGCGAGAAGGGGGCGGAGTCTTGAACAGTAAGGCAATCGAGTGAAGCACAGAACAGTAACAAAAAGACAAGCATACAGAGAAGGCAAAAACAAAAAATTTAAAGCAGAGCGTTGAGTTGACGCGTACAAAACGTAAGAAGAAAAAAAGAAGTGTGCGGGAAGCGCGACAGCTGCTTCTTCCCTCTATTGTGAGATTTTTACTCTTCTTTTCGAAGCACAGAAACGCAGCAACATAACAAAAAAAATAAAAGAGGCCATCACCACTCTCAGCCAAAGGAAAAGACAAAACAAAAAAGAAAAAGCAAGAGATGCTGTTTCAGCGGCACCTAGAGAAAGCGCCGCCGCTCCTGCACGTGTGCGTCGAACACCAGCTCACCTGAGATGAAGTCCGTAAAAGTCTCCATACTCGTTGTCTGGTAGCTCGATTTGAGAATGAATTCTAGCACCTGGTGCATCTGTGCCGCGTCATTCACCAACATGACATCGTGCCCCGCACTTGCGCCATCACTGCTGGCCGCCTCTCGCCCTTCATGAAACCCGCCAAGACTCGAGGCGGTCGAGGAGACAAAGGCGGGGCTCTGCGCACGCGACAGCACCATCATCCGCTCACTCGAAGTGCGGATAATCGGGAAGCGCCACTCCGCCAGCGGCCGCTCGTGCGTCAAGCGCCACCGCGTCACCTCTTTCGAGAGAAGACGGACAGAGAGGATGAGGCCGATCTCGTCCTGGGCAGGGGTGAAATCGTCAAGGCGACCACCGCTGCCGTGAAAGGGGTGCGCGCTGCCGCTGGCATTCACATTGGGATTGCTGATGCTGTCCCCCGCACCGCCGCCACCACTCGTACGCGCCGCACTGGCCGCCCACGCCGCCGCGGACACACCCGACACCGGACTCCCCATGCGCAGCACTGAGCGCGACGGCGAGGAGGGTGATGCGGGGGACATGACCAGCTGGGTGTGGAGGTAGCGATCTGCCGTGGCCTCCTCTGCGCGTGCCGAAGCTGGCGTCGCCATAGACCCGTTGCTCTGCGCCAACGCCACCGCACTCGGCGATGCACTGGAAACCGCGCCACCGCCAACACCACCTGGTTGACTCGGGAAGGAAGGGGAGCGCTGCGAGAGACGCGCCAGCCGCTGTTCATTCTCGGCCACAATGCCCTCCACCTCCTCCATCGCACGTGCGTAGGCGGTGGTGATGGTGGCGTTGTGCGTCTCCCGCACCGTGATGTGCACCCCGCCCAGCTTGTGCAGCACCTGGGTGACGGGCACGACGAAGGGCTGCTCGTGCTGCCGCTGCAGGGCGGCCAGCTCCGCCTCCTCAGCCAGCGTCAGCGCGCGTGGCGGGGAGAGAGAGGCGGTGCTGTTCACCGCGGTGCCCTCCTGCGCGGCGGCCCCGCCGACACCTCCGAAGGCAGAGGGCGAGCCCTTCGGCTGCGGCTGCAGTGCGGAGGCACTCGGAGCGGTGCGTCCCCAGAAGCTCGACATGGCTGACACGGCAGAGGTGAGAAGGGCGGTAGCCGATGGCGCAGCGCCGCCGCTACCACCGGCCGTGCCGCCACCGGATGTGCGGCCAGAGGAGTGGTCACGCAGGGCCGCCGGCCGAGGCCCGACAGGGGACTGAAACTCGATGGAGTACAGAATGGCGTAGAGGAGCGGAGAGAGGGCGGAGGGGGTGACGCGGATGGGGCGTGGCGGCGGGTCCGTTGTCGCCACCGAGGAGCTGGGCAGGTAGCTGAAGACTTGGTAGCTCATCTTCGCGCGTAGGTCTTTGTTCTTGCTTACTTGTGGAAAACAAGTCACTTGAGTCTTTTGTATTATGGTCAGAGTTTTTTTTTTTCCTCCGCTTTCTTCACTCCACGCTCAGAGCAAGGGCAGAAAAAAGGAAAAGATAAAGGAAGCAGAGAATAAAACAGCAATGGGGAGAAAGAGAAGAAGACAGCAGAAATTTGTGTGGTTTTTGACACTTGGAAAGCAGACACGACGACTCGTACCACCAGCAACACGCTGATTGTCAGCCAGAAAAACAAAATGAAAAAAACCCCAGTTTCGTTTTTCCTTTATGTATGTGTGATGGAGTTTAAAAGCAGGCGGAAAAAACTGGGGAAGAGGAGACAAATGAAAGGGGGGAAGAACAAAAGCAACAGGAAGCAAAAAAGAGAGCAGGTAAAACTTTTGTTTGAGTGTGCACGTTGCGTTAACAAAGGTCGACTGCGAAACTGCAACAAGTGTGGTAGTGGCAGGGACGCTGGTAGCCAAGGGGCAAATGTGAGAGAGGAAGAGATAAGAAGCAGTGATTGACATTGCTTTTCATTATTGAATCGTTGTTGCCGGCTCGTTGAGAAGCATAAAAAAAGCTGCGAAGGGCTGCGGCTTTTGCCTCAGCGCCACGGCAACCAAGCAGCGTCCAGCAAGGAGTTTACTGCTGCTGACTACAGGCAAGCTCAAGCAGGAGAGCAGAAGGAGAACATGGAGAGACAAACCACAACGCATCTGCTGCACCGCGTTGTAAAAGCGTATTGTGAGTGATTTCCAAAGTGGCACAAACAGCGCACACTCACCAGGGAATTTCCAGTTGTTCTATTTTTGTCTTGACTCCTTTATGTAGCAGTTACCATTTCTATTTCCATCTAGTTTCGGTTATGCCCTTCGTCGGCAGAGACATTCTGAAAACGGAAAGAAAGACGAAGAAGTAACCATCAACAGAAGACTTCATGTTTTCGCAACCAAATCACACGTACGGCTCCTAATTGCTCTTGAAGCTGGAAACGCGATATGTGAAGAAAGACATCACGACTGCGACGCCTTCTCGAGGACCGCCAGCAGCTGCGCTCGCGTACCGGGAAAGAGCACGAGAACCGTCTTTTCCCGCGATGTGCCTCCGCGCACTAGTGACACCTCGACTCGCTCAGGCAGAGGCGTGGCAGACGCAATCGGCACACTCCCCTTCCCCTTTGGTTTTTTCTTTGCCTTTTTCTCACCACTGCTTGCCACTTCAGCGACAGCTGGTGAAGCTGCAGCCGCAGCGACGACGTGGGCGTACGACGTCCCCTCTAGAAACGTCACAGGGTCACTCTGCAGCTCCGTGAGTCCAGCCTCAATTACCTCATCAAGAAAGCGCAGCAGCTCCGCGTTGGCCTGCCCTTCTACCGGCGGGGCAGCGATGCGCAGGTCCACCTCAGTGTTCTGCGCGGTGAGAACACCGGCAAAGGCTGACGCACGTGCACCCGGTTTTGCGTGGACGCTCACCAGGTAGTGACCGGCGCGCTGCTCAGTGATAAAAGGGAACATGCAGAGAAGGCGGGAAAGTGTTCGCTGTAGCATGAAATCAACGCCTTTCTTTTTTTTTTAGTGTGTGTGTATGTTTTTTTAGCGCGAGGCAGACGCGCTCGCTCCTCTTGGCGGGAGTCCTGGATAAGAAAAAAAGTGGCAGTAGTGGGTAGAAAACAGCGGCGGATTAACAAAAAGAGAGGCAAAGATGAAGGAAAGAGACATAGATCGCGTCTGGTGCCAATAACACCACTTTCGTTTCACAAACCGAACGCGCAGTTTACTCTCGATGCCCAATTCCTCACGTGAGGCTGCTTTCAGGAGACGGACAACATATGAACAAAGAGAATAAAGCGGTGTCATGCAGTGACGGCGAATGCGCTCCGCTTCTCCTGAAATTCACCCTTGTTGCGTACGGTGTCCAGGAGCACAGCGGTCGACGCGGGAGACGAATAGGTAGGTCATCCTTTGCCTTGTGTCTTACGCACATGTGCACCCTCCTTTAACAGTGCGCGCGCACCACTGCTCTTTTGACGGTTGCAAGCCGTCGTCCGCTCACTTTGTTTAATGTGGAAGAGAATTTGCAATCAGCGCTTGCACATAAGAGAATGTAAAAAGTGTGCTTCAGAGACGCGTCGAGAACACGAAGCCACCAACCGCACACACACGCAACGGCACATACTGACCACCAACACACGCCCACAACTAGTTCACAGCACCTTATCTCACATGAAAAGCAGGCAGCAGCTGTGAGGACGCAACAAATTGAAGTAATAAGCTTTCATTCTCCTGCTTTCTTGACGAGATCCGCCAAGTCATTCCGCGATACAGCCTCTCTCGTCAGCAGGTGTCGTCATGAGAAAAAAAAAAGCGGATAATGGCGATTAACGTAAGAAGCGATACGAGCTCCCTTCTCGCCGTCCCTTCCATTTTTTCTACTTTAGTTGAGAGTACATATCCGTCACCTTGCGTCCCATGTGGTCGTGGCGCATTGGGATCAAGCCCTCCTCGTCCTCCCTGCCCTCCTGGAAGTGGAACTGCGGAACCGGGTAGGGCGTCTTGCCCTCCTGCGCCACCCGCTTCTTGCTCGGGTACGGCACCGAGTGGTACACCATGTCCATCTCGTTCGCCTCCTCCAGCAGCGCAGGCCGCTCCGCCACCATGTCCGTCGCCACCTCCTCCAGCGTCGCCGGACGTTCATCGAAGACGGCGCGCACGCCAAAAGGGAAGTCCTTCTCGTACGAGAAGCGCCGCACATACTTGGAGGCGCGGTCCTCCTCTGTGGTGTCGGGGTGGTGCAGGTCGCCGGGCAGCAGCACCGTCGACACCTTGTCCTGCCCGTGGTGGTACAGCTCCGGCCGCACCGTGCGCGGGGCATCACGGTTCGTCTTCTTCAGCACATCGGCGTACGTCGGGCACTCGTTGTGCAGCTCCGAGAGGGCGATGAGGTTTGGTGTGGGCATGTTCATGATACCGGCGTTGAAGCGTGCCATCGCCTCCATCGGAGACACCCACACCAGGCGCTCCCCGGTGACGGAGATGGTGTACTGCACCTCCGGAATCTTGTCCAGCGTTACAAGGTAGCTTTGGTTTTCGAAGCGGAAGGTTTCCGTCGTTGGGGTGACGATGTTGCGGAAGGGCATGAGCTGCGCCAGCGCCGACTCCATGGGCAGCTCCAGAATGTCCATCAAGTCCCGCATCGCCTTGGGCGTTTGGTAGCAGATCATGTGCCACCGCCGCGGCCCCGGCGGCCCCTCCACCTCCGCCACCCCACCGCCCTCCTTCGGGATGAGCAGCAGGTTCATTTGGACGAAGAGGGCCCGCATGGCGGTGAGGCGGTGGTGCAGGTCGGGCCAGTTCGTCGTCACCCCGCGGCGGCGCAGCACCTTCTGCCAGTCCTCGGAGATGTCCTCCATTGAGACGGGCATGGAGGGCAGAATGAACTGATCCTTCACGAACTGCCCTTTTGCCTCGCGAAACATCATGAGCACCTTATAATCGTTGTCCTCGCCCGCCTCCACCTTGGCGGGGTCGATGTGGTGGTTGTGGCCGACCAGCATCGTTGTCGCGGCTCGCCGTGTCGGGATCGGCTCTCCGAGCTTCGGCTTCTCGCCGTACTCGCGATCGGCAAAGGGGACCGGGGTGGACCAGTAGTCCTTGAACTGCTCCTTGTAGGGGCTCTGCTGCACCTCGAGCAGGAGGTTGCGTATGCCAGGCTTGGCGCGAAAGTCCGGGCTCTCGCCCGAGACGTTCAGCAGCCGCCGCAGCACCGTGCGCCGCATTGCTTCGTTTTGCTTGTTTGCCTAGTGAAGTGTAAAGTTCTGCTCTTCTTTACGCACTTTCCCCTCTTTCACGCACCACAGGTGGTAAAGCAGCTAGATATGGTCTCGATGTGCGGCGGACAGGAGCGAAGGAGAAGCAGCTGAGAGCTGTGGGGGCAGTAACGCAGACGTAGCACGTCAGTCCAATAGATAAGTATGTGAAGAAAAGAACGCAAAGAGAGGGCGGAAGTCACAAAACGTCAGCAACAGCGACCCACACAATACAGGCGTGCCTCTTGCGAATGTCTACTACGTCTACTACGATACGAAAGCAGCAGCAACACCGTCAAAGAGAAAACAAAGGTGTGAAAGACACGTGACAAAGCTTCGGAAATGAACAACAAAAAAGTATTGCACCGAACAACAAGGAAAAAAAACCCTCAATTTTGCCAGCGTCGCGTTTCTGCTTGTCACTGTGATGTACTGATGAGATTAAATGGAAACAACAATAAGCAAAAAAAAAAAAAAAAAGACAGACAGAGAAGTGGGTGCGAATGGGCGAAAGAGAGAGAAAGAGGGAGTCAGAATACCTGCTATGTCGTCGCAAAACCGTCCCGCTACAATTCTTTTTTCGTGTTCATCTAAAAAGCGGCAAAGTTCGTGAGCGCTCTGATAGGACCTGACAGCAGTCGAAACGATGCTGTGCTCGGCTTCGAAGTCAAGCTGAATTCTCTAGCATCAACACACTGAAAGAAGGCAGAGTTCGCTTCGGCCTTCTCTCGTTCACCTCGAAGAAGGATGAGCGCAACAGGATCAGCGTCGAAGAAGAGCCAAAGAGAGAATAGGCGGACCCACATCGTTGCGCTGCAGTGCTCTCAATTGGTCGCCCTCTCTAAGGTTTTTTTTTTCTTCTGGCAGTCATCGAGTACATCATGACACCGATCTGATGACTCACTCCTGTTTTTTTCTTTAGATCGCCTTCACAGATGCCTCTTCGTGGTTCCGACGACTCCCGGAAGAGCAGCCACTTATCTGTGCATGTGGGGGATGTTTTTTTTGTTTTCTTACTGTCGCATGCCTTCGAAGGAAGGTGGAGGGAGATACAACACGCAGCTCCAGGGAAGGCACACACCCACCTCACACACAAGCACACAAGAAGGGAAAGGGGCAGACATTTAATGATAACAATACTAAAAGACAAAAAAGCCTTGACATTCCTTCCCGTTCGCCATCTCTATTAATACGCCGCAGACGAACAGCTCGAACAACAGAGAACAAACAAAAAAGTAACAAGTACACAGACCGCTACTTGCAACAAACACGACAAGATAGAGGGGAAAAAAACTACAGATCGTAGTGTTAGTGCGTGTGCGACGTCAGGGGACCCAACGCTGCTTCAGTCGCAATCGACGCCGTCTACCGCAACAGATTTTTCTTCTTGCATTCTCCCCTTTTTTCAGGCATAGAGGAAAAGAGAAGCAGGTCTATTGTGTGCCGGTGGCGTAGGGTGGCGCCACTACTCATACATACATACACACCTATGTGCGGAGACAACGCAGCTGCTTTCCCCTCTCTTCATGCTGTCGTGAGGCCTCTTGCATTTATCTCTACAACACCCATCACTTGCAGTCGACTTTTTGATGTGGCACTCCACGCAAAAGCCCACACACGCACACCTTCGACAACCAGGAAGAGGACACTAACACTACGCGACGGCGGGAACCACCAGCATTACAGCCACTAAGGCAGCAATCTCTAGTTATCGCGGTCGTTGCGGCGGCGCGAGAGGGCGGAGCGGCGGTCGTTGCCACGCTTGCGGTCGTTGCGCTCCGCACCCGAAATGCGGCTGCGGCGCGGCGCGGCCTTCACACCGCGGCGGTCATCGCGGCGGTCGTCACGGCGATCATCGCGGTTGGGGGCACCACCACGGCGGTTGCCAGAGTTCGAGCGCGGGCGGCGGTCATCGCGATCGGCGAGACGGCGACGGCCGCCTCCATCGATGGCGCTGCCACCACGGCGGCCGCCACCGTCGGTGCGGAAGCGACGACGACCGCCCTCAACGCGACCGCCGTTGTTGTTGTTGTTACCGCTGTTGCCGTTCCCACCACGGCGACCACCACGGCTGCCACCACGGCGCTGCTGGCTGCTGCTGTTGCCGCTGCTCCTGTTGTTCCTGCTGCTGCTGCTGTTGTTGCTGCTGTTGTTCCGGTTATTGTTCTTGTTGTTGCCTCCGTTGCTGCGTCCCCCCTTGTCACCGCCACGCTCGCCACGGCCGCCACGCTCGCGGCGGTTGCTGTCCCTGGAGCTCTTCTGCTCCTTGATGATCTCGGAGAGAGGGCGGTCTGCGATTTCCATTTTGAAAGAAAGAGCAAAAAAAAAAAGGCGGGAATGAAAGCTTCACGTGGGTGGGTGTGTATAGGGGAAGAGTGAGCTTCGCACCGAGGGAGAGAGAGCGTTCTGCGCCGGGTAAATGTGGAGCTGTACGTAAAGACAAAGGAGATCGCGACGCGCTGGAGCTGGAGCTGGAGCTGAGAGCGCACTGGTCCGTTCCAACGTCACCAGGGCACGAGGTGCGGTAAGAAGAAGAGGAGAAACAACATTCACGCAAGAAGATAGAAGAAACAGCAGAATGGAGAAAACGAGCTGAAAGGGGTACGACGATGACAAAGACGGCGGTGCAGTGGATGCACGTCAAACACGCTCCGTTCCTTCCTGTACTCGTGAAGAAGTGCGCATCGCACTTCCAAACTCAAAGTACCGAGCATCTTGAGTCGAAACGCGATAAGGCCAGAAGTTTAGAACATGTCATGCCAAAAAGCGTAAAAAGATATGCTTAAAATTCCAGAATCAAAAGCAAACTTGTCGTCTGCATTTCCTCAAGCGGAACTCACTTCCCTCAAACACGCGTCAAGTAGCCACTTGCATAACTATAGCGATGTTTTTGTTTGTTTGTTTTTTTAGCTGACAACAACCTACCTTTCTGCAATCAGTTCTTGTAAAGCACATTGCATATATTTTTTTTTCACTTTGGGTGTTTGTGCGCCGGCCACACTCTCGCCGCAGAAGGGAAGCGCGCAGAGACACAGCAAAGCCTCCGCTTCAACAGCGAATGGCTTCGAATAAACGCGTGGAAAGAGCTAAACGCAGAGACAAGCGAAGAAAGGGAATATCGACATTCAAAATCAGAAGGGAGGGGAAAGTAGGGGGGCACAATGCAAACGAAATCAAAACGAGGCAGAGGAGAAAACCAACAAATAGATACTAAAGTAAATAGAGAGCATAAGAGAAGCGGTCCATGTATTTTTTTTTAGATGCAAAGAAAAGCACAACTATCAAACGATCACGGAAGGGAAAACTTAAATATGACAGTGCTTCAAGAAGCGTGAGTGTATAAAGAAAAACTAGAGGATGATGCTCTACATCTGCTCTTCCTTTTGCACTCTTTATCCCCTCGTCACGCTCCAGCTCTACGATCCATCGGAGTAAGGAAAAAAGACGTGACAAACAGCACACCGCACCACACAACAATAGAAAGAAAAAGGCTTATAGGCCCGTGTCCACGCACACAAAGACATATACAAATCCATGAAGAGAGAGAGAGCATCAACACCAGACAAAGATATTTTGAAAAAGCAGAGCAGATAAATCGCAAGGAGAGTCAACACAGCGTCGATTGCAATCACAAGAAAAAAAAACAAGTAAAGCGCGGCGACAAGGAGTCTCCACTATTGCACTTGCAAAGCAGTCGAATGACATCTCGCACGGAAAAAAAAAGAAAATAAAAGGCTCCAGCAAAGCACAAAATATTTTAAAAACAAACGCGTCACGAGGCAACGCCTGTCAAGAGAGCCACAAAGCCGTTAGCAAGCAATGCACAACTCGCCGTTCTACCATTTTCAGGTTCTTTCCCCTGTTAAGAGGGTCATGGGAAAAGGTAACTATTCGAGCGCGAAGTCACCAGTATGAGCTCGGGCTCAAAGCTGCGCAGCGCCGTATAGGCGCGTTGTGCGCGCGTGCGCCACTGATCATGCCACCTTTATGCACAGCAGCGATCTCTTTTTTTGTATTTCTTGGGTTGTTTCCCTTCCAACCCTTAGTCGGAATAACAACCACTTACGGCAGCTGCAGCACGGCGTCGCAGATCTCGCACTTTTGGTTCCCGTACCGCTGCTTGTAGGTGCACGCGGGGCAGTGCACCATCACCGCACGGTTCCCCTCTGCCGCCGCTCTGTTACCGTCGCCACTGCTAAAGCCGCCGTCCGGCCCGCCGTAGTAGTACGGCGCCTGCGGATCCGCGTGCCCGGTCTGCGGCTGCGTGTACTGCGGCTGCGCGTGGTGTCCTGCCGCGGCGCGTGAGGGTGGGTTAGACCACAAATCACCCCCAAACTGGTTGGGACCGCGTGATGGCTGCGGGGCTGTCTGCCGCAGCTGCGGGGGACCAGAAGAGGCGGAGGAGGGGCCAGCAACACCGGCTGTGGGGCGTTGTGGCGTGAGTCCACCACCCCCCTCCATCCTATCGGAGGGAAGGTGATAGGCCGGCTCCGGCATCGCAACAGCGGGCTCGAAGGAGGGCCGCCGCGGCACCGCCGTCGCGGGCGGCATCGCAGCATCGGCACCGTGCGCAACGGCAGGGGAGGGCTCGAACTCGCGCGCAGCAGCGGCATGCGGGGCACCACCGCTGCCTGTCGGCGTCGCACCCGCTGCTGCTCCCCCTGAGGTACCTGGGAGGCTGCTGCTACGGTCGCGGTGGAAGCCCTCCATCGCGAGCTGCTGCAGCTGCTTCATCAGCGAGGCGTTTTCATCCTTCACCCGCTTTAACTCACGGCGCAGTGCTCGCTCTCGCTCCTCGGCCTCCATGTCCTTGACAAGCAACAGCGTGCGGTTCTCCTGATCCTGGTCCTCCTGATAATCGAGCATCTCCTGCAGAAGCAGCTCGATGTCCTCCTTACTCAGCTCTTCACTCGACAACAGCTCGGCGACGCGGCGCTGCATTGAGTGGCGTGCGTCGTTCCGGCGGCTGCGCATGTCGACGCGTTCCTTCATCACGGTGACCTCGTGGTTCGACATCCCCTTCGACTTGAGCATCGCCTCGCTCTCCTGTTGGATGAGAGCCATGCGGGAGAGGAGAGAAGCGTTCTGCTCCACCTGCTCCTTGAGGCGCCGCTGCACCCCGTCGGTGGCGTTCTGCACCGCCCGCTCCACGTACGCCTTCACCTCTGGACAGTAGAGGTCGACGCGGCTGCTGGCTGCCACCACCGCAGCGGAGGCGAGCTGCTGCTGGTGTTGGTACTGCTGCTCCTGCTGCTTGCGGAGAAGCTCCGCCTGTGCCCCTTTCAGCTGCGAGCACTCCGTCCGCAGCAGCTCGAGCCTGGCCTGGAGTTCGACGACCTGCCGCTGCGAGCTCGCCTCCCGCTCGCGGCAGTCCGCCATCTCCTTCTCCTGCGACGTCATGCGGTCGCCCTTCATGGCGGACTTGGCCGCCGCGTCGTCCTTCAGAGCCAGCAGCTCCGCCTGCGCCGCCTCGACGCTCCGCTGCAGCCCGGTCACCTCCTCCTCCGAGGCGCGCCGCAGTGTGTCCATCTCCGCATTGAGCTGCGCCACCTGCTCCCGCAGGGCACTGCACTCCATACTCTGTGCACCGTTCTGGGTTGCTGCAGCTGTTACGGAGGTCAGCTGCGCCTGTGCGTCGCCCAGCGCTGCCTCGACGTCCTTCAGCTGCGCCGTCAGCTCGGCAATCCGCGCATCCTTCTCTCGCGTCGAGTCCCGCATCCCCGCCATCTCGGTTCGCTGCGTGTGAATCTGCGTCAAGAGCTCCTGCAGCGACTGGTCAATGTTGGAGAAGCGGTCATCCGATGTCTTGTTGTGCTCCAGCTGCGCCGTCTTCTCTTCCAGCTGGACACGCAGGGTGGCCAACTCGCTGCGGAGGCTATCATTTTCCTGTCGCAGCGTGTCGAGTTTCAGCAGGCCGGTGCTCTGCAACTTCTCCTGCAGCGTCTCAACTTGGATCTTGAGCGACTCATTCTCGTACACCACCTGCGACATCCGCGCCGTATCCACCTCATCGCGGTTGAGGATGGAGTTGGTGGGAGTGAAGGACATCGGCGAAGACAAAAAGATGAGGGGGGAGCAGGCGTAACACCAACGAGTAAAAATACAAGCTCCTCAAGAGAGAAAGAAACGAAACAGATTGGAAAGATGCAGAAAAAGACAATAAGAAAAAATAAAACGAAGCCAACTAGACTTGTTGCACTGCAATGTAAAAGGTGAGCGGTCAGAGTAAATGTGTTGACAAGAAAGGGAAGAGAAGGGAGAGTTTATGGGCGTGTGTGTGTAAGTGATGCGGAAGGACATCGAGAGAAGCGGGCCGCTGAAGAGGGCGGAGTAGATGACTTGCAAAGCCAGCAAAAAATTATTGACATGGTTCACAGCTTCGGCAACAGTACACCGCATTGACACTCGAGCAGGACGGCAGGTGAGCTCACGACGCACGTCCTCTCACTCTCTCGCGTGCTTTATAGTTCCCTGCTGGACACCAATAAGTTGGCAGTTGTTTTCCCCAGAATGCGACGCTTTGCACTCGGTGACTCTTGCCGCTGCGGTGCCGGGCTTACCCAGATTGCCTTAAGGAAAATCTCTCTTGCTTCTCTCAAATTGCCCAGCACCACAGACATGTTCCTGCCTCCTCAGAGTTGTGCAATGGGACATTCTGGTTCTCTTGCAGACGCGCCAAACTTTGTAGCATCGAGGCACCCTAATTTTCTTCTTTCTCTTTCATCGATTGCGTACACACAAAAAAACACGGAGGTAAAGCTGAAAGGTATTGAAAATTTTGAAAAGCAAGAAACACAAAAGCACTGGAAAGAACTCCAGTGCAGAATCAAAAGAACAGAATGCCTAACAAAATAGGTGAAAAGGAAAAAAAAAAAACAGAGAAAAAGCGGAGAAAAACAGAGAGGGAAAGGCAAAAAGTGTCGCAACACAATGCACCTATTTGAGTGGCGCTTTCAACACGTGTACACAGCCAAACAAAGCAAAACATAACATATTCTGAGCACATGAGGGGAAGAGTTCGCAAAGAAAGGAGACAAACAGTGGACAGCTCCTTCCTGTTGATGCTATTGGTTACTCGTAAAACCATAAAGGTCGCGCCTTTAATTCCTCTTTGCGCAAAGGCATGAGGCACCAGCAGGTCGTCGCCCTTCTACATCTCTGCGGCGTTGTCGTCGGCGGCAACGGCTGCGCCGGCCCCTTCCACCTCCGCCTCTCCTGCCTGCGCCGCCGCTGGGGCGTAGTTGACAAACGCCGTCGAAGGATAGCCACGGAAGAGGTTCTCCGGCAGCCGGCGCGAGGCTGGACACGCAACGGCCGGCCCCCGACGTGGCATCAAGGACGGCAATGGCACCAAGTAGCCGTCGTACCACCACCGCCCGTGCAAGTACTGGTGCAAGGAAAGCAAAAGTGAGACGAGGAAGAGCGCCACCGCGATGGCAACGCAGACAGCGACCCACGGTGCGACGCCGCCGCAGTAACCGATGTTGCGTCCCCACGGGTCGCTCTGCGCTTTGCACGTCTTGACGACGCTGCACCGACAGCGATACTGCGCCGGGGCGGTGCTGGCGCAGAAGAGTGGCCCTTTAATGACGTAAGCTCCTTTTGAGGTGAAGAAGTTCAAGTTTACACCGTAGTTCGTCAGGGACTCCACGTCGGTGCAGCGGGGCAGCTTACCCGCCGCGTTGGCCAGCACAATGCCGCCATTGTATTGTGTGGGCGGCAGGGCAGAGAGAAGAACGAAGCTGGTAAGAAGGAGGAGAGCTGCCGTCACCAGCGGACTTCGCCGGCCCCCGCACGAGCGCAATTTCATTGAGAGTCACTAGAGAGGGAAAGGGGGAAAATGCTGGAGAGGCGGATGTTGTTTGTGAGGGCTACTCCTGCAATCTTGAAAAGACGTATCTCACTCGAAGAGCCGAAGCTGGCAGCAACGCCGTCGCACACCTTCCTTCCAATTTTTTTCTGGGGTAACTTAGTGTGTGCAGGTGCTTGACAGTTTCTGGGGAAAAAAAAAGGTAGCCAGGACATGAAGTAAAAAAGAAAGGAGTGACAAAAGAGAGGTGAGGAAGCCAGAGACTCAGAGTGAGACAAGGATGATGGCGCCGGCCAGGTTCTTCTTTACATGCACTTCAGCCAACAAGAAGGCCTTCCTAGTGCTTTCATGCCACTAATGCCATTGCTCGGCTTTACCGTTGGTATCGTGTTTTAGAAGAAGAAAATTTCTTCTTTGTTTATCGATTAAGCTTTTTTTTTTTTAAGTCGCAAGCCACATACTAAGCGGGGAGACGAGGGCTTTTACAGCTGTTGGATCAAGGCATCCAACGAGCCAGTGCCCTCTCGTTTCCCCGCTGCCGAGCCCGCGCCACCGTTCCGCAACGAACCGTCCTCCGGAGCCGAGGCCAAACCCAACGCCGTGCCAACGACCCTTCCCCACGACCGCCACGTCAGCTCTGCGCTTCGATTCACTACACGCACCGTGATCTGCCCCACCAACGCCGACTCCGCGGTGTTGCTCGAGGGCGTGTCATGCTCACCTCCGTTGCTGGAGTGCTTGTGCTGTAGAAAGCGGTACGTCAGTACCGAGCTCCACTCGTGCTGGGGAGAACGGCGCGCCGCTGCAAGGTCGGGCAAACACGTCACCTGCACCGCATCTATAGTCACCCCTCGCCGCGCCGAGAGTGCTGTCGCCACTGCATCGTGAATGTAGAGGCACCAGCTGTGGTGAACCAGAAATGCGAGAAAGAGAAAGGCGCTCGTCTTGACGAATGCGGCATGTGTGCTGCGGCGGTGTTCCTCTGTTGGCGGCTCCGCCGGCTCAGCAGACTGCGGCACACCGGGAAAGGTAAAGAGAGGAGAGAAGACGGCGTGGGTCAGCCAAGCTGCCTCCTCGTCGTACACGGTGGTGTCCGCGTCGGCCGGCGTGCTGGCATGCGAAGAGGGGTATAGACGGCTGAACGTCTCGGGGCTCACTGCACTGTAGTGCAGCGGGACCTCCGCTTTGCCATCGTCGGCAGTAAGAGACCAACCAGACACACGTGCACAGCGTACCGCTTCCGGTACTACACGCGGCTCGGCAAGCGGTGCGGGTGCGGTGCTCCCGTCGCTATGGCCCTCCTCCCGCCCACGCTTTGTCCCGCGACCAGCCTGTGTGTTGCCGAACTCCGCCGTGTACACTGGGGAAACGGAGTAGAACACAGCAGCAGCAGACGACTCCTGGCTCGACTGCGCTCCAGTGGACGGTTTGGTGGCGCAGCGATCCGCCACTACCTGCGGCAGCACTGAGAGCACCAGCGCCTCCTGGGCAGCCAGTGCGTCGGCCCTCGTAGCCAGGGACGGCGACTGTTCCACCGCATGTCGCCACACCGGCAGCGACACGCCTCGGTACTGCGCGAGGGCAAAGCGCGCTGCTGTGCTCTGCTGCGAAGTCTGCATTGTGGCCACCATCTGCGCCACAGCTCGCAGGAGCACCGGCGAGGGAAAATGCAGCGTGGCAGACGCTTGCGGAGTCGCTGGTGGTGGTGGCACATCCGCAACGCCCAGCGTGCTGCCGTGCCCAGTCGCCTCGGCAGCCGCGATTCCTTCTCTCTCGCTCGTACGGAAACGTGGCGGAGAGGAGAGGAGGAAGGGAAAGGCACTGCGGAATGCGTCCACAGCCATCGCAGCACCGCTGGAAACGAGTGGCTGCAGGCGGGCGGTGCCGCAGGCCGGCCCTGTTGTGTGGCCGCGCTGCTGGGCAGTGGATGACGTCGCCGTCGCCGCTGCTGCTGCTGCTGCCTCAGCCTTTCGGGCCTGCTCCAGCCAATGAAGGGTAGGGAAGGGCGGGTTGGCGGGGGCCACGACACAAATCTGCGGCGACGGCGACGCTACAACTCCTGGCGCCGATGATGGCAGGGGACGCGCCTGCAGTGGTGACGGCGTCCAAAAGCGCAGCTGCTCAGCGGCGCGGCTGTACACACTCTGCTCGGACAGAAAAGCGTAGCGATGCGGCTGTGCAGCTACGCCGTACAGCGCGTCGCACTGGGTGGAGAGGGAGATAAAGGGGGACGACAGCGATGGCGACGTCGCTGGAGTTGAGGCGGTAGCGGGTGCAGGGCGGTCACTCGTCAACAGCTGCGTTGGCTGCATCTTCGAGATATAGCAAAAACTAGAGCAGAACAGCGTTGCTTGCACCTCTGTACGCGGGTCAGTGGGATCAGATGGAGTGTTGCTTTCTATCTTTTTTTTTCTCTTCTTTTCTACACGTCGTAAGAGGACAGCACGTAGACTCAACCGTTTCGTATACTCGGATAGTGCCAAGAGAAAAACAAAAGCAGTGAGGGTAGCAGCAAAGGAGAAAAAAGTTGTGGGCACAAGTGAAGTTTCGAGGCGTGCTGCAAATTGAAGACGTTGTCAACCTGATAAAATCGAGATGAAGACTGGAGAGGAGCAGCTGTGGGTCATTGAAGAAAGCGTGGCATCAGAGATCTTTCGTTTTTCAATTTTTTGCAGACAAGTGACGCGAACGCTTCTTATCAAAAAAAAAGGACGTGATGTGGACGGCAGCATGAGAAGGACAAATGACATCATTGACACTTTTCTCCTAACGGCCCTGTCAGCTGACGTAGCGCCTCCTAGCGAGACACCGCAGCGCTACAGATCTCTAAAGTGGCAGGCTTTGTGAGCGTTACTCGTCACCGCTCTCTTTTCCGTACCATCTTTCTTCAC
This sequence comes from Crithidia sp. LVH-60A, assembly GCA_030078075.1. Classification (NCBI taxonomy): domain Eukaryota; phylum Euglenozoa; class Kinetoplastea; order Trypanosomatida; family Trypanosomatidae; genus Crithidia; species Crithidia sp. LVH-60A. The sequence goes on along the minus strand of CP119638.1, from coordinate 1,099,796 downwards.
TCCCTCCTTGCAATGCGCGGCTTCGCCCCTAAAGTCTCGAATCATCTTTTTTTTTTTTTATCTGTCGTCTACAGACGTTCTATTAAGCGGAAGACGGTGTAGCGGAGACGACCATCGCCACCTTCCCTTTCGTCCTGAGTAGAGACACACCCGCACACACTCTCAGACACACACACACAAAGGCAACAACATCAAAGAAAAGTGACCTAGCACACATATGAAAAAATAAAAGAGAGAGCTGCCCGTCGGGACACGCGCCATGGTGCAACGCAGGTCTTCACCTTCTCTGCTCCTCATTTCATTCTCCTTCGCCTCGCTTCTGTAAAGTTCTGAAATATAAAAAAAAACAATGGGGCGAACAGCAACACAAGAGCCCCGCGGCTCACACCATTTAGACGGAGAACTTGCCCTCGTCCACCCCCTCTTCCTCCTCCTCTTCCTCGTCATCCGCGCCAGAGTCTGTTGAGCCGTCGTCGCTGCCTCCGCCGAGGTCAGACAGCTCTTGTGCACCGGCACCACCGCCCTGCGAAAGACGGCTTTGCGTTAGCGCGAGAGGGTCGATAATGACCCCCGTATCCACCAGACGAGAGGGCAGCGTCACAGGCGCCAACACGCCACTGTTGTCTCCGCCCTTCTTCACCGACTTGCCCATCGTCAACACCGGCGCCTTCAGCACGGCTTGGCACAGCTCCGCCACGGTCTGCAGAGCCGCGTTGTTGTGCTTGTCTTGCGGGTGGTGGTACTTGCCATGCAGACACACGAAGAGGGCTTGGCGCAGCTCTGTGACGAGCTCAAACGTGGCCTGGTCGAGGTGTACGGCGATCCAGTCGTCAATGACGCAGAGCGAGAGGTCGGCGTTGTACTGCGTGGCGGCGTCGGAGGCGCCAAAGAGCAGCAGGGCCCAGAGACTCACGGCGGAGAGCGTCGTTAGAAACTCCTGGCGCGCCTCGCGTACGCCAAAGACGTCTTGAAAAACGTAAAAGAGGGCCGGCACGGCTTTCGGTGGTGTTGGCGGCTCTAGACTCAGCGCGTTCGGCGCCTTGGCATTCTTGGCAGTAGCAGCAGCAGCAGCGGAGGCGGCAACAGCGGCCTCGCCACGCAGCTCGTGGAGGAGCTCGGTGCGGTTCGGCACTTCGCTCTCGCGGGGACCACCAACGCGCCGACACGCGCTCTCGCGTGCGGGCTTGATGCACGGGAAGTACTTGGTGCGCAGGTCCACTTTCTCTGCCTGCCGTTTGCGTCGCTGCAGAGTGCCTTTGTGCGGCGGTGGACGCAGCACCGCCACGTTGGGGAACATCGCCGCACAGACGCACGCCTTTACGAGGGCGACGTTGAAGCTGTGGCTGGACAGCGGGCTCCTGTCGACACAGAGCTGACCACGGTAGAGAGGTGACGGTGGAGGTGATGCCTTCGCGGCGGCGGCGTCAGCAGTGGCAGCTTCTGTTGCTGCCGCGCTTGGACGTGCTGCCGGATGTGCAAGAGCCTCTTCCGCCGGATCGTCCAGCAGGTCGACCGGTTCGCCTACCTCGCTCTCGTCAACACCCATGTCGCTCTCCCCATCACCAGCACCGGGAGCCAACGCGGCACACTCGCCGACCCGCCCGTCCTGCTCGGAGAGGAGACCGGCGTGGTAGAAGATGTCGCGGTACTGCGCCTTGTACTTGGAAATGATGTGGAGGTTGCCGGTGTGGAGCAGGTTGAGTCGCGCGAAGGTCTCGCTCTCGCCATTCGCGCAGTACGCGTTGTAGGCGTTCAAGTCGCTGATGTGGTCACTCTGCGACCCCCGCGCCAGCAGGTAGCGCTTCCGGCGTGCCGCCGCGGTCACCTCGCGACTCGTGACAAAGGGAGAGACATCCGCACACGCGGCAACCGTCAGCACCGAGTCGAGGCACTGCAGCACGGCGCCCATGATGATCATCTTGCCAATCCGCGGATCGCAGGGCAACTTGGCGAGGTACTCCCCCAACGGGGTAAGCCGCTCCCACGCATCCACCGCGCCGATGTCGCTCAGCAGCCGCATCGACATCTCCACGTTGGCAGGGGAAGGCGGCTCGAGGAAGGTTTGCAGCGTCTCGCGCGGATGCGCGTAGCCAAGCGAGAGCAGCTTCAGCAGCACCTGCGTCAGTGGAACGCGGTGGATGTCGGCCTCGGGGAAGGCCGGCAGCGCATCCCACACTGCCTGGGTGTAGAGGCGGTAGCACACCCCGCCCTGCGTGCGTCCAGCACGGCCCTTCCGCTGCGTCGCGTTCGCCCTGCTTGCGTAGCCCAGCGTCAGCTGTGTCGAGAAGACAGGCGTGACGGTGGCGGTGGCACTCGTAGTGGCGGTGGCATTAGTTGCCGCCGCATCCAGTGGCACGAACAGCGACGACGAGGAGTGGACCGACGACGCGAGACCGCTTGTTGCCGTGCGGCCGGCCCACGTAGTGGTCTTGATGAGCCCTGTGTCAATGACCACGGCGGCGTCGTCGATCGTGATGCCGCTCTCGGCGATGTTGGTGGCGAGAACAACCTTCAACTTGCCGGGCGGGGCGGGGGCAAAGCACTCCCGCTGCTTGGCGCTGTCGACAGAGGAGTGGAGAAGAATTATGTGGAAGCGCTTGTCTGGGGCGGTGATGGCGTAAGGGCCTGTGTAGCTCTCAATGGACGCCCGTGCCGTCATCATCTCCTTCCAGCCCGGCAGGAAGATGAGAATCGACTTGCCCTCGACTCTGTTGCCGAGGTCCACCTGCATGGCACGGTGCACTAGATAGGCGATCAAGTTGTAGTCCGTCTTGGGCGGCCGCGCCAGTAGCGCACGGGGCGATTTGACGTGGTGTTGCAAACTCTTGTACGATGAGCCCCGCGGCCCCAGCACGTCAAAGTTCGGCGAGTAGAAGCTTGTTGACGACGCATCCGCTGCGATGTCCTCGAGGTATTTCACCGTGACCGGGTAGACGGCGCCTTCCACCTCGATGACGGGGGTACCGTTGCCGAAGTAGCGCGCAAACACCTCCGACTGCATCGTCGCACTCATCAGCACGACGCGGAGACGCGGGTTGCGTGCCAACACCCCCTTCACGAGCGCCAGCACCACATCGCAGTTGATGTCGCGCTCGTGCACTTCGTCGATGATCAGATGCGAGACGTGCTCGAGCTGGGGGTCATTAGAGAGAATCTGCAGCAGCACGCCGGTGGTGCAAATCGTAATGTGCCGCCCGGGCCGTGCGTCAAGGCGGACGGCGTAGCCGACATCCTTGCCCACGCTGCTCAGCCGCTCACTAGCGATGCGCTCGGCCACGCTGAAGCTGCTGAGGCGCCGTGGCTGCGTGACGAGAATGTTGCAGCTACCGCCCCGCCCCTGCTCGATCTCGTGGTCGAGAATGTACTGCGGCACCTGCGTGGTCTTGCCGCAGCCCGTCGTGCCGCTCACGACGGTGATGCGGTGGTGATCGATGGCGTCGAGGACGCGCTGCTGCACCGTCGCCATCGCCAGCGTGGAGCGGCGGGCGTGGAAGTTGGTGAGGTAGGTGGGGTGGCGACGCAGCGCCGCGAGGGCCTCGCGCATACGCCCACTGTAGTGGCTGTCCGCGGCAAAGGCACGCTGTCGAAGCTGCAGCAGCGCCTGCTCCTCCTGATTCAAGTTGCGGTCGTCTGCGTTCTCCTCCTCCTTCCTGCTCTGCTGGTCAACTCCCGTATCTGCGCTCACCGCCGCCACACGTGCCGCCTCCTCTTCCTGCCGCAGCACTATAGGCCGCAACCGCTTGCGCAGATGGTTGACGAGGTTTTGCGGCAGTGCGGCGCTCGGGACAGATTCTGGTGCGATGGACGGGTGGGCGTCAATGAAAGCCTGGAGAGCCTGCAGGCGGCCTTCGTAAAGAAGCAGCTCCGACACGCCGTTGTCCATTGCGGCCCGCTGCGCCTCGAAGCGGTTCACCCCGGTGCCGGTGCACGTAATGTCGCCCAGCTGGAGCTCGCAGTGGTAGAATTGCGACCCATTAGCTAATCTTTCGCGGGTGAAGGTCGTCACAGGCGACAACTCCTGCTCACCGTAGAGGAGGTTGAAGAAGCGCAGCAGCTTGCTGTGGGACGGCTTCAGCTGCTGCAACACGGCGTCGAGGGCTGCGCCGGGCCGCGTCGCCTCGTCTCCCTCCCCCTCCTCGCTGCTGTCACCCGACTTGCTCTGCACATTCTGAGGCGACGCCTTACCGCGCGACGCCTGCGGCGAGCCCTGTGGAAGACCCGCGGCATCCTGCTGGAGAAGGTGCAGGATGCACAACGCGTGCCCGGCGCACTCGCGGCGCGCGTCCTTGCTGTTGTTCCCCACACCCGTCGCGGTCAGCTGAGTCTCTGGGTCGAGCACCAGTGTCGCCACAAACACCTTGGCGGCGATGTGGGCGACGCGGATGAGGTGAGAGCCGTCGCGCAGCGTGTTGTTGAGGTCCGCCAACGCCTCAGGGCGGCAGAACTGCTTGCGGTTGCGCCGCAGAAACTCAACGGCACGGTCGGCGATGGGGTGGCCGCACGGCGGCACTTGCAGCTGCTCCAGCAGCTCGTAGCGGGCACGGGCGGCCGCTTCGCGGGCGTAGCGCTCACTCGCGTTAACGTAATCGTCCCAGGAGTGAAAGTCGCGCTCCTTTGGTGCGGCGGTGCTCATGGGGGCGATCGCCTCCTCCAGCGGCAGTGGGGGCTGGGCGAAGGGATCATACGTCCCCGTGGACTGCATCGTCGCGTAGAAGTCGAGCAACTGCTCGGCGTGCATGAAGCACAGCGAGCGCGCGAGCTTCTGCTTGGTGGACTGCCCCATCGCGAGCACCGGCTCCCCGTCAACGCCGTTAATGGTGGGCAGCTCCAGCACGCAGCGCTTCAACGTCGAGTGTGGCACGCAGTACAACTCTGGTTGCGGAAGAACCGGCTCGGCGCCTGGGGAGGCTGCCAGCATATCCGCGCGCAGCATCGCCGCCACCCGCGTCTCAGCGAGGGCGTCCACCATGAGCGCTGATACCCCGTACGTAAGCAGCGCGTTGCCGCCCGGCACGTTTTTACTTGTCACGGGACGCGGCACGCTAAACGTCTTATGTGGTACTACGTGAGGCTTCGACGCCGATGCCGGTGGCGGCCTCTCCACTGTCTGTGATGGTGCGTTGCGAGGGGCTTGCAGGAAGGACACTGCCGAAGCCGCAGCGCTCTGCTGCTGCTGCGGTGGCTGTCTAGACCTGTTGTTGTGACCATTGAATCCACCGCCTCGACCACCGCGTCGCTGCTGTGCTCCGGCGCCGCTCGCGGCAGCATCAGTACGATGAGCCCCCCTGCCCAAAGCATTCGTGTCTTGGTAGTTGGCTGCTCCGCGTCCCGCTTGCTGCTGCCCACCGCTACGAGGTGATGTGTGGCGCACATTTGCTGGCGCACTCCTGTAGGGCGTTGGGAGCGCACCACGTCGCGGGGGCGTCGGTGCCGCGGAGGGGCCGCGAAGGGTCACGTGGCGGGCACGGCGCGCCGCCTTCGTCGATGACGTGTCAGCACCACCACCACCGCCACCAGCAACATCCGCTGCTGCGCTGTCTTGTCCCTCACGGCGAGTAGGAGGCGAAGGAGTGGGCGGCGACGGGGCAGCTCCGTTGTTGTGCTTGCCCGCCGGCATTCGGCCCTGGTAAATGGAGCCTGGCTGTGAGTCAAGAGGGACGTAGAAGCTCTGCGAGTGACGGCAGCGGACACTAGAGAAGCTTGGCGCTCGAGATGGCGCTGCAGATGACAACGTGGTGGCGTGTCGCACCGCGGTGCTGCGAGGGTGCCGGTGCAGACGAACCGCCAACCTACAAGACGAGCACAAGAGTCGCCGGCTCTCTACAGCAGGCACGCAATCTGTCCCCTTATGATAGTGGGAAAGCAAAGTGGTGAGAAGCGTACTATGAAAAGATGCACGATGAAAACGCCGCATTTGGGGGGAGTGAGGGACGCAGAGGAAGCGGCACGCGCGCACGCTGCGACCTGCAGACCGCGTAGCAAAGGTGCGCTCCACTGATCACCGCAGCGGCGCAGAGCACAGTCCTTTTCTAGCGGTGCCTCTTCTCTTTTTTCCTTTTTCTGTAGCAAAGAAAACTGCGTTCAACGCAAACCAATAAGTAAGGAAAAAAGGGAAGGCACAACAGCAGCCGCGTCGTCCACCACAATTTTCTGTGCTTCGTCAAATAAGTCGGGCGAAAATAGAGAAAAAAGAACACCACCAACAATGGCACCGACAAAAACACGGCGGACACAGCTTCTTGATGTACAACTGTGCCGCTCAGCTGAATGGAGGCACCTCAAACTGTTGCATTCGCATGAGTGCATGGAGCCGTGAAAGCCAAAGAGGAAAAGTGGAAAATGCAAGGAAGAGAAAGAAGAAAGGTGATGAGATCGGAGACGCAGAAAGATGCAGTGAAGGGACGGTTGAGAGTGCAGTTTTAAAGAGGCGGAGCAGCGAAGATGTGTGGAGGAAACACATGCTAATACCCCGGGCAAATGGAGCGGCAAACCCAGGTCTCCAATTACGTGTGCGATGAAGCACAGGAGTCAAGACGCAAAGCGCATCTTAGAATGGAACTACAAAAAAAAACCCGAAGTTTGTGCGGCGACACTCGGCGTCCTTGCCGTGTTCGTTGCTTTAAGCAGGTGCAGCAAAGCAGCAAGCCGTGATGCTGAGCCTCAACGGCTGCTGAGCATATATTTTTTTCATCAGCTTTGTCTTCATTTTTCGTTCTTGGCATTGTACAGCTTACGACGTCAGCGTCCCTAGTGGACACAGACACACGCACACATCCATTGCTGCTGTAGCGCAATCAGCTGAGAACAAGAAAAAACAAACCAATGATGTGAGAAATTGAAGAGCGACAATCAGAGGCGTTAACAGGTACTGGTGCTGGCCACAGCACACGTGCACCGCGTGCAAAACAAAACTAGAAAAAAAAAATGAAGAAAGCCGCTTTGCCTCAAAGCAGCATTTCCCCAACTCTGCAGGTGTGTGCGTAGGTAAAGATTTCCGCCCGTAATCCCGCTGCAAACACCAACGAGAGATACACAAAGCCACAAACCCACGCATCGATTTAACACAAAGAGAAAAAGAAAAAAAACGAGGAGAGAACCTAACGTACTCTCCTTCTTACTCGTTCTGTGCGCTGTACGACTGGTCCTTCTTCCGCATCTCCTCAAAGCGCTCCTCCGTCGACAGCATCCTCCACCGCTGCTCCCGCACCGCCTGCACCCGGCTCCCAATCACGGTCATCGGCTTCTCCACGTATGCCCAATCTGGGTTGATGATGTAGCGGTAGTAAAAGTACACACACGTCATGAGCGTGGTGAACACCATCAGGAAAATCTTCACATTGCGCAGCCGCTCCGCACTCATGGTGTGGTACAGGGTGCTGCGCTGGGAGTAGAGCCCGACGGAGATGGTGTCAAATGTGTGCACGTTGCTGTTCTGCTCGTAGTACATGCCACGATCCTCCTGGTCTTTCAGCACGCGCGACTGGCTCTGCTCCACACGCAGCATGCTCAGCTCATGCTGCCGTTTCAGCTCAAAAATGACCTTGTCCCGCGAGAGGATCTCTTGGATGATGGCGTCGCGAGCCGCCTGTCGTGCAGCGGCCGCAGCTTCTGGGTCGAGGGGTGTCTCTGCAGCGGCGGCCTCGCTAGCAGCAGCAGCCGCGGTGCCGTCTCTCTTCTCCACCTTAGATGCATCCGCTGTGGGTTTCTTCTTGTCATCCTCGCTGCTGCTCGCTGCGGCGTCGCTAGAAGAGGATGCGCGCCGACGACTCTCCGCAAAAGACCCACAGGCAATTGAATGGGGTGTGCGGAGGAGCCCGCAGCCGGCACCGCAACAGGTGAGACGGCCTGCTGAGCTCCGAAAGGAGGAGGCGCAGGCACGTGGTAAAGCACTGCAAGACAAGGACCGCATCTGCGTTTGCACGACCTGCATGCTAAGTCCCTTCTCGTTTTTTCCACACCTTGTGCGTGTGCCTCGACGCGTGGGTCTGGACGTGTCGCGCCGGCCTTGTCGGTTCTTTTCGCGCTCTCGCACGCGACAGCAGAGCTGCAATTTGCTAATCTGACCACGAAAAAAAACGCACTGGTGAGAGATTAAAAGGACTCGAAAGCTTAAGCAGCCGAGAGAGGAAAAATAAAGGGAAAGCACCTGAGAGGGAAAGAAAAGAATTGCTCGACTTGAGGAGATGCACTACTCGATTCATTGCAAGGAGTCCACCACAAATAATGATGCAGTCCGTGTTGATGTACAAAGGAAGAGCATCGCATCTCTGCCGCTTCTACTCTTCAGCATTGAGAAATTGTTGTTGTATTTTTCATATTTAAAACAGACTTCAACTTAACAAGCACTATCATTGTGCTCCAACAAGCACATGTATACACTCGCGACTCTTGTCTCATAATTAACAACAGTCCTTTAAATTTTTTTCTCTGTTTTCTTCTAGTAAACATCGTAAAAAAGGAAAGCGGACCAAATTAAAATAGTCGAGGGCAGCGACAAAAAACCCGGGTTTTACTCATTTCTTCATGACTCAACCCATCCGTCAAGATGTGCTGCGTAGTGGCGCGACGGGTGCTCTTGCTCTGACTCTGCCCAGACATCACATCCACGCCTGTACCACTTGGCTGTCCGTCATCCCCTCCACGCGGCGCACAAAGCCGGAGACGCGCAGCAGCGCCGGGGTCTGCTTCGCGGAAGGGCGTCCGCCACCCACGCCCGCCACCGTAGTCGGCAGCAGCCCACGCAGCTCCTGCGCCACCACGTAACCGCGCACACTCTCGTAGTCCTCGTTGAGGGGAAAGATACGCTGAAAGGCCCGCCACCGCCGCCCGGCATCACGCGCAGCAGCCGAGACACCTCGCTCCGTCCCAGCTGTCGTGTCGCCTTGAGGGGTCTCAGCAGACGCACTGCCGACATCGCTCCCTGGGTGAGCACCAAGCACACGCAGCACGAGCTCGACCGACGCGAAGTTCTCCACACCGCGGCGGAAAACAAGAGGAAGTTCACTTTGGTCGCCAGCAGCTTCTGCAACGGTAACGGCGGCGGTGGCGGTGGCGCCGTTCAGCACGAGACGTGCCATACGACGCTCAAACCGCTCCAGCTGAATGGCAGAAACAAGCGCCGCCGACGTCGCAGTGCCGCTGGTGGGGTTGTTTGTGGTGCTTGGGCTCGACGACGGCGATGTGTCATTCGATCCGGGAAAGAGCAGCGTCTGCCACTGCCGCAGCTGCGCCGCCTGTTCATGCAGTGCGTCCTCCTGCAGGCTTACCTTGCTCTCCCACGAACGTCGGGCCGACTCCAAAGCCTCGATCTCGCTGCGCAGCTTCGTGCAGAGCTGCGACGACATCGAGTTCTTGTCCTCTCCAGCAGCCGCACTAGTACCGCTGTCTACAGCGCGGTCGGCTCCCCGCTGCGAGCGCATCCAATACGGCTGCGGTAACGTGGCCGCCTCTACAACCCCACCGCCGCCAGTCGCAATGGTACGGTTCACGTCGACGTTTTGCGCGTACACGTCGGCAGCGCGGACACGCAGACGCTCCTCCATGCGCGCAATCTCCGCTTCATAGAACGCCTCCTCTGCGTTGCGTGCCGTCGCACGCGCTTCCAAGGCACGACGCAGCCCCTCTCGTGCGGCAGTCGGGTCGGCAACAGGGACGCGGTGCCGCAGCGCCGCCGCCGCCCACAATGAGTTGCCCTGCTGCTCCACCATCACGTTCAGCCGCACCGAGACACGGCACAGAACACCGAGAGACTTGAGATCGCAGAAGGCGAAGCAGCGCAGAATGAGCTGCGGGGGAAGCTGCATAAAGGGAGAACTGTCCGCCTTCTTCCGGCGAGAAGGAAGGGGAGGTGGTTGCGCTGAGGAGGAAGTGGTGGGAACGCCAGCAGCAGAAACGCCTGTTCGGCCAACAACCGTGATGAACGGCTTCGCTCGTTGAGACACATCACTTTTGTGCGTCGAGTTTTCCGGTTGTCGAGGTGAGTGGCTGACATTGCCGGACGGCGGAGAAGGAAAGGACGAGGCAGCAGCACTGTCTGGTACTGCAAAAGCCGCCTCAAGCTCACGCAACGCCGCCTTCAGGTCACTTGAGTCGTGATAGGTGTCCAGCTTAATGGTGTCAAAGCCGGCTTTGGCTGCAACAGAGGAGCTGCGGTTTGTCGCTGGCGATCGCGCCACCGTGGTACTCCGCAGCGGCGGTGCGGACCGGAGAGCGGCAGACGGCTTCTGCGCATTCGGCTTCATTGTGTGCTGGTACTATTTCCCCAGTTTGTGTAAACGCAACAGCGTGCTCAATGAGTAACTTCAAGTTTGCCCCTTTGGGGTGGAAGAGCTGGTCGTGCCCCAGACGAGCGAAAAGGACGCAAACAAGCAGGAGGGATGGTGTAGGAGGTCGCATACATCGTCTTTTCCTTCTTTATGTCAGAGGTTTTCTTTCTTCTCCCATGCACGGAGATCACTTACTTCCTTTACAGCAGCGAATGGCAGGTCCTTTACATAGTGAATTATAGACGTGCAAAAACGGCACCACGAAGTTCAGCTTTTATTTGCGCTGCGCGGACAAATTATCTCATGACAACGAAGCAAGCACTGGTACGTTGCTTATCTCACCACGATCGAATGTCGGTGCACTTCTGCCATCTATCAGGGGCTCCAGACGAACACGAACACAACAGGCGCATCAGAGGTGGCCATTTCTCTTTTATCATTTCTCTTCTGCTACGCACAGCAAGGTACGCAGAAGTGCAATCGTTGGCGTTGAGGCAAGGCTGACAAGCGCCGCTCATAGAGGTATACAGGACAGAAAACAAAACAAAACAAAGGCTGAAGAAAATTGGTAGTTACGTCGCGTGGCGCAGTCTACATCGCCGCTCGTTCCTCTTGGGCTTAGTTACTTAAGAGAGCAACCGAAAAAGGAAGAATGTATCACGAGCACACAAACACCACAGTCGCAGAAAAAAAATAGAATCAACAGGCTAGGATTGCCTGAGCCACAATCGTTGCGACTTTTTCAAGAAGCGCCAAAGACAGGTGTAACAACGAAGCAGTATGCCGGAAGCGAGGATGAGTACGGAAAGAGTTGTAGGAGACTATGCGAAAGGACGCTGGAACAGAAAGCGAAGCCAACGCTACACATTTCGCTCTTTGATGCTAACCTTTCATTCCCGTCTCAAAGCCTGAGTGCTTTTTTTGGTTTTTTTTTTATAGCTTTCCCAGTCATATGCAGCCTCACTCACCAATCACCTGCCGCACGCTCTCGACGATATCGCTCACGGTGGACGGTTCCAGCGTGACCACCTTTACCTCAAAGCGTGCCCGCACCGGGCGATGATCGGACTGCCGCAGTGTCGCCACGTGCGTGTACTCCAGCGCGTTGACGTGGTTCGTCACCATAGGAAAGCGCACCGCGAACGGGTTCGGCGACGGCTGCGACCCACGCGGGCGGCGGGCGGCCGCGAACGTCGGCGCACACCGCTTCTGCTCCCACACGGCATGCGACATCGCGCGCGTCAGCGCACTGAGAGGCGGCTGCGTATTGTTGCGCAGCGACGACGGGGAGTCGTAGCCGTTCCGCGCCGCCACGGCCGCCATCGCGGCGGAGCGCTGCTCGGCGTCGTGCGATGGCTCCTTCGCGCTGTCGTCACCCTCCATCGCACACTCTGACGAGGCGGAGCTCGAGAGCCGACTCACCCCCGCCGCGACGTGCTGTGCAAGAGCTGTCTGCTGCAGGTCCTCTAGGGAGACCCAATCACCGCCACCCATGCTCATCTCGCTTGTGAACGGCGCCGCCGAGCTCGGGTGAGGGGAGTGCGACTTGGAGGAGCGCTGGTGCTGCGTCGGCGACCCACCGCCGCTGCGGCGTCCCTCTGTGCTCTCCTCGCGGCCGCCGCCGTCACGCTCGGCATCGCCGCGCAAGGTGGCCATCTCATCACTCTCCAGGACGCGGAAGAGCACTCGGTCACACCACGCCGGGTCACGACGTTTGCGGCTCGTGTCGTACACGTCGGTGCCGCGGTCGAACTTGTAGGTGGGAGGGAAGGAGATCCACTGTTCCTGGAAGCCGTCGAAGGCCTCGCCGGATACCATGAGCTGGCGCAGCTCGTCGTGGCAGAGCAGGTAGTCGTACTCGCCCTCCACAACCGAGGCGTGGATCTCCGGCCCAGGCAGGGCGTGCAAGCGCGAGTTGAGGTCACCGAGGAAGAAGACGTAGTCGTGCTCGTCCAGAACTCGCACCTCCGCCGCTGAGGAGAAGCTGCCCTGGAAAGCGGTGTTGCGGAAGCGGAAGAGGCGGTCCCACGCGCTGTTGCCCGTGATCGAGAAGTTGCTCACCGCGTGCTCCGACGCCTGTGCGGCGTTCATGAAGGTCTGCAGCACTTCGCTCTCATCGTCGCACCAGGCCGGCATGTCGAAGCGGATGTCCTTCAGCGCCGCCTGGTAGTTGCTCGTCCGCTTCTTCTCGTTGTACGAGTGCGCCACGAAGTGGGCGGAGATGAAGAGGAAGCGCTTGCCGTAGATGGTGGCCCGCATGGCGACGGAGCCCTTGTTGCCCAGCACGGACAGTGCCCCGGTGCGGGTGAGGGAGAGGCGCACGTGGGAAACGTAGTCGACGTGCTTGGCCTGCACCAGCACAATCAGCACGAGCCCCACCAGCTGAATCACCTGCACCTTCTTGTACTCGATGGTGCGGTCCGAAGCGGCGAGCAACGCCTCTATAATGGCGTCCGTCCACTCCCACCGCCGCTGCGTCGACTCACGCACCAGCGCCGTCCCCGTCATCTCCACCTCCTGCAAGCTGATGAGAAACAAGTCAGGAAACTTCCCCTCCAGCAACTGCCACTCAGTTTGCAGCGGATCGTCGCCCGCCGCCGCCGTGGGAGCGGCCGGCGGAAACGGGCGGTCCGGCGCGCGTCCTGAAGCGGAATCGGCACCGGCTGACGCGACGGCCGACATTTTGCGGGCCCGCATGGTGTTGGTAGCGTTGGGGGAGAAAGGCGCCGGCACCACTCCGCCGTTCTTCACCACACTTGCCTTGTGCTGCTGGTAGCGCTTGATCTCATCGGTGAGCTCGTGGCCAAGCAGCCACGACGTGAAGGCCTCCTCGTTCACCGGCGGCGACTGCTGGTCAACGTTCCACGTGCACGCGTTCACCAAAAAAGGCGCCTCCAGCTCCTCGAGAGAGACGTTGCGGAGGCAGCTGCGGATGCGTGCGTTGGCCTGCAGCCGCGACTGCAGCGTCTCCTCGTACGCTGTCGCAGTGCGCGGGGTGAGGATGTTTGCCGTGTCGCTGCCGCTGTCCTGCGAGAACTCCGTTTCGATGCGGAGCAGCGGCTGCGCGAGGCGGCGGGCGGCACCCATGCCGGAGCGGAGGGCATCCTTGATGCTCTCCTCCGCCCGGTCACGCTCCTGCCACTGCGGCGAGAAGTGCAGCAGCCGCTCCAGCGCAGTGATGCGCTTCACGTAGCCCAGCGTGAGCGCCCACACAATGACTTCCACCACCGCCACGATCACGCGGGCCCACAACGGTGCCTTCAGTGGGGGAGTAGTCTTTTCTCGCATCGCGGCCTCGAGGTGCTCGCGCTTCTTTTGCTGCAGCTTGGACGGCATTGTGAAATTGGCGACGCAAAAGCTACGTATTCCAACAAAAATGAGATGGGTGAAAAGCAAGGCAAATAGAGAGACTAAAGGAATAAAGTAAAAAGAGGGGGAAAAAACGTATTGCGATATGTATGGAAGCAGAAAGGAAAAAACAGAGAAAAATGGGAGAATATAAAAAGAGATGAGTGTTTGAGTAGGCGGTCGAGAGTAGCAAAACAATTTAGCAGGCTATGTGGAGCAGCCGCGGGTTTGATTTGCGAGTGAAGGCAGAGAAGAGAAAAAAAGAGAAACGTTGCTTGGGTATATTGAGCCTACTCCTCCGTGTGCGATATACTATAGCTCACAAAGAGAATGAAGGCTAGTGTGTGTGTAAGTGTTTAGCTGCTGAAAGAGGTGGATAAAGAAGCTGACGATGCCGTGATATTGCTGCACTCGTCTAAGAAGCACCGCAGTCTCTAATGCGAGACAAACAAGCGCTTTTCTTAGATGATACAGGTTGCGTCATATATACGCAAGTCCAGCAGTAAATGAGGCGGCGCGGGGAATGAGTGCGGACGCTCGTGACACACCATTCAAGCGACGAAACAAGTAAGTAAAAGATGCGTACCAAAACGATGAAGAACGAGGGAATTCAGAAGAGAAGGAGACTGAAAGGCAGGAGACAAACTCACACTCTCACTCAACAACTGTTCTTTGTTTTTCCGAAGGTTGCACATACCAAGTCATCTTGATCTGAGTAAGTTAAAGTGGACGCTACGAAGCAGCACCTCTGCTTCCCCGCAAAGTACATGTTTTTCGAGTGATTGCACGCGCTGCAAGTGTGTTTCTTCATCTCCGAGCGGCGCCAAGATGAAGCAGTCTCACGCACATGCTTGCTGACGGCGTACTAACGGAAATAGTTGTGCAGACGTGGTCTTGTTTTTTTTTTTTAATTGCTGTTGCCGGCTTTCTGATTCGGTGTTCGAAGAACAGTGGTAGCCATTAAATAAATAAATAAAGTTCAGTTCAAAGGAAAAAAAGAGGCCAAAAAAAAAAAAAGCAGAAATGCAAATACATTGTCTTAAACTCCTTAGAAAGGAAAAAAAGAAATTGTTGTTCAAGGCATCAACAAAACGAAATAAAGATTACATCATTCAACGTGCTCATACGAGAGATAGAAGAAAAAAAAATGTAAAAAAAAAACACTTTCACACAAAATACATACAACGCAGCTCTTTGCTATCTCAGTGGCGGCGCGAGGTTGATCGCCCAGTAAGCGACTTCGGCTTTGACGGTGGGGCGGCTGGGATAGAGGCCAGTCGTCCCATGTCGGCGCCGGACAGCTGCACCAGCGACCGGCACGCGTCGTCGATGTAGTCCAGTGCACTCTGAAACGGCTTGTCGCGGTTCACCGCGGAGGCCCGCAGCGCCGTGTCGCCTGCCTTGACGCCAAGGGCCGCCGCAGGGTTTGCGGCAGAGGACGAGTTGGTGAGGCTGAGCCCCTTGCCACCGATACGCCCAGGCGGGCTGGGCACTGGAGGCAAAGCGAGGCTGCCGCTCTGGCTGTTCTTCGCCCGTCCGCTCGAGAGCGCGCTGGCACCGCGGCCATCCTTGTAGCCGCCTGCCGCGCCGTGCGCCGACCCCGCCGCGCCACCGCCGGCGGCCTCGTCTCCTGAGCCGATGGACGGGAGGGCCAGCGGTGGCGGCGTGCGCTGCTCCGTGCCGATTTCCAGCGCGTTGATAAGAACGGAGATGATGTAGCGCGAGAAGTCGAGGAAGCGGGTGTACTGGCCAACTATGGAGTTCGCACCACCTGTGCGGCGCAGTGCCGCCCCGCTTGCGGTGCCACGCTTGCCCAGGCCGGGAAGCTTCGAAGCGGCCGAGTTGCCGCTGCCCGCAGCCGTGGCACCAGCGGGCTCCTCTTTGGAAGACCGGCGACGAGCGGGGCCGCCGCGTGAGCCTGAGAACGGACGGGGCGACTTGCTGTCTGCCCGCGCGCCTGACGACTCGTCCCCGTCGCCGTGCTCGGCGTCCGAGATGAGTGCCAGCGGCGAGGACATGCTCGTCAGCGTCGGCAGCTCACTCGCCGAGCCGTCCATGGCACCCTCTAACGAGAGAGACAGGGACTGCCCCCGCGTCGACGGAAAGAGCCGCAGAACGGACCGCATCACCTTTTGCATCTGCCTCGCCTCATTGCGCACGCCAGCGGCCACCATCAGAGCGGAAGCCTGCTCCTCGTCTGTGCCCCAGTTAACTTGCACCGCCGCCGGCAGCGGGTTGGCGGACTCGTACGGGTCCTTGATCCAGCTGTTCTGCGGAGACACCGTGGAGACAAGCGGCGTCGCCTTCGCCAGCGCCGAGGACGCGCTGCCGGATACCGCGCTCGTGCCGCCGGTGGCAATGGAAGTGATGACCTGCTCCTCTGCAGTGTCACCGCCCTGTGCAGACTTGGACTTCGCTTTGGCGGGCTGCGCGGAGTTGGTCTTGCGCATGATGCCGCTGTTGCCACCTCGAGGACTGGATGGGGGCTCATCGGCAGGCTTCAGCACGCTCGCAAGGCCCTCCGAAGTGCCGGGTGGCAGCATGAGAGGGAGGCGGCCTTCCAATCGCCGCGGTACCGAGGCGACGCACTCCTCGGAGAACATGTTTGTCTTCACCACCCTCGTCTTTTCCGACTTTTCCGTCCCTGCATCGGTCGCGCCGGAGCGGGGCGATGGGGCGTCTTCTGCCAGCCGAATGACGCTCGGTGCGACCACCACCTCCATCGACAGCTGCTCCAGCAACAGCTTCCCACTGGGGTGTTTGCCAACCGCCTCAAGAAGCGGACGGCTCAGCCGGATCTCGCCGCCGTGTGCGTGGCGGCCCAGGATGAACGCTTCGTCGACGCCAACACCGCCGATGTGCACTGCTGCAAGATTGGCGCCAAGGCCGCTCGCGTTGGCGCTGTCGCCGGCAACACTCGTGTCACCCTTGCCTCCAGCGCCGCCGACGGGAATCGGACGCCAGGTGTACTGGTTCGAGACGTGCACCGCCATCTGCACGCGCGGCCCGTTGAAGAGCACAGTGTTTGTTTTGGTGTCCTTCACCTGCAGCGTGGCCTCGAGGGGACGCAGCTCGGCGGGCCAGGTTGTCTGCACAAGCTCCAGCTGCAGCTGCCGCGCCGCCTCGAGCGCCGTCCCTGCGTCGTCAAAGACCACCAGGTAGGCAGTGACAGAGTTCGTCTTGGCCACGAAGCCGTCGAAGGCGCGCAGCGTGCTCTGCACCAGGTAGTTGTAGTGGTCCCACACGCGCTTCAGCAGCGCCGGCTCCACGGCGCGGCTCACGACATTCAGGTTCGCGACGTCAATGTACAAGAACGCCAGCGTTGCCACCGGACGCGTTGCGTGCATGAGGTCCGCCTCCACCTCCTCCATCGTCTTAAAGCGCACAAGTGTGCGACGCGAGACGGACGTGTTGCCTGTCTGCTCCTCCGCCTGCGGCTGGCAGAGCAGCTGCCAGGGGTTGCGCAGTACCGTCGCGCTCCCGCTGCCGACCTCACAGTTCTGCTCAAACTCGTCCTCTGCGCTCATGTGCGCCGCCTCCGCGTACTCAAGCCGCATCTGCTGCTGCTGCATCATCTCCAACACGCTCTGGCGCGGCAGCTCGTCTTGGTGCAGCATGAGAGTCGCAAGGACAGACCGGTACGGCAGGTAGATCTTGTCACGCTGCATCGGGCCGCGGCCAGAGAGACGCAGCTGCGGCCGCCGGTACGCAAACGGGCGTGGCAGGATGGAGTGCACCACAGCCGGGGCGTCCGACGTGCCAAGAAACTGGGCACCCTGCTTGACGATGTTGTACTGTGCATCCAGCAGGTTCTCGTTCTTTGCGTAGAAGATGCGGATGACATCCTCCATCGCCAGAATCTCGCCGCTCTCGGCCAGGTCGCACAGGGTGCCAGAGAGACGAATGGCTGGACCGGTGCACTTGAGCACACCGTTCTCGAGGTTTCGGTAGATGGTGCTCATGGGGCCGCACGCGACACCGGCGCGGAAGAGGAAGATGTCCCGCCCCTTCCCAAGCGACGTGTGCGCGTACTTGGTGCCAGTGCGATTGACTCGAATGTAGATTTCCGACACAAAGGCGAGCGCCTGCTCTGCCTCGCGAAACACGTAGGTGAACACGTCCGAGTAGTTGCCGTTCATCAGGAAGCCGAAGTGGACCTTGGCGGCGTTGTGGATGTGCGAGCGGATGGTGTTGCGGATCGACTCAAACTGTTCGTCCGAAATGCTCTTCAGGAGAATGCGCTTCCACATGTCATCGTCGCCCGTGTCGATCGTGCACACATACGCTGTCTCTGACGCGTCAAGGGTCTTGTGCTTGCTCAGCTCATAGCGATCCTCAGACTCCATCATGTCGCGCTCCAGCGCCGCAAACGCCTTCTCCGTCTTGCGGAAGAGCGTGATGACGTTCTGCTTCTCCTGCTGCAGCGCGAACAGCTCAAGCAGCTGGGCAGCGCTCTCTGAAAACTCGGCCTTTTTTTCCGTGCCCAGCGCCTGCTCCGGCGCCTTCAGCACCGCCTCCTGCAGAAAGTTGGCGCGACGACGCATCTGCTGCATAATAAGTCCACCACCGTTGATGCCCTTTCCGGCATCCTCGGGACGCTCCACCGCCTGAGACAACGCCCCTTTCATCGCCTTGACGATCATACGAGCCTCGCCAGCGCTGTTCTTCAGCTCAAGGGACGGGTACTTGCGGCTAGGGTGCAGCACGTTTGCCTGCACACCGCGGCGGCTCTTCAGCTGCACCGGGAGTAGGGAGGCAACGATGTTGTACGCGCCAGGGAGACGCACGACGTCCCACTGCGGGCCAATGGACTCTCTCAGGTCCGCTGTGTCGCCCTGCGCCGGTATTGCTCGGTCCTCGCGCAGCCTCGACTGCTTGCAGATCAGCTCCGCCCACCGGTCATTCACCGCGATCTCGCCAATCGGCGCCTGCTCAATGGCGGCCTGGACAGCCTCCAGAATCTCCGGCCCGAAGAAGGCGTACCTCCCTGAAACCGGGTCGGCGTAAGACTCGGGCGAGCAAGCGTAGATGCAGGTGTGGATGCGCGGTCCCTTGAAGAGTACTGTGTTGTCCTCAACGATGGTGGAAAAGTAAGGCACACTCTCGGCGCGGGACGGCCACGAGAGGCTCACAAGTTGCTCGTGTGACTCCTTTGCGAAGAGCAGCGCATCAAACGGTGACTGAAACGCAAACACCTCCATTCCCTTGTAGAAGCCGACGCGGTAACCGTGACAGCAAGACGAGCTGTGAAAGAGGAACTGCTGATACACGCTCACAATGAACTCCTCGATTCCGTTAAGGGGAAATGTTACAGAGGAGACGTGGTGAAACACAAAAGACACGTCGCGCTGCGGGAGGAGCAGTGCGTCCCAGCGTTGCACATGGTATGTGTCGTCGTGCGCCTCCATCAGCGACGCCTCTGCAGCCTCAAGCCGTTGAAGCCCCGCGGCACGGACTCGCGCTGCAATACGCGCCCGCTCAAACGCCATCTCAATTCGGTTTGTCTGGCGTTGCCTTAGCACGTCATCGCCCACTCGCGACTTCAGCGAGTCGTTCTCGTTTAGCAGTCGCACATTCTCCTCGTGCAGCTGATTCACCTTATCCGTGAGACTGATAATCTGCCCCTTTGAATCCGCCTCAAGGCGAATCAAGGCATTTTGCAGCTGCTCCACTGAGCGGATTAGCTCCTCATTCCAGGTCGAAATCTCCGCCATGCGCGCATTCTGCGCTGCGACGCGGTCCTTGGCCTGGCCGGGAAGCGTCGCGCTATCGGCGCCCCACAGTCCTTGGGATGCCCGGAACTGCTGAACTTTCTCGCGGAGCTCCGCCACCTCTGCCTCGAGCGCCTGGATCCGCTTTGACGACTCATGCTTTTGGAGTATTAGAGCAGTGAGGTGTGCTTCTTTATCCGCAGCAAACCTGCTCGCGGCTACATCGACTGTCGCAGAAGAGACAGACATCCTGCCGCGTCTACTCAAGGGCGAAAAAAAAAAAGTGCAGAAGTGGTTGCACCAGAAAAGGAAAAAAATGGCGCGTTGTGCTACGGCTTGCACACAACAAAAAGAATCAACAGTGCAATAGAAGAGCACGAAGTGAGAATAGGAGAAGAAAGCGGTGAGATGGGATGAGTAAAGGCGTTTCTCGATGTGAGAGCACCGAGTAGCTGCGAGACAAAGTCAGCAATTCATTCGTTGGAGTTAAGAGCAACCAGAACGTGTGATCAGCTTCCATCCGCATCCAAAGCTGTTTCCATTCCCGTTATAATCACCGCCAAAGCCAATCAAAAGCAAAAACGCTACAGCGTTGCTTTCAACAAACGTTGCAGCGTTGAATTTCGTGGTAAAAGCGAGGTCACAACTCCATGTTCGCAGCCGCTTTTTTCCTTTCCGGTTTCGTTTATTATTATTGTCGAAGAGTCTTTCTCGTGTCCCGTGTGTATTTTTATAAAATGGACAGCTACTCGCCAATACTGTGTATAGCGTAAGGAGGCAACATGAAACCAAAAAACAGAAAAGAGAGGGAGAACGCGACGCAAGGGTATCTGCTCGTCGCTGGCCAATCGCTCTTTGTGACGTGAATTGACATGGTCAAGCCTCAATTTCGGCGTTGCCATTGTCAGTGGTGTCTGCAGGAGTCCCATCCGGCGGCATGCCCGCACTGCTGCGATATGCCTTCCAGTCGTCGGTAGACATGTGATTGCTGTCCTTCTCAATCATGCCACATACCTCAAAGCAGTACTTCTGCCAGCGCTCGGTAAAAGCCTTTGCCTTTTCTTTGTCACTGCCGACAAGGAGCTTCATCGTGACTTTTGCGCGCACATCGCCGGGCACAATTCGCTCAAGGCGCTTCAGAAACTCGCTGTCGACTACCAGAGGCTCTTCGATGATGAAGTCCGGATAAAAATCTCGGAAGTATGTCTTTTCCCAGTGCTTTTCAATGAACTCTATCAGCTCTTTCTGCCGCTCGGAAGGGATTTTCTGCAGCTTCTCCTCATTTGCCAGGAGGCGGGCGTACGAAATGCACTTCGCCACCACCGAGATGTTCAGCATGTCCTTGTTCACCTCGGAAGCCTCGGTGTAGCACTTGCTCATCTCTGTATCGTAGTAATGCCGCAGAATGGAGTTGCACTGGCCACAAACCGGTTCAAAGTCATCGTCCTGCGGCTGCTTGTATGGAGATGGCAGGTACTTTCGGAAGGATGGCGGAGTCACAGCGTGACGGAGGAGGCCCTTTGTGCCGAGACAGCAGGCGCAGCTCGGCTCCGATGAGTTCAGCAGAGCCCTTGACTCAGGCTGCAGCTCCTCGACCCCGTGGGCAAACGGGCACTGGTCATGCAGCTCACAAGCGCCAAGCGTGTTGTACATGCAAAGCCTCGTTTTTACCTTCGGATCGAAAAGGAGTTGGATCTCGAGTGCTTTGTGCGTGTTGCCCTTGACATGCTTCGTGATCTTTGCAAGGCCCTTTTCCATTACGTAGAATTTGGCTCGTCCAGGGGAGCACTCGAAGAGAAAGTTGCCTGCCTTGTCGCGAACGGCAACTCTCGACCCGCCACCGAGCTGTGCCGCAAGCGTGCTGCTGGTGCTTTCCGCCGCCCCACCCGAAACGCGCTCCTTCTGCTTCATTCGCTCGTTGGCCTGCTTCGCGTTTTCTCGCTGTGCAGACTTGAACGTCTGTGCCGCGGCGATGGCAGTGCTCTTCAGCCATGTGGGAATGCTGAAGGTGGGGCTGTCCATCTTGTGCACCTCATATGCTTTCAGCATGATCTTTTCACCGACGAGGAACGACGCCAGCGCATCCTCCGCGGCGTAGTTGACCTGGTTTGGCGTCAGCGGCAGCTCCCAGTTGCTCCGCGTCACGTACTTGTTCTTCTCGATGTCCAAGCCGGCAACGCTCGCAGCGAGCACTTTGAGATTTGACTGCGGTGCGTCATGGAGGCCCAGCGCGACGCTGTACTGAGCCACATCCAGCACGCTTTCCACCACAATGTTCTGCTCTTTTTGCAGGCGCGAGATGTCCCCACCGACACCGACGCCGCACTTGATAATTGAGGGGTCGCTCAGGACGTTCTTCACCGAGTCCGGCAATCGCCGCTCCGTGAAGTAGCTGAGGTGGAGCACGAAGCAGTGGCTCGAGGTGGCGAGCTGTACCACGGCCAGTGGCGAGTTCCGGAACCACTCCGAGTCGATACCCAGGACACGCAAATGAGCCGGCTGCCTATCCAGCACCGACATCATGTCTGTCCAGGCGCTCTCGCCAAACGCGCTCCATGCGGCGCTGTTGCTGACAAAAATGCCGCATAGACGCGACGTCACCGCAGCGGAGGATATATAATTCATTATGAGCAAGTAGAGCTAAGATGGCACGCCGATGAGCGGTCTTTTTTGATTTGTTTGTTAAGGAATAGAGGGATTTTGAGGCCCTCGTAAGAGCTATTTTGGAAGAAGTGAGAGAGAGAGGTAGAAAACCTGAAGTGCGATGCAGAGCATTCCGGAGAAAAGGAAAGCAGAAAATTAAAGCACAGTTTTTCTTTTTATATTCTAGGTCTTTCTGCAATAAATGTAAGTAGAGAAAGAGTAGAAGATGCTAGCACCTCAAATGCGTTTTACCGTTGCTCAATGCAGGGAGTTGCAAATGCTGTTTTCCCTTTCTTTTAGATACATTTTCTCTTTTTTTTTGCAGTGGGGAGAGATTTGCATTGGAAAAGCAGACACAGCAAACAAAGAGACGCAGTCATGCTGCGAAATGCAATGCTTAGGCACTGCCGCCTCCTGAGGTGGAGAACTCGGGTGTCACCGGCGCAGGAAACGCTACGTGTCCGGGCTGAAGCGCTGCGTTGTCCAGGTCGCGTGCCGACGCTTCAATGTTCTGCTTCTGTTTCTCGAGCATTCGAAGCTGCATCTGTGCGCGGAACAGGCGTAGTTCGATGGCGTCCTTTTGCTTAAGCATTGCCATCATCACGAGAGACCGCTGCTCCTCAAGATCAGCACGCATTGCCCGCAACTCGTCGGAATCGGGCGACACGTGTGCATTTGGGCTTGTGGCGTCGTAGGTTTCGATGAGAAGGGCCTCGATGCTCTGGTAGAACAACCGGGCGTTTTTTTCCGTTGCTGCAAGGGACTCCTTGGCGGAGGAGACGGTGCTTTGTAAGGCACGCATGTCTTGTGTGACAGTGCTGAGATCCGCGACGGAGACGCCGACGGTGTCATCGCTTTCTGCCGCTTCTTCCCCGAAAAAGGCGTCCCATAGCCACGCCAGCATTGTGGGCGTTTATTGGCTAGACGGCTAGGCTTTTTTTTTTTTTTTTGTAAGGCCGTTACAGGGCTGGTTTGCAAGGTTGAAACGAAAAGTAGTTAAAGGTGTGGTTTGAAAGAAAGAAAGGATCGGGGAAAGGAGGAGAGAAAGTGACTGAATATTTCTTGAACAAAGTGATGTGGTTTTCGTAGCTGCTTAATAGTTCGTTATTATTATTTTTTTTTTTTTTGGGGGGGGTTCGTGTTTGGGGTATTCTCTCCCGCCCAAAGAATTTGCTGGGCCCTGGCCATGAGGGCAGAGGTAGATTTTTTGAGAAGAGAGAAAGCCTCGTAAGGAGGAGAGGAGCAACAAGAAAACACAGCCGACGGACAACGGCAATAAGCACACACCAAAAGTTCCAGTTTTCCTCACACGCGTTGAAAAGCTTCGCGCAGGAGCTTCAACGACCGCCGGCTCCCAGCTGTCTTCATGCGCTCCTCGATCGTCTCGTGCTGGCTCGTGGAGGCCGCCGCAAGAGACTGCCGCAGCTTTTCAACACCAGACTCGTTGGGGTCGACGCCCTCGACGTAGTCGGCAACGGCGTTGAGAAGCTCCGGATCGACCGCCTCGTCAGCTGCGGACGTCGGCAGGGAATTCAGGAACGCCTGCAACTCCTCGACGAGCGCGTCCACTTCTTGCGCACTCATTCTTGGTGGCTCTGCGTGGTGAAGAAAATGGCGGGGAGGAGAGTGGGGCGAAGGGTTTGTGTGAAAGTAGGGTTTTAAAGCGCAACTGTGTTCCGGTGCATAATTGTGTAAAGAGTAACACAGAAATGACCTAGGCTCAAGGCGGAGGCCGCAGCGTGATTGACGAGCCAGCTGCGCGCAGCACCTTTATCCACACAATGCCATGGTTGTGCGAGCTAGCGCGAGGGGTGTGCGACGAGCGCCAGTGCGCAAAGCGAAAGGGACAACCGCAACGAGAGTGACAGCGCTCCGCGTCATCGGCAACCTGCAGCAGGCGTCGACCGGGTTGAGTGCCGGCGATGATGACAAGCGAAGAAAAGTACAAGCAGCGACATTTTTTTTTTCTTCCCAAAGAACGCGGTGAGTGAAATGGAAGTTACTTACGGAGCATTTTTTTCCTTTCCTTTTCTTTCGTTTCGCCTCTCACTACTGTGTGAACAGCTACATCGCTGACAACTGCCCACACTTACAAATTCGACGACCGGGGGCGGGCATGGTGCATGCGCATCTCAGCCTTGGCGGACTCGATGAAGCCGTTGTTCATGTGCGCGTTCTTGAGAGGCGGAATCGGCGTCTCGCGGCGCTGCGGCAGCGTGACACCCAAGATCTGCTGCCGCACGGCGGCCCGCGGGTTCATTGTGTCCATGAAATTATCGCACCGGACATAGTCGACGTCGCGCCAGTGGTCGAGCTCCTTCGTCACGTCCTCGCCTATCTTCACCTGCGCGACGGCCCGCAGCACGGGAAGGACGTCGAGCAGGCTGCGATCTTGCTCCAGCCGCGCTATCTCCTGTTGCCCCAGCTGGATGCACTCGATCATGTGCGGCTCCAAGTCCTCCGGCTTCTCCGTCTGCAGGCGGCGCATGGCGAACATGTAGCGCTGCAGGACACCGTCATCCGGCTCGAAGCCGGCAATCCGGATGCCGTTGCGCGGGGTGAGGGGAAAACTACGGACATTGTCGTCCAGCATCACCACCTCGCTCATCTTCCGGCCCAGCATGGGCAGGTACTTCATGTAGCCCTGCTTCTCCAGCGTCTGCGTGCGCGACAGGGAGTAGAAGTTGGTGTGCTTCGTGCTGCTGTTCTTCTGCTGCACCTCGCGCGCAAGTTCGATGTGGCTGTTGAAGGAGCGCTGGAGTCCCATCACCTGCTGCTCGAGGGCGTCCAGCACGGCACAGCAGTACGACGCCGTCCCGGCAGTCCAGAAGACCACCTCGAAGAGCTGGTGGACTTCCAGGAGGAACTCCTTGACGTGGGGCCGCAACATGACGTAGTAATCCACAAGGGGGATGCCCGCCACGGCGGGGTCAGGCGACGCGTCCTTCGTGCTGTCGTGCTTGCTCATTCCATAGGTGTGGATAAGCGTCTCGTCAATATCGAGGACGAGCGTGTGCTTGGCGCTGTTCGCCGGCAGCGGTGCAGGGAGTGGTAGCGGCCACTGCGGCTCGAACTCCTGACGGAGTCCGACGGCAACAACAGAACGCAGGGTCTGCTCGGCCGCCGCCGCCGCCTTCTGCCCCAGTCGCAGTGAGACGCGCATCCCTCAGATTCTGTTCGGTGTCCGAGTAAGCTGCACTACGCAGCAACAATAGAGGCGGAAAGGAGAAGGGAGAAAGCGATGTGTGAGAGAGCAAGCGGTTGCATAAATGTATGTGCAGACAAACGAAATAAAATAGAAAGAGATCGCGATGCTTGCGGGCCTGTGTATGAGGGCTATGCCAGGAGAGCGGCTTGGTGGACACGAAGAAAGGGATATCTCGTTGCTTGGTGTTCCCGCAGGTGTTGATACCCGCCACCGTTTTTTCTTTTCTGTACCATTCCGCGTGCGTGTGTGGATCGATGCCGGAAGCAGGAGTGAGAGAGAGGAGATTAGCGAGTGCATTATTTTTACTGGGGTAAACTGTGGGGTAGAGAAAGCGCGCACGAATCAAGAGGAACACCGCGCAGGAGGAACAGCAAAACAAGACGAGTCAGCACTCAGAAGAAAGGACGCTCGAGCCAGAGAGAATGGGTCAACGCCCAGGATTCCGCAAACGCTCTCTCCGCCCGGACACTGAAAACAAGAGATAACAAACAAGCAGTGCACAACACATCTGCATTGACGACTTCTCGCGTGAACAATAGATAAGCAAACAAGTGAAGAGCAGGGCAGCGCGTAGCGGGCAAAGGGAATCGAACGTGCGAAGAAGGAAAGGCACAAAAATTATGGGAGAGATACGCCACAAATAAACACGAGCACACTACCAACAAAAAAAAAAACCTCATGCGTCCACACCAAGTCCGAGATCGTGCTCCACGTCCCACTCCTGCAACTCCCCAAGCGAGGGACCGAACTTGACCGTCACGCTCAGCGGCACGAGGAGGTGCATCGCGTGCGACATGGCCGAGGAGACCGCAGGGACCACGGTGGGCAGCAGCTCTCGCCGCACTGAGAAGACCATCTCGTCATGAATCTGGGAGATAAGGCAGACGTCGGCCGAGCTGTAGGGCTGCAGCACGTCCCTGGCGACAGCGAGCATCGCCATTTTCATCACATCCGCCGCACTGCCCTGCACGACGCTGTTGAAGGCCTGTCGCTCCGCGTAGGACCGCCGCGCCATGACGGTGCTCTGAATGTCGGGGAGATAGCGCAGTCGACCGCTGATCGTCCGCACAAAACCATTTACGCGACTCTCCTCGACAACGCGGCGGTGGTAGGTCTCGATACCGGGGAAGGCGTTGGTGAGGAGAGAGGTGATGTGCAGCGCTCGCTCCACCGTCACACCCATGTGCGCCGCGAGCGTCTTGGGGCCGGCGCCGTAGAGCATGCCAAAGACGACGCGCTTCGCCAGCGTGCGCTCCTCGGACGAGACGGGCTTTTTCTTGAACACCACCTCCGCAATCGCGCGGTGGATGTCGGCAGAGCTGGTGAGGGCGTCGACGAGGGACTTGTCCCCGCAGAGGTGAGCCAGCACGCGCAGCTCAATCTGCTGATAGTCGACCGAGAGCAGCACGGAGCCGGCGGGGGCGACGAAGCACCGCCGGAAGCCGAGCAGGTCCTCCTCGCTTTCCTCCCCGTCTGCGGTGGCGGTGGCCGCTGGCGCGGAGAGACCGCCGTTGCGCGGCAGGTTCTGCAGGTTCGGCTCGACACACGACAGCCGGCCGGTGTCGGTGCCCTCCTGCAGAAAGTTGGGGTGGATGGTGGCGTAGCCGCAGCCCGGCAGGGTGACGTCGTCGCCAACGGCCGTCACACTCGCCTCCTCGTCGGCGCTGAGGCGTGAGGCAGCGTTGGCTGGGGAAGGAGCGCTGCCGCTTGTGGCGCCGAGCTGCCGGTCCACGAAGGGGTTGCTCGCCTCCTCCACGTCCACCGACCGTGGTTGCGCTGGAGAGCTGGCTCTTGATGCAACGCCAGCTGGGGCAGCGACAGCGCCGCTGCTCGTTCTCTCCGACCGCACAATCGCGTAGCTCATCATGCCTTCCACGTAGGTCTGCATGAGCTTCGACGCCTTGCGGTACTTGAGCAGGCACGCTGGAAACTCGTGGTGCGGCGCGAGGGTGCGCAGCGTCTCCTCAGCGGTGGAGAGCCGCCCGCCTTTGGTGATGGTGAGGCCGGTGCCCGCCGCCGCCTCCCCACCGCCGTGCGTCTTCGCCGTCAGGAACTTGCCCAGCTGAAGCACCTCGTACAGCGCACGGCGACACTGGTCGTGGCTCTGGATGTTGAACTCGTCTCCCATCTCGGGCACCAGCAGCGTCGCCGCGCTGCGCTGACGCGACATTTCCGCCTCGCACGACTTTTGGGAACGGTGCACCTCGGCCAACGCAACACCGATGCCGCTGTACCGCATCAGCGCCAGCAGGAGGGCGACGCGCTTCTCCTGACGCAGAAAAGCCTGCAGGAGGCCTTTGCTGCCGAGGAGACCGTAGAGGCTGCGGTAGACAGGGGCGAGGTGGTACACGTGCTGCGCCAGAACTCGCTGCGCCGGCGTCAGCGGTGGGGCGGTGCTGTCGTCCGTTGCGGGCGGGGTCGCGGCGAGCCCACCCGCTGCGTGTGCCGCGCTGCCACTGCCGTTATAGTACTCTGCCGCGCTGGCCTTGTCCAGCAGCACTGACGGCGGCGGCTTGCCGCCCGAGAGACGCAGCTGCAGCTGCTCGTAGTCGTAGAGCACGTTCATGTCCGCCTCGCCTCCACCGCCGCTGCCTTCGACGGTGCCAAATGCTGAGCGTGCCGACGAGGCAGTGGCACCGCCGACGTGTAGCTGCGCCATCCACGCCATCACGCGGACATCGCTGATGCAGTTCGACCACAGCGTGCCTCTGCAGTGTGCCAGCAGCGCGATGAGGACCGCCTGCGCGTTGAAGGTGATGACTTCCACCCCCGGCAGCTCCGCCAGCACGCGGCACAGAAAAGGAAAGCCGAGGGTCTGTGCCGGTAGCGCGTGCACGGCATCCTTCCAACGCACCACGACGAGCTCCACGTGGCGATGGCTGTTGACGGGGTCGACAGAGGAGAAGCAGCTCGACGCACGGCCTTTCACCGTCTTCGATCCGGTGGTATTGTAGGTGAAGTTGGTGCGGCACTCGACACTGGGCAGGCTGCCGGCGCCGTCGCTGGCCAAGGTGGAGATGCCCACGAAGAGCGGCGGCGCCTGGATGCGGTCGGGATCGGCGAGCACGCGGCGGACATCGCTGAAGAGCTCCTCGGTGGTTGTCTGGTGGTAGACGAACGGCACCGAGACGGTCGCGGCGGCGGTGGGCACGCCGGCGAGACCCGCCATCGACCTCGCCGCGTCCAGTCCCGCGCTCGTGGCGGAGAAGGAGAAGAGCGTGCGGGGGGCGTTGGCCCCGCTGTCGTCGGCACCGCCTCGCCTGCGGGTGCCACCCTTCTTGCTGGCCGGCGCTTCGGCAGCGGAGGCACCACTCGTCCGCCCCCGCTTCCGCGTCGCCGCTCCCTTTTTTGTGCTGCTCTTCCCCTTGGCTTCTTCGCCGCCCGGTGGCATCGAGTTGGAGCCCTCCTCTGCCACGTCGTCGCCCTCCTCGTCGTTCTTCTCCGCGTCTGCTTTGCCCTTCGCCTTTGCCGTCTTGCCGCCGCGCCGCTTCGACGCCCACTCGGGCTTCCCCCCACCGCCCTGCCGCTTCGGCGGTCCGCAGCGCCGCTCCTCGGCGCTCTGTTGCACCTTCTCGGAGAGCTGCGCGAGTGTGCGCTGCAGGCGTCGCGCCGCCTCTGCGCCGGCGTCGTCGGCGTTGTCGCCGGCGGGCGTGATGATGGCGGTGGGGGCCGTCCCAGGCGCCGCGGGGGCCGGGCTCGAAGGGGAGCGATCGACAGAAACATTACCGCGGAACTGCTTGGAAGGGTCTGCGTCCCGTTTCTGTGGCGGTGGGGTGTGGCAGTCGATGTCGACGATCTCCACCACGTCCAGCTCTCTCGTCTGTGCCTGCGATTTGTGGGGCGGTGCGGCGCTGTCGGCAAGCAGCGACGGTCCACCGCCAGCAGCGGCTGCAGGGGGGCAGGCGTCGCGGACAAGGCCAATCCGTGTCTGGACTGTGCCGCTGCTCTCTCTTTCTCGCGGCCCCTTCTCCCTCTCCTCACCTACCACAGCTGCACGGTTGCTGTGGTGGGCGGGGGCTTGTACGGGCTCCGTGCGAGTGTGGTTCAGTCCACGCTGCTGCTGCACAGGAGGGAGTACGGGAGCAGGGGTATCGGACGTGGCGACGCGAAGGCCGAACTGCTGCCATTTGCGGACGTTTTGGTTGCACGCGTTGTCGGCCTCAGCGCCAAGGAGTCCGTCACGGCGAGGCAGCACGGTGGAGCCGCGGCTGAAAGGGTCGCTCGGGGCGGACTGGTTTGCTTCACGCGGTGGCAGCGGCCACCCATGTTCAGACACGGTGGTGTGGTGCGTCATGGGGACAGCGCGGAAGGCGCGAAAGCCGCGTGAGGCGTTCTGAAAAGGGTCCATTTTTACTGCTTCTCTCGAGTGATCCAGCGTCTCAACAGTGAACTAGGGCAAGCGAGGTTCAAATCTGAAAAAAGAAACGCAAAGCTCATGAAAAGGAAGGTTGACCCGTTTGACGGAGAAGGGGATGGCTTGCAAGTCTCCTCAGTGATGAGTTACGCTAAGTGGCGGGGCTTGCAGTACAGAGTGCTCTGAAGTAGCTTCTCGACGGCAGGTGCACCGATCAGAGGCTGAAAGGGGAGCAGGAAAATGACAACGAAGCAAAAGGAAAAAAAGAAAAGAAAACACAGGAGCAGACTTTAGAGTTCGGGGCAACAACGCAGCCAGACGAATAATCCGTGTGCTCTTTTTTTTCTCTTTAATTTTCTCTCTTTCCTGTGAGAAGCGAGTGTGAAGGAAAAGAAAGCAGGAGCGGATGGAGGAGAGAGGTAGAATGAGAAGGCTGTTAATGCTGCAGCTGCTCAACTTCTGCGTTTCATGGAAAAGTGAGAGAGCTTCTATCTCCGTCTCTGAGGCGTAGTTATTTTTTATGATTCCCAGATCATTTGTCCATAAGAGGCACGTCCGTGGGGGGCATTCGGCTCCCGCAACATAGAGAGCGCGGCATCTGGCAGGTTCTATTGCAGCACTACAAGCCAACATTAGTTAATTTCTTTTTTTTTTTTCGGTAAGAGGTTTTCAGCGACCAGTGCGATACCACTAACAGCGCTTTAGAGTTGCGCGTTGAAAAAAAAAAAGAAGAAGAGAGAAAAGGAGAGGAAAACCGAGGATATGAAAAAGATCTCCTACTGCAAGGAGAAGGATCGCTTCGGCAAAAAAAAGCAGGACGATGGTATGAGAACAGGACGAGAAAAGAAGAAGAAGAAAAAAAAAGCCAGAGTGGCATGGAAAGCAAAACAAGAAGAAGAGGGACACATGTCTTCGCTCTAGCGAGAGTGCACGTGTCGCATTTGTAACAACAACAAGGGAAAAAGAAAAACAGAGTGGATAGAGTGGGGAAGGCAAAATACCAAAGAAGAAGAAAGCTAGAAAAAGAAAAGAAGGTAAGAGGCGCACAGGCCAAACAAAAATACAAAAACGATGGGAGAGGGGGAAATACTG
This sequence comes from Crithidia sp. LVH-60A, assembly GCA_030078075.1. Lineage (NCBI taxonomy): Eukaryota > Euglenozoa > Kinetoplastea > Trypanosomatida > Trypanosomatidae > Crithidia > Crithidia sp. LVH-60A. The sequence continues at coordinate 1,069,175 of CP119638.1, read as the reverse complement.
TAAAAATTCTGTGAGGTGTGCGCTGGATGCAAACAAAACACGGTTCGTGTCAGTCCAGCAAATAATAACTGTAAGCGGAAAACAAGAAAGAAAAAGTTGGAAGGGAAGTCTGAAAAGATCATCGTCGCAGATCAAAAGGGTGCTTGGTGACGCCGTACAAGGACTCTCGGTAGACACCCCCGGCGTAGTCGTCCACCCGGCGTCCGCCCAGCGCTAGGAGTCTTTCTGGCGAGCGCAGCAGGTCCAGCAGCTCGAGGAAAAGCAGCTGCTCTACGGGCAACTCGCCCGGCTGGCCATTGCTCGCCTCCGAACGCACGAGATAAATGAATCGTAGCAGCTCCGCCACCGGCTCTGGGTTGGCGAGCTGCAGAAGAATAACGCGGTGCGCGTCACCGGCGAAGAGGCTGCGAATGTAGCTGCTCATCACCAGGATAAAGCTTGTGTAGAGGGCGATGATGCCCACGTTGGGAATGAGGGAGAGGCTGCTCTGCACTGTCGTGACGTCCGTCGAGGCCACCGTAAAGCCAAAGGTGCCGCTGGATTGTGGCGCCGCGTCAACAGCAGCAGAGGAGTCAGAGGAGGCAGAGGAGACGGGCAGCTGTGCTTCTTCTCCGCTGGCTATGGCGGCTATTGTGCCACAGTCCACACAGGCGAAGCCTCTGAAGGGCCCTACGCGGTGGAGGGACAGAGTGCAGTTTGCCTTGACGACTCCCGCCGTGGCCATCGCAACGACACTGGAGCCGCTGCTCAGCACGTACGGCGTGTAGAGGCCCGGGAGCGCCACCGTAGCAGTGACGGGGCGAGCAGCGCTGGTGCTGTTCGCGTCGGTCTCCCGCCACGACTCGAGGACGCGCGCAATGCCTTCTGCCGCGGCTCTGGGCAGCGTGTAGGACTCCTCCATCCTGCACGTCTTGTAGATCGCCTCGGCCGCGCGACTGCGTGTCACCTGGCTGTGCACGACCAGCCTGGCGCTGCCTGCTTTGTCCTCTGCCAGCAGCTCGTCGATCAGCTGTGTCAGTGCGGCGGGGGTGTAAGACCACATCCGACTACTGCACTGCGACGGCTGCACACGCTGCCACGTGTCGCTGACTGCCACAGAGCGCAGCAGACCACCCGAGCTCGCCAACACCCCTGCCACAGGCGTCGTCGCCACATCGCGGAACGTCGTGGTAGTCAGCACCGCATCGCTGGTGTAGAGGGGAAGAGCGGAAAAGCCCTCGAACGAGACGACAGTTGACCACGCCGTGACCTGACTCGCGTGCACCTGCGGCCCGAAGGTGGAGTACCAGAAAAGCGGAAAGAACAGCATGAGCAAGATGACGGTGAAGCTCAGCATGCCTTGGTAGACACGCACGTGGTAGGGGAAGCCACGGCCCTGCCGGCGGCTTGTCCAGTGCAGGTCGTGCATGTCGACATAGCGGCGGTAGACGGTGTGGTGGATGTCCTCGAGCAGCATCCAGTGCTGCACCTTCAGCGTCGTCGCACTGAACGACCAATCCAGAAGCACACGCAGCTCCAACACGAAAGGCACGGCGCGGAAGAGCATGTGGCCGAGCCAGTGCGCGACGTCCGTCTTCACTGTAAAGGGGTCGTGGTTGCGGTGCAGCGGGTAGCCGTGGCGCAGCTGCAGGGCACCGCACCACAGCGAGGCCAGCTTTGCCGAAAGCAGCAACGCCACCGGGGCGGTGGTGGACGAGCGGCTCGCCACGCCGTCTGCGCCGTCCCGCGTCACCGTCCACGCCAGGTACAGTGCATGGTACGCAATCGCGAGGAGGAGGTGGGTGGCGTACTTCGCTGCAAGGGAGTGCAGGACGTAAAGAATGCGCTCGAGGAAGACGACGACGACGAGCCCCAACACGGTGGCGACGAAGGTGCCTGGCAGTCGGTTGTGCTGCACCGCGTAGAGGAGGTTGTCCTGCGACGGGGCAGTGTTGTCTGGGGCGATGATGTAGTAGGCCCAGCAGAAGAGGGCGACTGCCAGCAGGTCAAAGAAGAGCTGGATAGTGTAGTAGTCCGCGCCAGCGCCGCGCCGGTGCCGATTCCAGCGACAAATCTGTTCCGCGCATCCACGCCGTGTCCGCTGCTGCTGCTGCTGCTGCTCGAGCACTTCTCCCGTAGGCAGTGGTACTGCGACTTCAGGGTCTGTTTTGCTGTTTTCCTCCAACATGGCGCGTCGTGTCTGCTCTTCATCATTGCAACCACCACCCAGCATACACGCGTCGGGGTACACCACTGCCCAGTGCACCACCGCGGCGCACAGCACCGCAAGACTCAGCGCGAGGTCAAGCCGCGAATCCCAGCAGTCCACTGAGACGGTCCACGCAGGAGAGGTGGAGAGCAGCGTAGCTTCTGTGGCGTGTGTGACGCGCAGTCGCAGAAGGACAGCATTCACACACCGCACTGCTGTCCATGAAACGGTCTCTGGCCCCGCGGATGTCGCGAGAATTGCACGCGCGAGGCACTTGCCGAAAAGACTGACAGCCGCCGCGATCGCCTCAAGACGCAGGTAGCACGCCGGTGGCCACGGACGCGGCAGAAGGGCGTAGGCGAGACCGGCGACAGAGGGAAGCAAGTTGAGAGCGGTGCAGGAGACGGCGAAGTGGACGAGGGAGAGCAGCACTCGCACCCATACCCAGTGCTGCAACAGATAGCGTCGCAGCAAAACCAGCAGTGAGCACTGGGGCAGCGCAGCGGCGGCTTCACTGAGCACCGTCGTCACAGCCGCATCGACGTGGGTCGGCTCAGAATGCGGGAGCGTTGAGTCACGAACCGGCGTGGGTGTCGCGCTGTGCGGGCAATCGGCCTCAGCTCCATCGGCATCCAGCGTGTGTGTGTGCAAATACGCCTTCGCAAATCTGGCCATCTTTCGCAGCAGAGAGCGAGCGGCACCACAGGGCATGGAAGCTTGAGTAGGCGCATCATTTTCACCCGCTTCAAACTGTCCGTTGCCTTCTCCCACTGCCTGGCCACTTGCCACTGCCGCCTCGCTCTTCACGGCGCGCGCGTGCAATTTGCCCCGCTCTCCTCCTCCTCTGCCGTCCTTTGCTGTCAACGGCATCATCAGCGCCGTCGTCTCCACCGGCGGCGGCGAGTCGAAGCCGCTGCCTCGTGGCACACACGCGATGGGGGAGAGCCGTTCCAGCGACGCGCTTGCCACGCTGTGGAATGGCGAAGCACCGGGCACCCTGTCGTGCGTGAAAGGTGAGTGGCGGGAGGGGGAATTAGCCGCGGCGTCGAGAAGCTGCGCAGCGTGCAGGAGTTCTCTCCTCTCGTTTCCATGAGCCTCCAGCTGGTGTGCGAGGCGCGGCGGCCACTCACGCAAGTCCACTGGAGTGATGCACTCGCCATCGCTGCCGTCGTGCGGCGACTGTGCCGTGGCAGCGCCTCGAGCCGGGTGGGCGACAGCCGCCATCGAAGTCCAAGGAGTGCTGCGTGCCTTCGCGTTGCTGCTATCCTTTAGCAGGCAGGTCCAGGAAGGAGAGGCTCGAAGAAAATGGTCCCGCTGCTCGTGGGGGCTGCTGCGAGCAGAGTTCATGGCGGACGCCCGGATGGAGCTCCAGCCGCTGTCGAAAGCAGCTTCCACCTCGCTGGAGTGGTGACTGCTGCGTTGGAAGGCCTTGGTTGAGCGGGCGGAGGTGATGCGCTCCTCGTGGCGGCGGTGTCGGCTGCCCACGTCGCCAAAAGGTACGTGTGGTCTTTCGCACGGGAAACTCTCATGAGAGAGTGCGTGGCGCATTTTCAGCCTCGCACCACCGCCAGCATCAGCAGCAGGATCACGCCAAACGCCAGTGCACGCCAGGCTCAACTCCTCCACTTTGCGATGGGCGGCGCGCTGCAGCTCCACCGCGCGCGCCAGCTGCCGCGCCTCCTTGGCAGCCAGAAGGCGGAGCAGGCATGCGCGTCGTTGTGCCCCCGCGACGGAGCGTGCAAAGCGCGGCGGCGCCACCACGACGGCGTACGTGGCGGTGTGCAGGCAGAGACACTCCAGCCCGGCCCACCACACCCCAATCACTTGGACAACACGCCAGATCACCTCTGCCGAGGCGGACGCCGTCATCGGCAGCACGCCCCACACAGCAAGGATGCGCTGTCGTGTCGGCGAGGGTGCCGCATGCTCCTCCAGGGATGCACGCACCCATGACAGTCGAAGGCTCGACTGCAAGGTCCAGAGCAGCAGGAGGAGGGACACGTAGAGCAGCCAGCAGCGCCGGCGCCACGACAAGACGCAGCGTGGGTAGGTGAGGAGGACGACGGTGGCGAGCAGCACGTGGAGGCAGCCCAGGACCGTTCCCTGCCCCACGCCACTCACGCCCACCCACAGCAGCGACAACGGCACCAATGTAAGGGCTTTGATCACAAGGACGCCGATGCGTGACATTGCGTTCGCGAGGCGGCAGCTGCTGCGATGCGCGCGTCTGCGACGGTGACGGCGGCGCAGGAGCGTGGCCCACAAAGCCTGCGCAATGCTCAGCGAGCCCGCCACGGACAGCGCAGCAACAGTGAGGAAAAAGTCGCGCTGCCGCACACCGTTTGTGTCGATGTGGATGCCGGCCAGCAACGCCAGCAGTGTGCGCGGGACCGTCCGCGTTGCCCACGCGGGAGCGCGACACACGACATTCGGTGCTGCCGCTGCCGTGGCAACCCCACCACCAGCACCAGCAGCACCGGTGGTCGTGCAACGCGAGACGAAGAGCCAGAGCAGGATAGTAGCGCAAAGGCTCACAAGCGAGACAACTGCGACCGCCCACACCCACCCGCTGTGTGGCGCATCCGCCTCGGCGTCGGACGGCGACTGCGCGTCGTAATCGCAGTCGAGGGAGTCGTCACGGGACGTGTCGCTCGTCTCCATCTTCGCACGTGGCCCCGCGCTGCTTCCGTGTGATGATTCCCGATGGCAGCCAAGTTGAGCGTCGCCCATCGAGTCTGCCGAAACACTCACCTCCGCCTCTACTGCCTCTGCGGCCTCGAAGACGGGAGAGTAGGGGGGAGGACAGACGGGGGTGATCACGCCTGCAGCGCCGCAGTGAAGGGCCAGCGCTGCATCGGGCGGTGAAGGGTTCTGAATGCGGGGAGGAGTCGCAGCGTGACGCTGCCGGGTTTGTCCTTCAGAATGCACGCACAGGAGCTGCTCGGTGTGCGGGTGTGCCTCCGCGATGTGAGATGTCTCAAGAGAGCTGTCAGTGCATCGAGAGGCTGAAGGCGACGCTACCTTGAGGCGTGGCGCGGGGAGGGAGATGAAGTAGGACAACAGGAGGGCAAGCGATACGACGTGCAGCTCCAGCACGACCAGGAGAAGGAGCAGGTGCAGTACGACGAGCAGGTACGCGCCGCTGAACACAGCGCGGGCAGCTGCCATCGCGTTCTGAGAGGTAAAGAGACAAAATTAGGAGAGAGTAAATATTGTGCGTAGAGAAGATAATCGAAAGTTTTGTGTGTTTGCGCGTGTCTTTGATACGAAATCGGCGCGCAGCTGGTGCAGAGGGTTGGGTTTCTGGGGTGAGTGGTTTCTTGGAGAGACAGAGTTGCTTCGTTAAGACCGAGCAACAGCTCCAAGCAGAAGGAAAGAAAGAAAGAAAGAAAGAAAGAAACAAAAAACCAAGGCCACTGAGAGGTACAAAGTGTAGAAAGCAGAAAAAAATATGAGATTAGAAGAGCAGTTATTAAAAGCAAAAAATGTCCGGTGCTCAAACAGCACCACTGTTGCAGGTGGCGACAGGGAAGGGAGAAGAGAGGAGGGGAGAGGACGAGCAGAAATATAGTGAGAACGAGACAATCCGTTACCCTTCCACCGCTCCTCTTTGCCTTCTAGAAGGCATCCAAGTAGGCTTCACAGCGAGCGAAAGGAGAGTCGTGGGTAAGGCACAACAGAGCCCTTCATTTTTTTTGGCATTTTTGCATCAGTTCTATCAGATCCGAGCTCCACGGTTATGAGAAAGCTTGAAGCTCCTCTCACAACACCGACCGCATCCTGCGAGATTAGTTCGTCACGTTGGGAGTAGCTTAGAGCAACAAAAAAGCAAGGCCAGCAAGGCGGATTCGCCAAATAAACAGAAACAGAAAAAGAAAAGAGTGTCGTAAGATGTACCTGACACCGAAATAGTTGTGAGCTGCAGCAGTAGAGAGTATATGTGGCCATCCACGCACAGATACGTATCTCATAAAGTGCCGCAGTGGAAGAAGACTGACAGACCGAAAACAGAACGGTACAATAGAAGACCAAAGGAAGGGGCTTTCAGATGTATATATGGGGAGACTCTTCGCGATTGCACTCGCACAGACCGCACTCATTAGATCAGCTCAACGGAGTCGCCACTCTCCAAAAGCGACACGTGGGGGCGGAAGGCCGTTCGCCGCGCCAGGGCATCCAGTGGCAGGGGGATGTCCATCACGTGCCGCCACATCGCGTCGTCCACCCTCTTCGCCGCACTCGATTTCACGTCGGTTAGCGCGGGACTCTCCTGTAGATCCACTGCCAACACCGCCGGCGTCAACTTTGACGACGCGTCGTCGGAGCTCGGCGCGTGAAAGCGCAGGCGGACAGCCGCCGCGAAGGTTTGGAGTGCGGCACCGGCCACTGCAGCATCGTCCGCGTCAACCGGCATCTCCGGCTTCTTCTGTACTTCGAGGCAGCGATCCGCGATCTTCTTGCCGTACAACTCCCACTGGTCGCTCCAGAGGAACATCCCCCGCGGCGTGCACTCCACCGACAGCGTGTAGGCCTCCTCCCAGATCAGCGGCGTGTCGAGCAGACGGTTGTCATAGTGCTGCTGCTCCTGTGCCGTGGGGGCGGCAGGCAGGCTGGACAGCGTCGCGGCATCCGCCTCCAGCGTTTCCCCCGTCGGTGAGCTGAGCAGGGGCACATACGCAGGTGCAACGCTGAGAAGGATGTGCGGCTCCTCAGCTGTGGTGGAGCGGAGAGAGAAGGACACGCTCCAGTCTTGGTAGGCTGCCCAGGCTTGCTCCGCCCACCTCTGCGGACCAGTGCGGCTGGCCACCGCCACTGCGGCATCGCTCTCTTTGCCCTCCTGTGCCTTTACGAGGGCACAGCGGCCGCCAAAGGCGTGGTGGGTGCGCCACGTGGTGACGTTGTGCAGCTCGTGGGCCGCGAGGGGCTTGCCAGCGGCGTCGAAGAGGTCGTTGTTGCGACTTGTCTTGTGCAGCTGCCGTGGCGGCTCGCTTGACGCCTTTGCCTCGGCGAGAGTCGTGCGCAGGCCCTCGGCGTACGCTTCAAATGCCCACATTTCAACCACCGTACGCGAAGCAGTCAAGTGTTGTGCTGCAATAGAGGTCCTCGGCATGTGAGTTAAAGAAGAAAATGAAGTAACAGATGAGAGAGAAAGGCAGAAAACAGAGATGGAATGAGGCGAGAGGCAATCTTTAGTGGCATAGGGACATACGCAACAGGCACTTGTACGAGGTGCGGTGAGCTACTTGACACCAGCTTGAGAGAGCGAGCGAAAAGCGTTTTCTTCCGGGCAGGTGCGTCAAGGATGGCTACATCCGGAAAAGGATGGAAATAAGAGGGCTCTTGCATGACAAAGCAAATGAAAACGATGAAGCTGCACACAGCATATTTTCGAGTTCTCGTGCTGCCTGCTTCACCTTTCGTGTGAAAGAGAAAACTTTCTTCTTTTCGAAGGAATTGATGTACAGCAACAGTACAAGACAAGTGCGAGAAACGGATAACGGGGTAAAAGCGAGAACAGCAAAAAAAAAAAGAGAGCCACCATGACAAGAAAGAACTAAAAATGAAGAATGTGCCACAGCAACAAGAAGAGTGATGATGACGGGAAAAAAAAAAGAAAGAAGCGCAGGGAGGAGGAAGAGAGAGGGGGCGGAGTAGCAGGAGGAGGAGGAAGAGCCCATCTCACAACGAAGTCTAAAAGGAAAGAGAGAGGGAGTATTGCGAGTTTTTTCAGCTATGCGGTTTCTGCTGTTTCGCCGACGTGATGCCCGTTCAGCATCGTCGCGAGCAGTCTACTCATTTCGCTCCTCAAAGGCCGAATACGTGTTAAAAGAAAACAAAGCACATTCCGACTTGCAGAGTGAACCAGCTTGCAAACGTAAAAGAAAAAAATCAAACGTCGACTGACACCCGCGATCAGCTTCGTTTGGATAATGACGAATGAAAAAAGAAAAAAAGGAGGGCACTGCCGAGTGCAGCACGCCGTGCTTCGTGAGCAGTCAATACAAAGACGTCCTCGCTTACATGTATCTCCTGTCTCCCTCTCTGTCTGTCGTCTCCTTCATGAAAGGAAACGGACTAATAAAGACCTCTCCTTCTGAAAAAAGAAGATCGACATCAGAAGAGGAAGAGAAAACCGAAAAAGAAATATAATTGAGAAAGTACACACGCGCTCCTTCAACGCGGAAAGAGAGAGAACAAGAGCCGACCGAAGAGGGTTGTGATCGCTTTCTTTACCAATTAGAGTAAGAGGGGAGAAGGCAGGAGCAGGTGAGTTCGAGCACCGCCAACAACATTCACACACGCGCAGACACACAGACACACAGAAACACACACACAAAGAAAGAAAATCGAGCACCATCTATAGAGTAGTATCGGAAGGGCAGCTGACGAACAGTTACACCAATAAAAAGTGCAGAGAGATGGAGAAACACGTGTGAAGCGTGGTTGAGTCCCCTCGCAGAGCTCCTTTTGGGTCTCCCAGAGTACCGCTGCAAGCTATTTTCTTTTCTTTTCTACACTCCCCGAAAACTCGCTGCATGAGAAACCGCTTTCCCTGCGATCGGAGAGGAAGGAGACAGAGGCGGCACAAGATCACCGTCGCAATAGCAGACTGCACGATGGCTAAAGTGCCGGCTTCTTTCGGCCTTGGGAGACCTGCGACGTGTACGGCTGTGTTCGCGCGTCGTCCGTTCTGCCCTCTGACGCAGGGGCACCAAGGCTGTGATCGGAGTTGGTGAAGCGCAGGGTGCGACTCCGCAACGAGATGGCGCTGCGCGTCACGTCGCCGTCCATCGAAATCGCCACCTGCGACGGCGCCGTGGTGCTGCGCGTGCTGCGGGAGTCGCCGTTGGCGGCCGCCCCCGACACTCCTTGCGCGGTGCCGGCTTTGAGGTTCAGCGTGGTGCTGCTGAGAGAGACGGAGGGCCGGTGCTCGGCGCTGTTGCCGTCCGAGGTGCTCGTGTTGGCAGAGGTGCCGCTGAGCCGGGGCGGGAGGCGGGGAGGCGTGGTCAGCGCGGGAGGAGGACTAAGCGGAATGCTGCCATTTGTGTTGCGCGTCGTCGACAGGCGGTCTGTTGTCGTCCGCGATGCCGACTCCGATCGGTCGGACTGCGAGGTGCTGTCGGGGAAGAAGTTGGCGCAGGAGCCGGCGATGCGCATGGTGGAGCTGCGGATGCTCGACACGGCGGACGGACCAACGCCGCCGCTGCCGACGCCGCCAAACTCGCGATTCGCCGCAAGAAAGTCCTCCAGCTTCATCTTCAGTGCGTCATTGCCCGCCGTGGTGTACCACACCTCTGACAGCGTCTTGTTGCCGCTGCGCTCGATGCAGCCGCACAGCTCCTCCACGTCCTCGGTGGTGATGTTGACGCCGAGCATGACGAGCTGAGCCAGCGTGCGGTTCTGGTGGAGGCTGCGGATGATGTGCAGCAGGGGATGCTGACGCTCTTCCCGCGAGGGCACCTCTGAGCCGCCGCTGCTCAGCTCCTGCCGCGCAATTTCTGCGGCGGAGAAGGCCGTTCCGACGCTGCTCGCGTAGGAGAAGCGCCGCTTCGAGGAGCTGCGCATTTCAGCGATGTACGCCGGGTGGGCAATCGTGTTGGACTGGTAGGAGACGTCGAGCATGTGCAGCGCGCGGTTGCTCACGAGGGCATCGCCGATGTAGCCCAACGCCTTCCCGGACATGTCGCAGCCCCGCAGGCTCAGGTTGGACAGGTGCGGGGCACGAGCCAGCCCCTTAGCCAGCATCTGCACCGCGTCGTCGCTGAGAGGGAAGCGCAGAACCAGGGTGGAGAGCTGTGTAGAGGCCACGCAGAGAGAGCTGGAGAGTGTCTGCACAGCCTTGAGAACCTGCTCCGACGCCCACGTTTCGTCCGAGTCGTCCGTTGGGGTCAGCGGTGCTGCTGCTGCTGCTGCTGTCTTGCCCCGCGGCGCCTGCACCGTCAACGGCCCCACCACACCGGGCTTGGTGCAGAAGCAGTCCTGCAGGTACAGCTCCTGCAGTGCGCTGTGGCCCACCACCGTGTCGGCAAAGAGGGAGAAGCCCTCGGGCGAGAAGCCGCTGCGGGCGTAGTAGTTCCCCGTGCCTTTGTAAAGAAAGGTCAGCAACGCCGGGGTGCGCTGAATGTAGGTGGCGATGGCCTTCACGTCCCTCAAGCTCAGCGTGTCTCGCACCTCGTCCACGTCCTCGCCGCCGCCGCTCTGTCCGCGGCCCACTTCCAGCTGCTCGAGGGAGTGGAAGAGCGGTGCGATTGTGGCGAGGTCTGCGATGCCGCTCGAGGTGATCAGGTTGTCTGTGAGGCCGATGAACTTCAGCCCACACGGGATCGCAGCATGCCCAGAGCCCGCCGTGGTGAGGGCGGCAGCGGGAGCGGTTGCAGAGGCGGAGGCAGACGACGCCGCTGCCCCGTCACGTGCTTTAAGCCTCTGGATGAGTCGGTGCACGCCGTCGTCGGTGATTTCGTTGCCTGCGAAGATAACGTTTTCAATTAACGTGTCCTCCACGAGGGCAAGCATGATCTCCACGAAGCTGTCGTCGCCGGCGCGTAAGGCGCGGAGGTCAAGGGTGCGGATGCGGTGCTTCACTCTCCCGGCCTTCGTTACCGAGGCAGCCGCTGCGCCACTGGTGACTGACTTGCTCTGCAGGTAGTTGACAATCGTTGAGATGACGGCGGGACCGACAGCGTTCGTCTTCAGGTACTGCCCGCGCCAGCTGGAGCTCGGGATGACGGCCTCGCCACGCTGGAGGGACTCCACGAGAGCCTGGAGCGCGCGGCGGCGGGCACGTGCCTTGAGGTCGTCCGCCGAGGCGACGGCGGCCGTTGCGGCGGCGGCGGCGCGACTGCCCATGCTGGCCTCGCCCGCTCCCGACTTTTTGGCCACGGACTTCGGGGCAGACATGTCGCCGTTGGTGTCGCCACCACCGCCGCTACCGGAGCAGCAGCCGCCCATTGTTGCGGATTATGAACGAGCGAGATCCCTGCGCGTCCCCGGAATTCTAAATGAAGAGAGAGAGAGAGAGAGAGAGTAGGAGAAAAAGCGCAATTTCTTTATTTTATGGAGGGGAAGACGTGAGCAACGGTGTCCGGCAACTGAACACCACTCTCTCTCTCACATACACACACACACAGAAAGAAGAGAAATAAAGTGATAAAAAATACAATTCTGTGGCCTAGTTGATGGGAGATCGCAGAGAGAAAAAGAGAGAGAAAAGGTGGTGAGATGAGAAGATAGCGAGTAAAGAGCAGAGGGCAGATTTAAGTTCTTTTCTTCAGTGCCCTTACGTTGCGTGGCCGAACGCGACGGTGCTCAGTGCCGCAAAACGTCCTTTGTCCATAACAACAACGACAAAACACTTTTTTACAGAAAGAAGCAGCTGCGTGCTTGTCTTCACAGCATTTTTCCTTTGGATTGTATTAAGTGTGAAGAGACGGCAAGTCTTTCCGCGAGCACAGAGCTAAAGCAGGCCCTGGAACAATAAGTGAGGAAAAAAAGGGAAAGGAAGACACCTTTACGTGACTGCACGTGCTGCGGGACGTGGCGTGGCGGTTTTCGTGCTTTGTAAAGTTACGAGTGAGCAACAGTGCGCCAGCTACAGCACAGCGTCACTTTTTGTCAGTGGGTGCCGCATCCTGAAATGCCTCATCGCTACTTGCAGATGCCGGCGCCGCTGAGGGTGATGAAGGCGGCGTCAGCGGAGGAGGGGCGTTGCCATCGTGGTGCTTCTTCTCAGGCGCACGTGCGTCGGATGCTCCGGCACTTCTGGTGCTCCTGTTATCCGACCGCATCTCCTCCGCAGCCGTGTCTGTTTTGCGTGTTTTCACTCCAGGCAAGTGGAAAGCGTTGTCGTCGCTGTCAAAGCTTCGGTTCACGCTCCTCGATGTGGTCGGGTAGACGCGTTGTGCACCGGGCGTCCCTCGTGGACTCGCCGTCTCTGCTGTCTGCGGCGATGCACCACCCGACTGCCCCATCGTGCCCCCTCTGCTCGCCTCCCAGTCCACTTGAAGGGCGGCGCGGTCCATCTCCTCCTGCACGGTATCGGCGCGCCGTACCGACCCGCTATCGCGATCTCGCAAATCAGCGCGGCCGTGGCGCCACTCGATGTGCATCGTGTTCGCCACCGGACACGCCTTTTGCAGTTTCTCGGCAAACGCCATCACCTCTTCTTGGGAGGCGGAAGGGGCTTCGATGTAGCCCACGACGACTTCCTCAAAGCCAACGGAGTTTGTCGCCGCCGCCTTCTCAAAGACCATCTGGACATTCTTCACGTCGATGCCCTGCTCGATGGCGACCTCGGCGGCATGGGAGGCGGTGCAGTGCTGCAGCAGCGCCATCACCCCGGCCTTGGCAGACGTCATCTGCTGCACTGCCTCCTTGGCTTCTTGCATGCTGAGCTGCAGCCGCTGCTTCCACGAGAGCTGCGCACGCTCCTGCTTCTCCTTCGCCCGCTCCTCGGCGGCCTTGGCGGCTTGCTGGTCCAGAATGGCCTGGTAGGTCTCCTTGTGCTGGCGGCGCTTGGCACGCACCTCGGGGCTTTCAGAAGGGTCCTCGCCCTTGAGGAATTCGAGCGTTTGGGACGCGGCATCGACGTAGGCGTTGGCCCCCTGCTGCGCCTTGTGGGAGAAGTACGCCGGCACCTTCTTGAGCTCCTCCACAAAGGCGGAAAAGACGCCGAGCCGGGTGAAGGTACGGCTGTACATCGTGGGAGGGAAGAAAAGAAAAATAAAAGAGAACGAGTGCAGCCAAGGCCGCAATTGAGGTCGTGGTTGTGTATATGTGTTTATGACGCGTTTCTTGAGAGTGACATCTGTCGGAGAAAAGGCACCAGAAGAGGAAGCACAGAAGAAGTTTGTGAAAGACACAATACCAATAAAAGCGAGTATGCAATAAAGCAGCATGTGCACCACTGTAAAGGAAAAAACAACAACAACAACAGCTGGTCGCTGTATTTCTTGCGGTAAATCTCGGCTTATACTTGTCGTCTGCGTGATTCAGTGTTGATGGGTAAAAAGTGCACAGTTGCGTATCTTATTTTCCCTCTTCTTACTTTTCTTTCTTTTGCTCACCTGCTTCATTTTCTTAAGTGTCGTGTCTTTTGAAGCACTGATTAGTTCCATCAGCAACAACAACAACAGCTGAAACGTGGCCAGGAAACAAACAAACAAATAAACAAAGAAAAGGGCGGGATAATAAAGAAAAAAATCATGTACTTTCTCAAAAAAGAGAGAGAGAAGCACGCTGTAGTATACATAGCTCGTTACATCGTGGATAGAGGTGGTGAAAGAGAGAGCAAAGAAAGAGAAAAAAAGAGATTCAGAAGTACACGAGATTGCCCCTGGAACAGCAGAGCAGACTAGTCAAGCTGCTGGAACACCTCACGTTCACGCTCAATGAACTGCCGGTCTCCGTCGCGGTAGGGCAGCGCTCGCTTCACCGCCGTCCACCCCACCGCTACGCTGCTGTGCCCATCCGCCCCCGCCGACATCATAACCGCCGGCGCTGTCTCTTCGGCAGGTGGGGCGTAGGTGGAGAGGACGTACGATGTGAGCCCGGCACGTGGCGGCACGGGAGGCGGGGGCGGAGTGCGCACCTCCCTCGGCCCCGTAGCCGTCGCGCTGATGGTGTTGTGTCGCCGCAGTGCCGGTGGCGGTGGTGTCGGCTGCAGCGACGACACTGCGTGACCACCAAGCGAGGCACGCGGTCGCGACGCTGCGCCATCGGGATTGCCGCCCATTCGTGCAGCAGAGGAGGCATGCGTGAGGTAGTTGACAATGCCCCCGGTGTTGGCTGCGGTGAGGGCGTCCGCCCCGCTCGATGCTGTCGAACGCTGCTGCTGCTGCTGCTGCTTGCTCTTCCAGAGCTGCAGGTAGGGTAATGCCGGTGCGACGCCGCAGCCGCTGGAGGCGTTGGCTGACGTCGCTGCGGCTCGGCTGCGGAGTGGCGAAGGGCGACCATCCTTCGCTTTAGGTGGGGTCGCGGCTGCTGCGGCAGACCCTGCCGAGCCCTTCTGTCTCGGTGTGGGCGTGCGGGGGTCGAAGAAGGCAAACTGGCTCGGCGCCTGCTCCCGCCGCTCCACATCCGCCTGCCGCACCAGCGCACGTGCGTATTGCTCATTGAAGTCGATGTAGGCGTCGTACTGCGCCACGAGCTGCGTGACACGCTGGGCGAGGGGCAGCGTCGTCGCTCGTGCGTTGGAGCGGAGGTGGCCTTCGGCGTCCAGCTTCTCTAGCAGCTGCTGCGTGGCGACGGCGCGCTGATGGGCTTCACGGGCGGTGGCGGCCTCTTTGGGGTGGATGACTTTGTGGGCCTGGTCCGCGTCAAGGCCGCGCACAATCACTGCGGCGGCCTCTGCACTGTGGTGGCTGAGCTGTTCAACAAGGTCCAGCAGCGTCTGGCGATCGCACTGGCGGAGCAGATCTTGATATAGGGGAGGAAGGGGAGCGTTACCGTTGCTGCTCGTGCTGCCACTGGTGGTAGGGCAGCCATCTACTCCCAGCTGTGCTCTACTCGATGCCTCGCCCTTCGACGGCGGGGACGACGGGGCGTGGAGGCGGCTCCACAGCCGCGTAACGGTGTCCTGCGCCTGCCGCAGCACATCCGCCTGCTCGACCACCTGCCGCTCCATGCGCGACATGTACGCGTAGAGGCAGTTCTCCCGGTTCAGCGTCAGCGCGGCGTAGTCGTGCAGCGCGTCGTTCGCCACGCACACCTCCGCGCTCTCCTGAATTAAGGCCTCCAGAGCCGCCTGCATTGCTACCTCACTCGTGTCCATGCGGCGGCGCAGCTCCAGGGAGAGCAGCTGCACCTCAGCCACAGCGCTGCAGGCTTCCACCTCACCCTGGGCTACGGTGTCACGCAGGACGTCGTCGGCCAGCTTCGTCCGCGTCGCCGCCCTGTCGAGGGCACCGCGCTGCGCCGTGATGGTGCGCTGGTAGTGCTGGTGCTGCCTCTCGACGCGGTGCATGAGGGAGGTAAAGGCCTTGCCAACGGCGTTGAGCTCGCGGCGCAGCTCACCGACCTGGCGGAGTCGCTCCTGGTCGTCGGCGGTGCTCGTTGTTGGAAAGGCAAAGCTTCGCTTCTCTGCACGCACGCCACCGCTGCCACCGCCACTGCTGCTGTTGACGCTCGGGGAGGAGGGTACGGCGGGATCTGTGGTGAGCAGCACCGACAACCGGCTCGTCGTCGGGGCTTTGAGGGGCGAGGAGAACGGCGAGGCGTCCGCACAGCTGCCGTACTCGCGCCGCGCCGTGATGCTGTCCATGGCTCGCTGGAAGACACCCTTCAGCCGAGCGACCTCCGCGCGATCCCCCTCAGCGACGCAAAAGGCAGGCGGGTGCGGGTCGGGCAGCGACGGGTCGAAGCCGCGAACCTCCTCCAGCGGCGTGCCGCGCACCGCGCCGCTCTCGTCTCCGGTCGCACCGGCTCCCAGAACAGCATCCGGCTCGCCGGATAGCACACGCGTTTCTGCGCTGATGCGCGTGCCCGACTCCGCCAACCGCTCCAGCAGCTCCTCAATCCCACCCAAAGCACACCGCGTCATGGCGTTGGCGTGCTGCAGTCGCTGCTGGCAACTTGTCTCGATGAGCTGCGTGCGGTTCAGCAGGCGCTGGATTTCGCGGCTGTGCGGTGCGTGCGAGCTTTGCAGGTAGGTGTCCCACAGCGCCCCGTTCTCGGCCTCCCACTCCGCTGCGATGCGCTGGGCCCCGCTGCTGTGGGCCGCCAGAAAGTCCTTCAGCATGCGGGCTCGACGCTGCTTCGCGCTAAGGGAGCCCTGCGTGAAGGCGGCGTAGTTGATGGAGGCGAGGGCGTCGGCGGTAATCTGCGGTGGGGCAGCCGTGGCGGCAACGGCCGAGCCGCGGCCCTCCTCCTTGGTTGCAGCGCGACTCGCCATGCCGGAGATGCGGCGCGGGGCTTTTGCGTCCGACGCCTTTGCAGTGCCCGTCAGCGATGTCCGCGGCTTTCCGGCGGAGGGGGTGCGGGAGTTGGGGGTGGGCTGTGAGGACGACGGGAGCGAGGGTCGGGCGGCGGACGGCTTACGTGGTGCCGGCTCGCCAGACGGGCTCTGTCCTGCCGGTCCGCCTGCGGCGCCGCTCTTCGACGAGGCGCGCCGGTTGCCACTGCTGCTTCGTCGGTCCATTGTGGGATTTGTCGCAGTGGTGTTGAGAGTGTTGCGCTTCGGCGAGGGATGCCATGCAGACAGAAACGCACAAACCAACACGCGCGTGGGAGAGAAAATGCGGGAAAGTAGTGTTGAGGTGAGGAGGATAACGAAATGAAGGTGGCAGGCAGGCGAGTAGTCACAGGCATTGAGAGGAGAGCACACCGCTACGTCGCGAAAGGTCAGATCTGCCAAGACGCTAAAGAGGAAACGATGATAATAATCTGATGCATACGCTTGCACGTTACGCACTTACGCCGCGCCAAGAACAGTGAGCTGTCGAGCTTCGTTGCCGCTTTTTCGTCAATGTGCTACGCAGCGTCACAGCGTCGGAAAAAGAAGGCGCCATACAGGCATGTAGTGCTCGCTAATCAACAGCCCACCTGACACGAACAGGTGCCTTTTCAGATTCACAAATAAGTTTTTTTTTTTCCTTTAGAATAGTCATGCTGTCAATACTGTCAGCCACAAAAAAAAGAAAACGACATCGAGGAGGTCACCTCGCCATATCCTTGCACTACAAGCAGACAAACACATACACACACACACGCACACACAGACAGACAGACGCACATAGGCACAGACGTGCGCGTACGTGCTAGAACAAAGAATAACACCAACAACAACAGCAGCGAGATGCATGCGAGAAAAGAGGGACCGTGGAAAGACGTGTGAAGGACACATCAGTGCCGCATCTCTCTCTTTCTCACTATGACAACAGTGCTTGTTGCTCTTGTCGCTGGGAAGAGAACGAAAAGAAGGGAACAGTAAAGGCTATCTTGGGTAACGTCGAGCTGCGCACTTGGAGCACGCGAGCAATAATAATAATAAAAAAGAGAAAAGCCAACTGAACGCTACAACGACGACAACGACAATAAAAAAAAAAGCAGTGAACACGCCTTTAAGATAGGAGAAGACGCACACGAAAGACAGAGGCAAGCCACGTTGCATCAACAAGGGGAATTGTCTCCGACTTGGCGCGCACCACCGATCTTCTCGTTAGGAGTTTTTATGAGGAAAACAAACAAACAAAAATGGGGACCAGACGCACGAAAGAGCTGTACACACGGAGATTGGAAAATAGCTCTTCCATCCCCCTTTTCAAGTTTTTTTTTCTAAAGCGAGAAGTCGTGGAGAAGTCCACGCTCTCTTTACGTGTACTCCACCACACGCTGCTTCGTACTTGCAGCGTGCGTACCAGCAAAAAAAAAAATGGTTGAGGAAAAGCAGCAATAGAACGCGTTCAACAAGAGGCAAAAAAAAAAAGGTGCTCATCATAGGCACAGAATCAGCTTCCTCCGCTCAGCACGAGAGAAAAGTGTTCATCCACTGCAAAGCGCAGTTTAAAAAAAGAAATAAAAGACTCGGTAAGCATGTGCGGCGTTAAAGATACAGGATTCCTCATTGAAGAGCACCGCGTTAGATTGGTACAAGATCAGAAGAAAGAAAGAAAGAAAAAAAGACTGCGGCGACGTGAAGGATGAGGCATCAGACACAAAAAAACATGCGGAGAGATCACATCTCGCTGGTGTTCACAGCACTGCAGGCGAGCGAGAGCACCAAATTTACTCTTCTTATCAGTACTCTCCGGCGTCCTGCACGAAGCAGTAGAGCTGCACCGGCCGCTTCGTCCTCGCCTGGCCATCGTGTGCTCCACCAAGAGAGGAGCTAAACAGATCCGCCGCATCACCCCCTGCCGCCTCCACACCGCCGCCTTTCACAGAGACATCCGCGTGCATGCTGTAGGCTGTCGAGGAAGGAGACGAGAACGACGAGGCCCGCGACGCCACTGCAGCTGAAGCCAAGGCTGGCTTGCGTGTTGTGCTGATCTCCGCCAGCGACACCAAGTCTGCCGGGTCCATGTCGTCGTGCTCCAGCATGATTGTAATGCGCGTGGAAAAGCGCGGAACAGCCGGCAGCCGTCGCACCAAACACGCCTGCCTCGCCTCTGGTGTCATCGCCGTCGACAGCATTGAGGGGTTGGGGGAGCAGGTGCCGATCCACGCCTCCCGCCGCGGCACGCAACTCGCGCAGACCGTCAGCAGCGGCTTCACCGCGTAGGGCGAGGATTGAAAGGCGGGCTGCGACGACTCAGGCACATCAGCAGAGGCCTCCGTCAACACCTCGCCACTGTCGCTAACGAAGTCGGGCAGCGGGAAGGGCGGGAGGCTGTTGTCGCTCTCTTCGTCCTCCATCTCTTCCGCCCTCGCTCCCCAGCCGCCCCCCTCGCTGTCCTCCGCCTCCCCGCCCTCCTGCTGCTCCTCCCGCTGGACGCTCCGCACGATGGCGCGCAGCACCGAGGCGGTGCTCTTGTCCCAGCCGCCGCCCATCGCCACGGTCAAATCGGTTTGGTGGGGATCGTGGAAGCGCACCCGGGTTATGGCGTGGAAGTGGGCGGGAACGGGGTAGCGTGCTTGCGACTCCTTCGCGCGGGTCGCGGCAGCCTTCTTCCACGCCTGCAGCGCAAGCAGCCGCTCCACCGGTGAGAGCGCCGGCAACGGCGGTGGTGCAGCAGGCGCCGTCGCTGCCACCGCTGCGGCTTCGTCCGCTGCCCGACTGCGGCGGCCACGACGACTGCGAGACCTGCCGCCGTTGTGCGCTGTTGGCGTTGGCGAGGCAGGACGAGCTCCGGCGCTGCCCTCCTCTGCCAAGCCTGCCGGCGTTGCGGAGGTGGTCGGTGGCTGCAGGTACAGCGGGGGCACCAGCTGCTCCATCTCACGGACGTGGATGAAGACGGTGTTTGTGGCGTAGTGCTCGGCGCAGAGACGCTGGCGGAGCTCGTGGAACTGCTTCGAGGAGAGGGCGGGCGGTGCAGCCAACGACGACGACGCACCGTCCGCACCGAGCAGGGCTGGTGTCGGGACCTGGACGCGGTTCATGTCTCGCACGTACATCTTCAGCTGTCCCTGGCTGTGCGGCAGCGCGGTGAAGAGAAAGGAGACGGAGGCAGAGACCATGATCAGCTTCGTGATGCTGCAGCGCTCCGCCATGCGCTGCCGCTCCGTGCGAGGAGTGGTGGCGAGCGTCGTGCGAGTGCTGTACACCGGTGCCGCCGCGCCGCTGACGGGGGAGGCCAGGGAGGACGCTGAGAGAGAAGAAAGAGAGCTGGCAGCGTTGGTGGACTGCAGCCCAGTAGAAACCGCTGCAGGACTAGAAGGAACACCGCGGCGGCGCGCTGCTACAGCCTTGGACTTCCGCTTCGGCTTCGCCGAGACTCCTGCCGCCACATCGTTTTCCAGCACACTCTGCGGGCTGCTCACCGGGGGCTCAACGGGTGGTGGCGCAACGTCCGCACTCGCCAACCGCTTGCGTCCTGACACCGCTACACCTACCGTCGAAGCACCTCCGCGCACACTGGTGCTCGCCGCCGTCCCGTTGTGCTTGCGGCGACCACGACGCGGGGGCTTAGGACGTGATGACACACTAGCGCTAGAGGTCGCGTCCACATCGCGTGGCCCCATCGCTGCTTCAACGGGCCGCGGCGATGCGTCAAGCTCCGCCTCCACAGCCGCCGACGCAGAGGCGCCGCTGCGCGGTCCAGATGCGGATGAGGCGGACAGGTGTTGTGCCTGCTTGCGGCCGCCTTGACGGCTCGACGTGCTGGGCGAGGCACCTCCCGCACCAGCAGCGGTGGAGGAGCCGTTGCTGGTGGGCAGCTGCTTGCGCAAGACTGCCGTTGTGCTGTACCACCGCTGCCCAGCCGGTGCAGCGGCGCAACATGAGGAGAGGCAAAGAGGACCTCCTTGGGCACCGAAGGCGGTGGCGGTTCTATGGAGAGAGGAAGAGCTGGTGCGGCTGCTGTTGCTGCAGAAGAGGAGGGCGGCAGCGCACGTGCGCTGCTGGACGACTGTACGCATTATGGGCAGCGCTGCGTCACACGCGGGCCTCTCAAAAAAAAAAAAAAGAAGAAGAAACAAGTTAGGCGTAGCGAAAACGAAAAAGTGCTGCTATGGTGCTCGCTGATTTATGATCTATCCAGTGACTTGAACCTGCGACGTGAGGAGGAGGAAAGGTCAAGAAAGAAAAAATAACGGCCTTACGGACTAAGCGCCAAGTAAGCCTCAACAAGTAGAGGAAGAGAGGGGTATCAACTCGGAAGCACCCAGAGATAAGTGAGAAGGAGAAAAGACACGGTGGAGAACAGAAAAAAAAATCCAGCAAGGAAAAAAAAGGCTGCTTCTTTTTTTTTTTTTTGCGTGTATGAGTAAGTCACTGTATCCAAATTGGAAAAATCTTAAATACACGGAAGTGGCTCCAAATCACATATATGCAGGGAACAATAAGGAGCAAGGGAAAAAACAAGAAGAAGACGATGTGTCCAAGAAAAATAAATAGCAAAAACGGTGTATCTCCCTTGGTTCTCAGCGTTCTATAATGAAAGGAAAAGGGAAAAGAGGTGTGGAACCTCGACGTTGTGAACAACAAAGACGATGTTCAAAGGTTTTCTAACGCCCCCACAAACGAATGCGTGTCAGCTGCAAGGTAGTCGACGTGCAGAAGGCGCAGCGTGTATGTGCTGCAGGTTACCAAAAGGACGTCCACCCGGCAGTAGCAACGGTAAAGAGAGACGGAGTGTTCGAATGTGGATCGGGTGCAAAGGGGCACCAACAATGCGGGCAGGAGCCGCCGTAGTGTGACGCTTTCTAATAATGTATGCCTTGCAGCCGTTAATGGATGTGCAGCTGCACACAGCAGGCCTCAACTCCTTACTTTACTTTTTCTTTTTCTAATGTAAGTGGAGCATTGAAGCAGAAGATATAGGGGGACGAGCAGAGATATTTTGATGAGCGTAGTGGTGGTGGTTAAAAGAGGAAAAAGAAGGTGCGGTGGGGAGGTTGAGGTACAGTAAAAAGAGATGGGACCGTCGTTCAACGTCGCTTTGCAGCTAGCGTACATGTTCTCCTTTGTTGTTGCAAAAGAGAAAAAGAGCGACCGGCTCTTTCACTCAGCAAAAGCTGTCACACGCTTCGAGGCGCTTTGACCCACCACTAGGATGATCTCAGGTCATCTTTTCGCTGCTCTTCGAAACAGGACACACACACGTTCGTGTACAGAGAGGCAAGAGCAAAACAGATAAGCACTCAACAACACCCAATTTAAATTCTGGACCACGTGAGGTAGATCTACGTGCCTTCCAAAATCAAACTCTTGTTTGTACCGTATGCTTTTTTTGTTAGGAGAGACATTGTTTTAACACGTGCCCTTCCTCCCTCACCGAAAAAGAGAGAGGAGAAACGGACGCGGAAGAGAAAAATGGCGAAGCTGTGAGAAGGCAAACAAAAAATGATCAAGGAACATACTCGCGCTCTCGCAAACAAACAAAAATAAACTGATGCCTATTCACACACACACACACACACATTAAAAAAAGGTGTGCGTGTGAGTATGAGCAACAAGCCACTGTTGTTGAAGCCAAAAGGATAGAGAGTGAAGGAAGAACGATGCAGGTGCGCTAGCTACGCGTTCAAGTCGAGGAGAGGCGCACGGGGAAGGGATTGCATCTTCTTCTTCTTTTCACGCATCTGGTGGATGCTGGCGTCAAAGGCGCGGTTGCTCTCAATGAAGGCGGGCAGCGTGCGCGTGGCGGCGTCGGGGTCGTCGCGGTGGTAAAACAGGTGCGACTGCAGCTGCGCCGCGCTGACGACGTGGGGTGGCACAGCGCTGCCAAAGGCTTCGACCTGCGCCTCTGGTGCGGTCGGGTAGAACTTGCGGAACATGCGCTGCGCCTGGTCCACATCCAGCAGCCCCACCTCAATCTTCACATCGGCGCGGCCGGGTCGGATAAGGGCGGGGTCGAGCATCTCGACGTGGTTTGTTGTCATGAAGACGAGACGGCCCTCCTGCGCTCCGACGCCGTCCAGCGCGTTCAGCAGCCCGCTCATCGTCACGTTGCACTCGTTGCTGAAGGCGCGGTCGATGTCTTCGAGCAGGACAATGGAGTCCATGTGTGCGTTGTTCAGCAGCGAGGTCAGCGCCTCGTCGTTCAGGTTTCGGTTCGACAGGTTCAGCAGCGAGATGGACAGCCGCAGCTCGCCAGCGAGGGCCATGACGTAGCTCGTCTTTCCACAGCCGGGCGGGCCGTGAAGGAGGTAGCCGCGGCGGTAGGGCACGCCCAGCTGCTTGTAGAAGTCGCTGGAGGAGAGAAACTTGCGGACGTCAGCGAGGATAAAGTCGGACATGTCGCCCGGCAGCACGACAGACTGAATTGCGCGACGCGAGCGGGGACGCGCCTGCCGCGTCCAGTTGCTCCCGCCGTTCATGTAGACGACGGTGTGGTTGCTGTCCTCCATCTCGGCGTGGAGCTGCGCCGCCTTCATGATGTTCTGCAAAAAGGCCGCGCTCGTGCCGACGGTGGTGAACTCGAGCGTTTCGAAGACTTCTCCGTCGTAGCTCGGTCCCACGTTGTCGCGACGGCGCCGCGTGAGCGTCAGCGGCCGGCCCTCGTAGAAGAAGAAGTGCCGCTGGTTCGGACACGGGCCAAAGAGACACTCCGTCCGCTGCCGGTCGTTCGAGGAGTAGTCGAAGGCGCTGGTACGGGTCATGACGGACATCTGCTGCACCTTGAAAGAGCGCTGACTCGCCAGCCACCGCAGCATCCACTCGTACCCGCTGTCGCGGTTCGACACCTCAAGCGAGACGACAAACTTGCGCCGCATGAGAGTGCTGACCATCACAGAGGCCTGCCGGCCCAGCATCCCACCCACCGTCAGCAGCCAGAGACCGGCGCCGGCGCTGAAGTACGGGTTCGTCAGCATCGCACCGGCTGTGCGCGCCACCACGCTGTTCGAGTGCTCCCAGCCCTCGGGAAGAAGAGAGCCGAGGTCGACGGGAGGCTGCAGCGTCTCGCTGTGGGTGGCAGCAGGCGTTGCCGCTGGCGCTGTCGCCGTCGCTGGCGTGGCAGATGCGCTGCCGGAGGAGGAGCCGCTCAGAAACATCATTGCGAGGGGGGAAAAGAGCGGAGAGGGCGCTCGGCTGCAGGAGCGAAGTCAAAAAGTGTCGAGGGGAGGGCGGAGCACCGGCCGCACTGCTGTGGGTTCCTGCACAGTGAAAGAGAGAGAGAGAGAGCGAGAGGAAAGTGGAGGAAATAGTTTGGGAGGCATGCAGGGATTTACTCACAGAAAGAGATGCAGAGAGGAAGAAAGGAAGGAGCTGCACTGAGAAGAAAAAAATGTGCCAAGTTGAAAACCTGTCGGCATTGCAGACCACCTGCAGATGTGACGCGACTGACATCAATCTTTTTTTTTTGTTGTCTCATAAGACCTGTCCGTGCAAAGATGCACAAAGATCAAAAACACACCCACACAAAAACACACACCCACACACACGTAAATGGATATGGATGGACCAGAGCTGCCTACATTCTTGCACACGTGCTAGGCCACCCGAGACGACGTCGGCAGCGGTGACCGGTAGTCCGCCTCAATGCCCCGCACGCGCCTCAGCAGCTGCTCCATCTGGCTCAGCAGGCGATGCGACGACGCACGAGAAGAGGGAAGCGGAGGTGGGGAAGCGTCAAGCTGCCCATTGTCATTCCCTTGTGAACCAACACCGTTTGATCCTTTCTTCACCGCACGACGCAGGTGCTGCGGAGGGGACTCCACCAGGTCGCTCATGAGGTGCGACGTCCGCGGCAGCGCCGTATCTGGCGACCAGCTCATTGGCTGTCCTCGTGTGAAGAGTGGAGTGGCGGTATGGGAGCGAATGGGCACCTGTCGATCGACATCGCTGCTCTCACTGCCGCTACGACCAGAGGTGTCTCGTGGAGACGACCGACCACGGTGTGCTCTCTGGGCCCCAGAATGTGCATTAGCGGACCATCGCAGTGCACCAGCAGAAGATTCAGCTGGCAGATGACCAGAAAGAGCCAAATTGGTGAAGGCGTTGTGTTGGCTCACTGCGGGTTTCGTGTGCTGTACTGCAGGCTTCGATGGCAAGCAAACAGCGAAATCCGTCAGACGCGTGTTTTGCTGAGCGGCAAACAGCTGACGCTCCAAGACGAGTGCACGTCTTCGTGGTGGTGCAGTTGAGGGGCAACACACCACGGAGCGGGACGCCGCCGCGAGGGAGGCAAGCGGGGACGTTGCTGTGAGTGCAGCAGGTTGCGCAGTGACTTCTGTTCGCACGACGGAGGCTTCCTCACGATGTGTCTCGGCGGCACCGCGATCTCTTGACTGCGCTGCAGCGCTGCGGCTGACTGTTGCACGCCCTGGGGTCGCGCGCTGCCGCCGCGGTGAGCGCGGACGTGCGGCGGCGGCCGATGACGCAGGACGCTGGCTCGCACGCGATACACTACGGGCCGAGGCAGCGCGAGATGCAGCGGGGGACGTGGCGGCAGAGCGTGGCGGTAACGGCTGCACCGGCATCGCCATGAAATCTGTCGGCGCCAACTCCTCCGGTGTGCTCTTTGTCTGTACAGGAACTAATGTCGTGACACTGGGAGGAGGTGCGCCAGCCGTGGCAAGAGGCGGAATCGACGCGGCTGGGTGAAGGTGCAGAGGCAGAGCGCGCCGCATTTCGGGCAGGGTGCGGCGGCGATCCACGTCGTAGCGGCGAAGCACCACTTGACGAGTGCGCCAGCGATAAAATGCGCGGGCCAGCCCGTTGAGACGAGCGAGTTTCACGGCCTTGCATTTCATCTCAGCCGCAGCGGCCGCTCTTCGTCCCGCGGCGTGCACTGCTGCGCGTCGCAGCCACACCCGCAGCACCTTGCGGCACACAAGCTGCTCCCCGACACGCCACGCCAGCTCCTCCTGCCCGCGTCGCACCGCCCCACGCACCTCCGCCCGAAGCAGCCACTTTTCAAAGGCCGGCTTCAGAAGCAGTAGGCGGTTGTGCCGCGCAGCATACACCCGCACACGCGACTCAAGCTGGCAGCGACGCACCCACGCTAAGAGGCAGTGCTGAAGTGTGGCGCGGACAAGCAGGCTCGTTGCTGCGTCGCTGTGGCGCCGGTTCTGTTTGCGTTGCAGGAAGCGAACCCGCCACTGCTTCAACGCACGTTCCCGCAGTCGCCGCCCGCTCTGCTCGCTGTAAGCCGGAGAGCTCGCAGGACGATCACGTGTGAGTCGAGTCCGCCACGTGCGCCATACAAGCGCGAGGCGCGATTTGTTGTACGTTGTGGCCGCTGTTAGAAGCGCGTGTCGCTCGGTGCACCGCACCTGCATGACAGCCAACGTCCGTGCCACCAACGCACCTGCTCTCTGTCGATCCGCCACCATCTCGCGCCTCCGGTCGCACCACCGCTGCCATGCCTCGCCGAGCTGCCGGCGCGCGCCGACAAACGGCTGCTGCGTGGCACGTCGATACTGCACGAGGTGCGCTTGACACCGCCATGTATGCAGAGCCCGCGCAGCAATGGAGCGGAGGAGAAAGCGGCGCGCCAACGCGGCACGGCGCCACAGACGCAGCAGCCGCCGGAAGTAGTGCACCGCCTTCTGCTCCGTCACCATCTCCCCCAGCGCGTCGTCTCGGGCCTCCTTGCGGCGCCGCTCCCTCACGGCGTGCCGTCGGCTCCACACAGACCAGGAGTGGCGAGTGATCTGCGTCGCGTTGCGGTCGCGAAGGTAGCGAGTGGCCATGGACTCGTAGAGGCGTCCGTTGCGCCATTGCAGAAAGACGGCACGGAGACAGCAAAGGCGGTGGCGTTGTTGAACTTCATCGAGCCGGTGGTTCTCATTTTCCTGTGCTGATTTCGCAGCCGCAATGAGAGGTGCATCTGCTCGTGGTGTCGCGCTGCGGGAAGGGCTCTGAGCCGCAGCCGTAGCAAGCTTCGCACTTGAATCAAGCTTCCGCTCGTGTGCTGACTCGGCTCGGCTTGCCCTTTCCTCTTCGTGCGCAGCAAAGGTGATCACCGCACTTCTTTCTGCGGGTGGCTGCGCGTCACTGGCGTGGCTCTGCAGGACGCGATCGAGCAGCGAGACTTCGTATGCCGTGACCGCGCTTCTCGTCGTCACATCGGCGGGCAGAGGTGTCGACCTCGCGGGAGACGCAAGCGCGTGCGTCGACTGCTCCGTCTCACTCCGCACTGATGATGATGCCACAACGACGTCGGCCGGTGATGTGCGCTGCTCACCGACACAAGCAAGGGAGGACGGAGAGGAGTCTGCGGTGCTATCAGTGTGCTGCGTTGTTGTTTGGCATTCCATTTCTCGTCTATGGGGTGTCTTCATGACAGCGTTTGCTGCGTCGTTGTCATCTCTTTGTTCGGCTTGACCACTGCTGCCCATGTCGGCAGGGGCGTAGTCGAGCCTTTCACCTCGCTGCTCCGCAACATGGGAAAGGTGCGCCATGACGCGAAGTCCTCGCCGGGTGCGCCACCGCACCATCGCAACGGACCGCACCTTGTTATGGTGCCACATTCTCGCGTGCCGCTCCGTTGTTACTTCAACGCACCACCGGGGAAGGCTCTCGAGTAGCCACTGATGGCTGCAGCAGAGAGAACAGGAATTGCGCACTTCTCCTGCACCCAGTGTTTTAGTACCGCCGGAGTGCTGCAGCGACCGCAGCCACGGAAAGAAGAAAGGAAGCGCATCTCGCACGACAACGCAGCTGGCAGCGCAGAGCATTGGTCCCTCCTCGCTCGCAGAACTGTTTGCCTCCACTGTAGGTGCCGTGAGCCACCGTGAGGAGGACATTACTGCGCCACAGAGTCTATCAGCTCCAACATTGAATGCCCACGCGGCTGCCGTCGGTGGTGGCGTGTGGACTCGCTGGTACTCGGTCAGCGACAGCGCCGCCGCGAGTTGCGCGCGTGCGGAGCGACGGCCATCCTCGCGCAGCAACCACTCCGTGTACCGCACCAGCGCTGTCGCGCACCAGCCGGGCTCACGCGTGCGCAGCAGCTCCAAGGCGTGCACTTGCTTCGGCCACAGTTGCGAGAAGGCTATCGGTGCAGACGAAGAGGTTGACTCGTGGTCTTCGTCGTTGTCACGCGCCGTCGGTGTCAGCGAAGCCGCCGTCCACGCGCTGCAGCGGAGGAGGTGGGCGGCGGTGTAGAGACTGAGGGGTGATGCGTGCGCGACGCAGCTGCGGGCGGCGGCGGGTGTGGGAAAGGAAACCGCTGCGGCGAGAGCGGCTGTGGCGTGTGTTCCATCGGTGCTTTCCTCACCTACACGAGAGTGGTGGGTCTGCAATGCGTCACAGCTCTCTCCATCACCTTGCTGAAGAAACGGTGCTGAGTGGCGCTCTACAAGGCATGAGGAAGGTGCAGCCGCAGCTGTTGCCTTATCCTCAGCTGTCCATGCAGCATCAAACAGCGCGTTGTCGTCTGCGCGATGGCAGTGCTGCAGGTTCTCGACGAGGTGGTCTACGCCGCCGTGGGAGAGAAAGTGGAGGGCAAAGATGACGCGAACAGCTTCTAGACACACGGCATGGTGCAGCACAGAACATGCCGCACTGAGTGGATTAGTCGTCACCGGTGAGGATGCCTCACAGGCTTGACAGTCCATTTGATTCTATGGCGGGAAAAGTGCAGCTCTATAATTCTGTTAGAGTGGCCAGTAAGAGTGGGAGATTCCTCAAGCGATACGAAGAGAAGGACAAATAAAAGCATTGCTAGGAGTCGGATTGACAGGAAGCCACGAAGAGGTACGCGGTGAGGAGCGTGACGACCAAGACAGCGAAGCCCGCGCAACAAGCGCAGCGGGTGGTGTGAATCATCCGCCAGCTGCAGGAGAGGGAGAGAAAGAGACAGCTGTGCAGTGCCTATCAATCCACATGAGTTATTTTGCCCTCAGAGGCGCTAGGCAACAGAGTAGTGCGCGCTGCTGCCTCCTACAAGTATCCATACCATTGTTTTTTGTTATCGAAAGCGGCTTTGTCGGGAAGCATCGAAGCATCGAATGAAAAGCAGAGACATGGCAAAACTAAATACAAAGAGAAAGATGGAAGCACAAAACAACGCACAAGGGAAATCAGCAGTGGCGTGGCAAAGAAAAAAAAGAAAAAGATTAGAATGAGAAAGAGACGCAATAGGGGAGGAATCTGTGTATGGTCCTCCTCGTCAACAACAACAAAAACTTAGACTGCCAAACACTAGGTAACGAAGATGCCTGTGGTGGCCTCTGGCGAGTTCTGCGCCTCCGCCACAAGCTGGGAGACGATCTCGCCCGTAGTGCGTGCACGCGGGGCGGCACCGGTCACGCCAGCGGACTCGTCGCTGCTTAAACCCGTCTCCACACAGTAGAACCGCGTGGGCCGCTTTAGAAAAAGGATGTCCTCGCTCCACACCTTGTCCGCCAGCAGCATCTCCTCGGCGGTGAGCAGGGCGTCGGTGGTCAGCGTTCGCAGCAGGTCGGCCTTGCGCTTCTTCGTCTCTGCGGCAAGCACCTCGGCAGCCATCACGCCGCGCTGCGCATCGGCGGCAGAGTCGAAGGTGGCGGTGTCGTCCTCTGCCCACCGCTGCAGCCCATAAACGAGGAGCTCCTCAATGACGTTCATCATCGCACTGTCAAAGACGGGGTCACCAGACTGGGTGTGCAGGTGGCTCAAGGGCAGGTGAGCAATGCGACTCAGCACACAAGCTCGGTGCTGCTCCGCAGCTGACAGTGGGGAGTCCTCTGTGCGGGATGCAAGGGAGGAGGCTCCCCCCGCCGCGGCGTCGGAGTCGAGCGACGGGGCAAGGCCCACACTCTGCTCCAGGACTCGTTCCAGCACCATACGGTCGAAGTAGTCGTCTTTCAGGTACATGGCCGCGCTCACCACCCGTGCCACCAAGTCCGGCATGAGAGGGGCAGGGGCATCCGCAGTGGCGTCCATCTTGTCCTCGGTGAGCCAGCTCCCATTGGCCGGTGAAGGCCCGGCGGAAGGACTCGTGACACTCCGCTGCTGCAGTGGTGGGCGGACAGCAGGCGGTAGTCCGGTAAGTGGCTCCGATGAGAAGGATGCGGCGCGGGCCGCCGGTGAGCGGGCGACGACGGTGGGGGTGCTGGTGACGCTGTTCGCGCGGGGCGGCGCGGCAGAGCTGGGCAGCTGCATCGGGGACTGCGGCGGCGCTCCTCCCCCGCGCGGTCGCGTTGCCGGCGTAATGAGGGGCGAGGCGGTGGGAGTGCCACTGCGCAGTCCACCCGCCGGACCGTGCACCTCGCTCCCCGCCACGCCTCCTTGCAGCGTCGCGCCGTACGTCCGCTCACGGTGCAGCGCGACGAGACAGGGGAACCACTGCAGCGGCAGCTCGTAGGCCCGGGCGACGTGGTCGGCGATGTCGAGGCGATCTGTCGCGATCAGGTACTCCACCATCTCGGCACGCAGGCGCAGCTGCTGTTGGGTGAAGCGCACGTTGGCGGGGCGTAGCAGATGCGGGGTGACGGCGGGGCAGACCTCGCGGAGCAGCCGTGCGGGGCCCTCGTCGTTTCCCTGCGTGTGTGCACCACGGGCCGCTGCGTCGGTGGGTCCGCTGCGCTTGTAGCTCAACGAGGCGGCATCGGCTGCCGCAATAGTAGTCTTGGCAGCGGTGGCACCTCTGCCTGCATCACCTTGCGTGGCAGCAGTGGCCGCGTCCACGGCGTCGTCACCGAGGCCCAGCACCTGTGTTTGCTGCAGCAGCGCCGGCACCTCGTCGCTGATCAGCTCCTGCAAGCGGTGGAGATATGGAGTGTACCTGTGCCGGACAGCCTCGAGACGCGCGGCGACCTTGTGCAGAGACGCGCCGGCTGCGGCGGGGTTCGGTGTCTCCGACTCGCGCTTCTGCAGCGCCGTGACGGCGGAGCGGACGGGCTGCAGCTCCTTCTGCAGCTTCTGCACCTCCCGGAGGAGCTCCGACATTTCGTACGAGGCGGCTGACATGGTGGCGAGCCTCTCCCAGCGGTGGTCGTTAAAGAAGGATCAGGGCGACGACACAAAGTGAGGAAGCTGGCACTCAAGCTGTACGCAGCGTGCTGCACTCTTTCCGAAGGGAAGAAAAAAAAGAATGAAGTTGGCAAAGCAAAGAGCTTCCAGGTAACACAGTGAGGAGAAGAAAGAAGAACGTGGGAGATAAAAGACGTACAGTAAAAGAGAACTTTTGATTTCGATATCGATGAGCCACCACTTACCTTGGGAAATATTAAATAGCTTGCAGCTAAGCGTTTGTGATATGACATGATTCCAAGTACCTGGTTTGCAATATGAGCCTCTCTTTGACGACTAAGAGGAGAGGGCACTCAAGACAGCGAGGCAATCGCAGATGCATTGCCCGTCACTCCACATACAGCCAGAACTCCTCGTACCGTGCCGTTTGGCTGCTTTTACCCAGACAAATTTATACGGATTAAAAACTGGAAAGAAAGGGTGTCCAGCGCGGGCAAGGACACAAGGAGAAGAAAAAAAAGAAAAGTAGTGCGTTCTGCCCACATTCGCAAATAATCTCCTCGCAGCCCCACGCAAGAGGCAGAACAAACAAATCTATAGGTGCATCAACTTCGACAAAGCGCTAGACAAAGGACCCGAAACAACAACAAGAAAAACCACAACACCAAACTATTGCTTAACAAAAAAATATAATTTGCACTGCTGCAACAGCTGGACACCATTACTCTCTGAAAACGCTGCAGAGGAAAAACAACAACAACAACAACAACAACAATCAAAGAATCGCACCGAGAGACACCTGAAAGCGTCAAATAAAGTGTCTCTTTCAGCAGAGGTGAGATTCACCCCTTCACTCCTAATCCGAGAGCAGCGGCACCAACTCACACTCTCACCTCTGCTTGCGCACCATCTCCATCGCACCCTTGGTGGCTCGCTGGGCATTCGCGATGGCAATCTTCACCTGCCGCACCTCGTTCTCAACGTTCAGCACATCCGACCACGTCGCCGCGGCACCGGGAGCACCAGAGGCGGACACGCCACTCTCCCCCGCACCGCTGCCCTGGAAGGAGTCGTACACACGCGTCCACTCGTCGCCGGTGGCATCCTGCGAGGGCAGCATGTCCCACAGCGTGCTGTCACGGCGAAGCTGCTCACCATCCTCGGTGGCAGGCAGGACAGTCGCCCGGCTGCCGCGCTGAGTTGCACTGGCTGGCGCCCCACCACAAGTCCGCACCACGGTTGTGTTCGGATCGCGGCCCTGACCGCCCGCAGCGCCGACGCCGGTCGCGATGGGAAGCCCACCGCTGCTGCTGTGATGCTGATGGTGGTGCTGGCCGCCCTCACGCGGTGCCATCCCTGCCCGTGTGGTGCTCGGAGAGCGCTGAGTGCCGCCACTGTAGCCCGTCGAGTCGCGACCGCCGCGCCGTCCATCTGCTCCGGCCGGCAGCAGCCCAGGCGTCGAGGGAATGCTGAAGGCTTCTGAGTTGCCGCCCGCAGGCCCGGACTTTGGTGTCACGAGCAGCTGAGGGGAGTGGGTGGTGTCGCTGTCGGCGCCGGAGATGGCCCGCATGCCGTTGCTAAGTGACTGCGGCCCAGCTTTGTTGCTGTGGTTGTCGTTGTTACCGTCGTCCGTCAACCACGGACGCCCATCCCGTCGCGACACCTGCATCGCGCCGCGGTAGTCCGTGTTGTACCGCGTCAGCTGGTAGACGGCGTCGTGGGCATATGTCAGGGCATCATCGAGATCCTGCAGGGAGAGCTGCTGAAGGTAGCGCATGAAGTCGTCGGCCGTCTGCTGCCGCGTGGCGTCGGGTGCGATGGGCAGCACAAAGGAGTGGAGAAGGCAGACGAGGGCGTGTAGCGCGTAGAGGTAACACTCCAAGCGAAAGTCGTGCCCACGTGCACCAGCGCTCTCCACCAGTGCGTGGGCGACGTGTCGCGCCACCTGGACGCAGAGGGCACGCTTGCTGGCCGAGAAGCGTAGCATCGGTGCCGTGCTGCTGAACTGGCCGTTGAGATCTGCATCGGTGCCACGCAGGCCGTACTCGGCGGCGAGCAGCAGGTGTGAGAGGTTGCGCACCGTCAGGGCAACAACATCGCGGCCGCGCTCTGCGGTGGTGAGCGTCGCTGACACTGCATTCCCTCGCTTCGTCAGCACGGCAGCAGCGCCACCACGAATGCCACTCCCATCGCTGGCAGCACCACTCCCATTACCGCCACCACCACCCGCTGCGGCGGCTGCGTCCTCCCCGCCGTCAAGGTCGGCAAAGTCGTACAGATCTGTCGAGCCGCGGCGCCACGTCTCCTCACTGCTGAGCATATTCAGCAGGTCCGGCAGCGCCATGCTGTCCACCAAGGCGCGGCAGTCCACGGCCAGCACGGAGCTCGACAGGGCACGGAGGCAGTCAGAGAGCTCGGCGCAGAGGGTCAAGTGCGTGGCACTCAACTGTGAGGTGCCCGGCATTGTGCTGCTCGCTGCGGCGGGCGAGATAAATACGTAGTCGATGAGAGAGCGGTTGTCGCGAATGAACTTCTGCACCTCGTAGAGCAGCGGGGCCGCGTCGCCGAGGAGGGAAAGCAGCAAGTTCACCCACTGCATCGTTCCCAACAGCAGCCGGCGCAGCACCTCCTTGTTCTGCTCCACCAGAGGCTTGCTCGTAATCTGGTCGTCGCGGGTCGACGCCTGTGAATACCCAAGCACCACCTGCGTGCTGTAGCGCCACGCTTGCATCGCGAAGCACGACGGCAGCAGGTCGCTGTGCAGCACCCGCGACGCGTGACCGAGCGTGATGACGGAGAGCACGTCGAAGGTGCTGCGGATGTGCCACAGCAGCGCGCCGAGCGCGCACCCGTTGCTGGTGAAGAAGCCGCAGGCGGCGCTGTCGACGCTCTGGAGGAGCGCAGAGGTGCAGCGCAGCGCGGCGGTGCCCATGCCGTCCCCGGCGCCGGCGCTCGGGTTGCAGAAGTCGTCGCGAATCGCAGCAGAAGCTTGTAGGAGCGTCACGAGCAAGGCAACGGCGTGCTGCACATGCGGAGAGAGAGCGCCGTTGACGGCGGAGGCGCTGCTCACATCGGCTACACCCGCTGCGGTGCTGCGCCTGCTGTCTGCGGCTCCGGCTCCCGCGACTGCACCCGCCGCACCACTCGGCGTCGAGCCTGAGACGGCGGCACAGCCAGCGCAGATGTCACCACAGATCACCGTCAGCAGCGCCTTCTGCGACCGCCACAGCACAACGTCGTCGAGGTTGATGCCAGGCGTCTCGGCCAGGCACAGCAGACTGATGTAGAGGTCGGTGCGGATCGTAGCCACGCGGGTGCCCCACTGCACCAGCGCACGCACCAGCGGCTGCAGGAGAACGGTGTTAGCCGCCACGGCGTCGGGGCTGTTGGTATTGCTGCTGCTGCCGTTACTGGCGGTGCGCTCAGCCTGACTGCGCTGCAGCACCGCCTGCGCCAGCTGCGAGCGTTGAAACGCGCTGTACAGATTGCTGACATCGCCGCCGTGAGTGGCAAAGAGACTCTGCGCGCTCGCTTGCGTGAGAGGGCCAGACTGCCGCCGTGCGCCGTAGAGGGCCGCCGCCTCCTCCTCCTCGCGTGGACGCCGCTGTCCTCTGACAGCTATAGAGGCGCCGCTCCGCGAGCCGCCGCTGCCACCGTGAGGCGCCATGCGGCTCTGCTGGCCCGGCACCTCGTAGACGGAGCGCTGCCAGTCCGCTGCCGGTGCGAAGGCGAGCGCGTTGCTGCCCGACCGCAGACGATCGTAATCGCGGTCAACGCTGCTCCACTGCGCATCCCCTAGTTGTGTGGCAGCAGACGACACGTGGGACAGCTGCTCCGTCGCCCGCACCGTCGTCTTGCGGAGGTGCCCCATCACGGTGGAGAGGCAGTGGCACAGGCGCGTGCACACCTGCTCCTGTGCTGCGGCGGTCATCGCGGTGGTGGAGTCAAGGCCGCGCAGGATGCACAGCGCAAAAGCGCGCAGGCGGGACATGGAAAGACCCTGCACCACCGAGCACGCCACGCTCACGAGCTGGCACCACCCCTCCACGAAGCTCACCCCGGCCGCGTAGGAAAAGAAGCAGTCGTTGGCGGCGATAAAAGGACGCAGCTTTTCGCGCAGCTCCGCCATGGCCAGCGGCGGCTTGTTCGCGCGCGCCTGCTCCGCCTGCAGCGCCTCGTACAGGCTCGCCATGTTGTACTGCACGACGCCGTCCGTTGCGCATGGGACGAGGTGGCTGCGGCCGCCGCTGATGAGGGGCAGCTTCTCCGGAAAAGCTGGCAGCACCTGCAGCGCCTGTGGTAGCCAGCTCGTGATGTCGACCGCCGCGTCGCGCGACACAATCGTGGCGGTCTCGTTCGGCCGCTGCTTATCGCGACTGCCGTTGTTCCGTTGCAGCGCAGTCGCGTCTCCGCCCTCGATGAAGCTCCCAGCTGTGAAGCAACCGCTCTCCATCGCCAGGCCCGAGACGAGAGTCCCGGCGGCAGCAGCAGCAGCGGCATCACCGCCAATCGCCTGCGGGTCGCCCTCTGCGCTGCCGCCAAACGGGTGCAGCAGCGACAGTAGCACCTCTACTGAGATGGAGGCAAGTGAGGTGTTCTGCGCCAACCGCAATTCCCCCGGCGACGTACGAAACGTGTAGCACGCCTCTAAAGCCAGCAGCTTCAGCACGTAGGCGTATTTGTTGAGCGCGACAGGCGAGCACTGACTCGCACGGAAGTGCTGGAGGCGGAGAAAGAGGGTCTGGCAGACAGACTCGAGAAAGGGGCGGACCACCTCAGCTCCGTAGAGGCGGTTGGCGCGCAGCAGGTAGAGCAGCTTCACGCACTTGACGGCGAGGGCGGGGTGAGCCCGCTCGACCTCGTTGCTGCATGCGCCTTCCACCACCGACGTGAGCAGCGTGGTGCGCCACCAGCTGCCACCGCCACTCGCACTCCCGTCGCAGTCCACCTCGTCCTCTTCGGCACCGACTCTGCTCGCACGAGCGCGCCTGCCGTGGCGGGCGTACTCCTCGTGGTAGAAGCCGCACATCCACGCCGTCAGCGAGGGCTCCGTCACGTCGGCGTGCCGCATCAGCAGCTCCAACAGAAGCGACTTCGTCTCAAAAAGAAGGGCTGACGGCCAGCCCGGTGCGAGCTCCACAGGGTCGAAGTCGAGCTGGGCTAGCTCCGGCGGAGCCGGCACCACCACCGGCGCCGTGCTCAGCGGGTGCAGCAGCTGCGCAAAAGCATCCAGTACCGGCGTGTACTTGGCGGTGAGGCCGGACCAGTACTGCGCGGCTTGATTCGCCGTCTCGTGCGGGAAGAGGAGGAGCAGCTGCAGCGTGGACTTGGTGAGGAGGGTGTCCTGCAGAGAGCAGAGGTGCAACACGCGGACGGCGAGGTCGGTG
This sequence comes from Crithidia sp. LVH-60A, assembly GCA_030078075.1. Taxonomy (NCBI): domain Eukaryota; phylum Euglenozoa; class Kinetoplastea; order Trypanosomatida; family Trypanosomatidae; genus Crithidia; species Crithidia sp. LVH-60A. The sequence goes on along the minus strand of CP119638.1, from coordinate 1,033,660 downwards.
TTGAGCGTCGTACGGGTGTCGAAGAGCAGCTGCTCGATCTTCTGCTCCTGCACAGTCTGAACAGCGGTGATGAGTAGGTGCAGCGCCTGCCGCACTGCGGCGCGGTGGTGGCTCAAAAGCTCGTAGGGGCTCTCGCTGGCGTCGAGGATCAGCTTCACCACCTCCCCCACCACGTCAGCGGGTGCCTTGTGAATTGCGACGACGCTGCTAAAGGGCAGCACCGTCGTCCGCCCATTCTCGCCGTGAAAGCGGACGAGCAGGGCCTGGCGCAGCGCCGCCGCGGCGAGGGCAAACACGGTGTAGCGCTCGTGCGGGTGCGTAAAGGCGCGCTTCAGCACTCCGCACAGGACGTCCTGCGCGATGAAGTGCGTCACCGTCGTGTAAACGCCGAGGGCCGCCATCGTGGGCTGGTCGTGCCGGAAGAGCGCCGTGATGAGGTTCAAGAAACCGATCGTGATGTCGAAGGTGCCCTGCGTGCACTCGTACTGGCAGTGGCCGATGAGGGAGAGCGTCTCCTCGTGCGTCGTTGGCTCGCGCAGCTGTGCGGCATCAGCGGTGAAGCGGTCGTGCTGCAGCCCCGCTGCCCCATCGAGCATCGCGCCGTCACCGCCGCGTTGACTGCGCGTCGACGGCTGCTGCAGGAGGTGGCGCTGCTCGAGGAAGGTCCACACCAGCTGCGCGTCTGACGCGTTTGCGACGAGGGCGGAGATGAGCGAGAGAGTGCTGCCCAGCATCACCTGGCTTTGATGTGGGGCAAACAGAAAGGTGAGCGCCAGCTCCAGCGTAACGTGCGTGCTCACGGCTGACCGCAGGGCCGGCTGCGCAAAGAGCTGGCGGAGTAGCAGGAAGAAGCTGGAGATGAACTGGCGCTGACACTTGCGGGCGTATGGGCGTGTAAACTGGCGGTGCACGACACGCGGCGCGGCTCCATCGGGCATCGCCAGCGTTGACGCGGCGGCGTACACGTCGTCGGCGTCACCGCTGCCAGGTGCGGCTGCTGCGGCTGCGGCCAGCTGCGACGGCGAGACGCCACTGCCGCCACCCGTCACACCCGGCAGGTCGAGAACGCCGCTGTTGAAGCCGGCACACTCCAGCGCCTGCACGACGAGGCTGCTCCACTGCAGCTCCGCGCACACGGTCTGCGCGTCTGTCAGCAGCACTACGACGCGCTGGGTGTACTGCGGGTTGCGGCCGATCATCGCAAGCACCTCCAGGAACCGCGTCATGAGCTTCAGCGTGTAGGTCTCCCAGAGCAATGAGGAGGACGAGGAGGAGGCGCCGCTGCGCTGAGTGGCGAACACCTGCCGCATGTGCTTCACAAAGTTCTGGAAGATGAAGAAGGTGGCGGCGCAGTCGCTGTCGAGGTCGGGGTTGAGCACCTCAGGCGGGAGGTGCTGCAGACAGACGGCGAGAGCTTCGAGAAGGTGCGCCATCTCCGACGTGAAGGGCTCCCCAACGACCTCGCCGTACAGACCAACACGGGTGGTGCGGCGCAGCCAGCCGTCGTCGCCGTCGCCTTCCACCGACCGCGGCGCGCTTGAAAAGCCACCGCGCTGCTGAAAGGCGGCCCCGCTGCCCACGCCACGCGCGCCAGTCGAGATGCGCGGCAGCTCCTCCAACTGCTCCACGTAGCGGCGGTGCGTCGCCACCTCGAGCTCCGACACGTGGCGCAGCAGCGGCAGCATCTCATCAAAGAGGTACGACATCATCTCGTAGGGGGCGATGTACAGGAGGCCGACGGGGACGGCGAGGGTGCGCGGGACCGGCGCCAGCTCCACCATGCGCTTCGTCACCTTGCCGCGGTGCACGGCGATGCTGGCCGGGGAGGCCGGCGACGACCCGCTCGCAGACGCCGCCGCCGCAACGCGCTCTCCAAGGAAAGCGTCGAGTGCCCTGTCGTAGCCCTGCTCACTGCCCTTGGCCCGCAGCAGGCACCCTTCCGCGAGGGTCAGCACGCCCAGGTAGCTGTCCATCACCACCTGCCACGTGTAGACGGCAGGAGGCATGAGGGAGGCTGCCGACGGACGAGCAGAGGCGCCGCCGTGCAGGATCCCAAGCCCTCCGGTAGTGACGCCGCCCGCCATTGCCGTCGACGCAGCGCTTTGCACCGACTCGCGCAGCTTCCGCCGCAGATCCTTCACTGCCGCTTCGATGGAGGAGGCCACGTTGGACTGGATCAGCTCGTTTAGCCGCAGCGCACCGGTCGACGAGCGCAGCTTCTTCCAGACGGCCACCATGTTTACCGTCGAGAAGACGCAGAGCCATGTGAGCGTGTTGAGCGCGCCGGTCTCGCTACTCGCGCTAAAGGCGGTGAGGGCCACCAGACGACTGCGCAGCGAGTTGCGCAGCAGCGCGTAGAGCGCGTCAACGAGTCCGAGCGCCTCCTTCACCACCGACGCCGTCAGCTGAAAGTGGCGGGAGAGGAGGTAGAGACACTGCGCCGCCAGCAGCGTGGGGTCCTCGCTCGTGCGCTGCCGCCGGGTGTCCCCGAAGAGGCCCGTGGCGGCGGCGGCGGCGGAAGCGGACTCGCCGTCGAGCGCCTGCGCGTGCTTCACCACGGCGTCCCTCACAAAGGCGATCAGGTTGCTCGCGGCGGGGACGGCGATGGCGGCGACGGTGGCGTGCAGGCCCTTCACCGACTCCTCGCTTGTCTCGCTCCACTGCGGCGAGGCGGCATTGCCGGCGGGCGGGGCCTCGGAGTTGTTGAAGCCGCTGTCGCAGAGCAGGAGTAGCTGGAGCAGGTTCTGCGCGTTGGCGATCTGCAGCTGGCGCCGCTCTTGCTGTTGCTGGGCTTCGGTGGTGCGGGCGAGGGTGGAGGCAGCGGGTGCGGCTGCAGAGGCCAGGGGACTTGCGGCGCTCCACTGCGCACCAATGCGCTGTGCTGTGGCGACTCCCTGCGCTGCCCCGATGCCGGCGGCTGTCGGCCCACCTGCTGGCGGTGCCGCTGCGGCGGTTGGCTTCACTTCCATCGGCGCAGTGAAGACCTTCTTTACCTCCTGTGTAAAGGCGTCGCTGGCAGCGCCATCGCGGCACGCCTTTTCAAAGAGCGCGGCGTAGCTCGGCGGCGGCGGTGGCGGAGGCCGTGGTGCTGTGGCGGGTGTGGGTGCTGCGGGAGTCGGAGGAGCTCTGCCGGGCTGCGGAGTCGTTGCTGCTGCAGCTGGAGCGGCGGCTCCTAACGATAGAGTCGATGCCGGTGCCGCTGTTGCTGCTGCTGCTGCTGCTGGTGACGACGCACCAAAAGAGAAACCGGTGGTTGGTGCGGGGTTGGTGGCAGCCGCGGTCGGAGCCGCCGGTGCCGCTGCCGGTGCTGCACCAGTCGCAGCAGGCGCGGCGGGGGCGGGTGCACCAAACATCTATGCCAATTCGAGATCAAAAGAAAAGGACGAAAAACAGGAGGAAAAAAAAAAACAGCCTTTCACACCAGCAGAGTGTCTTGTCTGCACGTGCGACAAAGAAGACCACCTATCTTCCGACTGCTACGCTAGCACAAGCACTTGCACAAATTCAGGTACAGGGAACACAAAAAGACAAACAAACAAACAGCCCCGAGCTCTGCAAACGAACAAACAATTCACCTGCGCTTCTTAGTTCTTCCTCTTTTGTTATTTTAGTGTTGAAAAGCACTTCTGCTTCTCTAAAGTTAATGACAACAAATACTGCGAGCGTGGTTCATATCGAAGGCAAAGAAGTGCGATGACAGTTGTCAATGTGAAGGTAGAAAAGCAAATAAATTATATAATGTGCAAAGGCAAAAAAAAGGAGGAGGAGTTCGACGCGTGTGGACGATAAGGAAAGTTTGTGAGAGCATAGTGCTGGAATGCAGAGAAAAAGAGCTTGCTTTCCTATTACTATTGCTTACTTACATTGAGCTCACCGAATTGCACCTGTTGCATGCGATGCTGAAAGAGATCAAAGCATGTGCTACCTGCAAGCTCCTTCTTGCAGATTACGCAAGACATCGGTTGGGAGAAGATGGAAAGTGCTCATACTCAACTAAAAGCGCTTCTGGTGCATTTTATTTGTTTTGTTTTTGCCTTTCTAAACTCTGTTCTCTGAATGAATTTTAGCTGTGTGTCAGAGGCAGGAAGCATATTGCAGCTCAATCAAAGCATCAGAGAAAAGAAAATCTAAAAATAAATCTAGTAACAACGAAGTACAGCAGAGCCAAATAACGGTAAAACGGAGATGGAGAGAAGCACATCGAGCGGAGATGCACACACTTCACTCGACTGGCGCGCCACAGAAGCACAACACGTGTCCGCCTCAGTCTTTCTTCTTACGCCGCAGGATCGCCTTTCGACGCGCAATCTCATCCTCCAAGCTCTTGTTCATTGCGCTGCGCTTCTCCACGTCTTGCGCGGCTGCCTCGACGGTGCGCCGAAACGCCGCCACCTCGTCTTTGATCTTCTCCGCATTGTCCATCTGTTCCTGTTTCTTTGCCTCCAGCACGGCCTTCCGCTTCTCACACGCTTCGACCGCTTTGTCCGTTGCCGTTATTCGCTTCTCAACAGCGTCGATGGCGGCGGTGTGCGCGCTGCACTGCGACCGCAGCTTTGCTAGCGTCGCCTCAAGAGCCGCCAGGGCATCTCGCGCTGCTTTTTCGGTATGCATCTGGGTTGCCAAGGCACCATCGATAATATCCGTCTGCACCTCTGTCTCGGTGGAGCGGACCAGCGCTTCTTCAGAGGCGTAGTGCTGGGCAAGGTCGCGTTCCTGCATCGCCACCTCGCGGTAGAGGCGCATGAGCGCGCTGTCGTAGTAGTAGCGGGTCTTGGAGGGGACCGTGAGGGGCACAGCGTCACCACTAGCTTTGTTGTCCGCCACATCAGAGGACGAGGCAGAGGGACTGCTAGGGACCTTGAGGTCTGGAAAGACAGTGAGGAGATTAAGTGAGAGCGGCGCAGCGTCGGCGGCTGCCGGCGTGCCAGATTCCCCGTCACCACGGATGGCCGTGCTTGTGGATAGGTGCATCAGCGGCTCATAGTGGATGGTGTGGGTGTAGTAGAAGTCAAGGATGTTTGCCTCTAAGCTCGAGAGCACCGCCAGCTGCTGCCGCGCGCGGTTCTGCGCCTCTGTCTTCTGCTTCTGCAGCTCTTTAAAGCGCACTTCGTCCTCGCAAGGGCTGCGGGAGCGTTTGGGACGGTGTTCCGCTTTGCGACGCGGCCGTGAGGCAGCAGTGGTGGGGACAGGCGCGTGACGCGCACTGGATGCTGGTGGGTGTGCACGAAACATGGGTGCAGACTGCCGCAAGTAGACGCAGAAAACAAACAAACAAACAAAAAAAGAAAAGAAGACGCGGCGGGAAGTGAAGAGAAAACGGGGAAGAAAAGGAGAAGTGGTGCCAAACAGGAGCGACATTTTTTTTTGCGTTATGAAGCGGAACTGCAAAGCTGTGCGTGGCAAGTCCGCAGCTTTGTTGACACCCACAATCAATGCAGCGCATGTCGCCAGCGCTACACAATAGTCTTTTGCTCTCTGCCTGTCGCCGCACAAATTGAACGCTGCCCAGATTCTCTCACGTGCAGATGGCACGAAAGAGCCGAATTAGAGGACTGACTCCTGCTGCAGAGCGCGGGAGGTCTTCAATTCAAAAAAAAAAAGGGTGACCAGAACGAAAAGCGGATTTTAATGTGTAATAGAGAAGACGTCGATGTACTTTGAAAATCAGCGAAGCAAACAGGAAGAGCAAACAGAAAGAAGTGAAGGACGACACACGGAGAATGGAAAATGGAGAGCAAAAAAGAGGTGAGAAACACAAAGTAAGAAAATGGTGTAGGAGAAAAACGGGGAAAAAGTCAGGGAAAAATGATAAAAAGCATCTTCACCATTGTCGCGAATGTGAGAAAATATGTTACTAGGCATCCGCGCAATAGTAAAGAGGAAATAAATTTTGTCGGATGCACGTCGTCTGCAAAGAGGCCTCCACTATTTGAAGGGGAAGAGCGTATGTGAGAAGCTGCAAATACAAGAAAAAGGGAAATACCTGGAAGAGGGGGAAAGAAAAAGAAAGGCTTTTATCAAAAAGAAAACAAACAGGCGCACAGAGTCTTCGCTTTACTGACAGAAAAAAAAAAAAGAACAGACACCGTCGCAGCAGATCCGGTGAGCTTGAGGTGCTTTTTCAACTCTGCACACAACAAAAAAGTGAGAAAAATAAAGATGGAGCACAATAAGCTCTAGTTGATACACTACAGCGCTCACACACGCTTACCCAGACACGTCGAAGACGAAAACAAATAACAAGAAAAAAAAATACGTCAACGACGCAAGAAGAACATCAAACTAGGGTGCAGGGAGTTTGTGTGGGCGAGTAGGGCAGAAGCTTCATTCTTATTGAGAAGACAAGAGCGCGAGAACAACAGGCCTGTAGAACAATGGGAGGAAACAAACACAAGGAAGCTGAAGTAGACGCAATAGGGAATAAAAGGGAAGATAAAATAAATCAATAGTGGGAAAATAATCGAGGATACAGTGAGGAAAGCACAAAAAAGAGCTACGACACCTCTGCGCAGTGCCTTTGTCTGCTGTGGTGTACAAAAATTCTCTCACAACGCACACGTCGTCACAAGGAGAAAAAGAGTGTTCATACCACGTACCCATTAAGCTAGCGGAGATGAAGAAAAGAGACAACGCTGAGGAAACAACAAATGAACAGCAAGTAGACGAAGGACACCAGTTTCTTGTAAAATCATTCCTAATGGCGAAGGCCTCGACACACAAAAACACACACACAAAAAGACGGAAGCCAACGTAAAACACTAAAAAAAAAGAGGCGGAGTAAAAGACGGCGAACGGAGAAAAGTCGACTCTCCGCAACAAAACAAAATGCGCAAGCTGCGCGATGCGAATTGGACTCTCTTGGCGGACTCCCGATGGTGAGTGGTCACGAAGAGCGGAAGAAGAGAGAAAGGGTCAGAAAAAAAAATGCTGAAGGCCAGTGAACAACAACACCTACTGAGAAATAAACAACAACAACAACAACAATAACGAAGACACCAAAAATAACAGAAAAATTGTCCGCCACTCTGCACTAGTCGGTGTGCAAGGAGGCCGATGCCACCAATACCGCACGGTGTGTCTCTGAGAGGGACGTCTGCAGCCGGCGCAGCGCACGCGTCGAGGGAATCGGCAGCTTCGTCGGCGCCACGTCGTAGCCACGCTTCACATCCTTCAAGTCCACATCGGACTGCAGCAGAGCGCACAGACTCCCAATCGATTCGACCACGCGTGTGGTCACGTCCTCGACAAGGCGCAAGCCGTCCTGCATGTGCCGATGCAACCCGTCCTCATCGCTGCAGCCGCTGTCGTCCGTGTCGTCGTTGCGGTCCATCGTGCCGCTGTGGGAGCGGGCCCGCGCCAGGAGCGACCCGAGTGCCCCCACCGTCGCCGTGTTCCACTGCGCATCGGAAGGCTGCACCGGAGACGTGGCGCTGCAGGGGTGCGCCGGCGTGTGCGGAGCGCCGTTCTTCGGACTCTCCGATCCTGTGGCGAGATCGCGCGACGCGGTGGCCATGTGAGAGAGGAAGGCGCGAATGGTTGTGACCTGCGTCTCGGCCTCGGCGTACTCGGCTGTCAGCTGCGTTTCGACCTCCTCGAGTGACTTGCGCTGCACCTGCACGTAGGTGGCGAGCTGCGCGTTGGAGACGACGGCGTCCTTCCCGGCGGCGCGGTGAACGGAGGAGACGACGCTGAGGACGAAAATCCGCCGCAGCAGCAGCTGCAGGATGGCGACACGGCGTGCCTTGCCCTGCTCTTCCAGAGCTTTCAAGGACGCCTCCACCTTCTCCAGCGCCTCCTCCACCTGCTCCAGTGCTATCTGTCCGTTGCTCGCTGCGTGCAGAGCGGCCGTCGCCGGCGCGCTTGGCGACGTCAAGAACTGCTGCTCGACGTACGCGAACAACTCCTTCTGCTCCTGCGCGCGGAAGGTGCACTCCATCGTGCGGTCAAGAAGGATGTACCAGCAGCGCCAACTCTCGCCCTTGCGGAAAGTTGAGAAGACGGAGGAGACGACGTCGTAGGACGGGAAGTCGTGGCACAAAGCCTCACGGAAAAGCTGCAGCGTGGCCTCGTCCACCGGCGCACTTTCCTCACTTGGTGGAGCGTTTCCCTTGCACTCTGCCCGCAGCTGGAAGCGCTGCATGATGGCGCTCCAGCGCTTCAGCTGATCCTCCGCCCACGCCGACTCGATCGTGCGCAACGTTGATGCGGCACCGCTGCCGCCACGGGCACTCGACGCCGGGCTGCCGTGCCGCGCCGTGGCATCTGCTGCTGCGCCAACGTGAACGTCGCTGCTGCTGATGGTATCACTCGTGCGCCTGTCCTTGCCGCTAAGCCGCTTGTACAGCACTCGCAGAAAGAGATAGCGCAGCAGCTTGCGGTTGTAGTCGGAGGCAAACTGGCGCCACTCCCCGCTCAGCTCCCTGGCGAGCACCTCGCTGTCCATCAGGTCATCCACCCGCTCCTTGGTAAGGGGGTTTGGGGTCGGCAGCGCGGGGGAGATGCGGCGGCTGGCCGGGATGGTGGCAGCGGTGGCAGCAGGTGCAGTGGCTGGATCGTGGCCAGCATCTGCCTTTGCCGCAGCGCCGTCGTCTGCGATGTAGGGTCTTTCCAGACTACGCAGGAGGGCCTGTATCGACCCCCGAGCGAGCATGCTGGTCAACAGCAGCGGCTCCAGCTTGTCGTGGTCGCGCTGGGCGGCGGGGATGGTGGCACGCAGCGCATCACCGCAGCCGTTCGCCCACTTCCGCACCTCGTCGTACAACGCGGCGTGGTTGAGACTGTCCTCTGGCGCCGCCTCCCGGGTCACCACCTCGTCCTCCGCGGAGCGCCGCACGCTGTGCAGCAGCTCGACCGTCAGTCGCAGCAGTGCATCGAGGGTGCAGCTGGCCCAGTGCCGCACCGTGTGCTCGTTGCTGGAGACGCGACCGTAGACGTTGGTCACGTCGCTCTGCAGCAGCCGCAGCACCTCGGCAAGGTCGCCCAACGCCGTCTGCACAGATGGCGCTGGGGAGTGGGCAGAGAGGAGAGCGGGCGAGGCATGCCACATGCCGAGGTGGGGAACAAGGCTCAGCGCTGACACACTGTGCTCGGAGGGGCTGTACCCCGTCACGCCGTCCCGCGCTGGCGCGAAGCCGCCGGCACCTTCATCCAACGGAGACGGCATGAAGAGGTGGAGGTCCGGCACACCCAGCTGCAGCATCGCACCCGGCGGGGCCACACCGGGTGAGTTCGGCTGCGTTCCTTTGCGGCGTGGGTAGGCGGCCGCCGAGACGGAGACGCGGAGGCCGCTGCCGGACTTGCCCCGCTCAGGCGATGGCGTGCCTGCGGGTTGGCGGCTCTGCAGCTCGCGGAAGGCAAAGTCGGCGTCGGAGAGAGACACTGCCGCCACGTTGCGCGTCTCGCGTCCACTGGCTGCCCAATCAGGTCCGCTGCTCGACGTGGCGGCTTCGTGCGGCCGCTGCGTACGCCCGAGCTCGCCGAACGGCATCGCGGCGCCGTCCGATACGGCCACATCTGGCGAAACCGCCGCGCTCTCGGCGCCGTCGTGCGCCACCTCCTCCTCCTCGTCCGGCGTACTGTTGCGGCTGCTGCTGTTCGAGCCCTCTGCGTCGTCCTCGTCCTCTTGCGCAGCGCCACGCGGACCGTGGTGCGCCGCGGCGTCGGTGTCGGTGGTTGGCCGCGCCGTCAGCGGCTCCGGCAGGCGTGGGCTCGGCGGCGACATCTGCCCCAGCTTCGTCCAGTCCACCAGCGTGCCGTCCACGATTTTGGGTGGCACTATGGCGCCGCAGCCGGAGGCAAACGACACTTCACTCACCGCACGGGGCGGGAGGTGGGGCAGCTGCACCGCCACGTCCACCGTGAGGGGCGTGAGACTGGCGGACGAAATGGCACCACCGGAGAGGCTGGCAGGAGAGCCGTCGTGGCCGTGGTGGCGGCTGTTCTCGCTCTGGAAGAGCGAGAGGGGGTTGTCCATCTCTGTCCGCTGCTGGGCCAGCTCCCGCACTGTGTCGTGGTAGATGGAGTAGCTGCGGGCGGTGGGGGTCTGCACCGTCGGCGTGTAGGGGGTCGACTGGAGAATGGAGTTGCCAAAGCTGAAGTAGGGGTAGTCGTCCCCGCAGGTGGGCGGCACGAGCGACAGCTGCAGCGGGGCGTCAAGGATGGCGGTGTGCAGCATGCCCGCCGCACTCGGAGATGTGTAGGTTGGCATCGTGCTGATGAAGCTGCTCTCGCGGCCCGGAGTCGAGATGCTCAGCTGCATAGGAGAGCCGTCACTGTTGAGCAGCTGGTGCTGCGACTGCTGTTGTGGGTGGTGCCGAAGCGAGTGCGTCGACGGCGACATGGTGCGCAGTCCGCTGCCGTAGGCTGTAGGGGAGCCACATGGGTAGGGAACGGGGCTCGTGGCGACGTTCCAGTAGGAGGAGTAGGCGGCGCCGCCGGGACCGACGCCAACACGCGTGGGCGAGGCTATCGGCTGCGGCTGGTGGGCGCCGGTCCAAGAGGAGCCGAGCAGCTGCGAATCAAGCCGAAGTGGCGTGTACACGGTGTTGACCGCCGTCACCTTGCCGGCCGGAGTGGGGGAGAGTGGCCCGCTGGAGGAAGTCCGCCTGTGCGGCGAGTACGGCTGCCGCGCCTTGACGGGGGCGATGGGGTTGCTGGAGGCGTGCATGTTCGTATTCGGCTCACCAGAGATGTGCTGATTGCGGTGCGGCGGTGGGGCAACGTAGGGAGAGCGGAGCGCGCTGGCCACGGACAACGACGCAGAAGATGACTCGGTGGCTTGGTTCAGTTCCTCTGCTTGCGGGCTGGAGTGTTGAGAGATGCTGTGAGCAGAGCCGCTCTCGCAGTCGCGCCGCGGGTCGATGGGCTGGTGGATCGTATTGGAGAGAAGCGGATCCTTCCGAGCCGCCTCGCCACGGCCTTCAGTCTGCATTGCCGCTTTTCTTTTACAGTTTTTTTTTTGTAAGTTATGCTTAATGCCCTCCGCAGGGCTGCAAAAAAAAAAAAAAAGAAAGGAAGTTCTAAACAACAACAAAAAAGGAAGCGGAATGCTTAAAAATGGTCTTCGCGACGAGGAGAGCAGGAAGCACAGGGAGCAGATGGAAAGGCAACCACTTTTTCCGTGTGTATCTGATAATGAACGAGGAAGAAACCAGACACAAAGAAAGCTGAAACAGGAAAGAAGATTCGCTGCTAACAGCACCACCACCAACGAAAAATGAAGAGTAGTGAAGCAAAACGTTCGAGGGATGTATGGAAAACAATAAAAAAGATCAAGGCACGAAATAAGCGCAGAAACAGAACAGTGACGAGTAAAAACAGAGAGATCGCACAAGGACAAACGCCAGCGATACGGGAAGGACAAATTGATGAACAGTAATCGAAAAAAAGCTCACACACACAAATGAGATAGGCGTTGGGTGCTGGGCAGAGAAGGGAGACGCCGGGTTGAGCAACAGCAACAAAATAACAAGAAAAGCGGGCTACCAAAAAAAAACAAGACACGTCTTGTCTTTTAATTTTTTGTTCAATTTTGAAAGAAGGTGACGCGTCAGAGTTGTCAAGAGAAAGCTACAGTCGAAGACGAATTGACAAACTTTACGGGGGAGGTGAAAATTATAAAGATGCCGTGGATTGTATACCAGCGAGGAGAAAAACAAAAAGGAAGTGTCGCAAAGTCAAGGGGAAGAAACGGAAAAAGGAGCTTACCTGAAATACAGAGAAAGGGAGAATACGCAGTAACTAAACGTAGCACGGCGGTGATGGGTGAATAAAACAACAAAACAAAAGGGAGGGAGAGAAAGAGGGAAAGAAAGAAGTATTTAAAAAAGTTTTTGTGGGGTATCTTATTCTTCTTCTTCTTTGCTTCTTCGAGAATGGGCAAGACACGAGCAAAGAACAAAAACAGAAGGTGTTAAGAAATTATAGCAAAAGACACGTATACTTGTGAGTGAGAAGTTGTCGGGTAAAAAAAAAGGAGGAAAAAAGGAGTCGGACGACACGTTCCGACAATCAGAGCAGAAGCTCGTGGGGGGAGGAAAAGGAAAACACAACCAATAGAGGAAAAGAAAACCAGACACTTAACAGCGCAAACGCAGACTAAGACAGTTTTACTGAACAACAATAAAAGATAAAGAGTGAGACGGAACAGATTGAAGGCACACAGGAGGGGAAAACACAAGAAGAAGAAGCGAAACTTTAATCGCCACGATTGCTTGTCAGAATAATTCTATGTGCGTCAATATTCAAGCACACCCACCCGACAAGAATAAATGAAAGCAAAAGGCAGCAATAAGCAAAGCACAAAAGGAAGAATGAAAAAGATAGCGCTGACGTGAAACACTTGTCACCAAGCAGTGAAGAGAAATTTCAATGATGAACACCAACGACACCCACCTGCTAATGGTCGATAATGGCTTTCGGTAAGTGGAGATTGTTTTAAACGCGCTCTGCAAAAGGGAGAAAAGGGGAGGAGATAAGGGTATTGGTGGAGGACAGGCAAAGGTGCTGCGTGTGATTTGCTTTTGGTGTATTCGACACAGGGTTTTGAGGAGACGCCAGATGCACTGCACACTACTCTGAAAAAAGCAAGGCAAGGAAAGCCAAAGTGCGTAGGGTCACAGTGCGGACAGCAGCGCACCGTTTGCGTTTGTTGTTAAAGTAGCAGAGAAGAGAGAGGGAAAGAAGAACGAGAAGAGTCATTGCGAGGCGAAACACGGTGTGCTGGGAACAGCGATATAGCCGACCTTTGTGACAAGAGCAAATAGTCCAGCGTCTACCGTCACCGAGCGCTTTAAAAGCGAAGTGTAGAATTAAAGAAATGTCCCGAGGATCTTACGCCTTTGATTACCATGCGCCGCCGTCAACATGTAGTTTTTCTTTTTCCTTCCTTAAGATTTCTTTTTAGTTGATTTCTTTGCAGGGTTCTCTTAGCTGGTATGAAGAAAAGAAAAACAAAAGAAAAACGCAAATACCAACACTCACTTTCCATCTAGTTCGGCGTCAGAACACAGACATTGTGCGACGCCTCAGCAGCGCCGGAGCGCACCAGGGAGGCGTAGGCGCTCACCTCCTCGTCGCTGCACATGTCCAGGAACTCGTACCAGTTGATGTGGTGCGCAAACTCATCCCAGGTGAGGAAGCCGTCGTGGACGGGATGAGGAAGGGGAGTGGCGGCGCCGTCTCGTAGGCGCCGCAGGCGGAGCGCCTCCAGCTCGACACAGCGCGTACACCGCACACGCGCCGCACCGAGACCAGTCTTGACAGCACCAGCAGTCTCTGTCCGGCGAGCAAGCGACCCGTCACTACCACCGCCACCGCGCTGGCTGAGACGCGGCATCGTCGGCAGCTCCGCGATGGCGCGAGCGAGGGCCACACCACCAAAAGCACGCAGTTCGGCCGCGTTCGCCACAGACACAAAGTCGGACCACGGATGGCTGCGCGCCACCTCCACGACAGTCACCGTGCGCTGCGCACTGATGGCCAGCGACCGATCCCGCACCTGCAGCACCCACTGCACCGTCGTGCTCATGGCCGCTGCGTCCTCCTCACTGTCATCCGGCGACGGAGAAGCACCGCCCCTAGAAGTAGCAGTAGTACCGCCACCACTGCCAAGAGGAGCGGCTTGCTTATCGGCAGAGTTGAGACGACGCAGCGGCGCGCGCGGTTTCTGCCGGCGTACCGCACCGCGGCCTCCGCTGCCACCACTGCCTCCGCGATCGCGCGGCTCGTCGCCGTAGGCGTTGAAGAGGTCGGAGACAAAGTTGCGCACCGTGCCCAGCCCCATTACGTTGACCAGACTCATGTACTGATTCCGCATCTGCTCCTGGTAGGCGTCGCGGTGGAGAAACAAGAGGTGCCAGATCGTGTCGCTGACATTACGGCGCTGCACCGCGTCCCACTGCAGGCGAGCGTCCTGCGTTGAGCCGACGAAAAGGCTGGCGGCGCCGGCGAGCTTCCAGAGCGGGTCGTCCGCCGCCCCCGGAGAGCGATAGAGAGAGAGGGAGACAAGGATGGGGTCGACGTAGAGCTGGTCAATCGACACCACCCGGCTTGTCAGCGGGGCGGAGGTGTGGTGCGTGCCCACGCCGTGCCGAGCGAGTCCACTCCCACCAGCGCCGTCAGCCTCGTGGTAGATGTGCCACGCCTGTGCGAGGGAGGTGTGCAGGTCCGCCTTCCACGGCGGCTGCGCAGAGGCGCCTGCTCCCAAACGCTTCGCAGTCGCTGAGGTTGACCACGTGAGTCCCCACGTGCCGCTGACCAGCTCCTGGTAGTCCATCATGGCAGTGATGAAGCCGTCCTCGACGTGCAGCTCGATTGGTGTGAGTCGAAACGCCACCGTGGAGCAGCACAGAATCGGCGTCGTCCGCAGCAGCTTCCGCTCGATCTGGAAGCCGCTCTCGCGGTCGTCGACGAGCTGAGCCACGACGCGCTCCTTCGCGAGCGGCCGCGCGTCGTCCACCTGGAAGCTTTTGAAGCGCAGCTGGAGGCACTGGACGTCGGTGTCGCCGCTCTCCGCATCGACCGATGCGTTTGCCCCTTCGCGGCGGCGGCGAATGCCTTGCGCAAAGGTGAAGGACAGCGGGGTGACTCCGCACAGCAGCACCTGCTGCGCATTCTCGCCGCAGAGCTGTACCACCACGCTCTCCGTGTGCAGCGCGAAGGAAATCTGGGGAAAGGGCAGAGTGCGGTAGGCGTCAATGGTCGGCTCAGTTGTGATGCTGACAGCGTAGCTCATACCGTGCACGCCACGAACGCGGACGAAGAGCATCGTCGAGGTGCCCCGTACCGGATCCTCAACCTCCAGCTCTTGCTGGAAGCCGTTGCCGTTGCGTGACTGCTTCCCAATCAGCTGCGGGTCAAAGTTCAGCACGCACGACGCAGGCGCGGCACCAACGCTGGCAGAGCGACCACCAGTCGTCGCCTTTGTTCCGCCGGCTGGCTCCTGTTCACGCGCCAGCCACAGCTCGACGATGGCCGGCGTGTTGGGGCCGCTCGGCGGCGCATCCCACGTCCACGCCTTGCGGCAGCGCGGAAACACCGTCGCGACGCGCCGCACCCCTCGCTGCTGGAAGCAGATTGTAAAGGAGGTGCGGTTCTCGACAACGATGGGCGGCTGCGCGGCCTCCGCCACCTCGACACACATCATACACCCCTTGTAGACGTAGGCGGTGGTGCTGAACACCTTCGTCTCTTCTCGATCCACAAAGAGGTCGCCGTTGATGTCGGTGATGTCCTCTGGCTTCAGAGGAGGCAGGCTGTCCGGGACGCTAGAAGTGCCACCTTTTCCACCACGCGAGCCACCTGTCGCCGAGCTCTGCGGCCAGTACTGCGACAAGGGGATCAGCGTGTGAAAGACGAGGTTCGTGGACTCCTCGTGGACGACATTGACGGGCAGCGAGGCACTCCAGCGGCATTGACGGATGTTGTGCTGCGCGTCATCCTGCACGCAGAAGGAGAGGAGAGGGTGGAGACGGCCTCCTTGGCTGGTGTTGGTCACCGCGACAGGCGGCACCACTTCCTCTGCGAAGGGCTTCACGCACATCCACGGCGCGTCGCCGCCCGTCTGCCGCGAGTTGGCTGAGATGACCTGCGAGAAGGAAAGCGTGTAGGGGGACTTGTTCACCACAACCCAGCGGGGGCGGATGTAGATGACGCGCGTGTCGCTGTAGGCGTGCAGACTCGTCTGGCTGCCTAACTCGACGCGGCAGGAGAGAACTACAACCGCCCCGCGCGTCCGGCGGCTGGCGCAGGTGATGACTTGCACCTCGGCGACCTCGTGCACGGCGAGCGGCTGATGCGACCAGTCGGAGAAACCCGGAGCGTCGCCGGAGCTGGGGGTGGCGGGCTCCCAGACACGCACAAAAAGCCCGTTGGCGCCGGTGTTGTTCTTGTTCTTCGCGCACGACTCCGCGCGAAGGCTGTTGTACAGGTGAACGTGTGTGCTGACACTCACCACCGCCTCTGCTGCGGTACCTTGGGCCTCCGGCGCCTCTTCCCATGGAGCAACGGTTGCCGTGCGCACTGTTCGCCCACTAAGCCCTGCGACAGGGTTGGCGCAGCGGTCCGCGTCACCGGCGTGCGGCGAGGACGTGTCGGCGAGCTGCAGCGCAAACCGCGTCTCGTTGACGATCCAGTGCGGGCAGTATAGCGTGACGACCCGCTTCGTGTACTTGATGTAGAGGACGAGGGAGGCACCGGTCGCCGGGTCGGCGAGGACCAGCTCACCGTCGCGACGCCCCCGCTGCTCGTTCACGCAGTAGACACACGCGGGAGCGTAGTAGGCCGTCGCCGACCCGCCATCCACTCCCCCGCCAGCAGACCCCTGCGACGACCACTGCAGCAGCGTCCCACCGTTGGGCTGCGTCAGTGCCACACTAACGCAGATGTCATCGTGTGGGTCCATCTCCGTCGCCCCGTAGCGCGCATTGGGCTCGAGCGTCGTGGTCGCTACTGCTGTGTAGACGGTGGTGTCGGGTGAGGTGTCCAAGAGCCCTGTTCGCACTCCAGGACGCACACGCCGGGTCAGCAGCATCAGCGACAGCGGGAGACCCACGGCGTTGTGGATGGTGACGGCCGCCTCGGCCACCACCGTCACGCTACGCAGTGGTGCGAGGGCGGCCAAGCGCGACACATCAGGCGGCTGGCTCGGTGCCGCCTGCACCCGCAGCTGGAAGTAGGACTTGGTGGCGGCACCGCGGTAAATGTCGAAGAGCTTCCCCTTGGCGAGGCGTGTTGGCTGGCGGGCGCTGCTTTGCTCCGCATCGACGGCATCGGCGGTGCAGAGCAGCGTGGTGTTGATGAGACATGGAAGGGTGTCGTAGGACACACCAAGGGACACGACCGACTCGGGCCGCAGCGCAGAAATCTTCTCCCCTAATCTCTGCTGCGATGAGGAAGGTCCGAAGAGGGTAAGGCACACGCGGCGACGGAGCACTTCTACTGAAACGTAGCGCTCCGCCCCGCTTGGGACGGTGCCAACAGCGTCGTAGGTACCGCGCTCGTTGATGGCCAGCTGCACCATATCGCGGCTCAGCTCGTTGCGCAACAAAACGATAGAGTGGAGGTGCACCTGCTTGACTCCCTGCTGCTGCTGCGACAGCACCGAAACCTCCGCGACGACGTAGCGCTGCAGCGGGCCGGAAGGGCTTAGCGGGACACGCTGCACACCGACCGAGGCGACCGCCACCACACCACCGCGAGAGCTGCCACCGCCTGATGCACCGGGGAGCTGCACGACGATCTTCTGCTGCTGTCGCGGCAGCTCCCGTCCCTGCAGGCGAGGAAGATTAAAGGGCCAGCTTTCACCGGAGGCCACCACGTGTGCTGTGCTAGAGGCTAATGCGGCATTATCACCGTTGCTGCCTTTTCCCGAGGACGGCGCGTACACAGGCAGCTGGGCTGCAAGGCGCACACCGGTGGTTTGGAGCAGACTGAAGGCGTGAAAGGAAGGGTGCGCCGGTGGAGAGGTCGCGTCTGTGGCTGCGGTGGACTTGAAGAGCTCGACACCGGCTGCCTCGACGGTGGAGCGCAACAGCTGCAGCTGCCGCAGGTTGCGCAGCAGCTCCAGCGTGAAGTGGCTCCTCACCACGCCCGTCTGCACAACGAGGCGTACGAAGCCGTGTCGACTGTAGAGGTCGAGGAGGCTGCGGTTCTGCCGCCAGTTCAGGGCGACGCTGACCTTCAGCGGATCCAGCACCGACGCCCACTGCGACTTGGCGAGGCCGTAGTACTCGAGCTGCAGCGTGAACTCCACCTCCGCCTTGGTGTGCGGTGCCTCGAGGCTGCAGGTTGGCACCTTCAACTCCTTAATGTGGAGGCAGAAGAGCGGGGTGTCGACGCTCTGGCTATCGTCCACGGCAACGAAGGTGATAAAGGGGATCCGCATACTCAGCTCGGTCTTGGTCACTGCGGTGAATGTCTCTGCGGCAGAGCGGGCGTCACGTGTTGCGGCTCTGTCCTTCCTCGACGTATCCGTCCCTGCGTCCTCCCAGTTCTGCGGCAAGACACTGAGACTGGACCACAAGTCACCCCGCAACGCGTCCTTCCACCGGGCAAAGGCCGACTGCGCATGCCGGGCGGCGCGCAGCACAAAGACGACGTCGCTGTACTGCACCCGCATCTCCACGCCGCTGCTGGCGTCAAGTCGCACGTTGCGCAAATGCTGCTGCACAGAGGCAGTAGGAGCGGCAGAGCTCACGTGGGCACCGCGTTCTGCGTCACCAGCAGCGACACCGTCAGCCAGGCTCTTCTCCTCCGTGTACTGCGCCGTCATGCCCCAATCCGCGACGAGGTGGGAGGCGTTGACGGTGCTGCCATCTGCCGAGATGAAGTCGCTGCGCACTCCAGCGTGAGCCAGCACAAAGGACCCACTCACGTCGTTTACGCCGGGTAAGGCAGAGGCTGCATTCACGAGCGAGAGCCGCATGTCACCGTACAGCACCAATGCCCGCTGTGCGCCGGTGCGCGCTGCTCTGGCGGCAGAGTCGGCGCGATGGGCGGACGTGTGTGGGGTGACAGAGGACGCAGAGCTGCGCGGCTCGGGGACGCGCAGCTGTATCCGGACGTCTCCCTTAAACTCTGTCCACGTTGTCGTCGGCTTCTGCCGCTGTTGCAGCTGCTGTCGTTGATGCAAGGCGGTTGCTGTTTTGCTTGGGTCGGCGGTAGAGAACTGCGGAAGGAGACTTTCACTGTCGTCGGATGCGGCGGCGGCGGTGGCGGGGCGAACGATGGTGCACGTCTCGCGGTCGATGATCACGTAGGATCCGTTGCCCGCGCTCACATAGCCCTCGACCGACTCTCCCTCCATGCGGACCATTGCGTGCATCACCCGCAGCGTCATGCCCTCGTCCAGCAGCATCAGGCGGCCCCGTCGCGCCGCTCGCAGAAAGATGGTGTGTCCGTTGCCGTACAGGTACAGCAGGCTGTACGACTTGTTCACCACGCGCAGCGGTGTCCGCTCCGTCAGCACAAGGTCCTCGGAGAGCCACAGGTCACGCTCCATCACCGTCTCCTTCGCGCTTTGGTAGTCCGGGACGGCAACTTGAAGGTACGGAGCGTAGAGGAGATCGAGCCACGCCATCATCGGCACGGCCTCCACCGTCACGGTGACCTGACGCACATGCACAAAGCCGCGCTTTGCATCGGCGATCACGTCGTCCTGCGTCGCGCGGAAGAGAAGGGAAGGCGTGAGCGAGGTGGCGGCGTTGGGAGCGACGAGGGAGAAGGTGGGAATGGCACCTTCTGTGCCCACAAGACAGCTGTGCAGGTGCCCGGCAAAACGCAGAGACTGCCCCTGCGACGGATCCGCACCGTTCCACCCATCCATCGACACACTACTGTTGCTGCTGCCTCGCCCACTGAAGTAGGTCGCGTCAAAGTCACGCAGCTGCACGTAGACGGCCGTCGCCGGCCCCGCATGTGCCGCAGAGTCGCCGTCCTCCTCCACTCGCAGACGGAGCGCAGAGAGCTGCAGGCGGAAGCGCGTGCACACGGCTGAGGCGGCCGGCAGTGTTGCTGTGGGCTGAACTGCAAAGGGCGTACCGGCATTCGGGTCGTTGAAGAACGCGATGCCGTGTTGTTCCTCCTCTGCAACGGCAACGGCAGCAAGCGTCTGCGACGCCGTCGAGGCGGAGCTCAGCACCGCAGCAAGGAAAGACGTCTGCTGCAACACAACTCGAAGCAGCGCCGCGTAGTGAAACTGGGTGAGCGTCAGCTGCAGCGGATCGAGAGAGAGCTTCCACTCCTCCTCCCCCACGTCGGCAACACTCCCTCCGATGGTGCCGCGGCTCAGACGCTGCCGTGTGATGGACACACCGAAGCGCTCCAGTAAGACGGTGCAGTGCTGTAAGCCACGCAGCGCACAAATCGACGTGTTGCGCAGCTGCAGCACTGTCTGGCACTCTTGCGAGGCCGTCAGCGTCGCCGCAGCCGCGTCGGAGTCCCACTGAGCCGTAACGCCCTCTGTGGCAACCAGCAGCGCTTCTGCGTTGAGGGCGTGCTTCACGGCGTCTTCGGCCTGTGCTGCCGTGCAGTCCGGCGGCGTCACCGTCGCCTCGCGCTGCAGCACAAAAACAGACACGGCCCCGAGCCGCACGTCAAAGGCGAATGCGCGACGTGGTTGTGGTGGAGGTGCCGATGGGGTTGCCATGCGCGCTACTGACGTGTCCGAGGAGCTCGTGGTCGAGGATGCAAGGCGATGCATCTGCTGGCGGAGGCCGTTCAGCATCACAGACATGTGCGCCATGGACGGCGTAAGGATCCAGAGAGGCGCCATCTTCACGGCAAAGGTCGACTTCGCCGCCCCGTGTGTGAACTCGATGGAGAGACAGGCAACAGCATCGATGCCAGCACTCGGCGACACAGAGGCGTCCGTCGGCGATGAAACTTGTCTTCTTTCGGGAGAGCGCGGCTGTGCTGGTGTGGGTGCGGCTGCAGGCTGAGAAGGTACGGTGGGGGTCGTCGAGAGAGGTGAGGGGAGTTCACCAAAGAGCTCGTCCAACATGTTCTGCTGCGCCGGCTTCGGTGCCTCCATTGTCTGCTGCGCCGCCCGTGACGGCGACGATGCACCGCTCGTCTGTCGAGACCCGCGTGGCGAGGAGACGGTGGGCCGCGACCAACCAACCGGCTGCTCCAGCATGAGGGGGACGGCAGCCGAGCCGGAGAGAGAGGCGTCGCGGTCGTCCTGCAGGACACAGCGCACGAGGCGGCCCACCTTCAACAAACCCCGCCACGCCTCTCCATCTTTTTCCATTCGAAGCAGCCCGTTAGAGCAGAGGAGACTGAGACGAAGGTCGCCGCGAGCACCGAGCCCGCCACCCACCGCCTCCGGTGTCGGTGCACAGGGCACACTGCACTCTAGTTGCGCCAGCTGCAGCTTTAAGACCATCTTTCCCCATTCAGCGACCGGTTCACTGGCCTCTGTCGGAGCCGCGAAGCGACTCATGCTCCTGCGCAGTGGCTCCGCTTCCGCGAAGGACTTCAAGCGACTCCACCCGACATCGTCCACCGCGACACGAAGGCCGTGTGTGGCGTCCACCGACGCGAAGAGATCTCGGCGCGCTGAAGCAGCTGCGGTGTCACTGCTGGTCTTGGCTTTGGACTGCATAGCGCCGCCTTCAGCTGCCGCGTCACCGGCCAGCCACCGCCAGCCGTAGCGCATCTGCAGCAGCGTAGGCGGTGCAGGGTTCTTTGCGAACGACGCTGCTGGAAAGGTGAGGAGCGGCACCACAACCGTATCCTTTTCTGATCCACGCGGCCCCTGTAATGCGCCGAGACGGAGCTGGCGAGCATCCAACGCGCAGCTAAGTTCGCCGGCACAGCTACGCGCCATCACCGCACGCGCCGCTCCCAGTTCCACCACCAAGTTCGAGAATTGCTGCTCGTCCGACCACTGAAGAACCACACGCAGCTGTGATTCCACATCCAAGCTCCACGTACTCGTCTCTGTGACGGGCTTTAGAAGCGAGGCTGGCGTCGTACCGGATGTGCCGCTGTGCGCTGTTGGTTCCCTCAGTTGGGAGCTTCCGGCGAGGCCAACAGCAACTGCCGCCTGCTGACTTCCCGCGTTGCCAGCTACGTAGTTGGCGTGCAGCAGATCCATGAAGAGGGCTGTGTCGGAGACTGACATGGCCCACGACGTCGCAGCGTCGCCGCCAAAACGCAGGTGGAAAGCCTTGGGCCACTCCGCACCGTCTTTCCACAGCGAGGAGGCCTGAAAGACAGGCAGCGACAGCGTGAAGGTCCAGCGCGGCATCGCGGCGGCAAACGCGGGCGAGAGCAGCCGTGAAGCGGCACTGCGACGCAACACCACGCCAACAAACTCCAGCGTGTGCACATGGTCCACTCCATCACATTGCGTTCGCCCTGCCAAATTACAAGCACTAGACTCGCTCGTCGGTGCATGAGCTGGAGGGGGAGAAGGAGAAGACTCTGATGCTGCCGCAGCCCGCACGCACAGCCTGTCCGAGTAAGTGAGGGCCTCGAGCTCTATCACGCATACAGGCGTCACCGACGCACTAGGAGACTCTCCCGTTACTCCTCGCCGTTGCATCCAGCTGACGTCCTCTGGCACCTGCAGCACGACTTGCCGCAGCGCCACCGTCTTGTGGAAGACATCCCACGACACCTCCGCCGTGCGCGGCGCGCCGCGGTGGGGCCACGACAGCGGGGGGCAGTAGAGCACACCGCCGTGGCACCAGCACGCCTCGCGGTTGGTCAGCGTAGCGGCCCGTCGCAGCACGCCGTCTTCGACAGACTGGATCATGTGCAGCAGCAGGGGGTGCCAGTAAAGTAGCCGCACAGCATTGAGTCGCACGTCCATCTCCTGACGTGCGCGGAAGCCGGTTTGCTGCTGCGCTCCTGCGGTGTCAGCGCAGAGCCAGTCGGAGACGGAGAGCATTGGGGGCTGCTTGTGGAGCTTCCACTCAACGTTCAGCTCGGAATGCCGTTCAGTGGGGGAGCCCCTCTCGGCGCCTGCATCTTGCATCACGGACACCCACTTCTGCATCGCATCAGCACCAACGGCTTGTAGTGGCTGCCACTGCAGGCAAGGCTCCTTCAGCTCCATCCGGACGTGGTGGAGCGCCTCGGTAAGATGACAGTGCAGGCGGGTTGCAGCGGCGTCAAAGCGAAGCGTAGCGGCTTCACTGAGCGTAGTCTGCTGCTGTCCCTGCTGCTGTGCGGGTGTCTGCGGCAGCGCGACCTCCACGGCAAAGGCAGGTGCTGTGAAGTCCACCAGCGTACTCGTCGCGTTTCCGCCGTACTCCGCGTCGCTGCACCAGGCAGCAGCGGCTTCACACGGCGCGCGAGACGGCTCAGCTGTCGACGGCGTCCACCACGGGTAGCCAACCACCACCTCCTCAGCAAAGAGACGATTCGTCAAGAGACCCACGCTGTCCCACCAGGCTTCAGCCCACTCCAGCATTGCCGGGCCGACCCGCATCTTCACGGCGGCAGTGTTGCCAAAATAAATTGCACATCGCTTCAGCGACGGCAGCGGCTGTGGGCGGAAGTAACCGACAAAGCGCAGGAAGAGCGCGTCGCCGGCATCAGGTGAGCGAGGTGACGTTGGCTCTTGACGCCGGTGTATCTTCAAGAGAGTTACGGCGCTGTCGTCGCTGCCGGCGCGCATTTGCATCGTCTCACTTACCGTCAGCTCGAAGCGCTGCCTCTCAGCAAAACGCTCGTAGCGCAGGCCAAAAGGGACAAAGGACAGAGCAGCATCCCTTCGCACCCCGCCGGACTCTGTCTTTGCATTCGCGGAAGGGGCAGAAAGCGCATCGCAGCAGGGTGTTGGCTCCGTGCCTGTGCAGACCATTTGCAGAGAGGGGAAGTTGATTGCTGCCGCCCACTGCGGCTGCTTGCGAAGAGCAGCAGGCACCACCGCGGCGTGGTAGTGCGCCTGCACCGCGGGTGTCAGCGACAGCGGTGGGATCGACCGGGCCACACAACAGCGCAGCAGCGTCGACTCGAGCTGCCGCGCTTCCTCATCGGTGGCGCACTGGAAAGCCACGTAGCGGCACGGCACAAGGTGACTTCCTTGCTTCACCAGCTTCAGCGCCTGCTCAACTCGCTCAATGACTTCAGTCGCGGAGTCGCCGCTTTCTTCTCTGTCCACTGCCACCAGCTTCGCGGCAACCCACGTCTGCACCGCGCGTTCCATCCACACGGCGTTGCGCAGGAGAGCCGGCGGCAGCCCGACCACGTCGAGTAGAAGCTTCTCCGCTGCGTCGTACTCGGCGGTCAAGACCTCCGAGTGGTCCACTCCGCCCTGCAACACGTAGAGGTGCACACGTGGCTGTGTCGGTGCCCCGCTGTCTGTGCTATCGCTGCTCGTGCTGTCAGTGCGACGCACACGCGTGCAACCCTGCTGCAGTGCGTAGTACTCCGCTGGGAAGGAAAGCCGCTCCGGGTGGTAGACCACGCACACGCCACGCCGCACATCCACGCGTCGCCGCCGCGCCACTGCTGCCGCTCCGCTTGTGGTGGCCAGCCGCGTTGCGGAGAAGGGATGCATCTGTTTGTAAAAGACGTCGGTGGCGTTGGCCGGGTAAGACGCACCGTCAGCAGCGCGGCTCGGCGCGACGGACGGGTCGGCAATCTTCCAGTAAGCCTTGTGGGTGAGGTGGGGCAGCACCGCCACGTGGAAGGTTGACGTGGGGGCTGCATTGGGGCTACCGTCTCCGTTTTGCGGTGACGAGGACGCCGCCGACGCCGCGACTGTTGCTCCGCGCTGCAGCAGCGTCTCGCCCACCGTTGTGGCGAGATCGGTCAGCGTACTCAGCGAGGTCGCGAGGACCGACAGCGATGCCCGCGACCACGTCAGCTCTACTGCATCTCTGGACGATACACAGAGCTTGTACGGCGGCTTTTCAGGAAGGCAGCGGCCCAACAAGCTTCTCTCCACGTCAATGGCAAAGTGCGTCTCGCCGAGGATGGTGCACCGTGCAATGGGTGCCGCTGTCTCGGAGGAAGAGGGGAGAAAAACTGCCAGACAGACGCTGTTCGCCTCTACGTGCGTGTAGTCGATCCAGTCCGTCTCGGCAGACCCAAGCGCCGCCGGCGGAGTCTCACCGCCATCGCTGCCCTGCAGATGCGCCTGACGTTGCAGGCGGTGTACGATGTCGTTGCGCAGCGTCAGCGTGCGGACAACCATCTCGCAGCCCTGTTTGTCCGGAATTTCAGACAACGAGATCGTGACGGAGTCGAGGAGAACGTCCCACTCCACCGAGTGCTGCCGCTCCACCTTTCGGCGCAGGACAATGAGCCGCGCTTCTGCGTCGTCGGCGCAGCGCTGCTCGACGTGAGTGAGCGGGGCGGGCGAAGGCATGTGCAGCGCCGTCAGAAAGTCTTCGCCTGCCTCCGTCGATGAGGGAGAGGAGGGCGACTTTACGGCCGCACCGCTGCTGCTGCCTGTGGTTGCGGCGGAGGCAGCCGAGGCATTCGGCCACATGACGGAGAAAAAGAAGTCAGAGAGGCGACGCAGCGGCACGACATCGACAACGAGGCGCATCGGCGCCACGCGGCACTTTACGCGGTGCACCGCAGACGCACGCGACACAAGCTGCTGCGGCGAGCGGTGAAACCACTGAAACTGCCAGGCCGCAGTGCGCCGGCACTCGTCTGAGAGGATCGACCAACAGGCTTCCAGCGGCGAAAAGGGCCGTTGGCGCCGCGCCGGAGCTGTGGCGCCGCCTGCCGTGTTGGCTGCCTGAGAAGAAGTCGCGTTAGCGCCACCGCGGCGTGCATCTGCTTCGCGTGCCTGTCGCGGCTGGCCCACCGTCACGATCTGCTGTTCACGTCGGACACCGCCGCTCTGCTGCTGCTGCTGCTGCTGCTGTGGACTATCGATGAGGTTGGCGGCGCTGATGGCGAAGTGCTCCACCGATCCCCAGTAGCATGCCAGGGGCAAAGTTGCGTCCACCGCACCGCCGCTGCCGCCGCCCCACTCCCCTCCGCCCTGCAGCCGACCGAGTAGCAGCCTTGCAAGGGTATCGCGGGACAATGAAGAGGAGGAGGAGGAAGCAGCCTCTGCAGAGCTGTGCAGCGCACGCATCTCCGCTTCGCTGCTCTGCAGCTCCAGAGAGACGGAGGCTGTGCGACAGAACACCACCCACGCCGGCGCCGCACGAAGACGTTGGCGAGACGCCGCTGGGCTACCGCGCGACTGTCCAGCGGCATCTCCACGTGGTGGTGGCCCCTCAGCCTGCGCCATCGCCTTTGCCTCCTCGGCCGACACGCCAAACTCGCGCGCGATGACGGCGCGTTGTGTGTCGGTCCACCGCTCCGCTGTCATGAGCTGCACCAGCTCGCGCAGTTCCGCCCGTGTTGCATCATCAACGCCGTCGTCTGCACCACCAGCAGCAACACCGGAGGCATTGGTGGATGGGGTTGCGGTGCGCCAGAAGGAGAACCAACCACCCTTCGACGCCGCTGCTGCTGCTGCGGAGGCCTCCTGGGTGGTTTCGCTTACAGGTGCCTTCACTATTGGCGAGGCTGCCGCTGCGGAGGTAGCCCGCTTCTGCCGCAGCAGTCTCTCATACTCGCCCCGCTCCACCGTCACACGCTCCATCGCCAAACGTTTCGCCAGCTTCAGCATCTCCACAGACAACTCCTCCTCTAGCCGCACCATCTCCACATGCTCGTCCACCGTGAGCGGCTCGAGCCACCGCGTCGCGGCGAGGGGGACACGCTGACGACGCATGTACAGCACCACGTAGCGGTCGCGCTTCGCCTTGGTGGATGTGTAGGTGAGCCAGGAGAACGGCGTTGGTTTGTGTGCCGAGGCGAGCGAAGCACTCTTGTTCACCCGCACCTGCTGCTTGGCTGCGTCCAGGACGTAGCGCCACCACAGCTGAGGGGCGGCGGTGGGCCGCTCACCAACTGGACGCAGCCGTCGTAGCGCCTGCTGTGCACGGACGTGTCGCAGCTGACGCAGGAGGTCGTAACACATTGTGCAGGTGTCGCTTGTCAAGACACAGGCACATGGGTCGTCCATGTGAACGGCGATCATGTACTGTGGTGTGGAGGGGTCGGTAACGACGGGCTGGTAGGCAAGCTCTACGGCAACGTTGAGAGGGTGCAGGAGAGGCACCGCGCTCGCCCCAGTGAGGTTTGTACTGACAGACACAGCCATGCCACGCAAAGCGATGAGCTGCCGCGACATGCGGGCACCTAGGTCCACAAAGGCCGGCTCAAAGCGTTCATTACAGCCGCACGTTTTCATTTCCGTAATCTGGAAGGACATGAAGGCTTGCGTTTCTTTTTTTGATGATGCTGCTGACGGTGGGCTTGCTGCCGGGGCCGAGGAGCTGGCCGCGTTGGCAGACATCTTCGGAAGAAGCCCGTCTTCGCCCTCATCGCGCGAACCAGCTGCGATGTCGGCGGAAACGCTCGATGTGTAGGTGACATACAGCTGCTTCACCTCCACGCGTATGTTGTTCAAAATACTGGCCTTCAGTCGGGCAGTGAAGTTGTTGTCGTTCGTGTCAGCGGCGGCGTCTGGCGCCGACGCAGCAGAAGCCTCGGCTGGTGCCCGCAGCGACTCCTTGAAAGCCTGCATTAACGCCTCATCTGCCCCGACGAGCTCACGGTCCTTGCGCATCCGCTCCTCCCGCTTCTCCTGATCAATGTCGTAGTGCGCCGTGGCCTTGTCGGCCAGGATGAGCCGCGCGTTGCGAATTTCCACCACGACCGACTCGGAGCGCAGGTGTGTCCACGGAATCACCACCGTCAGCTCCTCGATGGTGCCCATGATGATGCACACCGGAACGTCAAAGAAGCGCAGGGCATCGCGCCGCACCTTCAAGTCCCGGAGGTGGACGCGGCCGTTCCATACCGACACCTTCACCTGCTCGCGATCGATGTTGTCGAAGTACTCACCCAGGTAGGTGGTGAGCAGATCAGCCACGAACTTGTCGAACATCGTGACAGCCGCACTTTACAAAAAACACAGCCAAGCACGCACAAACAAAAAAAAACAGAAAAGAGTCAAATAGAAGGAGAGTTTAGACCCGCAGCAGTGCAACTAACGTACTCACAAGAACGAACAAAACGTAAAAAAAAAAAAAGAAGCCAAAGGGGAAAAAAAAGCTGTATA
Organism: Crithidia sp. LVH-60A; assembly: GCA_030078075.1. Taxonomy (NCBI): domain Eukaryota; phylum Euglenozoa; class Kinetoplastea; order Trypanosomatida; family Trypanosomatidae; genus Crithidia; species Crithidia sp. LVH-60A. The sequence continues at coordinate 1,006,065 of CP119638.1, read as the reverse complement.
AAGGAGAGGAGAAAGTGCGATATGGCGAGGCGCAGCAGATATTGTTCGACAGGTGATAGTAGTATATGAGAGAACAGAACAAAAGAATACGTGTAGAGGATACTAGTAGCCAGCCGAGGCAATATGCGACGGAGTAACGGCCACGAGTGTGAAGTTCGACAAACAACACCACCAACACAACGTCTATCAGCAATTCGTATAAGACAAATAACGCGCAAATTTGTGGAGAGTTCGATTGTGACCGATCAAGGCGCCACTGGCTCAGCAAAGCGCTACAGTGCGGGGCTGCTGTTTCTTGCGCAGAACATAGCGAGAAAATTAAGCAGAGAAGAAAAAATGAGAAGTCAAGTGAAGAGCGAAAGTGAAATGCGAGGACAGCAGAATCGACATTTGCAAAGAGGAGACGGTTCAGATGTCTAGCATCATGTAAAAGACTGCTTCAGGGTTTCCGCCCACATTCATGGGTGCTGGTCAACCAGAAAAAGAAATGATGTACACCTATTAATTCTTCTATGTGTCCTAAAAGCTTTTCTCATGCTTCACTGATACGATGACATACTTCATTTTTTTTTTGTAAATGTATATATTTATCTCTTAGTTCTTTTGAAGCGAATATATTCAGGGTGAAATGGTAGAAAAAAGGTAAAAAAAGAAGAAGAAGAGAGATCAAAGAGCTCTGCGCAAATTTTGTCAACCATTGCCAAACTTGTAGAAGCTCTTACTCCCTTAATGGAAAAAGAAAATGAACGGAAGCGAATGAAGCGAGGCCAAAACACATGAGTACCATTTTTCTCGGGACAAAGACCAAACAACACGAAAAAAAAAGGAGGTACCAGTAGCTGCAAGCTGCAAATGCCAAAAAAAGAAATAAAAGGGGGACGCAATGGGGTATATAGAAAGTGAAGAAGGAAGAAGAACTACTGCACTGCGCTGCGGGAGATTTTAATCAGAGCGTCCTGTGGCAGTAGGGCATTGAGATGCCGCTGACAGCACACACTGAAGCACCACCGAGAAGCGTCTGCCGCGCCACTCGCAGACGTCCTTTGATGCAAGCGTAAGGATGAAGCACAGGAGAGGGAAAAAAGGACAGTCAAAAAACAAACAAAAAAAAAGAGGAAGAAGAGAGAGAAAGTAGTGCGATGGCCGCCGTCTCTTGAGCCATGTGTTGCACCAAAACGGGTACCTCTCCTTCGCTCCCTCACTCGTTTCTCTCGCAGTTTCATCGCGCTCTCCTCTTCTTTAGCATGGAAACTCGTAGGAACCGTCTTTGGTGCGGCCCCAACATGTTTATTTGGAAAAAAAAATACCCCATAGAATGGCAACACGACAGCACGCAGCTGTGCTGTTGGTGTTGTGCGCTACCATTCAGACCCACATCGACCTCAGTCAGCAAGAAGAAGTAAACAAAGGATACAATGCTCTAAAAACACCGCCGTTTCAAGAACTTCAATGAAAGGGCAGTCGGAAGAAGAGTGCATCCGGCTCTGTGAGCCGCCAGCGCCTGAACAATAGAAAGAAAGGTGGAAAAAAAATACGGCGAGAAGAAAAGAATGCGTGACTGGCTGCTGCTTTCCTGGCATCACCAGGTGCTCGTGCACGTGTTGTCACGGGTGTTGTATAACTATTTTTCTGTGCTTGTAGGAGGACATCTGATTTTTACCGACCACCTGCACCTGATTAAAAACGAAACCGATTATATGTTAGAAGTGATGGATGAGAAATGAAGAGACAAGTCGTCAAAGGCACGAGCCTACAACCTTGAAGTGCAGAAAGCGGCAGGAAGTGTATTCGTTGCACTCCTGAATGTGCGCCGCTTTGCATCACTCAGTGAAGCAAGAAGGGTGTGCAAGAACCACAGGGCACCAGCGCAAAGAATGACTCGTGGTGACTCGGCACGTCTCACATGGCACGGAATCTAGTAGCCAGAGGTGAGGTCGGGCTGGTAAGCGCTCACCTTACCCGTCTCCAGATACTCCTCGGCGTACTTTACAAAGAGGCTCTGCGTATCGCGGAACGACTTCTCCGTCATGCAGGCGTTGTGCGACGTGAAGAGGAACTGGCTGTCGTCCAAGTCCCAGAGTGGCGAGTCCTGCGGTGCCGGCTCCTGCTGAAAGACGTCGAGCGACGCACCGGCGATGACGCCGTTCAAAAGAGCCTCGGCGATGTCGCTGTCCACCTGCGTGGCGCCGCGGCCGATGTTGATGTAGATGGCGGTCGGCTTCATCGTCCTGAAGCGCGCCATGTCGAACATGCCGTTGGTGTGCGGCGTGGCGGGCAGCACGTTCACCACGATGTCACTCTCTCGAATCACGCGGTCGCGCTCGTCGTCGCCGCTCACCAGCTTCGCGCCGAACTCGTCCACGGCGTCCGCCGGCGCGCTGCGTCGCACCCCCGTGACGTCCATGCACATGGGCTGCAGCATCTTGGCCGTCTCGCGGCCGATCTCGCCGTAGCCGAGGATGCCAACCTTCATACCGCGCGTCTCCTCCAGTTCAAAAGGGTCCCACTTCTTGGCGGCGCGGTTGTGTTGCTGGCGTACCGTCTGCCGTGTGAAGTACAGGATAGAGTACACGACGTGCTGCGCCAGGAGGAAGTTGTAGCCGCCCTTCGCATTAGTGACGATAACACCCTCGAGCTGCTTTTGGAATTCATCCAGGTGGTAGAAGTCGAGGCCCGCAGAGCAGCAGTGTAGCCACTTCAGGCGACGCTCACTCTGCGGCTTGTCGGTGTCGTCCGTGAGAAATTTGATCGCATCGTAGCCTCGCGGACCGAGGACGAGGAGGATGATCGGCTTGCCCGACGCCTTCACCTCTGCGAACTCGACGGTAGGGTCTTTGAAGCAGAGGTGGTGGTTGGGAAAGAGCGACTTGCCCACAATGCGGGAGATGTCCTCTGTGCGATCGTAGTTGAAGCTCGCACAGATGCACAGCTCGGGAACGGTGATCATGATTGCAACGGTGGTGCTCTCGGTCAGAAAGAGTTTGCTGCGTTGGTGTGCCTCTGTGTACGTGGAATGTCGTAAGTGCGGAGACAAGACTTTGCACACTAGAAGCGGGGTGCGGCAGTGAAGGCGTTGGTGAGTGTTGTCTTCGGTGCAACGTCAAAAAAAAAGGTAAGCGATAGAACGTGGCAAGAGTGGAAGCCGTCTTAAAGCGAGTAGAATAGAGGACGAGAACACTATGAAGCAGACAATAGACGGCGTACTCCGCACCACTAGAGGTGTTTGCAATGCTGCAGTGCGGAATGGCGACGAGCATGGTGCGTATGACGACGAACCACGGCTCCAATTCTGCCAGCAGAAAAGAAAATGTCTTTGACTCTCAATGCGAGTTCAGCAACAAATGTAGGCCGTTCTCGGGGCCGAAAGTCACCAGCACGGGGCAGTGGTCCGATGCATCGAGCTCCACTCCACGCGCGGCGACAGGACAGCGATATTCTTCCTCACACGCAAAGATAGCCCATCCAAACGATGAGCAATTTACAGCTGCACCGCATAGAAAAAAAAAAGGTTTCTGTTTCCGCCACTGCGACGTGATGCGCAGGAGTATATTCCGGACATTAAAAAAAAAAACGTTTTTCTTTCTGTTGCATCGAAGCCTACGCAGTGTTGTCTCTTCGAGAGGCGCCGTTGATAGGTGCAATGAAAACGAGAAGTTTGCGCTGTTTAGAATCCTTCGTTAACACGACTCACCGTCATCACAAATTCTGCGAGGCAACTCAGAGAAAAAGGCGATGTGTATCTTCGCCGCTCTCCTCTGAAACCGCAATTCCTTCAGGAGGTTAGCGGTGATACGAGTGGGTACAATAGAATGAAAAGCGCCGCGGTCCATCAACGATGAACAAGTTTTATGAGGGAAATAATCGATAGGTAGCTAAGTTTTAAACAATTAAAATAGGAAGAACCCTGAGGAAGGCAATAGTACAACAATACGAGACTTCCCATTTTTTTTTTTCAAAGAAGCCTCTACCATTAGAAAAAAAAAAGAAAGTGCGTTCGACCACCCACTTGGCTAGTAGCCGACCTTGATATCCGGCAGGTAAGCGCTGAACTTGCCTGTCTCCAGATACTCCTCGGCAAACTGCAAGAACAGCATGATCGTATCACGGAACGACTTCTCCGTCATGCAAGCGTTGTGCGACGTGAGAAGCAGCTTGTCATCGGGAACTTCCCACAGCGGAGAAGAACCGGAGAGCGGCTCCTGCTGAAAGACGTCGAGCGACGCGCCGGCGATGACGCCGTTCGAAAGAGCCTCGGCGATGTCGCTGTCCACCTGCGTGGCGCCGCGGCCGATGTTGATGTAGATGGCGGTCGGCTTCATCGTCCTGAAGCGCGCCATGTCGAACATGCCGTTGGTGTGCGGCGTGGCGGGCAGCACGTTCACCACGATGTCACTCTCCCGAATCACGCGGTCGCGCTCGTCGTCGCCGCTCACCAGCTTCGCGCCGAACTCGTCCACGGCGTCCGCCGGCGCGCTGCGCCGCACCCCTGTGACGTCCATGCACATGGGCTGCAGCATCTTGGCCGTCTCGCGGCCGATCTCGCCGTAGCCGAGGATGCCGACCTTCATGCCACGCGTCTCCTCCAGGTCGAAGGGGTCCCACTTCTTGGCGGCGCGGTTGCGCTGCTGGCGTACCGTCTGCCGGGTGAAGTACAGGATGGAGTACACGACGTGCTGCGCCAGGAGGAAGTTGTAGCCGCCCTTCCCGTTCGTTACAGGAATGCCCTCCATCTCTTTTTCGAGTTCGCCAAAGCGGTACCAGTCCAGTCCTGCAGAGCAGCTGTGCACCCACTTCAGGCGGCGCTCACTCTGCGGCTTGTCGGTGTCGTCGGCGAGAAACTTGATGGCGTCGTGTCCGAGTGGACCGAGCACGACAAGGATGATCGGCTTGCCCGACGCCTTCACCTCCGCAAAGTCAGCTGCCACGTCGCTCTTGTAGACAACGTGCTCAGGGAAAAGGTCCTGTCCGAAGATGTCGGAGATCATCTGGGAGCGGTTGAAGCTCGCGCAGATGCACAGGGCCGGCACGGAGGTCATGGGCAAATATTTAGTTATAGTGTATTGAAGAAAAAAGGAAAAGGAATAGCGCAGAAAATTCCACAAGAGGGCTGTTGTTTTGATCGAGCGGTTGAGCGAGCGTGAGAGGAAAGAGGGTGGGAATAGAAATGAAAGTTTTTTTTCCATTTTGCCAATAGGAAGGAGAATCTTAAAAAAAGAGACCCCATTCGCGTTCATAGAGGAGAAAAAAAATTAAAGACTTTAAAAAAAGCTCACAGAGAGAGTGAGAGAGAGACGTGGTACTTTCGAGGGTCCGCGGATGGACTAGCGATGAAATAACCCATCGACTGTCGGTAATGAGATAAATCGAAAAAAAAAAGCCGGACAAGCGTTCCAAAACGTCGCGCGGCTGCAACTCGCTGCGTACCATGATTCGCCCATTGACATCTTAAATTCTAGGCCGTGTGTCAGCAACAAAAGATGAAGAGACAGTTGAGGCGTATTTTTTTTTTACCTTTTTCGCACAGACACACACACATAAGGCACCAGAAGCACCCGCAGTAATATGCCAGACGCTTTCCAGTTCGCCATTTGTTGAAAGCAAGCCATCAACACTTCCTTCGCGCCACTCCAGCCAAATGACCGCTCTGGAAACGAGGCGGTGCGTAAAAAAACGAATAGAAGAAAGAGAAAGTCAAAAGCTATGACTCAACCCTTAAAAAAAAATAAGTAATCGGCGCGCTGCGGTTGATATTTTTGAGTTCCAAACGGAAAACTGTTAAAAGACAGTCGACCTCAGTAACCTTTCTCGAGGTGCACGCGGTAGGCATCGCTCTTGCCAGAGGCTGAATAGTCAGCGTAGATATCGGTGAAGCGCTTTGCCGTCGAAAACATCAGCCGTTCCGTCCAATCCGCGCAGTGCGCGCTGAGGAGAAGCTTATCGTTTGGCACAGACCAGATCGGCGAGTCCTTGGGCAGCGGCTCCGTCTCGAACACGTCCAGCGCGGCGCCGCGAATCACACCGCTGTTGAGTGCGTCGACGATGTCGGCCTCGCACTGCGTCTGGCCGCGGCCGATGTTGATGAAGACGGCGCTCGGCTTCATCTTGGCAAACACGGCCTTGTTGAAGAAGTGCGTCGTGTGCGCGGTGCCGGGCAGCACGCCCACCACGAAGTCCGCCTCGGCAACGGCCTCGTCCAGCGCGTCGTTGCCGCGCACCAGCACGCCGTGCTTGTCCACCGTGTTGTCGCCGCTGCGGCGGATGCCCGTCACCTGCATGCCCAGCGCAGCCGCCTTCGCGCCGCACGCCTGACCAATGTCGCCGTAGCCGATCACCACCGCCTTCTGGTCTTGGATCTCTACCATGTTAAAGCGGTCCCACTTCTTTTCGTCCTTCGACTCCACCAGGCGCCAAGGGAAGCGGTTGAAGTAGAGCATGCTGAAGACGACGTGCTCAGCCAGAACATTCGAGTAGCAGCCCTGCGCGTTGTGCATGGGAATACCTTGAAGCTCCTTGGTCAACTCCGACAAGCGGTATGCGTCGACGCCAGCCGAGAGGCTGTAGATGAACTTGACACGGCGCTGTTGCTGTTCGTAGTCGTCGCAGAGGTTCTTGATGACGTCGTGCGCCATGCCGGTCTCCACGAGGAGGGCAATAGGGTTGCCGCTGGATTTCGCCGATGCAAATGCGTCGGCGGACTGCCCGTAGACGACATTGTTTGCGGCAGCATTCAACAGGTGCTTGTCGAGTACGGATTTCACCACCGCCAAGTTCACCGGCAGCACGCAGGCACACACTGTGAGAGACATGGGTCTAAGACGATAGCGGGCTTTCGGACGGAGATGGAAAAAAAAAAGAGGTGTTGATGGAAAGTAAAGAAGTGAAATAAAGTCACCAGCAAATGAACGTGCACTGGTAGGAAACGTGTAGAGGGAGAGAGAGTTAAAGTTATTTACTAAGCGTTGTACGATAACGAGAGAGAAAGGGGAGAGAGCAAAGAGAACCCTGGCGATGCAGCGACAGAGAAAGAGGTTCAAAAAAGGGACGAAATGACAGCGAAAGTGATAAGGGAGATTTTCCTTAGAGAATACTGTGAAGAGGAGCGGTTTCACTTGCTTTTAGATAGATATAAAGTGTAACGCAAATCTGCTTTTGAAACGATGGTGTCTCCTTTCATTCGCTTTCAAGTCTTGCGCTCCCTTTTACCTGGTGGAGATGCAGGCAATGTCAATGCTTTCCATAACGCGTTAGGAGGCCTTTTACGACAGTAGCAAAAAAAAAAAAGACCACAGGCCCTAAAAGATCAGACGACTAATGAGTTTGATCTCGGCAATGGGAAAGACGTAAAAAATAACGGTGGTCAATTGTGGCAGGATGCCTTTGGCGAAAAAAAAAATAAGCGTATATGTAAGATAGTGAGGTGCGTCACATGCGAATAGGTAAAAGGGAAACACCTTAATGTAAAAAAAAAAAAGAATATACCGAACCACTGATACTCTTTTAGTAAATGAACTCGGAGTGGAGGAGCCAATCCCAAAATGATGCGATAGTAAGAAAACAAAAAGAGCTCCGTTGTGAGGCAGAAATACTGTCACTCCCTTGTGATACCAACGTACGTGTTTCTTTGCCTCCTCGACTTCTTGGGCTGAATGAGCTCATTATGTCGCACAAAAACCGACATATCGACACGCTATTTTTTTTTTTCAAAGGAGGACGGTAGATTTGGACTCCACAAGAGCAATATTTTCATGATATACACTAGTATCCATTGCTGAGAGACACGGTGTAGTGGTCGCACTTGCCATGCTCGCGGAACTCGTGAAAGATGGAAGTGAATCTACCGGTAGTGATGTCCATGATATCCTCCGTGAAGTCCGCACAATGCGCAGACACCAACAGCTTGTCGTCCGGCACAGACCAGATCGGTGAGTCCTCGGGCAGCGGCTCCGTCTCGAACACGTCCAGCGCGGCGCCGCGGATCACGCCCTTGTTGAGTGCGTCGACGATGTCGGCCTCGCACTGCGTCTGGCCGCGGCCGATGTTGATGAAGACGGCGCTCGGCTTCATCTTGGCGAACACGGCCTTGTTGAAGAAGTGCGTCGTGTGTGCGGTGCCGGGCAGCACGCCCACCACGAAGTCCGCCTCGGCAACGGCCTCGTCCAGCGCGTCGTTGCCGCGCACCAGCACGCCGTGCTTGTCCACCGTGTTGTCGCCACTGCGGCGGATGCCCGTCACCTGCATGCCCAGCGCAGCCGCCTTCGCGCCGCACGCCTGGCCAATGTCGCCGTAGCCGATCACCACCGCCTTCTGGCCGCGCAGCTGGACCATGTTGAACTGGTCCCACTTGCGTGCCTGCTTCGACGCGACGAGGCGCCAGGGGAAGCGGTTGAAGTAGAGCATGCTGAAGACGACGTGCTCGGCCAGAACATTCGAGTAGCAGCCCTGCGCGTTGTACAGCGGGACGCCCTCCAGCTCCTTGGTCAACTCCGACAAGCGGTATGCGTCGACGCCTGCCGAGAGGCTGTAGATGAACTTGACACGGCGCTGTTGCTGTTCGTAGTCGTCGCAGAGGTCTTTGATCACGTTGTGGGCAGCAGGCCCCAAGACGGCCATGACGATGCCCTCGTTGTGTGTCTTGGCAGCGGCAAAGTCTTCTGGTTTGTTGCCGAGCAGGATGGCCTTCACATGGTCACCCATGTTAGCGCGCGCCACTGCCTCAATCTTCGGCAGCAAAGAGGGAGGAGCGCAGATGCAGGCGATAGGTGTCATTTGAGGTGTCTTTGAGAGGCAAATGAGTGGAAAAGAGGGTCGAGGATGAGGTAGGTTTAGTTGTTGTGTTCTGTATTAGCAGATTAGTAAAGAAAATCACCAAGTTGTGGTCAAAGAAAGAGAAGGGGGAGGTTGAGCGTTTTGTTGGCGGAGCTAGTGATTCTCTGATAGAGACACAAGATTCACCGATTTGCTTCGAGGTCTTTCCTATACCCATTTAGAAAAAAAAAACAGCAATAGCAAAAAAGAAACACACAAGCAAAGGGTGATAAGCTGCCTTTAGTTCAGTATCGCCACTGCTTGTAGAAAAAAAGAACAGAGACGTGTGCTATCGCTGCAAAGCTGAGAAGGTGCGAATACTCTAGCGTTATTCTAACTGTCCCAATTTTCTAGCTTTTTTTTTGATATTGCTGAGAAGCAACATCTGTTCTGCTTGCTTTTCAGTACAGTGCATTAGTCCTCAAGATGAAAAAAACTGAGACACGTCTCTTACGATTGCCTAAACACACAAGAAGAAAGGATCGGGTTTGCCCCGATTTGTTTTCCTGTGAATTCTGTCAGCTAGCGAGAGTGAAGAGTGCGCGCGATGTGTCTTTTTTTTTTCAACATTTTACGACTGCAAATTTCTTAGAAGATGTAGGCGAATTGGAACACTAGCTCTCCTACACAAGACCACTTCCACACGAGTTGCAGCTTAAAAGTAAACTCGAATTTGGGACGACATAGTACTTGAGCAGGAGACAGAAAAAAAACGTTGAGGTATTGCGACTGCCATCAGCAACCAAGGAATCCGGTTTAAGTGCGGATCCGATAGGTGGCATTTCGGCATCTACAGAGAAGAGAAAAAAAATACGAATTTGTAGGTGGCCTCTCCTCTCTGCTAGTGCTCAAAACGACCACAGTGTGGGAGAAAATTGCACACTGCAATTCAGACACCGCAACAATCACAGGCAGCGTATCGAAACATCTCACGAATTAAAATAAACAACGATAAGTTTTTTTTCACAGAGCACGTCATCGGATTTACACAACAGGACCTGCCTTTCACTTAGTATCCGTGGACCACAGAGACGGTGTAAGTATTGACCTTGCCATTCCCCACAAATTCACGAAAGATTGTAGCAAAGCGATCCATTGTGATGTCTGTGATGTCATCGGTCAGATCCGCGCAGTGCGCGCTGAGGAGAAGCTTATTGTCCGGCACAGACCAGATCGGCGAGTCCTCGGGCAGCGGCTCCGTCTCGAACACGTCCAGCGCGGCGCCGCGGATCACGCCGTTGTTGAGTGCATCGACGATGTCGGCCTCGCACTGCGTCTGGCCGCGGCCGATGTTGATGAAGACGGCGCTCGGCTTCATCTTGGCGAACACCGCCTTGTTGAAGAAGTGCGTCGTGTGCGCGGTGCCGGGCAGCACGCCCACCACGAAGTCCGCCTCGGCAACGGCCTCGTCCAGCGCGTTGTTGCCGCGCACCAGCACGCCGTGCTTGTCCACCGTGTTGTCGCCGCTGCGGCGGATGCCCGTCACCTGCATGCCCAGCGCAGCCGCCTTCGCGCCGCACGCCTGGCCAATGTCGCCGTAGCCGATCACCACCGCCTTCTGGCCGCGCAGCTGGACCATGTTGAACTGATCCCACTTGCGTGCCTGCTTCGACGCGACGAGGCGCCAGGGGAAGCGGTTGAAGTAGAGCATGCTGAAGACGACGTGCTCGGCAAGAATGTTGGAGTAGCAGCCCTGCGCGTTGTAGATCAATATGCCCTCCAACTCCTTGGTGAGTTCAGAGAGGCGGTATGCGTCGACACCAGCCGACACACTGTAGATGAACTTGACGCGGCGCTGTTGCTGTTCGTAGTCGTCACACATGTCTTTCAGAACAGCATGAGCAGCGGGGCCGACAACAACCATGACGATGCCTTCGTTGTGTGCCTTGGCCGCAGCAAAGTCCTCTGGCTGAGTTCCTACAACGATCTCTTTGATGTGGTCGTGCAGCCGAATCTGTACTGCTTTGTCCAGTGGCTCACACGCCGGGTCGCTCACACAGATGCAAATTGTGTAAGACATGATCGCACCAGAAGGTTGAAGCAGCGTTGAGGCGTACGAAGCAAGAGCAACAAGAAAGCTGTCAGTGATGTAGTAGGCTCAGAATAATGTAGATTTGATGAGCGAAGAGAAGCAGCAACCTGTTTTTAGGTGGCGGCGTGTAAACCTGAGATGAAGGAATTCGATACGGTCAAAGTCGATAGTGGCACCTGGAGGTGGTTGTCAACAAGAGCACTTCAATATTTGAGTCTACAACAGGGTGACGTGCATGTGGGTTAAAAAAAGGAAACGGTGCAGCAGCCATGAGAGACAGGAAGGGTACAAGAAAGCCGAAAGAAAGAGAGAGAGAGTAGACGGGCCGCTTTACACCAAGAGGCGGAGCAGCACTTCAGAAAGGGACGGAGTACAGTATCTTACTTCTACAGCCGGAAGAAAAAAAGAAGACACTTAGATAGGAGCAGTGCATAAGAAGACCTAGTGAATACTTCTAAGGATGTTTGATCCGTCTCATGCTAAATTAGTCGCAAGAGCACAGGAAGCAATAATAGTTCCTGTGCTCATTGACCCCTTTCACGTTTTTTTTTTCAGTAAAAGGAGATCGTTGTGGACCAGTGAAAGAAGATGAAGATAATTTCCAGGGGTTCAACTCGATGCGCTGCTTCCCCTCATGCAACGTGTTTTCAAAAATAATTTGTCCTCTCCAAAGATTAGTAGATTGGTGTGACCCCTTCGCTGCCAAATGAAATGAAGCAACAGGTAGGGTAAGTACTGAAAGATGAAAACAAGAGTACGGCGATTGTTAATTTCGTCCAGAGAAAACAATAGTAATGCTCCTCACCGCTAGCCGACTTGCTTGAGAATACCACCACACTCTCCGAGAGGCGTGAATGCACACCGGCAAAGGCAGAAGAAGATGAAAAAAAAAAAAGAAAAAGGAGAAGGCAAAGAGGAGCAGCACGACAACTGCGGCTTAAAAAACGCCGCTGCAATAAGTGCGGGAATCCGAATTGAGATAATAAGCTGAATGTAGGGGCAAAAAAAAAAGAGTAGGGAAAGTAGCCAAACTGCGAGAAAAAAAAACATTCGCAAAGAGACGCTGAAAGTCTCCCAGATAAATAAGAAAAGAAACAAAAAGAAAAAAAACGCTTTCGGTTTGGCGTCTAACGTGTTGCGGGCGCCATCCAATGATACCAAACGGCAACGGATAATAACACACGGACGACTATGAACCGCGTGGCCTTTCGTCTGTGATGCCGTGTTGATGCACGGTATATCGCAATAAACAGCGATAAAGAGAAATAAGTGGATAGCATTTGTATAGTGCCGACAAGTGACGAGAGGGGAGAAAGAGAAAAGATGCCGATAAATAGTTAAAAGAAACATAAAGAAAGAAACTCATCTTCATCTTGATAATTGGTCAAAAAAGGTATATAGTAGCAAGTTAGTCGGGTGTATGTTGCGAAAAAAAAAAGGCAGATGGCTAGACGACAACGTCGTTCAACGGAAAGTGCAAAAGCGCACGTTGGGTGTGTCCAGTCAATAATTCCATCGTTCACCAGCAATTAGTACCCTTTGTGAAGAGACACGGTGTAGTGGTCGCACTTGCCGTGCTCGCGGAACTCGTGGAAGATCTTCTCCAGCCGCTCGAGAGATCGATCGAGAATGTCGTCTGTTTCGTCCGCACAGTGCGCAGACACCAACAGCTTGTCGTCCGGCACAGACCAGATCGGCGAGTCCTCGGGCAGCGGTTCCGTCTCGAACACGTCCAGCGCGGCGCCGCGGATCACGCCGCTGTTGAGCGCGTCGACGATGTCGGCCTCGCACTGCGTCTGGCCGCGGCCGATGTTGATGAAGACGGCGCTCGGCTTCATCTTGGCGAACACGGCCTTGTTGAAGAAGTGCGTCGTGTGTGCGGTGCCGGGCAGCACGCCCACCACGAAGTCCGCCTCGGCAACGGCCTCGTCCAGCGCGTCGTTGCCGCGCACCAGCACGCCGTGCTTGTCCACCGTGTTGTCGCCACTGCGGCGGATGCCCGTCACCTGCATGCCCAGCGCAGCCGCCTTCGCACCGCACGCCTGGCCAATGTCGCCGTAGCCGATCACCACCGCCTTCTGGCCGCGCAGCTGGACCATGTTGAACTGGTCCCACTTGCGTGCCTGCTTCGACGCGACGAGGCGCCAGGGGAAGCGGTTGAAGTAGAGCATGCTGAAGACGACGTGCTCGGCAAGAATGTTGGAGTAGCAGCCCTGCGCGTTGTAGATCAATATGCCCTCCAACTCCTTGGTGAGTTCAGAGAGGCGGTATGCGTCGACGCCTGCCGAGAGGCTGTAGATGAACTTGACGCGGCGCTGTTGCTGTTCGTAGTCGTCGCAGAGGTCCTTGATCACGTTGTGGGCTGAGGGGCCCATCATCACTAGCACGATGCCTTCATTTTCGGTCTTGACAGCGGCAAAGTTTTGTGGTTTGTTGCCAACAACGACCTCCTTGATGTGGCTGCTGAGTTGTTTTTTGATGCCGTCGACCACAATGGGGCAGGCAAAACCGTCAATGCAGACGCAAACTGTAAGGCTCATCGCGTTAACACACACACACAAAAAAAAATTACGAAGAGGGAAGGCGATATGAGATGTTTTTTTCCGGTGGTGAGAATGCTTTAGTACAGAAGAGAGGCGGATATTGCTTGAATAGAAATATTTTCCTCTCCTACGCTCTGGTTTCTTTGCAAGAGTGCAGACGTGAAAGGGGAAAAATATGAAATAGATGCTATTTGGTAGATTGCGGTAAAAGGCGAGTGTCCTTTCACGAGATAGAGGGAGGAAGGGGAAGAGAGAGAGGAAGGAAGCAGGTAGAAGAATGTGGGTCCGCACCTCTGAAGTCACACGGCGCGCAGACAGGAGGAGAGAAAAACATGCTTAACGGTCATTGCCAAAAATACACAGAGCTGCGCGTAAGTATGAAATCGTGATCAATTGGAGCTGCGCTGGACTCTCCACTTCCGAGGTTGGCGAAGGAGCAGATCTTGTCTTCGAGGAAATACTCAGGGTCTTCGCGCTTTTTGTTTGCCGGATTATCAGGCACAAAAGCAAGACTGAAAAGCAAAAAAAGGTCTACATGTGGGTGAGGACGAGTAGGTGAAAAGAAAAGGAGGGATAGTAGACATTCAGGTAAAAAAGAAGAGCATCCGACACTTCATAGGAGAAGAACAGGAGAAACAGCAAAAAAATAAAACAGGCAGACAGACATGGCTAAATCTCAGAGTTGCAGGCGCGCCTTCCATCTCTATCTCTCTCACTAACCCACCCTACATCGACGCTAATGTACATATCAAGAGAAACAACGACGAGAATGTCCACAACGCAAAGCAATCGACGTCATACACGCAAACGGTGGGAGACTAAAAAAGAAAAAAAGCAGCCAACCACGCTCAAAAGCAATCCACTGCAGGTTCTTGCCCACCCACACCACGACCTTCAGTAGTCGTCCTCCATGTAGTGCACACGCAGGTTCGACTTGTGCATTGGGTTGTCACACGACTTGACAAACGCGCCGATCGACTTGGTGCTCGTCATCGGGTAGGGCTCAAGATTGTCGAAGAGGTACGCCCCCGTCGCGTCGATAGAGACGTTCTTCGTGGTCAACAGACGCTCTCGCTCACTGGCGCGGCCAACGGGAAGCAGCCGAGGCGGAACATAGGCACTCCCGCTTTCCTCCCGTTCTCCCTCCTCATTTCCGCTGTCGTTGCTCTTCATGGAGCGCACCGTGCTGGCCATCGACTGAAGGTAGTTTGCCTCTCGCTGCACAGCCGCAGAGGGGGCATCGGCGTTCGTAGAGGACGACGCACCGCCAGCAGAGCGACTGGCCCCGAACCCACCGGTGGAGCGCTGCAGCGCGGTGGACTGCTGCCGCCGCGACGACACGCCCGGCATGTCCAGCACCTCGTCGTTTGTGTACGTCTCCCTCTTGCGGTCGGTGAGGGCGAGCTCCGAGGTGGCGTAGCCGTACTGTTCGATGTTGCCGATGTCGCCGTGGTGGAAGAGCAGCATGCGGGGCCCGTCGGCGGCGAAGCAGCTTGGTGGCTTTGCGGCTGCCGTCTGCGCCTCTGTGGGACGCTTGAAAGAGTCCATGTAGGTGGTGGGGCGGTGCGCGTCAGCCTCTGTGGCGTTGGTGGCGAGCGGCTGACCAAATTGACGGCGCTCCTCATCCCAGTTGGCCAGCAAGGTGGAACAGTGGTAGGCTGTCTTGACGCTCGCCTCACCCTTGTGAGGGCCATCCGATCCTGCGGCCTGCATCCTGTGTGCGAGAAGAAAGAGAAGAGAAAGAGAGTGCGGATGCGTATATGTGTGTGTGACTGTGTGTCTGAGGGAAGTAAAAATGAGAGAGGCTTTTACTTATATAGTCTTCTGGAAGACGAGATGCTCAGAAAATAAGCGACGTGGGACAGTAAAATACTGCAATACACACGAACAGATTTGGATGAAGGAGAACGCCACACAAACACAAACACACACACAAAGAAGTCGAAAGTAAAGAGGAAGAGGTTTCAGACATACATGAAGAGGAAGATGCAGTGTGTTTGCGGAAGAGGTAGTCGGCGACGCACTTTGTGGGAGCCCATTCGACGTGAGATAACACCGTAGTGAAGCGACCATCATGACAGGACCGAATGCAAAATTGAAGAAGTACCGTCCGCTGAATTGTGCGGCGACAGGACTTGTAAAACCTTCTAGCTGGTTGCAAGGCGAGTGCTCGAGGACACAGAGTGTGTGTCAGAGTAAAGAGTCGCAAACCACTCGAGTCACGAAAGATGACATCTCGAAAAGTACGCGCGCAGTCGCACTGGACTCCAAAGAATTTTTTTTCTGTTGTTCTTTTCACTACTGTAGTGGCACGTACAGATACAAACACAAAGACACGCGGACGATGAAGTGGTTTATTGTCAGCGACAGCAAAAGCGAAAAAAAAAGAAGTACAAGAAAAAGAAAACAACGCGATGATGATAGTGACAGTCACAGAGGGGTAGAATAAGAAAACAATGCACTGTAGCAGAGTCTCCTATTTTAGCGGAACACGCATACCAATGAGAGAGAGAGAGAGAGAGAGAGAGAGAAGGAAACCGTCCAACGCAACAACAACAACAACTAACCTTATACCCAAATAGTACAGAGAGAAAGAGAGGGTAAGGAAGAGGAGCAAGAGCCACAACAACAGCATTGTGATACGGGATGCTGGCGCCGCCGACGCACAGCAGCACACAGAGAAGAAAGAAAAAAAGAGGGAAAGGCAAATGATCTCATCGACGAGGTGATGGAAGCGTACTCGATAATTAGAAGAAAAGAAATAGTGTGATAAGAGCAGTGCAGGTGAGCTTAAGGATGAGAAAAGTTGTGCGCCTGCTACTGCAACCCTCCTCACTCACGCGCGTTGGAAGTTCCCTTCACATCCTCCCACTCAAGCTCGATAACAAAGTCAGCAGGGTAGCGCTCCAGCTTCGTGTCCTTCGACGGCCCATCCAGCTCGTTGCGGTCTAAACGAATCGTCGAGTTCGCTTCGAAGCCGGTGTGGAGCCAGAACTGCACTGGCGGACGCAATGGGTTCGGGTTGTTCTTGTAAAAGAAGAACTTGAAGGTGACGTCGCCGTCGAGAAGAGGAATCTCCGTCGGTGCGGTCAGCTCGAGCGTGTTGCCGGCCGAGCCCACCGGACGGAAGGCGCGGCGGTCCGGCACGTAACCCGTCACCGACGACTCTGCCGCGTCCATCTCGTTTGCCTCCTTGTAGAGCACCTCCTCATCGTTGTGGAAGAGGTCCTTTACCTGCTGCCGCCAGTCGTAGGAGCGAGGGTCGGGCACCTGCGCCGTGAAGGTGACCGTGCGGTTCGACAGGTACACGACGTTGCGCTCGGTGCAGGGCTTCGTGACGACGGCCATCCACAGGTGCTCCACGCCGCGCTGCATCCACACCGAGGGAATGTTGTGCAGGACGAGCTTCCGCACTCGCCGCGGCCGTGACGGGATGGCCATCCCTGGCTGCTCGTTGATGAGACGGTCAAAGTAGCGCACGTAGCGGGCCTGCGAGGGCGTCTGCACACCCTGCAGCTTCGTAAAGCCGATGCGACTCCGCATGAGACTGAAGTGACGCATCGCGGCGTCGGCGTTGCGGCAGAGGCCGCAGTACATGAGGTAGGCGCAGATCATCGTCCCGGTGCGGCCCTTGCCACCCTTGCAGTGCACCGCCACGACGCGGTTGTAGGGGTCGGCCATTACGTAGTCGGCCACCTCGCAGCAGAAGGCGATCATGTGCGCCAGCTCCGCCGGGTTGTGGTCGTCCATGCTGTAGACGGACTGCAGTGGGAAGGGGGCGGTGCTGCGTTCCGAGCAGAGGGTGATGACGTGGAAGGAAAGGCGGGCATACTTGCGGCGCAGGAAGCGCATCACCTCCTCCCATGGGTTGCGGTAGAAGGCCTCGGTGCCGCGGGCTGGCCAGCCCATCGCCAGCACGTTGCGCGTGATGTAGGCGAGATCCAAGACCACGCCCTCCGCTACGTAGCACCGCCGGTCCGAGGCGCAGAAGACGCGCAGGGCTCGGGACATCTGAATCACGGTGATGCGTGCGATGAGCATCCAGTGCACAATGAGCAGCAGGACGCAGATGATGCTGGTCGGATGGGCAACGTGCATGGAGGCGACGACAACACCCGCACTCACCCACACCAGTTCCCACCAAAGCCCGGCGGTGTAGCGCGCGCCGCGCTCGTAGGCCCAAATGACTAGTACCTCGACACTGACCACAATCGTGTAGGCGAGCAGAAAGGCCGGCGAGTTGTGCGTGCGGACGGCGGTGAAGATGAGAAAGAGAAACGTGGGCACCAGCATCGCAGACTGGATGTAGAGGTTCAGCAACGCGGTGTAGGCGGTGACGCAGATGCGATCCAGCGTGCTCTGGCCGGGGTTGATGAAGGCCATGTCTTGTGGGTCTGAGATGGAGACGTAGTAGTTGTTCACGAGGGAGAGGTCGCTCGTCACCTGCTCCGGGATCTCGTTCTGGACGTGAAGGTACTTGGTGCGGTCGTGCAGGTAGTACTGCAGTTTGTCGTTGGCTGTGGTCGGCACGGGTGTCTTGACGTCGACAGCGACGGGCTCGCCTTCCCCGCGCAGCGGTGAGGCCTGCAGCGCGCTCGGTCGTGCGCCGGTGACGCGGACATCGCCCGTTGCCCCTAACATGTTACGTCGCACAGAATATGAGTATCTAAGCTGATGTAGAAAAAAAAAAGTAGAGAGTCTCAACGCCGGCAGCGGTGGTAGTGATGCAGGTAGCAATTTTTTTTTTTCGCTGTTGTTGCAGCCCGTACAACGCAGAGTGACTACGGCAACAAGTAGGAGGTAGCAGTTTAGCGCAGAAAACAGGATCCTCAGTTTTTTTTGGGCCGTGTAATGAGGCGGGCGAAGAGAGACAGGAGAAAATGCGATGTGGAGAGACGAAGTTGTAGATGCCAAGCTTTCTTTGTGTGCGGACGGGCAGCGACACAAACTGGAATAAAGAATGTCTCCCCAAACGCAGCAGTGAAGTGCGTCTTCCAGAAAGAAACAAAACAGTATTGAGGACTCGCAAGTCAGGTGGGCAGCGTGTTTTTCGGGATACTTCGCGGTGCTCGTATGAATACGCAAGCAGGATAGTTGCTGGAAGGGAAAAAAACACGGGAACAAATCGTTGCGCTGCCCTGTGAATCTTGTCCATGAGCGGTTTAAATACGGCCCTCAGACAATCATAACTGTTTCCGTTTCATCGTTCGCTTTTTTTTTTTTTTACAAGTTGTGTGTGTGTGTAAATGGGATAAAACGTCTATGGTTGAGAGGGGGAAGTACGGTCGACGTGCCACAGCCTTGAACACGAGCGCCTCCATGCGACATGCCCGAGATGTAGAAGAGAAAGTGAAAGGAAGCACAACGCCTCACGGCGGGTTTAGCACCTTCTGCTAAACCGCACACGGACATACATAAGGTCATGATTGGCGTAACGCAGCCGCTTTTCTCTGGTGCTGCCTACCGCCTTTACGCTGCCCCTTTCTACCTCTTCCACCTTAGCGGCGCGTACGTGCCTCCCATCAACAAAAACCCTGCCTCCATTCTCTCCCCTTTTTCCCCTTCCTCAGGTCACAAAAGGGAGATGCTGACCCGCATGTAGCCGATTGTGTTCGCGTCTGTGTCGGCGGCCGTCTCATCCGTGGCGTTGTGCGGTGTCCGCTCACACACCACGCGGTAGTAGCCGTGGATCAGAGGCAGGTAGCGCAGCGGGCGGAGGTCCACTCGGCAGGTGCCCATGTACGCTGCGCACGTCCAGAAGTTCTCCTCGTGCTCGCGCGCCTTGGCACGCACGGTGCCTTGGCCGCCACCACCAGCAGCAGCAGCAGCGGGAGGGTCACCGCGCCGCGCCGGGTCGGAGTGCCACACGTTGAGCTGCACCTCTTCGAGCGCCTCCGCTGTGGCACCACCGCGGCGGTGCGTCGTCGTCGTCGTGTCATTTACGGAGGTGATGCTCTTTGCCACTGTGAGCGTGCTGGCGTCCTCGGCAGTCACCTGCGTTTTCATCTCCGGCAACTGCAGAAGCACCTCGTAGTCGTAGTGCGGGTTGCACGTCTGCTCCGCCACGACGCTGCGGTCGTAGTAGCCGCTGCGGGCCTCGTCCACGTACCAGTTGGCCACTGCCTGCATGCACGCCCGACTCTTGGGCATCTCTTCGACGCCTTTCTCTTGTCCAAAAAGCGCAGCCTGCGTACTTTGAAATATTTCTTCAACGGTGACAAAGGAAGAAGGCTCCGTGTAGCGGTGCGCACCGTCGACGCCGGCATCAGGCAGCAGGCGAGGACTGGAGGACACGAGAGGAAAGCGGGAGGACGGACGCGCACCACCGCCGCCGCTCCCTTGCTGCTGCGCGACGGCAACGCGTGGCAGCTCCACCGCCCGGTGCACGACGAGACGCAAACGCCGGCGTTCGGTGGCAACGAGTGACGCATTCGCAGGGGAAGGTGATGGCGGGGATGCAGCTGCGGCGGCAGCATTTGACAAGGAGAAGTCTTGCGCTGCACGTGCGGCATGCGGAGCCTGCCCGACAGCAGAGGAATCATACTTTCCATCTTGCTCGGCTGTCCGTGGGCGTGAGAGCGAAGTCTCTTTCGGCTTTACGGGTGCACGCTCTGGCGCGGCCTTCGCTGGCTGCGGTGCAGAGGATCCTGCGATACTGCTCAACAGCACGCCATCGCTCGCAGGCGACGCGAATGGACTGACGGCTGGCACCAGACGCGCGCCAGCAGCTCCGTCTGCAGCGGCCACCGGCGAGAGGCGTAGCTCGAGCTGTGCGAACACGTTTGTGCAGTTCTCCACCGGATCGCGGAAGGCAACCTCGCGAGACTGGCGGTAGAGGCCCACAACAGACAGACCGAGCAGCTCCTCTCGCGCGACGTGACGCGGCCCGCGCATCTCCCACGCGTCGCCGTCTTCCTCCTCCGCTACCTCGACATCCTCCACCACCTTGTACACCTCCACGACGAGCTTGCTACGGTCCTCCGAGTAGCTGCAGACGTCAAAGTGCAGACATATGGAGGGCTGCTGGAAGGGGACGGGGTGCACGTAGGAGGAGAGCGGCCCGGGTGTCGGCTCGCTTGTTGTGATGTCGCTGGAGAGCCGAACGCTGAGGCGCAGCTGATGCAGGTCCTTCGTCGTCTCTGTCTGCGCAAAGGTGAAGTGCGAACAAGACAGTTCCACGGAAGCCGGGACGGTACCAGCTGCCGAGGCGGCAGACTTCACGGTGAGGTGAGAGCCCAGCAGCGACTGAGAATGGCGGTTGGGCTGCGAAGAGGCCACTTCCCCGTTGAGCACCTGAGATACCTGCGTGGACTGCTGCGTCAATCGACTGTCTCGCGCCTCGGAATCCTTCTGCAGCTGCAGCGCGAAGTTCTCCTCGTCGCTCGCGTCCGACGTGTAGACGCTGTCGTCGTCGTCTACGTCACCAGCGTCAGCCTTTGCTGCCTCGCCGCTGCTGCGGTTGAGAGGCAGCGCAGCTCCCTGTCCGTCCTCATGCCCTTCATCCTTCTTAAGCCCATCGTCTGCATCAGCGCCGCTACCCATGCGATGTGTTGCACTGTGCTTGTCACCCAGGAGGCCAAGGGCGGTGTCTGTAAGTCCTCCTCGTGCCGCCGCGTCCATCTGAGCCCGGAGGCGCAGTCCCTGCTCGAGCAGGTTGTGCGTGGCACTAGAAAAGTCCTGCGTCGACAGGGTTGAGGCGGACAGCCGGGGATGCACCCGCAGACGCTCCCCGCCGCGAAGACGAACAAAGTCACCGCGGCCGCCTTCCACGTCGGAGCTCGACGACGCCGAGTGCGTCGATCCATCGCCAGCGGGATAGTAGGCGGCAACCTCGGCACCGCCACGCCCCGGGTGTCGTGCAGAGCGGTGCGTTTTTGCCTGCGGAAGGGTGTTCAGCGATGCACCGCCACCACCGCCACTGCCGCCACCCGATACGTCAGCGTGTCGGTGCTGCTTCCCTGGTACTTGCTGCACCGTGTGCCGCGTTGTTGGGTAGTACTCAATCGAGACGCTCACCTTCACTTTCCCCACAGGGATCTCCCGCACCGACGACGCAGCCGCTGCGCCAGAGGCGTCGCTGTCGTCTGTCTGCTGCAGCGAGGCGCGGGAGCGGCGGTGCATCACCGGCAGCCACCCATGAATTGGACGCCCGGGCTGCAGCTGGTCCAGCGCAAGTCGCGCCTTCCCCACCGTCACCGGTGGTCGGCCGCTGTAGCTCGACGGGACAAAGACGTCAAGCTGCACACCGCCCTGCGGGGAGGCCGTCATGCGCTGCAGATACGCCGCGAACTGTCGCGGGTCCACCTTGATCGGGTACGCGAGTGTCAGCGGACCACGACGCAGCTGTGGAGTGGAAGGCTGCCCCTGTGCGGTAGGACGCGTCTCTCCCCAGAAGATGGGGCCCACAGCGCAGTAGTCGATGGGCACGACAAACCGGTTGGGGCTGCGTGAGGCAGCCGCCACGAATTTCGCGTCAGATGTGGAAGCCGTATCGGCTGCGTCGGTGTCGAAGAGGTGGACGAGGGGGTTGTGGTTGATGGCGTCGTCCTCGAGGAGCAGCTGGTCAATGCGGAGGCGCAGCTCCCCCTGCGTCGGCGCCACGAGACCCGGAGGCAGGGGCGTTCCATAAAACACCTGCATGGCTCCGGCCAGCCTCGCAGAGAAGAGTCAAAAATTGTTTTTTCCCCTGCTTGTGTCGGGCAGTGGGGCTGCTAACAAGTGGACAAGAGATCGCTGGGATGGAATCGCGAGGCTAGCATGGAGCGACACTCAGGGGGACACACGCACAGACACAAATATGTACAAGACGGCGCCGCACACGAGTCACAACTGATCGGCTGGAACAGGAAAAAAAAAAAGAGACTAACGTACAACAGTAGGAGAAAACAACAGCCACACTATGTACCAGTCGAAGTTTGACCTCACGCGTGCCAAATTCTACCGCGCTTGTGTTTCTTCGCGTGCAGTGAGGAATACGAGTGCGTACGTGTGTTTGAAGAGTGCGGTGTGGTGTTTCCTTCGCAACAGCAACCCCATAAAATGAAACTAAAAGAACGGTAGACTAACGACGGTGGGAAACAGCTAATAGTACAAGGAGTGAGAGAAAGACGCGAGGTGCTTAATGTCGTTGCCAACGTATGGGTGTTGTTATATGTACACCAAGAAGAGAAGAACAGATACAGAGAGAAAGAAAGAGCGACAAAAAAAAAGGTGCAAACAGCAGCTGCTACTGCGCAGTTGTACAAAATCTTCTGTTTTTTTTTTAGGAGTGTAAAGTCGAGAACGATGAGAGCAGCCGCTGTGTATTTGACGCTGACGTGCTCACTGCCCCGTCGCAACGCTGCTCGACCAAATGATCAACTCTACTGGGTGGGAAGGCAAGTCACTCCACCACCACTAATGTGCCTCAACGACAAAACAAAAAAAAGAAAAGAAAGGAACCTAGAATACCTTTCTCTCTCTCTCAAAGAGCCACGCGCAGAACGCCTGGACCCCGAGAAGAAGCACAACAGCTGCTGCATTGGGGAAGAAAGAAAGGACAGTGCACCACGGGCAAAAAGTAGTTGAGAGAGAGAGAGGGAAGGGAAGAGAAGAGGCAGGTTAGAGACCCACGTGAGGTGAAATAAAAGCCATGACGGATGCCGCAAGCAGTCGAGGGGTCGACCTCGGCATCAACGCACTGTTAGCGCTCCGCACGCATCTTAACTAATCGACCAGCCGTCGGCCAGACATATTCCTCGTTCTTTCTAAATCTCCCACCTATTTGAAAGATGTTTTTCCAGAAGCTTGTAGAGACAAATCGACGAAGCGAAGCAACACGAGCGAAAGAGAAGAAGAAAGGAGAAAAGAGAACGACTTTTTTTAAATTCGCGAGCACCCTCCAATAAAGAAGGGAATGATGCAATACGTTGGCGTTTGCTACCCCTCTTTTTTTTTTTTTTGACCGACAAGATCAACAGCTGGAACCAAAAAATGGAAATAAAAGGGAAATATAAAAAACAGAAAAGTCTGCCAAATGGTGGCGGAGGTGTGCGTCCTGTGCTTCATGTGCGTGCCAAGCACTCCTCCATACTTGCCAATTCCCGCAAAAAACGGAGATTTCCGCAGCGATCTACATGCGTACAGGCATCCGGGATCGCTGCCAGCAACGAGAATAGCAAAAGAAAGACGCGGGTGGACTTCGAGGAGATAATAACCTCGTCAACAGAGAAGCAATGCTGTTTCTCAAAAGAACAGAAAGAGTAGTAACAGCTCAACAATTAGCAGCACACATAAAATTTGTGCGGTGGTCGCAGGGGAAAAATGGAGAGAGAAAATAATGGAAAGAAAAACGAAAAAGCTTTGGAAGGAAGTGAGGGCAACGCATGAACTTCACAACACCCACGTTTCGAAAGAAAGAACCTGAGCAAAAAGAAGAAAACCATTCGATGTCTATGCGCTTTATGGGCGGGCAGCCGCGTCGTCCTGTGAAGCGTCTGGGGACGTCTCCGCGGCAGCCTGCCGCAGCTTCTTCCGCTGCGTCGCCGTAAGTGGCGGCGCAGCAGGTGCCATCGAGGGTGTCGCCACCGCAC
Source organism: Crithidia sp. LVH-60A (assembly GCA_030078075.1). Classification (NCBI taxonomy): domain Eukaryota; phylum Euglenozoa; class Kinetoplastea; order Trypanosomatida; family Trypanosomatidae; genus Crithidia; species Crithidia sp. LVH-60A. Next base: position 982,114 of record CP119638.1, on the reverse strand, counting down.
TTAACGCATCCAGCTGCTCCGAGGCCGACTCCTGCTGCTCCGCTGACAAGACCATCCGCAGCACCGGCACGTAGAGCGGGAAAGGCTCACGATTTGGCAGCTTGCCATCCACCGTGCAGAACACCGTGGAGTTGCTAAGCAGCAACAGAGGGTCCGACTTGGGTGGTACGGAAGGAGGGTTGGCAAGTGCGGCTGCGACACCGCTGCTCGAGCCCGCACGTGGCAGCGCCGGCGCGTCGAGCGAGAGGGGCGACATGACATCATCGAGGTCGACGCCGCTGCCACCCACACGTCCGCCCATCGCCGCTTCCATCCCGAGCGGTGGCGGCAGAGTGGGGTCCGCTGCGGGGGCAATCTGCGGCGTCGTCTGCGCTGAGAGGCTGTGCTTGCCTGGCAGGTTGCGCCGGTTGCGCTTCAGCACCATCAGCAGCGGCACGCGTGGCGGGTTCACCGCACGAACGCCGTGCTTGCGTGTCCTGGGGAGAGACACGTAGGTCAGCTTCACCCCGCTGCCGTCCATCACCGTGCGAGACTCGGACACCAGCAGGTAGTAGGCGGCGACGCCGTGGCAGATCAAGCGTCCGTAGCCGTCGCGGAAGTGAAAGACGAGGGAGTCCGGTGTCGTCGCGCCGTCCTTGATGAAGTTCGCGAAGTGCACCTCAAGGTCCTCGATCTGCTGCGTGAGGAACTCGCTGTTCAGGGCGTGCTGCAGCTCACCTCGGAGACGCGTGTTAAGCGCCTGGAAGCGGCCTTCAGGCGAGTCGGGGTGTGGCGGCGGTCGCACGTTGCGCATCTGCGGCGCCACAACGTCGGGGTGCACACGCAGCCGCTCAAACTCAAGCAGCTGCTCCTCGCCCTCGAGGTCGAAGGCACGCAGGACAGCCTTGGGCAGGTCCGTAAAGGACGGGCCAGGCGTCGTCTCCGGCTCCTCGGGCCGGCCCTTGCGGAAGGCCTGCGCCTTGGCAAGAATGTCGCGTGCCAGCTCGTGTGCGAAGTAGTCGTTCAGGAGGCGGTTGCGCACCTTGCGGTTCTTCGGGATGCGGATGCCCGGGTACTTCTTGTAGCGCGGCCGGTTGATGTGCAGCTTGCGGTTGCTGTCCATCTCCTTGTCGGTGAGGGGGCGGCGCGCGCGGGGGTCGAGGACCGTCGGCTCCGAGATCTCCGTTCGCTTGCGGGTGAACTTGCTATCGACATCGCTCGGCTCCGAGTAGTCCTCGCGCAGCATGACAAGGTCGCCATCGCTGCTGTAGCCGACACTGCGCGTGTGGATTTGGCGCTTGCCGTGTCGGAAGACGTCGTAGGTATGAAAGTGCATCTCCTGCTCGTACTGCTGGGGCCCATTTTGGATCGTCATGTGCTCCGTCGTCTCCTGCCGCAGCGCGCCCGACGGCGTTTGCTGCTCCGGGAAGCTGTCCGTCACGTTCATGTGGCGGTTTGTGCGGCTCTTCTTCTGGTAGCGTGGGGTGATGAGAGGAACAGCGGCGGTGCGGGGCCCGAGCGGGGGTGTCCCGCCGACCCCGGAGTGGGCGGAGGAGGAGGAGGAGGAGCGCAGGCCAACGCGCGGCGCTGACGTCGGTCGCACGGTGGCCACAGTGCGTGGCGGCAGCGAGGGGGACTGTAGAGGGGAGGGCGGCTGCGGTTCGCCAGGCTTTGGTCCCGCGTAGGCTGCTGGCGCGAAGGGCGGTGAGGAGGCCTGAAACGGCGGTGTGCCTTGTGGGAAACTCGTGTGGGTCACCTGGAAGCCTTTGCTGATGGGCTGGCTTGATGTGAGCGTCGTCGTCAGCGAGCCGGGCGGCGACCCTGCCGTGGGCGGAGGTGGAGTAGAGGAGGACATGGTGTGTTTATTGTCCGGTAGCGGCGAAGAGAAGAGAGAGAACGCTTAAGGGGGAGGGGAAAAGAAAAAAGACGGATGCACGCACCGCCGTCGCACTCGTCTTGTGTAATGATCACTCGCGAGCTGGGAGAAAAGAAAAAGGGGAAGGGAAATGGAAAGCTGCCTTCGATGGTGATGGCGGTAAAAAAAAAAATTGAAGGAGGAGTGTGCAACTTTCTTATGCTGCACAGTTGGCGTAAAGAGTGCGAGAGTCTCACCTAGAAATACGTTGGCCCTTGAAGAGAAGGCGTGCGGAGAGAAAGGTGGAGGTGTGCGTCCATTGTGCGCTTCCCATTGCCAACAGAACTGCTCCCGATGCCCTCGTCATGCATTGCCGGTAAAACAACTAAACGGCATGTGCGTTTTGTTTCATCTGGCGCCTGTTACTACGCTCTTGCTTCTTCCCTCTCCCTCTTTCGGTGTCACACAGTCGGTGCTGCATGACATTCTTTAGGCTCACGGTAAATTTAGTTAAATGTTGTGAAGAGTGCGTACTTCTAACCGGACAGCACACTGCAGTGTGACTCGACGCTGAGTACACGCCAATTCCACCTCCTCTCCCCTATCCACCAATCTTATGTCAGCCGGCGTCGCCGGTGGAGTCGTAGAGAGGCTTGCCGCGGGCCCGCAGCGCCTCCTCACGCCGCAGGTGCGCGTCCGCCTCCGCCGGGATCTTCAGCTGCGCGTCGAAGGACGATGCCGCGTAGTCGTGCGGTAGCTTGCGACTCAGCGCTGCCACCGTCTTGAACTGAGTAGAGCCCATGAGGGAGTCGAAGAGCTCGGGAGTCAAGGGCACGCCGCTTGCACAGGCTTCCAGAAAGAGCATCATCGATGCGTTTCGAGAGTCGCCGCTCTTGATGAGAAGCTCGTACAGAACACCGTCCGGTGCCACGGCAGGCTCGTTCGGTGGCGTCCGCAAGACGTGCTGCAGAAAGACGTCCACGGCTGAGGGAAAGTCGGAAGGCTGCATCGTAACGTACATGCGCATCATTATCTCAATCAACTCCCGCTTTTCCCCCGCGGTCATGCGGAACTTGTGGCGCAAGAAGAGGAAGAGGGACTCGGCTTGGTCCTGCAGGTGCTCGCGGCAGCAGCGGCGCAGCAGCGACGCCCAAATGTAAAACGGGATCTCGCGACCGCTGTTCTTTTTCTGCTCTACAGCCGTCTCTTCTAACGGATCCTCCTCGGCACCATCATTAGCGACTACTCGTGGCGCAGAGCAGCGCCGGAGCAGCTGCATCGCGCTTGGCACCGAGAGCCCAGAAAGCAGGTCGTTCAGCACACCCCACGGCGCCGTGTAGAGCACCTCTGGATCGACTTGCTGTTGCACATCCCGCACCACCAGCGATCGCAGTCCACCGTCGAGCTTCACCGACTTGGTGCTTGCCATCAGCTTCACCAGCAGCGCCAACTGCATCAGCTGGACAGAGGCGTTCGACGATTTAGCGGTCAAACTTCCCGCATTTGCGAGCTGAGAGACCAGCGACGGCGGCACGGAAGGGTCCAGCGATGTGCTGGCGTGAAGGGTGACACCGCGCTTGTTCACCGCGTTGAAGTACTTCAACGCACGCTCCATGTCTCGTGACAGCGCACACCATGCCAAGACGGCGTGCACGGCTTGGTAGGGCAGGGCGACGCCAGTCGAAGAAGAAGAGGCTGCAGTGGTCGACTCCTGTGCTGCTTTCAACGGCGTTGCACCACCAGATGTTTCACGTTCCTGCGCGTCGACCCACTCGAGAAAGCGTCCCCACCACAGGTCCATTAGCCGCGGCGCCGGCTGCGCGTTGGCGAAGGTGGAGAAGAAGATCTCCCACGTCTCTCTGCGCACCGCTGCATTTTGCTGGGGTTGCGAGAGCGGAGTAGGCTGCGCCAAGGCGTGCCCCATGTAGGCACCCGCGAGATCGCCAACGAAGCCACGGCGAAGCTCCCTCACGGCACCTGCAACGATCTCAGGCGCCGCGGACGGCGCTGCAGCAGCCTGCTCCGCACCATCACCTTTGTTTCCCCCTTCAGCAGCACTACCAGTGACCGCCTCACGCTGCGCCTCAGACAAGGACCACAGCGACACAAAGAGCGCTTCGTAGAAGCTGGCAGTCGGCTCGAGCAGATCTGTGTTGCGCAGCGCATCAAGGACAAGGCGCAAGTCAGCGTCCTTGCTCAGCAGGCCGCTGCTCAGAAGGGCCGCATAGAAGCCGCGAACAGTGTCGAAGTACGCGGATCGTGAGTTGGGTTCGCTGGGCTGCGATGATGGAAGACCCTGTAGCACCAGCCACGCCACCTTCATCTTGCGCAGCGTGTCATGGCTGAGTGGAGGCAGCGTCCCATGCGCGTCGCTGGTGGAAGTGGTGTGTTGATGCAGCAGCCGGAAAATTAATTGCAACTCGTGCTGCAGCGGCGCCATCGACTCTCGCAGCAGGTGATCACGGTAGAGCACACGGCGGTCCATTGGCAGCCGCACGAAGTGCTGCACAAGGCGTGACTGGAGCTCGGGGACGCGACGGATAGCTGCCGCGAGGGCTGTGGAGTTTGTGGCAGCTTCCGACACATGATTGCTGTCATCTGCGGAGGTGTGGAGAGTGTCTCCTGGTGCGTCGGAGCACAACCGTCGCCCAGTCCACGCCGGAGCTAAGCACCACGATGCTGTGGCTAGCGAGTGTTCGCTGCCGCGCTTCCGGCGCCACGGAGCAGTGACAGAGGCGGTTGCGGCAGCTGCTGAGAGTGGAAGGCGGCAAGGGAGGAGGCACCGCATGCTCGCATCCCCAAGCCGGTAAATTCGTGAGAGGGACATCTCTGAGATGGAAAGCGCAGCAAAAAAAGGAGGAAGAGGGAAAGAGCGCTGAATTAGTCGTAGAGCCAATGAGATACATAGACATCGGTGAGCACCATTGAAAATGCAATTCTAGAAGAAGCCACCGCAAGTTCAGTTAAATTACCCAGAGGATCCACACACAGGTACAGGTGCAGTGGCATTGTTCATACCCCTCAGCATAAAAAGGCAATGAGCCTACCATTTCTGTCGCTTGTTTCGTACCCATTATTGTTCAGCAACAACAGAAGCGATAAACTGAGAAGCACAAGGGGGAAAAAAATATCATCACAGCAGCCAAAAACACACATACAAAAAAAAACAAAGGAGACAGCAGTGCTGCTCAGGCGTGAGTGGTGAGAGAGACGAACCAGTACACCACATCCTCCTTGCCCGGCTCTTCGGCGGTGCCGCGGTGCTCGCCTTTCCACACCTCCTTGCCGGACTCCTCTATGGCTGACAAAACCGCCTTCCGCTTCGCAGGCTTGCCGGAGCGGCCAGCAGCGTCTTTGGACGACACCTGCGGCTCCTCCACCCACACTGTACCCTCCTGCACCATGCGCTTCAGCGCCGCTCGTGCGCGGTGTGTCGGCCAGTGCAGCCCCTTCGCGATGTCCTCCTCCCGCACGGCGACGCACTGCTGCGCAAAGGAAAGCTGCACCGCGGCGTCGCGTGCGCCGTCGTCGCCGAGGTCGAAGGGGTGGGCACCGAGAGCGTACGCCGCACCCACACCGCTGCGGGACGCGACAGTAGAACTCGGTGACGACGAGGGAGGCGACGCTGTTGCTGTCGCTGCCTTCTCGCGCGCGGCAGCTGCAGAAGCGGTTGTCGCCGCCTCTTTCTTCGCCTTGGCGACCTGCTCTTTTTGCAGCGTCAGCACGTAGTTCAGCAGCAGCACGTGGTCGCCACCGCGTGCGCCGTCTGGGGTGGTTTGGATGTACGACACACCACCCAGCTTCACCACGTTGTAGCCAGCGCCGAGGACGGAGAGCTTAGAGAGCGCCGTGATGATGTCGGCCTCTGAAATTACGGTGCGCTTCTGCGCCGACTCCTCCTTACGACTGCTGCTGCTGCCGCCTCCGAGGTGAGGGTGGTGGCGGTTCTGCGGATTGCCACTTGTCAGCGTACTGGCGTCATACGCCTTCTGCACAAAGAACTGGACGCGCTGCAAGGGCACGTAGGCACCGCAGAACTTGCGCTCTTGCATGCAGGCCTCCACGGCACGGCCGGCCAGCTGGTAGTAGAAGTCGCCAAGACCCAACGCACCTGCAAAGACGTTCTTCTTGGAAGAGATGAGATCGACACCGAGGGAGTCTGCGAGTTGACGGAAGCGGGCACGCACCAAGGGGTCTTCTTTGATGTCAGACTTGTGGTCATGTGCCAACTTCTGCAGCTGCGTCTGCAGTTCCTCGAGCTGGTCTTCGATCTGGCCGACACGCTCAGCGGTGATTTGGGCACCCAGGTCCGCCATCTTCTGCTGCTGCTGCCGCTCCTGCAGCACGTGGCCCACACCAACACGACGCCGCATCTGAAAAAAAAGTCAACTGAAACGACGAAAGATGAGCGAATGCTTTTCGCCTCACAGACGCACTGTTTTACGAAAGAGAAAAAAAAAAGGTTGTAGATTGCTGTGAGAGAGGCAAGGGAGAAAGAGAAGGTGAGGAGAGAAGGTGTCGAGTCATGGCGTTGAGCAACCTAGTAGCGAAAAAAAGGCATAAAAAAAGACATTGGGCCACATGCTGACTGTAACGGTCATCTTTAAAGCGAAGAGTTTTTTTTCTCCAAATTCTCTTCCAATCTGCGCACAAAGCGCAGAACAAGGAGAGAGATCAAACTTTGTTTTTTCAGGTAACGAGATATACGGTGCGCATCTATGACGTGGGTGCGTTTATGTAAAATCACCGCACGCAGAAAAAGAAAGAAGCAACAGCTACAAAAGAAGGCAATCTTGTATGATGCAGGCGTGTTGCCATCACTCTCTGATTAGCGACCGGTGAAGGGTTTGAAGAGCCGCTGTCCGGTGGTGGCGTCGCGGGTGTCGGCGTGGAGCCGCATGAGATACAGTCGCCGGCGCCGGTCCTCCTCCAGCGCCATTAGACGGTCCTCGACGCGTCGGTGCGCAGACAGCACATCCGCCCTGTCCGCTCTCTCCGCCTCTTCTCGTGTGTCGGCAGTGCTGTAAAAGTCTACGCGAGCCAGCGTGGCTTCTTCAGCGGCGTGCTGAGGAGGCGAGAGCTGCACCTCCAGCGTCTCGCTCATCATCGTTGCATCACGCGTCGCGCTCTGCTGCGGCGTCGTCTGCTGGAGGTCTACAGGCAGAGACTGCACTGACGTAGTGTCCTCCTGTACCAGAGATGTCAGGCGTTGAGCCGAGCGCTTCGGCTCGACTTTCCGCGCTTCCGACGGTGCGACGGATAAAATGTCGCTCTCACTGCTACGGCGGCGTCGTTCCCTATTAATTTCCTGAGAACGACGGCGGGCAGATGGCGGGCGGGAGGGCGGCAGCTGCGCGTCCCTTCGATCTCTTACCCGTTGAGAAGACGATGCCGCGATTAAAGATGCGCACCGCGACGACTTCGACACCGCGTCTCCACAGGACTCCTCCGCCGCACTGTTCTTCGCGAGTGGACGCGCACTGAGTTCACGCAGCTTCTGCTGGCAAATACGCGCGCTGTTCGGCGCCACCATTGGATGGAAGGACGGATGCAGCTCCTCCTCCAGCCTCGCCGCCTCCTCTGCCTTGCGCTCTGTCAAAGCCTGCAAACGCAATAGCGTCGTTCGAGTCGGCAAGGGTGGGGTTGAGGGGGCACGCGCAGATGCACTGCGCAGACGAGGACGAGAGCCGGGGCGTTCAGCGACGTAGTCGGCCGCAGCCGCACGGCCCCTTCGCTGCGTCGTCGCATTTTCGGAGATCACGGCTGCTGCGTCGATGCTTTGCGTCAGCGGGTCGTAGCAGATGCGCGTCGACACGTTCCACCGCGGCGCCGCCGCTGCTGTCTCACATCTGTCCTCCTTCTCCCCCTGCGACGGCGGTTCGTGGCGCGACGAAGCGGTTGGGTACAGGCGAGCAACGACGTTGCGTTTGTGATGCACAGGACGCGGTGCGGCTGCCTCTCTGGAGGGGTCGCGGTACGTTGCGGCGGGTCCGACCACTGGATTCAGCAACACCGGTGCCGCTTTGGCGCTCTTCGTGTGGCGGGGCACCTGTTCGTCCCCGATTTCATCTCCGTCATGCATCTCCTCATACGCGGTGTCGCGCTCGTGATTAGCGGAAGAGGGAACGGTGGCGGCTGCCAAGCGCTGCGGCGTCCACCCTGGCAGCGGACGATGGGCAGCACCGGCGCTCAGCTGCAGCAGCTGCAGCCGCGACAACGATGTCGCACCGGTGGAGACGCGCGAGGTTGGTCCCTCGGAATCATGGGTGCGTGGTGAAACCATGGAGGAGAGAAGGCGCGCTATAGGCGACGCTGACGCGCGACGCGCTGGCCCGCCAACTGCCACTGCCTCCGTGAGAGGGGCGGAGAGCATGGTGCGGCGACCTCCAAGATCACCCTCTGTACCTGCAGGTGGAAGGAAGAGCGTCCGCTCCACCGAAGGCAGTCGCCTTTGCTGCTGTGGTCCTTCTTCCCCTCGTGCTGAGCCGCGTGCCGCCGTCGTCTGAACCGTTGGCAGCGACGAAAAAGATGACGGCGAGTTCGTTTCGAAGGGAGCAGCCGTGTTCTCCTCAACCATATTCGAGTTGGTTGATGCGAAGGAAGCTGCCGATGAGGAAGAGGTAGAGGAGCTCGTTTCTGCCCACATCTCCTTCACCACAGGGGAGTTGTCGAGAGCGTAGCCCACAGCGTTGCCGCCGCCGTGCTGCGTCGAAGAAAGGGCGGAAAAGGGATAGGCAGCGGTAGTTTCATCCTCCTCGGCAGCCAGAAATTCTTCCATGTAGGTGCGGGCAGGAGCGGGGCTGCGGTGAAAGCTATCATCTTGGCTGCTGTCGCTGCCCCTCACCCGCACCGATGTGGAGGCAGAGCTATCAGACGAGGGTAAAGCAGCGGCGCTGTGCTTCGTGCTGCTTCTCTCCCCTTCATTTGGTGCGTCGACGGGGCGGCGCGGCGATGGGGACACACCGAGGTAGTAGTTCAAAATAGACCGCACTGGCGAGGGCACGGCGTAGCTGCCTTGACTTGCAGATCCTGCAAGCGATGGCGACGCCTTCAAAGGTGTACGGACTGCTGGCGTGACGGCGACGGCATGGTTGGTGCGTGCAAAGGTGGTGCGACTGCGGTGTGCCGCTTGCTGCTTCGCTGGTGACACAGAAACGCGCTCAGAGGGCGATCTAGAGGCGGTGGTGGCCGTGAGAGGGTGCAGAGAGGTGTCGCCGTCGGAAAAGAAAGGCGAGGTGTTCTTCTCCACCGTTGCGGCGTCTGCGTGAGGCGCCGGCGCAGTGCGCTGCGGAGTGGTGTCGACGGCAAACATCCCGCCTATATTGCTGCCCACAGGAGGTGGTAAACGACGTTTGCGGAGCTCTAATAATAATAGTAGTAATAATAGTAATGTGTGCGTTCTAGCAGGAAAAAAAAGGGGGAAATGCCGATGAGGCGGCAGCGCTTGACTCCTTTTATGCTGTGGTGCTCTATGCCAACAAAACGACGAAGTACTGATGGGTTCTACGACGCGGTCTATAGTGAATGTTGCGAAGGGGTTGATTTTTTTTTGTAGTCGTCGTTGTCACGTACTGAGGCCTATAAAAAAAAAAGAGATGAGAAGATAGAGGGTTGCAGCGAGAGTGAGCAGAGGAGCACATAGAATTAAGGAATGAGGAGCAGCGTCGCAACTAAGGTACGAATCACATCCACGGAACAGCAGCAAGGCTTCACGGTGAAGGCATGTGCGCGTGCCTCACAGGCACAGCATTGCTGGCGCTTGAAACAACGCGCGCTAGAAAGAAGAGGTGCTGCAGAACAACACGCCGCGGAGCGTCTTTTTCCGCTTCCTTCAGACATGCGGAAAGGAGGAAACGTGCTGACATCAGCTGCACCGGATGAAGACAAACAAAGAGCTGAAAAAAAGTAAGGCGTTCCTTTTTTCCTTTGCTTCACGTCCATACACAAACTCAGTTTGTTGCGGAGGAAAGCAACTTGCTTTGTAGTTTCCCTGATGCCCTTTTTGCTTCCAGGCGTACCGATAATGCTGTTTTTTTTTTTGTTGTTCAGCTTTTTTTTTTTTCGTTCTCTGGTCCCTTTCGATATGTAACACAGACAAATTACAACTGCATAACAAGCTACGACAGGCCTGGCAATCGAACAGTAAATTAATCACAGAGAGAGAAATGGAAAAGAGGACTGAGTATACGCACCCGCGCCACAGAGCAAAATTCTCTGACAACAAATAGTATCAACAACAACACAAAGACCAAAAAAAAAAACACTAACGCTCAACTCTCCACAGCCACAGACGAAAAGAAAAGAAAAATACAAACGTGACTGCTTCGAGTTTTTTTACCTCTTTTTCAGCCTCGCACAACGTACATGTAGATCACCGCACGACCACAACAAGATGCAACAGAGAAGAGCGACATCTACTGCAACAAATAGACACACCAGAGAAAAAAAAAAAAGAGTCACGACCGCACACCTCTTTAGGATCGAACAGCACCGCCAGAGATGATACAGGCAACGCAGACAAACAACAACGCCAAAAAGAAGCAAACTTGCACACGCGTTTTCATTTGGCAACCAAGAGACGGCTGAATGAGCCTCACAGAGTCTGTCAGAACAGAAGAAAGACAATGGAAACACCGTCGCGTACCTGCAAGTGTCCATTCTCTGCTGTTTCTATCTGGACAACTTCTCTCTTTAGAGGCACAAACCAGAAAAAAAGAGCGGGGTACGCTGACTCTTTTTGTTCTCCGAGGTTGCAGGAGCTGGCAAAGCATCCGCACCAGCTGCTATTGCCTCTTCGATATTGCGCACACAGCTATGCTCAAACGCACAAACACACACACAGCATTCATTCGATACTTGATTTAGCTGCTTTAAAGAAAAAAAAAAGGGGAAAACAAAAAAGGAAAATTCAGTCTAGGATTGGATAGATTAACGGCGCTTACTTCGCCGCTGTCCCGCAGTTCTTCACCACAGCGCCGTTGGTGCAGATGCCCAGCAGGCGGTCCTTGTTCGCATCCTTCGCCTGGAACCACATCTTCACAGTGTTGAAGATGTCCGTCGTCTTGGCATCTCCAGCAATGGCATTCAGCTGCACGATGTCGCCCTTCGTGTAGGCAGCCACGAGCAGCGGGGCCTGGTTCTCGGCGTTGTCGCCGTCGCTGGTCACGATGATGAGCCAGTTCTCCGTCGTCTTGGCGGTGCGCATCGCCAGGGCCAGCGACACGCGACCGAGCGCAGCGTCCAGCAGGTTCACCTCACTGCGCTCCTGCGCGGCCTCCTCCAGAGCGCTCGCCGCCGCCGCCTGCACGCCGCTGCTCTGGAAATACAGCACATCCGCCGACGCGTTCATGGCCGTGGCAAAAGCGAGGGGGAACTCGTTCTGGTAGAGCTGCGCGCGGTCGTCGCACGTGATGAACTTGCGGTTGGCGTTGCAGTACGCCGACGCCTTCTCCGCCGGGCACGCGTCACCCGAGCACTCCGAGTCGAGCAGGCCGACCTGCGGGCAGGTGTCCGAGCCGGCCGTGCGCAGCGTCCAGGCCGACGGCGGTGCTGCCACCACCGTGCGCTTGTCCTGCGCCTTCACCCAGCCAAGAATCGACGTGGTGCCTGCAAGGTTTGTCCGCGTCTCGGAGACCGAGCCGGCCAACAAGTTTGCGAGGCGGTTGCTCGATGCAGCAGCCGTAGCATCGACGGCCGCGTAAGCGCCACCCATGCTGCTGAGGAGCCGGATGAAGGGGGCCTTGTTGCTGCTCATCGCGTGCTGCAGTGTCGTCGGGGAGAGGCCCTTGGCGACGAGGAGAAGCAGCTTCGGCTTGCCGGTGTCACCAACGGCCTCACGGGCTGAGTTGGAGACAACAGCGAGACATGCGAACAGAAAGAATACGACGGCGGTGATGAGCACGGTGCGGCGCAGCGCGCGGGCGTGCAGCGCCTCCTTCACCTCGGCGTTGGTGTGCGTGCCCGGCTCCTTGGGCGGTGGCGGGACCTTCTTCTTAAGAGACGGCATTGTGAGCTTTTTTTTTTTTCTGTATATTGGTTCGATAAGGCGACGGTGATTCCGTGTGCGTCAGGAGAAAAGGAGAGACTGGGAAAAAAAAATAAGACAGAAGGCGAGATCAAACCCTCGTTTCTTTGTAGCGCTGTGCTCTTCTTGGCTTTCTTGCTGTTGCTGTGCGTTGCCGTGGTAGTGGCGGTGTCAGAGGATAGGAGTTTTAAGAAGAGACACGAAACAGGAAGAAGGAGAAATAAAGTAGGAGTAGCGCATGCTTGGTGATGTAAAAAAAAAAAAACTTTCGTCTGTCACTCAGTAAGCAGGACGTAACGCATAACAAAACCGCCTGTTAGCCGAAGCTTGAATGGTCCACATGGGAGGATGTAAACAACTGTTGAAATGCGTTTCTTCATTTTTTTTGTTTGGCCAGCTGAAAGCAGGTTAAGCAGTTTTTTTTTAATTAGCTGAGTGAGTGTGTGCATGCTGAAACTTAGAAGTGACTTTGCACTTCACCGACATGAGAAAAGCACAAGGAGCTTCAGCAACGACAAGGAGCGGAAAGAGAACACCTCCACGGAAAGTGAAATGCGAGCAGGCTTTTTTTCCGTTTCCCCTCTCATTTCTCACGACAGCTTGTCCAGCACAAAGACGTAGGGGTAGAGGCCACCCATGTCCACCGGAAACGGCGGCCGCACGAGGCGAAAGGGACACTCCGTCCGCAGCGCCTCCAATGCCTCTGACATAAGGCGGAGCTCCAGCGTCAGCAGCACCGCGCGGCCCCCACAGCAGCGAGCTGGGTCGTCACCACTGCCATCACCGGTGCGTCGTGATCGCCGCCACCACACACTTTCTTCCGCGTAGCAGTCCTCTTCGGCGTCTGCTTTTCCTGCCGAGCGGAGCAGGCGGTGGCACTCACGGAGGAAGCGCGGGTAGAGCCGCGCGTTGGCGCGGTGTGAGCCGCAACGCACGCCGAAGGGCATGTCAGAGACGATGCACTCCACTGTACCGCCGCGCACCGGTATACGCATCGCGTTGCAGCGCAGCACTGAAAAGGGACAGCCGACGTGGGGCACCACCTTAGCACCACCGACCGACGTCGAGAGTGGAGGCGAAGCTGTGGTACCAGCTGACACATCTGGCGGCCCGCGAATGCCATTGCACAACAACGCGCGGAGACCATCGGCGCCACACGTCAGATATGTGCCATGCCGCACAACATCGGCCACACGCTCCTCCACCGCGCAGCGCCACGCCGCCACACCCTTCTCCGCTGCATCCCACGCGTGTCTGTCAGTCCCCTGTCTCGTCTGGGCTCCATAGCCGTAGAGCGCGGCCACCCATGTCAGGTAGTCGCCCCGCGTGTTGCGCAGCGTGCGCCGCACATCCGCATGCTCTAGCTCGCTGCCCATGATCGAGCCTCCTACGCCGGCCGCCCCCATAGGCAGGTTCTCGAGCACCTGCACCCACCCTTCCAGCAGCGTCGTGCCGCTCCCGCAGAATGGATCGAGCATCAGGATGGGACTGAGTGAAGTACTAGCCGCCACCTCACTCACACCGGCGTAGGTGCAGAGGGCAGCCGCCAAGGACGACCGCATCGCACACGCGCCTTTCGACCAGCGAATCTCCTGCCGATCCGACGACACCCGCGGCACGAGTCCCTTCACGTCACCCAGCGTGATCGCATCGCGACGCAGCGCACCGCTAATGTTCTGCCGCAGCAGCTCCGCCGCGTACTGAAAAGTGACGTCGATGTCGAAGCCGCAGCGCGGCGGCGCGGGCGGGCTCAGCGTGACGGCCGCCGTCAGCCACGTATCGTTGTCCTGCAGGAGGAAGAACTCAACGTTGTGGTAGAGCATGCTCACCTCCCAGTTGTCAATGCTGTACCGCTCCCAGAGCGCGTCACCGGCGGCGGCGGCCAGCTCCACGGACTTCAGCGACCCACGACTCTCCTCCATCACGCGACGCTCGCAGTTCACACGAAAGGCGACACCATCGTCGTGGAGAGAGTGGAAATAGTGCGGGCCCCACAGCTGAGTAGCTTTTGGCAGCGCTGCTCCTTCCTGCACTTCACGCAGGCGGCCCCACGTCGCGCGTACAGCGCTCAAGACGTGCAGGACGCTGTGCTGTGTGTGGGAAGCCTCAGTGGTGATCACAGTGCGCAGAGAAGCCAGCATCTCTTCATTGGTGCGGCCAGCAATAGGGAGGGACCAGAGGTGAAGCGAGAAGCGCTCGATGACGCGCAGGCAGCAGGCGGCGGCGAGAAACAGACACAGGCGATTCTCTGCTGCTCTTGTCGACTCATTTCCTTCGTCACCCGCGCAATGTCGGACACGAAAAAGAAGAAGGCCTTTAGGAGTTGCTGCGTTGGTGGCGCCAACGGCTGCAGCGGAGGAGGATGGCGACGATGAACCAGCGCGCAGGACTGCTGGGTCGTTGTACGCAAAGCAATCGAGCCGCAGCTGATAGCGGATGGCGAGGCGAGAGAGTGCTGAGAGCACCACGTCTTCAATGCCGGCGGGAAAGAACGCAGCGTACACCACCGGTTCCCAGGCGGCCAGCAGCGGTCCCTCCTCGGTGGCGCTCATCGTGGATGTCATGCGTTCTTACCTTGTCAAGGTGGCAACAACACACACGTAATACAGCGGAAATGACGCAGTTTATTAAAGAGAAAATAGAAGCACGTGATAATAGAGAGTCAGACTAAGAGAAAGTGGTGAAGAAAGAAAGAAAAAAACCATATCGGTTGAGCGCTGACAGCACATGATCGACAGAGCACGTCAGCTCTTGTCTAGAGCAGCGTTGGACGGCAACGAAGTGGCGTAACAGAGACACCTTCGCGAATGACGCGGGCGTGGCATCACGCGTTAGAGAGCTATTGCCAGCGCCAGAGCAGCTTCCAGATCAAGCGCATAGTCAGCGAGCAACTTCACTTTATTATTTTTGTTGTTGTTGTTAAGCAGAAAGAACGCTGGCCAGTCAGTTGAAGAGTACAAAATCAGCAAACAATACCTTCTCATGAAATCATGCACAAACACACCTAGGCACACACTCACACATACAATACATACACGCGAGGCATCGGGTGAAACAGGAAGCAGAAAGATCTCCATCAAAACGGAGCTCGCGTGACCTCCACATTAACAAACAGGGGGAATTACGAAATATGCAATGGATTGAAAGGAGAGGGGGAAAAAAGGTAAAATCTTGCCAACACAGTGTCCACCAACAACAGCACACACACACACACTTGCTCTGCTTGTCTTGTCATCACTTACAGACCTGTGTGAGCTGCAAAATCGGAATGCTATTGTGTGTGCCTGCTGCGTCAAGAGAAAAAAACGATTCGTCTGAGTCTCGCAGGCGTAGGCGCCATGGCTCATATCATGGATTTGGTCAGCGTTCAACACTCTGCTCTCCTAAAAAAAAAAAAAAGGGAGAGAGAGAGAGAACTATGTTCTCCATCTTAACGCTTCGACGTGCGTCGCAGAGCTTCACCCGCGTCTCTGACACAACGTATATGTAGTAAAAAAAAAAAGCAAGCCACATCAATACATGCCCTCCGTGGAAGGAGGGAGGATAAGACGAACGCGGAACAGCAGCAAAATGATTAAATAAATAAAGGCGACACTTTACACGATGAATGAAGAACGGAGCTACACCCCTCTGTGGAGGCGCAAAAAAAAAAAAAGGTGCTGCTGAGATGAGCAGGCGTGGCTCCTAGAAGTAAGGAGTAGAGATGCGATCCGCTTTCGTTGAAGCTGATCGCGCCTCGATGATGTCCCACCCCACCTCAGATCCGTCCACCCGCCGCTCCGCGCACCGGAAAAAAGAAATTGCACTTTCGAATTCCTCACAACAAATTTCTGGAATACGACATATACACACACACACATTAGCAGAATATGAAATGCCTCAACAGTCGCCGCACCAACGGCAATACATTCCCTCTTCCTTTCCAGACAAGCACAACTCACTTTGCCTTTTTGGCCTTGGCGGCCTCCTTCTGCTCCTGCAGCTCGTAGGAAGCAAGGTGCGCCTTAAAGTCCACCTTTGCGTGCATAAAGTAGTGCGCGCTGTCATACTGCTTGTGCAGCGCATTCAGAATCGTCTCGGCGGCGTCGCGGCTCTCGTCGCGGTAGGCAATGTAGGCCTTCTCGTACAGCACAAAGGCCTGGGCGTAGGATAGCGTCCACTGGCGATCCTTGTACTGCGGAGTGTCGCGGATGGCCTCGATGACGTCCTTGGCGGCGTCGCGATCAGACCTGGACTCGCTGTTCGCCAGCAGCAGCGCCTTGCAGAAGCAGAGGCACAGCACGCGGTAGTTTGCCGGCAGCGCGGCGTAGCGCTTCGGGTCGGCGGGAGGGACATTGTCTGATGCCGACTTCGTCGCGCTTTGCGTGCCAGATGTGGCCTTGCGCAGCCGGGCCACAAGATCACCCAGCTCCGTGTCCTCCTCCACATGCTCTAGCAGCAGCGACTTGTTGATACTGGCCAGCATCTGGTCTTTCCGGTCCTCTGGAATCTGGTGAGCAATGCCAATAAGCAGAATCATCTCGTAGACGGGAAGAGGTACGGTGTTGCGCAGATGCAGACCTGCCGGCATGGGCTCCAGCGTGTCCTCCAGCTTCTTCTTCCCGGCGTACTTGGCGACGTCGACGCCGTAGAGCTCAAGAATCTCCTCCATCCGCTTCACCACAAACTGGTCGTGGTGGTTCGGCTTGCCACCGAGCGTCACGGGCTTGCGCTGCGCAGCTTCCCAGTAGAGCTCCGATATGGTGCTCCGCACCGCATCCCGCGAGCTGACGTCGCAGAAGCTGATCTTCAGGTCCTCCATCTTTACCACACCCACAATCTCCTCCAGCTCCTCCAGCTTGAAGTCCACCTCGCCCTCCGGGTTGCTGATGCCCTCCGCCCACTCCTGCTCCAGCATTTCCAGACACGACGCCTGTGTGTACTGGTAGTACGCGTTGGCCCACTTGGAGGTCTTGGAGAGCACCTCGAGGCAGCGACTCGCACGCTTCCACTGATGCATGACGGCGTAGTTGAACCACTGGTCATAGACGACAAAGTCGCGCAGCTGCGGCATCGTGGAGAGCAGCTGCGGGTTGCTCGCCACCTCCAGGCAGTTGTTCAGCTTCGTCACGCTCAGTTCCACGTTTCGAGTAAGACGCTCAATGCGGCCGTCCAGCCAGAGGTGCAGAAGGGACTGGCGCATCGTTGGCTTCTTCAGCGCCTCCTGCCGCACCTCATGCGCGACGGGGAGGTACGACTCGCGCAGAAAGGCCGAAATGGACGGCAGGAAGCCGTAGAGGGCGAGCAACAGCGCGCTGGAGAAGGGAGAGAGGAGGCTGTCGCTCATGAAGCACTGCCGCACAAGGCGCAGGCCGTACTGTCGGTTGCCCTCGACGCCAATAAAGCGCAGCATCGACCGCGCCTGGCTCGGCAAGAGGGAGACGACGAGGTTGATGGCACCCAGCCCGAACTCGACGCAGTGCACGGAGTTGCGGTCGACGCCGAGGGTATCCAGCGCGGCGCTCATCTCCAGCGAGGCGTCCTTCTCCTTGAAGGTGTTCGGCGACGTCACGGGCGACTCGGCGCCGTCCAGCGCAACGGCCTTGCTTCCGAACTTGTCCTTGTAGCGCTGCTCCAGCTCTGCGTAGAGGCTCTTGTAGTTGCTGCTCGCCTTGTTCAGCGCGATGCCGGCCTTCAGGATGGAGGAGACGGACTGCTGCAGCACCAACACGAAGCACCGCAGGGCTTGGCTCTCCGCGTGGATCGTCTTTGCACGGAACTCTGCCGGTGTCAGTTGGGTGTCCTTGGCACTTTTGCGAAGCTGGAACATGCGAGACAGACCTTGCGACATCATACCCTTGTTGTTCGTCATCACCTGCATCGCCAGCGCGCTCGACTTGGTTAGCAGGCCCAGCGCAATATCCGCCTGGCCCTGCTCCATCGACAGCGCACACCGCACAAAGGCAATGAGACCGGCACCGGTCACGGCGAGGGGGTCCTCGGCCATGTGCGCTCGCAGCGCCGTCTCGCAGTCCTGGATGCGATTTTCAAAGAAAGAGTTGATAGCGTAGGCGATGGGCTCATCCATTCGCTTAATGTCATCAGATGTCAGCGCACGCAGCCGGCTCACCTCGCCGTTGCTGAGGCTCGACACCTTCGCATCGATCTCCGCCTCGTCGTCTTCGACCTCCAGCTTGTGCCGCACCTCGTCGGTGTCGTGGTGCTCCGAGGAGTCATCCGCCATCGGGTCGGCGTGGTGGTGATGCGACGACGCCCCCTCCGACGCCGGCTTCTTCGTCTTCTTCGACTTATGCGGCATCTTTTTTTTTCCGAAGACTTTTGGAACGCAATAAGCGTGTGACTGTGTTTTTGTGGTTTAGACAGCTAAGAAAAACCAGAAAGGATTAGTGAACAACGAAAGAAATCAAGAGCGGGTTGATTATGATTCAAATCGCCGTCCGGGAAAAAAAAAGAGAAACAAACGTGGAGGCGGTGCGAAGGAATTTTTAAGACCAAGAAAAAGAAGGAGCAAAGTCTTTTTTTATTTTTTTTTTTTTGCGGAGTTTGGTCGCCTGCGTGGCAGATGGGGATTCACAGTATTGGTAAGGAAAAAAAAAAAGACGGCGGAGAAGAGAAGAGTGGTGTCAGTGTGGAGAGTATCTCTTCGGTGGAAATTAACGACAGGGCGTCGAGAAAAAGAGATGGCGTAGGGAAAAGGTGAAATATCATGAAAGGTTCTCTGAACATACAAGAACCGTCACTGCTAATCCGTGTGAGTGTGATGATGCGTCTCACGCACAGAGCTCTCTGCGATCTGGCGCCTTATAATTGCTAGAAAAAAAAAAGATGGGCTTCGAAAGCCACCAGTGAAGTTTTTTTTTTGTTCTATGTGCTGCTTCTCACTAGTTGTCAGACTCCTCGCAGAGGCTCACCACAGAGAGCATGACAGACGACGCTGTTGCCCGTTCTTCCTTTTCCACTCCTTTTTATTTGTAGTAAGTGAAACCAACAGCAACAGCAAGCGCCACACAATGGGAGCATATACCCGAAGCTTGAGCGGGGCATTGACGTTGGTGGAGCGTGTTCTCTGGGGAAAGTAAACAAAAAAGTTTACCGATACGAAGCGGTGATGAAGCGCGCTGCGTGGATACTTTTGTTTATTATTTTTGTTGGTTTGTAAGAGGGAGAAATTAAAGAGACGTCATTGATGAACTCAAGCGGGTCAACCACGAAGACGGGCGTAAAGAGAAAAGCAAGGAGGAGACACAAGTAGGACAGCCAACATGTAACGAGATCAAAGAACGGCGATCAGACACAAAACGGAAAAAGAAAGGGGTCTTCCTCTCTTGAAAACGAAAGAGTTTTTTCCTACTGACGTCCCATCTTCTGCAGGATGAGGCAAAAACACAGAGAAAAAGAAAAGAGAGAAAGAGACGTACACGTTTCTGTTCATTAACTGCGAAACGCGCCACTCCGCCACTACACACACCAGCATGCGGCCAAATACCCCACATCGTCGCATACAGCAAAGCATCATCATCACCATCATCAGGAGAAGAAAGTAAGGTGTATTGGGACTAAACAGCACAAGAGAGAAGAACAGCGACAGCGAGAGGAAGTCGCTGGAGAAAGGGAAGAGAGAGCGTAAACAAAAAAAAAAAGAGAACGAAAAACAAAAAAAAATGAGCGTGAAACCATCGAGTTCTCTGCACAACCAAACGTACGGTGCGCAATGGCGGAGAAGAGCATCAACAAGAAAGAAACGATAATCAGGCGACAAACAAGGCACATCGTTGTGAGGAGAAGAGAAAATACGAATGGAGAGGCAACAGAACACTACGAACAACTATCTAATAGTAGAGCTGCAGCTTTCCTACTGCTTCTTCAGCGCACTCAGCTCTGTCTCGAGGACTCGCACGGTGTTCTGCAGCCGCTCAATCACGCTGCGCTGCTCCAACACTTGCTGCCGCAGGTGCGACTGATCCCGCTGGCCTTCTTGCACGAGCTTAAAGAGCTCCCGCATGTGCCGCGTCATGGCGTTGTTGTCACTCACGTAATCGCCAACGTCGTCCTCGGTCATGTTGAAGACGCTCTCGTTCTGCCCTTCACGCGAATCGTTCGTGCTGCTCTTGCCACGTCCGGCATCCACCTCCTCCTCCTCGTCCTCGTCCACGTTGTCCACGCCAACGTCTTCGTCGTCGACATCGAGGTTGCTCGCGTCAACCTGCTCCGATGCGGTGAAGCGGCGGCTGGGGTACTCGCCCTCGTGGCCGCCACGCCGGTCGCCCGGCTCCGTCGGCGGCACCTCCACCAGCGTGCTGTGGAAGGACATCCCTGCTGTAGCGTTCAGCTCGCTCTCTTTCAGTGTGGCACCCAGCGAGCCCATCGCGACGGGGCTCTGCATGTCGGCGAGGCTGCGCATCGGACTGCCCGCCTCAAGCTGCTTCGACCGCGTCTCCGTCGCCGCCGGCTCGACACGCATGCTGGCCGACGGGTTCGAGTTCGTCTGCGTCATGACACGCACCATCGAGCCGAGCCCTGCCAACACCTCCGGCCGCAGCGGCGTCTCGCCGCTCTCCAGCTGGTGCCGCAGCTGGCGCAGGTTCTCTTTGGACAGCGCGTGTGGGTTCTCGTCACCGTTGGGGTGGACAAACTGGCTGGCGTCGCGGCCGCGTGTCGAGGCGGTGCTCCACATATCGTCCATCGCGTCGCCGACGGAGAACTGCTTCATCGACCGGTTGCGATTCGGCGAGATGGCCTCGGAGTACGACTGGGTGTCCATCTCGCTCGGGTCGATGGCCACGCTCGGGGCGGGCTCCTCCGCTGCAGTCGCCATCGTCGCCATCGTCGACCCGTCGCGCTCGTGCACGATTGGGGGGATGTTTGTCACGACGTTCTCGACAAAGAGCGGCGCCGGGCCGCGGCTTAGCTCGTGCAGGTGCTGGTCGAGGTTTGCGGTGCTAAGGGGGTCGGCGTGGCGCCGTGTCGGGCTCCCGACCTGCGCATCAACGCTCGCCCGCTCCACGTTCCACGCGTTGCCCTCCAGCGACGCCTCGCCGCCATGCAGGCTTGCGTTGCTGCACAAGGTGTTCGAGTCGATGGCGTCGCTGCCGAGGTCGCCGGCGTCCTGCGTGCGGCCAGCCGCCGTCACGACCGACACGTCACCGCGCTCTTTCTGTTCGGCGACCCTTTTCCGTGCACCGGCGGCTGTGGCATCGGGGGCGTAGGTGACGTACTCGTCTGTTGGGATGACATCCGCGCGCAGCGGCAGGTTGCCTCTCTCAACCTCCGCGGAGAACCCGTGCAGGTTTTTAGGGTTGAGGGGAAGCTGCTTGGGTGGTTCGGCAAAGGTGCGCTGCTCTGCCGACTCGAGCGAGGGGCTCACGCGGGCCGAGGTGCGGTTCTTCGAGTCGGAGCGCGGCGACTGCGTTTCCATGCGGCCCAGCGGACTACTCGTCCCAACCGTGGCGTCGCTCAGCTCGTCGTACTCGTCAAAGGTGGAGTCGGCTCGTACGTTCGCAGCACTGTCGCGTGAGTCGGACACGAAGCGCGACCGTGCCTCCATCGGTTGTGCGATGAGTCGACGGTTTCCGTTGGCGCGGCAGGAGGCGCAAAAAGAAAAAAGAAGTGCTGTTTTTGCTGCTTTCTACCTTCAAAGGCCTGACTAGCAGCCGAGAAGAAAAAAGTAAAAAGAAGTAACGCCGCCACGTGACACAAGATTTCTTAGGGGCTCGTACTTCAGAATGACCAATGTCAGTGTGTCCGTATGTGGTTGTGCGTGTGTATAAGAGGGAAAAAAGGAAAGTTGTCAAGAAGGCTCGGTCTTTTGGTACGTCGTTGGTCTGCAGATGACGGCGAATGCTAACGTAGCAATTAGAGCGTTCTGCTGCTTGGGCAAAGGATCTGTTGGTGATGTTTTTTCTCAAGAGAAACCTCCACAAATGCGCAGTAGGAAGAAGAACGCACGTCGCGAGTCAGCTGAGCTGCAACAGCGCGATTGAAAAGCCGATGATAACCAGTCAATAAAAATACGAAGAAGAAATAAGAGAGAGCAAATACAAAGGGAAGAAAAGAAAGAAAGCTACGCGTGGCACTGCGGACAGAAAGTGAACAGAGAAAAAACGTGAGGCCGTCTTTTATTCTTTGGTTCTGCGCGTATCGGTTTGGAGTGAAAAAAAAATGTTTCGAGGTTTGTGCTACTTGTCTCTGATGCTGGCAGACTAGCAGAAAAAGACGTTTTGAGTGAAGAGGGGAGACGTAGCCGTTCCACGCAGTATTGCAGGGGAGGAGGGAGTTGAGCAAGAGGAAGAGGCAAGCAAGAGTAGGGAGGAAAGTATAGAAATGAAAAAGGAAATTCAAGCTTTCACTTTTTCAGAAGAAATGGAAGGTCTTTCTATCGCCATCATTTAACAGTCGTGTCAGCGACTAAAGCACAAAAGAGTTGCCAGGGCACAGAACAGCATTTTAGTGCTCGACGAATCGTTTGCTGCTCTGCATTTTTTCTGTTGATTGTTGCCCGCCTGCTTGTTTAAGCCCTCTTTTTCAGGAACGGCAACAAATGGAACGCCGTGACTCACACTCGACCACCTTTCCAACGAAGAGGCACGCATCAAGCGTAGTCTATTTCGTTCCTTGCTTGTTTGTGTCGAGGATGATTGTTCTTTTTCTCCTTCTCTTATAAAGAGCTGCTCCTTTTTTTTTTCCCTTGCGTATTTGATGTTTTACCTTTTCCGTTAGTGCATAGAGAAGAGAGAGAGAGAAAGAAAGAGCGACGTGGTCTCGCTCACGACAAGAAGATACAAGTAATAGAAAAAAACAATTTTGTACATCTTTATTTTTTTTTGTGCGCTGTTCGTCGTGATAACATTTAAAAAGGAGAGAAAAAAAAAAGTAGAGAACGTTTCCTTTGAGATAGTCCGGTCCTCCCTGGCTGGGGAGTCTACGTCGCACTCGCACCACGTGTGCGTAATGGATCAGTTTTAAAAAAAATGGAAGTGGTCGGAAGAATAGAGAATTAAGTAAGAACGGAGAGAAATGAAAAAAAGGAAAGGGGGGTGGCAGTACAGAAGAAGAGCGAAACACATAAAGCATGTGACTGAAGATAAAGAGAGAAGTGAAGGGGAAGAGAGGGAATAAACCAGCGCTCACAGACGTACAGGTGGACAAGGTGGAAGTGGAAAAGAAACGACCATGACAATTACCCACTTCAACGCCTGCTTGTGTCGATATGAAAGCGTCTGATATCCCTCTCTTCCTCCTTCTTCCACTTTCCCGCGTCTCCTCAGAGCTGCTTCGCGGTGGTGCCGCGGTTGTCCAGCGTGGACTGGCGGCGGTCCACCACACCAGCCAGCGAGCCGGCGTTGCGGTCCACATTCGTCGGGCCACCCTGCTTCGCGGCACCGGTGTAGCTGCTCTTGTCGTCGTGGAAGCGCACCGCCTCGGCCTTTGTCCCGCTCGACTTGGGGGCCCCATTGGCGATCATCTCCTCAATCTGCTCGTTCGTCTTCTTCATCTTGGCGGCGATCTCTGGGATGGCCTTGTCCTTGAAGTCATGGAAGGTGATCTTGCGAGCGTCCTTCGCCTTGACCTTGCTGAAGAGGAGATCGGCGTCGGTGGAGGTGAAGGTCTTGCCGATGATCTTGCACTCCTTCAGCATCTTGGAGAAGTGGGAGTTGTCCATGTCCTTGGACGCGGCGGAGCCGAAGGAGGCGAAGGCCTCGAAGTTCTCCTGCAGCTGAGAGGCGGACATCGTGGAAGCTGGATAGATGGGAGAAAAGGGCTTGAGTTAGAGTAGAGAGTGAGATGGATACTGCAGCTGGGAGGAGCAACGGTAAGACAGGTACTAGAGGGAACCTTGTAGATTGAGGTTTGGGTAAATGATGTACGAAGAGGCAACAATGAATGGAAGAGGGGAAGAAAAAAGAGCACGCGAGAGAGAAAGAAAGAAAGAAGTGTTATGAGTGAGAAGAGCACCGAGAAACTTGTACAGAGGCTTGGTGAAGCGTTGTGCAACAGCTCAATACCAGAAACATAGTCAATTTAAAGCATTGGAAAGAGTTGTATTGACGGTTATAAGTGCGCTGTTTGCCAATAGGAGGTTCCAAGAGAAGCAGGGACAGACAAGAATGAAAAGCATTTGTCTGCAGTACTATACATCACTCCCCACCACAAAAAAAAAAAAAAAAATAAAAAAAATAAAAACAATTTATTCCCTAAATTTAAACCCAAGGTGGTGTCTTTTTTTTTTTTTTTTATTTAAATTAATTTTTTTTTTTTTTTTTTTGTTTTTTTTTTTTTTTTTTTTTTTTTTTTTTTTTTTTTTTTTTTTTTTTTTTTTTTTTGCGTGCGCCCCCCTTTCCTTTTTTTTTTTTTTTTTTTTTTTTTTTTTTTTTTTTTTGGGGGTGTTTTTGTTGGTTTTTTTTTTTTATTTTTTTCCGGAGGGAGGGGGGGGTGCGGGCCCCCCCCCTTCCCCCCCCGCCTTTTTTTTTTTTTCCCCCATTAAACCCCCCCCCTTTTTTTTTTTTTAAATTTTTTTCTTTTTTTTTTTTTTTCCTTTTTCCCTTCCTGTTTTTGGGAGGAAAAGGGGGAGACCACTGTGGGGTAGTTGCTGATGTCTCGCACAGCGCGGTGGACCTGCTGGTACAGCTCCTGCTGTCGCTGCTGCAAGGCACGCAGTCGGGCCGCGCGGTCGCTGCGCTGCTGCTCAAAGCCGGCCCGCTCTTCTTGCTGTCCGCCGAAGGCGAGAGAACCAAAGAGACCGGGGGCGAGCAGCGAGACCGGCACAAAGTCCGGCACGACGCTCTTGGGCATCTTCGCCACCGTCACGCGCATGTCTTCGAGCGCAGCGGTGGTCTGGGCCGCCTCAGGTGCGGAAGCGCGGATGGGCAACACGCGTGGCACCACAGGTGGCCGGCCATTGCGCAGCGGTTCGTAGTAGTCCTCGTAGCTTTGCGTCTTGGAGGGGGCACGGTAGTGCTGCTCGTACTCCTTGAGCCGCCGTGCGAGAACGTGGTGCTTTCTCTTCTTCTTCTGCGACTTCTTCTTACGCGGCCCTTGCGAGTTCAATGAGCCGTGTACTTTAGTCGGTGCCGGAGGTGATGAAGAGGAGGTAGCGCCGCCTTCCTGCGGTTGCCTCTTGGCTGCTGCACGAGCGCTGCTCGTCGCTGCTGGTGCGGTGCGTGGCAGCGACTTGACGACGTGAGGCAGCTCCTCCCTCGACGTGGATGGGCCGACAGGAATGGCGCGGACAGCCTCCACGGCAGGCCGAGGCGGAGGGTCCAGGGATATCGGCGGCCGTGCGGTGGAACGGGGCGACTGCCCTGCTGTTCTCTCTGAAGGCGGCGGCGAGGGTGACGGTGCTCCTCCGCCGTCTCCTCGGTAGCCGCCACCACTCGCTCGCAACGCCGCCGCCGCCTTCGCGGCCGCCTCTGCCGTCTCCAGCGCCTCGCGCGTCGTTGTGCTGTCCAGCGACCCTTCGCCACCCTCCTCCGCTTCATCCTTTTCAGTGTCGTTTTGGTCGTCTTGCAGGACGATGGACTCCAGCACCGACAGCCGCTCCCGCAGTGCGAGGTTTTCAGCGTTCAGATCTGCCTCTCGCCGCTCCGACCCATCCTGAGCGTCACGCACGGCGTCGTACGACTCGCGCAGCTCCGCGTTCACCTGCATCATGTTCTTCAGCATGTCGCAGGCAGCGATGAGGGAGTCGGCAAGTTGCTCTGCCTCACGCGCCGCCACCGCTGTCTCCGTGGAAGGCGAGCTCGTGAGCGCACGCGATTCACCATTGGCTTCAGTGCGCACCGGCGGCGGCACGTCACCGCCGCATCGTGCACAGAGACGCCCTTGCGTTACGTCCGGGTCTCCCAGCGACCGTGCTGCCATCTCGCGGTAGCAGTTCAGCTCCGCCTTCAGCTGCGCCACCTCCTCTCGCAGCTGGCGGATGAGCGTCGTCGTGGCGTCCTCGTTGACGTGCGGGGCGTTGCGGATGTTCTTCGCCCTGCCGGCGTACAGCAGCGTCGACGTCGTCTCCTCCACGTAGCGGTCAGAAGGGCTGATGCAGGCGATCATTGTGGTGAGCGAGTTGCCACCAAGAGCGTGCTTCAGCAACATCGTCAGCTTACTGTCTCGATACGGGATGTGCCCGCCGCCGCCGTAAGCCGGCCCACGGGTGCGTCCACCCATTGCACCACCCCCGCGTCTTCGTGTCTTTGCCGCTGCCGCGTTGCTGCTGTGGCTGTGGCTGCTCAGCGCCATGATGACCTTTCCTAGCGCGAGGAGAGACGTGTTAATGTCGATCGACTCCTTCACCAGCTTCGCTGACGGGTTGCTCGACAGCAGCCCAATCTTCTCCGACCCGGCAAGATCGACGAGCGAGAGCTCCGAGCGACTGCGCAGCTCTCCGTTCTTGCGCGAGCGGCACTCCACGTAGATTGTGAAGACGCAGTGCGAGCGGGAGGACTGGTGGTTCATCATGTGGCTGCTCACCACCTTCTGCTGAATGCCAGAGAAGAGCATCTCGCGCATCTCGTCCGGCGAGGTGCAGGTGCAGATGAACAGGTTCTCCACCTTGAAGACGTCACCCTTGTGCCACCGCACACGTAGCCCCGCGTCATCAAAGCGGCGCTTCACCGCGGCGGCGCCATTGCGACGCCCAGTGTCCTCATGTGTTGTTGTTGTGGCATCGCCTCCGCCTTGTGGGTCTGGCGAAGCACCAGTGGTGCGCAGGAGGTCGGTGATCTTCTCATTGTAGATCTGGTAGTAGCTGCAACGAAACGTGTACTCCACGCCGTCGTGGCCGTCGCTCGCCCCCTCGTCGTCCGTCTCACCTGCCGCGCCTTGTCGCGCACGGGCGTGGTCGAAGAGGAGCTGGATGATGCGGGGCATGATGCCGTGCTGCTCAACGGGTGTCCCTTCCGGGTCCGGAACCATCGCCGTCACCCCTTTGGTGCGGCTCGACGCCACGTAGCGTAGGCCATCCATCGTGAAGGTTTTGCCACTGCCCGTCTGACCGTAGGCGAAGACGGTGGCGTGGAAGCCGTCCAGGACGTGGTCCACGAGCGGCGCCACCTCGGCAAACGCAGACGCCTGATCCGCATCAGGCGTCAGCACGCGGTCAAAGCGGTAAGACCGCCCGGCTGATGGGTTGTTCTTCTCGCACACCAACACCTCGTCGCCGTGGGTGTGTACGCGGTTGTCGGTGTGGTCGCCCTCGACGTCCTTCTGCAGCGGGCGGCAGCGAATGACAACGCGGATACGTCCAAAGAAGGAGGCGCCGCTGCGGCTTGAGGAGGTTGGGTCGCGGTGGCCGCCGTGCGGTGGGGCAGCTTGCGATGGTCCGACGTGCTGTGGTGCCTTCCACACCACTTGTTTTTCCTCCGCAGCGTTCATCCTCAAAGGCGGCGGAGAGTCCTCGGCGTCGCTGCGATCGCTGTGTTGCATTTTTTTTTTGGGGAGGAAGCTGAATTGGTGAGCTCGTCTCTATCTATCTACAGAAATGGTGTCGATGTAGTAGTGTATGTGATGTAGTGTAGGTAATATAGCACGTAACGAGAATAATCCACAACGTTCCTCTCTTCGTGCGCGGTTGCGTGTGCCCCCTTTTTTTTGGTGACGCTGTGGCATCAAGCACCGACAAAAAAGGAAAAAATAGTGAGATGGAAGGCAGCAGTAAGCGAAGAAAACAGCGTTGAAGCAGAGGGAGCTGTGAGAGCAACTGTGTTGCGACCAGCTGTATCTTCGCGGTGCCACATCAGACCTTTTTCTTAAACAACAGCTTTGTCGAATACATGAAAGGCGTGCCGAGAAGACATTCCGCTGTCAAAGTCACCAACTAACCCATGAACATCTTTTTTTTTTTGTGTGTTAGAGAACGGTTATGTGAAGACAGCTAGTTGGTCCACAGAGCTAGCACTTTGGCCATGCCACAAATAGCGAAAGGTAAACAAACAAACAAAGAAACAACATTAACTCCGCCGTGGCCGCGGCTGCACTAGTGCCGATGTGAAGTCTTCTTCTTCTTCTCAAAAGGGTCTGGTGCACGCTTGCTCGTCTTTGCATCCATGTATGTCTTGAGTTTTTTGGTGGGCTTCAGCTGCGCATCCAACATCCCGCTGCGCTGCATGTCTGCTACTATCGACGGATTCTGCTCCACATCGCGAGCCAGCTGCCGGGCGTGATTAAAGCGCCGCTGCTTCACCGGCGCAGGCGTGTAGTCCTCCATTTGGAAGTGCTGCACCGCCGGATTCGAGAAGAACTCGCGCTTGGCGTACGCCGTGTCGGGGTTCTCGGATTGCATCTCGTAGTGCTGCCGCACCGCGTACTGCGGGTCAAGCCCGTACAGCTCCGGCTCCTTCGTCTGCCGCTCCACGTCCGTCGGTGACACCTGGTTCAGCTCTTCGTCCACTACGCGATTGTTGAAGTCTACCGACAGCGCCTCCGCTGTTTCCCGCACCACCTTCGCGTCAAGCTTGTCGCACACCGTGTACACCCAGCCCACGTTGCCGAGACGGCCGGTGCGACCGCACATGTGCAGATAGCGTTGCCACGTCGTCGGCGCGAAGGTGATGAAGACGTGCGAGACGAGAGGCAAGTCGACACCAAAGGCCTCCGACTCCTTCAGCAGCAGAAACTTCCACCCATCCTGGAATTTCTGATCGCCGTAGACTTCGGAGAAGAGTTTCACGTCCATGCCAAGTCCACGCAGGCGCCGCCGCACGCCGAGGACGTCCTCTGTGTCACCCACGAAGATGACGGCGCGTCCCGGCAGCGTCGCCCGCGCGTTCCACACGAGACGGGCGAGATAGGAGAAGCGCTCGTCGCGGTGCGCAATGTAGAAGGAAAAGAGGCAGTGCACGGTTGACGGAATGCGCACGCTCGACAGCACGGTGGTCTGCGCGACGGGCTTCATGCAGAGCGACTGCAGGTGGTGCTTCAGCTTGCCGTCCACGTCGGCCGACACGAGCCCCAACTGGAGAACGGAGCGGATGTGGGGGCCAGGCAGCTGGTGCAGCGTCCCGAGCAACAGTTCAGCTGCTAAAGGGTTGCGCAGCCGCTCGCGCGCCACAGCAACAGGGGCGGAGTCCTCCAGCATCGGTATCTGTGCCCCGACGTCATCGACGTACACCCGCCGCAGGTAGCCAAAATCTTCAAACTCCATCTT
The DNA here is from genome assembly GCA_030078075.1 of Crithidia sp. LVH-60A. Taxonomy (NCBI): domain Eukaryota; phylum Euglenozoa; class Kinetoplastea; order Trypanosomatida; family Trypanosomatidae; genus Crithidia; species Crithidia sp. LVH-60A. The sequence continues at coordinate 953,122 of CP119638.1, read as the reverse complement.
TTTCTCGAAGAGCAGCTCGCACATCACGTCGGCGGTGGTGATGAGCAGCCGCGCCGGCCCGGCAGCGCTGCGAATGGTGCGGCGCATCTGCCGGTAGTACTGCTCGTGGTCCTCGCGAAAGGTGCCCAGGACGAGCCACGAGTAGTCGGCCGGAGCGCGGTCAACGAGCGTGGCGCCGCCGACGCGGGCACAAAGCGCCTTCACCGTGGCGTGCAGCCGCATCGCGTTCATCGTGTTCGTCGCCACCAGTACGTTCATCCCCGCCTCCTCGTTGCGGATGCCGTGCAGGAGGGCCAGCAGCAGCGCCGACGTCTTGCCGCTGCCGGTGACGCCGTTAAAAAGCACATCGTTGTGGTCTTCGTTGATGAGGGCCGGCACAAGTCGAGACTGCAACCGCGTCGGGGCCGGCCCAAAGAGGCGCTCCGCGGCGGTGCTGACCAGCGGGTCAAGTCCCATCGCACTCCACGACGTCCCCGCCGTGTCCGATGACGCCTGCGGCACCCGCAGCGGCAGCAACGTGTTCTCTGTCAAGTCCCTCTGCAAGATCATCTCCGCGCGAGCGCGGGCGGACTCCAGAATTGTACCGCTGACATCCGCTGTTGTCATGACTTTACTGTTCACCGACTGATCCGCGCTGAGCAGCGCCTCCATGAAGTCGACATCGCGTTCCTCATCGGCGTTCGCGAGCTCCGATGATGATGATGGCGGCGCGGTGGCTGCCGGTGCAGCCTCCTGCTCTTGCGTGACAACGTCCAGAAGCGCCGTACCACCACGTCCCTCACACGCAAACACCTGCCGTGGTGCTTCCCGTTTGGCCAGCAAGGCCAGCGGCTGTCGCTCGACTGGGTCGTAGGTGACCTCCGTCAAACTCTTCTCCAGTGCTTCCTGCGAGGGCCAGAGCTTCTGGCGGAAGCGGTAGTAGTTGCCGTTGCCGTTCTTGCGCAGCTGTGCCACACGGCTGTGGTCCTCGTACTGGTCCATGAGGCTGCGCATGCTGCCACCGCTGTTGGACTGCACAACGTTGCGTCGTGCGACAAAGAGTGGTGTCCCATGGCGACGCACAAAGGAGAATCTTCGGTGGCGCAGGAGAGCAAGGGATCGAGTCTCCAGCTGCTGTGCTGCTGAAGAAGAGGGCAGCATGGCGTTGTGTGGGTATCTGTATCTGTTTGTTTGTGTGTGGGTGTACGTCTGTGCAGAATTTTAACAGACAACGCAGCGCAGCAAACGCGAAGCACTGGGGCGAGAGATAAGAGCAGAGGAATGAAATTGGTGATGAGAGAAGATTGGGGGAAAGAAAAACGCAATGATTAAAGGGATAGGAAAAGTCTCTTCGGATTTGGAGGGACGTTAAGAGTGTGGGCACATTGTCACGTGAGTTGTTTCATTGACAACGGTGAAGGGAAAACTGAAGAGCAGCACCGCTTAACACGTCCCCGTCAAAAGATGGCGTGGTCCTCTTCACCAGCGCCTCGTCCAGTAAGTAAAAACTCACTTTCCACCTTTCTTTCTACTTTCTGCATGTGGGGAAAAAAAAACATTGCGTTGGAGTACTGATACGGGCAGTGCCACAATACGCACACCGCAGCCATGCAAAATATGTGGGTACCCTTGTCCAGCACGGACGAGAAAGAAAGAAGGTGAGTAAGTGCGGAACAAAGAGCTTCTCTCGTGCTGCACCTGACATAAGTCAGTCCAGTCAAAGAGCATCATCTAGCGACCACAAGCCACTTCCATCTGCAAAGCGAAGTGCGCAAATCTCACCCCGGAGCGTCGCTTCATCTGGACTTCTTCGTCAATTTTTGGCTGTCGACCGTACCCGCTGCACCTCCTTCTGGAACTCTTCCGGTGTTTTGTTCGTCATCGTGTTTGCCGCCACTTCATTCAGCACGTCAAACTTTCTGAAGTCTACGAAGATGGAGACGACCACCTTGTCCACGAAGTCAGTCGCCGCCGTCGTCGGCTTCCACTCCTCGTTCTCCAGCAGCGCCTCACACACACCACCGACGTCCGACACCATCGGGTTGAAGATGGGCGTCAGCACCCGCACCTTCGGCGGCTTGAAAGGGTACTCGTCAGGGGAGAGAGTGAACAGAATGGCGTAGGTGGCGCCTGCGTACACGCTGTTGGCGGGCGGGTTGACGACGATGCGCCAGTGGAAGATGTCACCGCCTTTGACGTTGCCGTGCTCGTCGGCGTTGTCGACCGACACGAGTGTGGAGCTGCCCTCCACTGCCTGCTGCAGGCGGCCAAAGTCAAGGCCAGCTCGACGAAGCGATCGCGTCGACATGAGAAGAAAGAAAAGGAGCTAGAAACAGATGAGGGGTGACGAGGAGAAGCAATCTGTGTTGAAGAAAAAGAGAGGACGACAACGGAGTCTCCCGCTAAGAAACGGTGACTGCCGGTGCGCCGCTGCTGATTATTGCGTGACGGGGGTATTTCTGTTTAAACACTCGCAGCCACTGACTTGCAAAGAACAAAAGAAAGTGTTGTGTCGGATTCAGCAAAACTTGTGTGGTATAAGAAGGAGTGAGTGTGTATGTGTGTATAAATTTGACTTTGATGAACGGAAAGCAGGGAAGCTGAGAGACACGGAGTCTGAAAAAGAGAAAAATTGTTGAATAATCAGCATCGAAGGACCTCCGTCCGAGGCGCCACTCGAAGAGTCGTACTGTTCATTATGTTCACTTTATCCTCTAATAGAGCAGTGAGCCGCCACAATAGACAAAGAAAACCTCCAGACACACTAAGGCGATGCAGCCGTCGTGGCGGCATTATTTATCTTCCTATCGGCCTGCATTCGCGATTGGTGGGATGCCTGTCTCACCGGCCCTCCCATTCTGTTCTTCCTGTTGCTGGTACATTATTGAGATACGTTACGGAAACCGTAGAATAAAGAGTAGCTTTCGAACATGATAACCCAGAAAAGAAAAATATGATTTTGTAGCGTAGAAGCCGCAAACAAAAAAGCAGTCGCCTTTTCTTTGCGCCGTGTTTGCTTCATGCTCATCTCGCTCTGCGAGGGCGGCGCTGTGACCTACGCGTGTGGGTAATAGCAAAGCTCCGGTTCTCGCCTTTTGTTGTTGTCGTTGCTTGCCTCACTTAAAGGCACATGAAGGCGATTAAGCACAAGATAACACAGTAATTTTAAAACCGAGAATCCATTTAATTTGGTGCGATGCCTAAAGCAAGAAAAAAAAAAAACAGAAAGTGGTGTGGAAGGCACTTGACATCAACAGCAACTTGCTCAGCTTTTTCTTCTTTCTGAGATTAGGAGGAAATCTCTGTCGTCATGGGGGTCGCGGGGTACACCTGCATCATGTTGTCCGCGTTCTCGTTGATTTGCTGCTGTCGCAGGAACTGATGGAAAGCCGCCTCGTCATGAATCACCAGCTTGTTGCCCGTCTCCTCCGTGCACTCCGCCAACACCGGCGGCAGCTCCCCCTTTTCCAGGTCAACAAAGACGTTGTTGTTGTACAGCGTCGTCTCGTCCACCATCGCCACGTAGTCGGCGAAGTTCTCCGAGAAGAGCTTGAAGGAGCGCAGCTGCATTGAGATGGGAACGCCGCGGTTGGTGGAGAACTTGCGCAGGAAGCCACGCGGGACCGCCGTCTCCACGTCCACGGTGATGCCGAGAAAAATGATCTTGTAGGGCAGCGGCAGCGGTGGCCGGCGTGCCTTGTCCGCAGCGAAGTACTGCTCCGTCTTCGTCTTGGCGTCGTAGCCCGGGCCTTGCTTGAAGAGGGTCAGGTGTGCCACGCGCACCATGTTGACCACGTGCTGCACAAAAGGCTTCCACATCATGGTGCCATCCAGCACGATGCTGCGGCCCTGATTCACGGCCCGCACCAACAGGTTCTCTGCGGCACGCGTGCTGTGCTGGTGGGCATCGGCGGAGGACGTCTCGAACTCGAGCGGCACCTTGAACTCGTCGGCGTTCACGACCACGCTCTGCTCCTTGTGGCCCTGCCACCAGCTGCTCTTGGCCAGTGCGGCGACCGCAGTGGTCTTGCCAGCAGCCATGCCACCGCCAAGAAAGATGAAGAGCGGCTGCTCTGGCTGCTGGCTTGCCTTGCCGTTGCTCGTGGGACTCTGCCCCGCCTCGCTGCTGCTGCTCGCCGACGCATCGCCATTCCCCTGCCCCTGCAGTCGGCGCAACGTGACGACGGCAGAGTGCAGCTCCCGGTAGCACTTGAACATCTCCTCCTTGCGGATCGCCCTCAGACAGATGGACGGGTCACGCAGCTTGCTCAGCCGCGGCACGCTCGCCCCACGCGCACTGATCCACTCGACAAGCGCGGGCACGGTCAGATCCCCGCGGAGGGGGTAGATGACGTGGTCGTCGCGCTCCACCATCTCGAGCAGCGGCTGCTGCAGCTGCAGGTGTGACGCGCTCGGCTGCTGCGCTGCGCCGCCCTCCTCAGCGCTGCTCGTCAGACTCGCGTTCTCGATGCTGCCTCCGCCACCGCCACCGCGCGTGGGGGACTGTCCCGGCAGCATCGGCGTCGACTCGCCAACCGAAATGCCAAAGAGCAGCTCCGTCGGCGTCGGCGTCATGGGCACCTTCGAAGACACCCGCCCGCTCGCGTCAGACAGGGCCGTGATGGACGTGTTGTCGACCCGCGAGGTGCCGTACGGAGCCAGGTGGTTCGAGGGGGCCGCGGCGATGGTGGTTGCGGCAAGAGGCACCGCCGCCTCCGCGGTCTTGGTGACCGCGAGGGACTGCAAGGGAATGACAACGTGCGGAGATGCAGCAGCAGCTGCGGCGGCGGCGGCACTCTCATCGCGTGCAGGATCAGGGGCGGCGGCTTCGCATGGCGGCGCCTCCCACTTCGCACGCTCCTCCGCCTCGTACTGCGCCGCGCCGCCCGTCGACTCCAGATCCGCCAGCGAGTCGCTGCCGCTCAGCGGGGGAGACGCGGTGGAGTGTTGCTGACTGACGCTGCCGCTCATAGCGCTGTGCCGCTGCTGGTGGCTGTGGGCATGGTGCCGGCCCCCGCTACGCTTGCCCCGGTGGTGGCGGTCCGGCGGCCCGTGCCGCTTCACCCCCGCCGGCAGTCGTCTGCGGCCGCTGCTGCTCCCGTCTTCGCGATGGCCCTGCGAGGACCCAACCTGGGCCTTGGTCGACCCGCGCCGCGACGAGGCCTGCGCGGAGAGCGGAGGCGTGTAGACGATGGTGGGGAACCAGCTCACCTTGTACAGCGTCGACAGCTCCGGCTCGGCGACGGCGTACACGACGGCGATCGTCGGCATCGGGTTCAGCAGCCGCCGCGCCGCGATCTTCTGGAAAGCTTCAATCACCTCGTTGCTTCGAGTCGAGTACTTGGCGTGGAAGACGGTGACGAGACCGCGTGTGTTGTGCCGCAGCGCCGCCCTGTAGCTGCCAAGAGTGAGAAAGCGAAGACCGTACACGGCTGAGGTGTTGAAGACACCTGCGGACATGACGTTGGGGGACATGGCCGGAACGCTGACGGTGCTGCTGCCGCTTGCCTGCAGCGCGGCAGATTGTAAAGAGTGGGCGGGAACCATCGCCATCGGGCCCTGATGAGGACTTCTGGCGACAACATCCCTTGTGCTGCTTGGCGCAAAGCTTGGGTGGAGGGGTGAGAAGCGGGGCAGAGGGTTGGCCGTGACGCCGGTGTGTCGCTCAGCACTGCGGCGGCCTGTCGGTGTGCTCGCGTAGTGGTTTGCGACGGTGGTGGCCACGGCGCTGTTCTCCAGCTGCAGCGGTGCGCCGCCGCAGGTGGTGGCCGCAGGAGCCGTCAGCTTCGGCGTGCTGGGGACGGCGCCGCTGCTGCCGGCGCCTTGCGAGGTGGTGTGTCGCGCATCAGTTGCCTTTGGCGGCGGAAACTGCCCAACTCCTGATGTAGGAGTGTAGAAGCCTAAGGTGTTCTGTGCGGCATCCAGGTAGGTGTGCGGGGGCAGCAGCCACGGCGTCCGCTCCTCATCGTCGACGCCCTCGTCCGGGGCGAGGCTTGTGCAGACCGGCAGGATGAACTCGCGCACATAGGCTTCGTACTCCTTATTAATTTGAATCACGTAATCGGCGCGATGCCAGTTCCACGAGAAGTACATGGGCACCAGCGTATTCAAAATCGAGAGAAGGTGCTCGACGGCGGTGTCAGGGTCACAGCAGCGAATGCCGCCCATTGCTTCCTCCTCGCCGTGGCTCTGACTGCGTGCATCGCCGCTGCAGCGCTCGCCGTCCGCGGCATCGCCGACCTCCTCGCCGTTCAGCTTATCGGAGGTCTCGAGCTCCATGCTGCCCTCCGGTGAGTTCACGCAGTACGAGGCGCGATTGCGAATCGAGGCGACGAGCTTAGCGCGATCCCGCCGGAAGCGCAACGCCCACTTATGACACAGGTCCTGCAGCAGCTCCGGGTTCTCACGGGTGAGAAAGAGAACGGTGCAGCAGGCGACGAGCTTGGCGACGTACATGAAGGGCGGGTGCTCGAGTGCCTTTAGCACGTACTCCACCACAGGTACATACGGTGGTGGTGACTGCATTGTTCTCTTTTCGCTGGTGTCGTTGTCGTGAACTACGGGTGCCGCCGGTGAGGCCAGCAAATAAAAAAAAAAGTAGAAAGTAGCAAGCAGCCACGCACTAGTCAGACCGTCGCGTTTAGTGCCTCACTGGAATTACTTACTGCGGTCTCTCCTTCTCTCTTTTTTTTTCTTTCTGTTGTCGTGTTTGTGAGGGTCGCGGAGAAAAAGAAGATACCCAGTAGCGGCTCCGCGTTCGAGATAACAAATTAACAACTGAGAGAATGCTGGGGCGGATGCGAACGACCGCTTCAAGCAGAAAATAGCCACTTGTTCTTACTTCTTAGGTTTCGGTTCCTCTGCTCGCTCTCTTGACTTTTTACTCTTCCTTTTTCTTTTCTGGAACGAGCTCCACTCTCCACTGCCTTTGTTTGTCGTGATGGCTGACAACAACTTCTTCTTCTCCCGCTGTTTTCTGGCGTGCAACACAGAGCAAAATACCGAAAGCAAAAACTAGAAGTTCAAGCAAAGGCACTACAGCTGAGGCGCGACAGGCGGACACGTACGGAGAGTGCGGAAAGGCTTGTAGTCAACGAACAAGCTGCGAGACTTGCGTCTGCGACGGCGCTCCTGATTTTCGTCTGATATCCGAAAAGTGAGCAAAGCCCCGCTTCAACCACGCAGAGTCACCTGCGCTCGCTGTTGCTCCTAAAGGAAGAGCAAGAGAAAGCAGCGAAAAATGAGAAAAAACAACGGAAGATTTGCAAAGCAGAAGAGCAATAGAAGGTTGAAAAGAAAGGGAGGAGCCGCCTTGCACACCTCGAAGCGGACGTGGAGTGACGTGTATGATAAAGCACAAAAGACGTCGTAGAAGGCAGAGAAAAAAAAAGGAAGAAGATCAATAGTGTGTTGCCGTGCTAAGGAAAATGATCACTGACCTTACTAAAGCAGCCACTAAACAGAAAAACACTTGTTGAAAGCGTATCCACGCAAACAAAAGCAAAAAAAAAATGAGCGAGAGAACTTGTGAGGAAGGCAGAAAGTATCAGAAATAAGTCAGCGCCGAAAACACAAGTGCTGAAAAAAAATTTTGTGACCTCGGATCTTCTTTGAAGAAAGGAAGCGTTTTTCTGTTCTCCTTTGTCTTTTGATTTTAGTGCTGCGTGCGTCTGCGTGCAGGAGGCCAACACTGTGTCGACCTCTTCAGAAAAAAAAAAACAAATGAGAGATTAATGTGCTAAATTTATCACTGACGCAAATATGTATATATTGACAGATTATGGCACCGTGAAGAAGACGAAGGCAATATGACGACAGCAACGGTAGCGCACACACACGCAGAGAAAGAGAAAGTAAGAGAGAGACTCAAAAGGATACGGATGCGGTCAGCTGCGGTATGCATGCACCACACTACACCACGTGTATTACTGAGATGTAAAGTAAATTATGAAGAGCCCTTTCTTCTCTTATGTGTTTGTGCGTTCCTCTGCTAGAAACTGGCGATTAAATTTAGACTCTGTTCTCACAACGACGCACAAACAGACACAAGGGATTGTGAAGGGAAAAGAGGCGGGGTGTGAAAGATGTTGTGCTACAGTAGTGAAGACTTCCTACAAAACCGAGCCATGCAAACAGTAGTAGAATAATAATAATGAACGTTTGGCCGTTTCGTATTTGGCACCCGCAGCAGACGCGACAATTAAAAATAGAAAAGACACAAATGTAATTTTTTTAATGAAAGTTTTTTTTTGATGGATATGAGCTTCACGTGAGGCACTTGGAAGACAAGATTAGTCTCTCCTGTGTTGTTCCCTTAGATTTGTGTGAATCGGAGAAAGTAAAGTAAAAATGTTGTCCTTGGGACGTTTCACCTCAGCTACCAGCTACTGGTTATAGTTTGGTGTCGTAAATTGTGACGGACGATGCATGTGTTGTGTGTTTCATGTGCGAGCGGTGCAGACAGAGAGGGAGAAGAGAGAGAAGCAATGATAAGAGTAAGCGACTGAGAAACAAAAGATAAGAAGAAAGCGACGAGGAAAATCAAAAGTTGTTTTAACATGTCCCGAAGCAACAAGCAATTTGTTATGCCTTCACCGCGCCTACGCAGTAGGGACAAAAATCTAAGAAAACTTCTCCAAGTGCATCCAATGCGCTTTAGTTCTCATTTAAGAAGTGAGCGGAAAGCTTTCTCTTGTGGCAAAGCAACTACTTTCCAACACTGGCACAACACCATCCACAGAGTTTACTGATGTGCATTAGTAAGTAGGAGAAAATAAAACTTTTAACCCACACACCCACACAAGAGAGCTTAGGTTTACGAATTGCGCAACACATCTGTAGTGGCCAGAAAAAAAAATGAGAAACACACACCACCTCAAAGAGTGGTAGAGAAGAAAGAAAACAGCAATTTTCTTGCGATGAGACAGAGATAAAAAAAAATCAGTTGCAACTTGGACACCTCTTGTGTGACTACACCGACGTCGTTCGTGAAAAAAAAATAGGTACAACAGAGAATTCAAACATTTAGTGAACAGCATACTAGGATACACAGCCTCAAAAAAAAAAAGGCCAACTTTGCAGCAGGCCATTCCCGACGATGGAACACCAGAATTTGTGTTCCCGTCCTTTACGCTGCCGTCATCATGGAGATGAGCCCCTTCACGAACTTCTTCACCTCCTCAGACTGCGTCATGACAGTGGGGTTGTAGGCCACAATGCGGTCGCCATTCTCCTCCGTCTTGCCACGCGCCGGGTCCACGACGTGGATGAAGATGCCGTGCACCACGTCGGGGTGCTTCTCCTGCAGCCGCAGCGCGCGGTAGAGGGCACAGTTGCACAGGTAGCGACCGGCGTCACGCGAGATCGTCCAGCTCGGCGGCTGAAAGGCCGGCATCACCATCTCCCCCGTCTTCGAGCTGTCGGAGGCGACGTCGTGCGTTGGGGCCGCCGCCGCCGCCGCCTTGTAGTCTGCCGTGGACTCGACAGCGTGGTTCAGCTGCGCGATCAGGCTCTCCAGATCACGCAGCTGCGGCGTGTCGGTCTTTCCGAACCAGCTCTCCAGTGTGACCTCGATCGTGCCGTCACCTGCGATGATCGGCTCGTGGTTCAGCACCACGCCGTCGACGTCCGGCTTGGTGGCGTAGAGCTCATTGAAGCCCTGCACCTCAGCCCGAATGAGCCCCGTAGGGTCCGGGTGCACGCCGAGGTGACAGAGCAGAATCTTCACATTCCCGCCGTACTCGGCGATCGTCTTTTCGATTTCTTTCTCGAGCTGGTCAAAGTAGGCTCCGGCAGCCTTCACGCTGACGGACAGCTCCTGCTCGGCGTGCACGGCCGCCACGTCGGGGTGACGCTTCAGGTCCTCGCCGACAATCTTGGCAATCGACGCGCTCGGGTTCACCTTGACAGTGTCGAACGGCCCGTAGCCGGTGATGAAGACGACGACGCGGCGTGTGTCCTTTCCTTCCGTCATTGCGGTGTTGATGCGAGTAAGGGCTTGTGATGGTATTTTTACTTGCCTTTGTTGCCCCGGTTTAGGAGATTATGTGGATGTGCGGTACGATCGTTTTCTACTTTAAGTTGCGGCATAGAGGAAAGATGGATGAGGGAGTGGGAGCCTAAGTGCAAGTGCATCGAGTTTTTTTTTTTTTTTTTTTCATGGTGTCATTTCTGCCAAGCACGGAAAGATATTACAAAATTCCTATTCCAAACAAACATAAAAGCCATCCAACTAAAGCACTGCGACTAAACCCTAATCCACTACAACAAAACGTCCCCCTTGCAACTGGACCATGCGTAAACGGGGCGGCGGTACTTCGTCAGCCTCGCCTCTGCGACGCCTATGGCCAGGCACTTCTTCTTGAGCTTCACTGCTCTGAGTCGATGCGATGGGGGGATCCGAGGCTCCTTCGCTCAGGGCGGTGAGTTCCGCCATGGGGACGGCTGCCGTGCTTCTGCCCTCTCCTTGGTGGGGAGCAAAACGTATCATGTCAATTACGAAGTTTGCCAATTTCACATCCGCACCTGCTTCAACTTCATACCCGGGGCCGATTTCATGTTTCTTCCGGAGTTCGGCTAGGCCTTCACACACCATTAAGTGCGATGGCGTCTCTTCACACTCCAACCTCGAGGACGTGTGGAGAGTCGCAGGATGTCTTTCGCCATGCTTATTCTCGCGATGCCGTCTGAGGCCGTCAGGCTTGATATACGCTGCACCGCAATCGAGACAAACATGTAATCTAGGATGTACGGGGACCACCTTTTCCTTTCCTCTATCGTCTATGACCTTTAGACTTGTCAGCTCGGGATGTTTTTGCCGGACATGATAGAGAATACCCGGGATGGTAGAGAGGGAGTGGTTGCACGACGGACAAATCTGTATGCGCGGTCCGGTGGTTGGACGAGCATTGGTACTTGCTGCTGCTGGAGGTGCCGTGACTGCGCCACCGGCGTTTTCGCGATCCATAGGTCTGTTGTGCGCCGCTTCCACGTGTCGCTTCATGTGCGTAGCCGCGATCAATCTTTTGCAGACCGGGCACTCTAGCTTCTCCACAATGCGGACTTTCTCGACAGGTGTGCGGGTGTCAAGAGGGAGCGGCCCATGCAGAAACATGTGGCGCTTGGTGAAAAAGTCGCAGCTGCGGGTGAAGAAGGGGCACAGCGGGCACCGGTAGAAACCTCTTGGAGGGGATGCATGAAGGGCAAGCGAAACCATCGTGCTCAGTTCAGCAGCATCGGTGATTATGTATGCTTTCACAATGTGCTTCTTCAGCTGCTCACGGCCTGGGAAGGCTTGGTAACATACTGGGCATAGCGCTGGATCCGACGGGTGCATTGCAAAATAAGCAGAAGGCGGTGGCTCCGGAGGCGGTGCGAGAAGCGGGGGCGGTAGTCCCATTTCCTTCATTCGATGTGCAACACACCATCTGCATTCTTCGTTGTCTATGTTGTTCACACGCCTATGTAAAAAGCCAAAATATCGTGAGGTGCCACTTCGAAATTGCGCCAATGCTGTCTCTTGCTGCCGTGTGAGAACCACGTCGCCGTTCTTGGAGGTGGCCACATTGCTGTCCAGTAGAAATTGCCGGAGTGTAGAGGGGTTACGTATACGGTTCTGCGGTATGTTGTGAAGTCGTCTGATCGTCGTGACGAGGTCCGTGATCCAGGCGCGGTCTGTCGGAGTTGGCTTCATGGCAGCCTTGGCCAATTTATCAACTGCTTCGTTTCTCCGAATTCCACAATGTCCGAAGACAAACTGAAAAGATAATCGAACTCTGTGGTTGATCAGCTCTAGGATGGTGGTCCAAATGCGGCGCAGAACACCTTCGTCAACGGTTGTGGGTCCTGTTTTGAGCGCCATGAGGAGCGAATAAGAGTCGGTGACGATAACACATGTGGTACGGTAGATTCGGTGCTGCGTAACGTACTGGAGGAGCCGCTTCAGCCCTACTTCCATCGCAATGCATTCAGTACGGTAGCTGCACGCATATTTGCCACAGAAGTCAGTGACTGTTGAGACGAGCCGGTCTTTGTGGTAAAGCATGGCAGCTGCTCCGGATTGCTCATCAAGCTCAACGGCGCCGTCGGTGTAGAGTGCCAACGGCACATTTCGAAACCGGCGTAGGCGAGCTTTGCATGCAGCCAGCTTCTCTGCAACTGGGGATTCAGCACGTAAGTTTCCTGGAAGCGACGTGTTGAAATACACCCGACGGCTTTTTAGGAGAGATCGAAATGTGTGAGGCTGCTCAAAGGAGTCAATAGCAGTGTATCCACCTTGTACGCGGCGGATGTAGATGTGTAGTGGATGCTCGTCGTTGTAAACTTCCTTCGCTAATCGCCCCATATATCCACCACTGGTGACTGCTGTCAAGTAAAGTCGTAATCGGCGGAGCAGTACTGTGGCGTCTAGCGGCAACAGATCAGCTTCTTTCAATAGGTCATTTGCGTCAGCGTATTTTGGGATACCAGTCACCATCGCGGCGCCAAGAGCATGCGTGCGCTCCAAGGATGCTTTGCACGAATCGCTGGCGTTGTCCCACCAGGACGTCGCGGCGTAGAGGAGTTTTGATTCAATGAGGGCCAGATAGAAGGGTCGGAGGACGTCTTTCGATGGTCCCCAGAGTTCTCCGGACACTGCCTTCAGCTTCGCCAAGCGCTTCTTCGCTGCATTGATTGTTGCCTGCACGTGTCCTCCAACGCCTCTAAGCGGCTGAAAATCCACACCCAACAGTCGTGGGTATCGATCTTCCTCTAGTTGGGTTTCGCCTATGTGTAGCGACAGCTGATTGTGGTGTCGAGCACCAAAGAGCGTGTATTTCGTCTTCGGGGCACTCAATTCCATGAAGTGTACTTCCGTCCAGCGAGCAACGGTGTCTACTGCAGACTGCAGCGTCTTTTGAATCTGTTCATTATCCGGTGAGGAACACAGGAGGGTAAGGTCGTCCGCAAAGAAGGCGTGCTCAAGGCCTTCAATTTGGTTTAGTTGCACGCTAAGGGAGTCCATAACAATGATGAAGAGCAGAGGGCCAAGGACTGAACCTTGCGGAACACCACAGGTGAAGGCTACCGGGTCAGAAAAAGTGTTGTTAACTCGGACTCGCGCTGTTCGGTCGTCTAAGAAGTCCATAATCCACCGCGTCAGATAGGGATCTACGTCGAATTTCTTGAGGGCCCTGATGATGACGCCATGGTCGACAGAGTCGAAGGCACGTGCATAGTCTACAAAAACGGCTCCAATCTTTGTGCCTTTGGGCCTCTGCACCACTTTGTGAAGGAGGAGATCAAGCGGGTCAGTGGTGGACCGGTGCGGGCGAAAGCCTGCCTGCTGCGGTTGTAGTCGTGATTCTAGATGATCCCGTAGACGGCGAGATATCATGCGCTCCAACAACTTGCACAAGTTGCTGGTGAGAGTGACAGGACGGAAGGAGGTGGGATCTGTGGCGGGCTTCTTCGGCTTCAGTAAGGGAATAATGATGCCTTTCTTCCAGGGGCCTGGGACGTGACCACTCATGACACTGTGATTGTAGATGTTCAACAGAAATTTCCTACCCGCGTCAGGAAGAGCGCGGATGCAGTCGCAGTGAATGTCGTCAGGGCCAGGGGCGGAGCCACAGTGCACTTCTCGTAGTGCCATCTCTAGTTCTGCAAGCGAAAAGCGTTCGAAAGGTTGAGTGCTGGGGCGGGGCGGAACGCGAAGCGGAGCAAGCGGATGTCGGGTGGATTTGGTTTTGTACATGTTAGCCAGTGTGGCGGCATGAGCTTTTCGAGTAAGGGGGTGCTCATCAATAACGAGGACCGGCGTCGCTAAGGGCCGCGGAGCATGAATTGCTTGGATGCGGGACCAAGACCGCGGGTCACTCGGCGTCAGCTGGCTGCAACTCTTTATCCATCCGTTAATACTCTCCTTCTGCAATTCCGTGTGATAGGTCTTCGTGAGCTCGCGACGTTTGGGATCAGTAGGTGGGGTCGCTGCTATGTCGCGCTGAAGCTCTGTAAGTCTTTCTGTCCAGTGAGGAGGGTATTTCGCTTTGCTCACTGGGACAGCTTTCTTCGTAGCTTTATGGAGGATGGAAGTAAAGACTAGTACTTTGTGCTTGAGTGTTTCTCTGTAGTTTTTAATGTATGCGCGTGTGGGTTTGATTTGTGCCTTGTCAATCCAGTACGAGAGGCGGCGGCGGCGGCGTAGCGGGCGGAGGGGGGCGAGAGCGCGTTTCTGTACCTCGTTGGCGAGGGCTTTCCTACGTTTGACGTAGCGGCGGTGTGTTCGAATAAGGCGAGCGATGGTAATGCGGTATGTCTTCCAGTCCGCTTTCTTGAACTGGAACATCGACTTTTTGGTGTCAGTTTGCGGTATTGGCTCATACCCTTCTGCAAACTGCACCAGGAAGGTAATCCAGCAGTGATCACTGTCTGGAGTGGGACGACTTTCCCAGTTCAGCACAAAACAGTCCCTGAAAAGCGTCACGTCAGGGGAAGTGCGGGTACTGCCGTCAAAACTGATACGGGTCGGTGCATTGCAGTTGTTCGCGCACATAAGGTCATTCTCTAACATCCACTCGAAAAGGGTGTCCCCTGCGTTGGCACCGCTGCTCGTAAGAGCAGCGGTGCTTGGGGAGTCTCGAAGTTCCCAAGTGGGGTGGTGCGCGTTAGCGTCCAAACCAATCACTAGCGGTAGTGACGGGAGAGAAAAGCGTGCCAAATTGTCCTGCGTGACAAGCGCACTGCGTGGGATGTACCCGGAGGTAAAGCGAATCTTCCTGGGTGGGTTGTCGAAGTGGATTGTGATGGAGATCTGCTCCACTCCACACTCAACAATGGTACTATTTTCTTCCGTACCAAGGTCGCGCTGAATAAGAACGGACACACCACCTCCATTTCGGTCGCGTGCCGCGCCGGAGTGTTGGTAGCCGTCCAGACCAAATGATTCGCAATCTGAGACAGAGAAGTGCGTCTCTTGAAGAATGCAGACCTGCGTCGAACTCACTTCGAGGTAACGGGCCAACGCCAGTCTTTTGGACTGTGTCAACCCGTTGCAGTTCCATTGGGCACATCTTAAAGTAGGCCCAGGGTTGCGCTCAACATCGCCGCAGCGCAGAAGCAGGATGGCTTCCACGCTTATACGGGTAGGTTTTGTAACCCGTAGACACGCGTCTTTGTGAAACGGTTCATACTTGATCGTTGCTGCAAGCCCCTCCAGCCTGGGACCGTTCCGGGCCTGACCGCCGAACCAGTAAGCACGCAACCTGACACGAGGTCGGGCTGCGGGCACTTGGCTTCCTCCGCTAGGGAGTACTGGACCCTGATACCACGTTGAGGTGGCCGGCATCATCAGGGAGTGCATCGAGTTCAACAAAAAACAAAGAAAGAGAGTCTTTAGCTTTTCTCCTTCCACTTCGTTGCCGCGGCTCGCAGTAAGGGCATTCGTGCAATAGCCAAGAAGTCTGGTAGACTCGCAGTCAAGTCTTACAACAGCAAGGAAAAGAAACCTTTTCTTTTTTTCCTCAAGGTAGCATCTAAAGCGTGAATATTTTTGTTTTTGTTTTTGTTTCTAAAGAGAAGAGCGGGTTCGCCGCACAAGCACAGCATCTATAAATCGTTCTTTTTTGTGTTTGCCCTCTCTGTGGAACAGCGACATCAGAATCATGTTGAGAGAGAAGGTTGCTCTTCAGAAACACACCCCACCCACTGCCGTAGCAGGAGCAAAATGAGCGTCAGAATATGAACAAATCTTTTTTTTTTCAATTGCATCATCACGCATCGCTGTCCACGGCGAGAGGTCCTTTTTTTTTTATTCAAGCAGAGCATCGGAGAGAAGACGCAGGCACTTCGCAACAGACAACCCACAAACATCCACACCTTTTGTTCGAGAAGCACACGGTAGATGAGACAATGTGAGAAGCGGAGAGGAAAAGGTAAAGAAGAGTTGGAGTTGAAGAGAGAGAACACTCGTTATAATATGCATCTTATCACTACGAGAAGAAGCATGAGTTACAAAAAAAAAAAAACGTGGCAGGAATCGCTTCGTGCAACTTCGCCACGGCAGACTCCATGCGACGCAGCGGTACCATCAGGTGCAATTCTGCGTAGAGGGTACAAATGCCGCCTTCTCTGCACGCCCGCCGGGATTGCGGCTGTGCACGGGTTTCCTCCTCCCAATCTACCGGGGCAACCACTACGAGAGTTGGCGTGAAGAGTGCCGTCCCACTGCAAAATGCATCAAAACTGTCGCTCGTGTTTTCTTTTCTCCTTGCTGCAGAAAATAAACTATCTTTTTCAAAAGGCTTTGAACCGCCTGTTCAGATGTGAAGGAATGCGCATAAACAAAACACCAAAAAGAACAATAAAATACAAAGACAAACAAACAAACAAAGAAACTTCAGATAATGCTCAATCGGCCCGCTCCAGCAACGGCTTGTGGGAAGTCAGGGGCCGACAACATAAAGAAAAGCGTCGCAGACAAGACACCCAAACAGACGCACACGGTGGCGCGCAGCAACCACCAAGCTACAAGTGATCCGCATTGATAGCAGATACAAAGTTGAATCAGGCAACAACTACTGAAAAAAAAGGGTTTTGGACGAGACCTTAGAGAAACAAAATGCGCAACATCAGGTAAGTAGATCAGCCTCACGCGTCAACGCAGCAGACAATGTTAATCTTCTAACACCACACCATGCAGTCTCGCTGTCGCCCAACCGAATCAGTAGGTGAAAGGAGACCACGGCTCATCCTTGAAGTACTTGACATGCTCAGCGAAGAAGTAGCCGTACAGCGTCGTGCCGATGGTCGACGCCACACAGAAGAAGCACAACAGCTTCAGCCACATCCACTCCGGGTCGGCACGACCAGCACCAATAAGCTCGGCCAGTGGATCGGGGTGGCCAACACTACTGCGGGATGAGTAATACTCCGGGGACATGCTGCCGCGACGGCCCTTGAACAAAAATTTCGGCTGCCGGTGCATCGGCGGTGGTGGTGGTGCTGCCTCTTCGGCTAAGTGCGGCGACGGTGCGTTGGTTTCCTCCGTCATGTGCTGCAGCGCCTCGCCATGGTTCTGAAGAGGGCTGCTGCTGTCCACTGCCGCATCGGCTGCAGCTGGCTTTGGGGACTCTACTGGAGTGCTTCGTGGAGGTACCGTGGTGCGGCGTAGAACCGTCGCGCTCAACAGCGCCGCGCGCGTCACGCGAGAGCAGCGAAGCATATCTTCGTTGTACCCCGGCGAACTTTTAATCCTTTTTTGATTGGGTTGCCAAACTATGATATTTTCGTCTCCTTTTTTCCCCTTTTTTTTTGAATTTAGCGAAACAAGCCAAAAGTCAACGGAACACTCCCAACACCAGCGAGGAACTGACAGAGAAGAAAAAAGAGAGCGGCGAAAAACGACAGTCGGCGCGGAATCGCTTCGCTAAAAAGAATGGCAAGTGTGCCAGTGGCAGAAGAGGAGGGGGACACACACAGAAAAAAAAAAAGAAGTAGAGAGCACGAAGGAGGTGGAGTGTAGTTGCGCGTTGTGCGACAGGGAGCACGGTAAAGTCTCGCTGATGTACAGTGAACAGACAATGTGTACTTTTTAAGGTACCGTGAGAACAGAGGCGTCGCCGCTTCATGGTCTGGCCGTTGCGCACGAGAGATCGCAGGGCTCAGTCCGGTGGTGACAAAGCAGTGCGTTTTGGTGAGCGCAACTATGTTAGTCTATTCCACCCACCCCACAATGCACGTTGTTCACGTGGCACGACATCCGAGGTGCGTGCGACATCTGGATGCTGGTAAGCAAAAAAAAAAAAAAACGACGAGTCCAACCTCATTTACTGTTTTTTGTATTTTTTTTTCATAAGTTGTAAATGAGACAACGTAAGTGCTGACGGATATTTGAGGCGGATGCAGCCGGAAAGGCTTCTTTGAAACGAAGAAGGCAACTCTACCTCATTGCAATGCATCGACTTCGCTACGTTCTGACGCGCACCCGCCCTTCACCAGGGGAGCGAAATTACACGATCGAAGACAGCAGAGACCGCAACCTGCTTTCTTCCGCTCTTTCTCTCAATGAAAACAAAAAAGAAAAACCCATACCGCGACAAAAAGAAAAGATGATATACTCCAGAGCCAATTGCTACCAATTTGGGTTTCAGCGCCACTGTACGGCTACAGAGGATGCAGCATTGAAGCCCACATGAGCGGCAAACGCAGCAGCGAACAGAGGTTCAACATGACAAAAAAGAAAAAAGAAAAAGAATACGCAAACACTGCAAAACTGACGCAACAACCTTCTAGAGAACGAAAATGAATAAAAATTGGAAAAGAGAAGAAGTGAGGAAAAGGTACATTCACAAGAAAGTAATGAAATCAGTAAGAAAAACACACAATGAAAGATTGGCTTGTGCAACGCCTGCCACAAGCCAACTTGTCTACAAACAAAAGATGCAAGAGCAAAAAGGTTTAGGCAGAAAGAGAAAGAGTGAGAGAACACGTAAGCGAGTCAAAAAAAGAGCCACTTCCTCGCTCACAGAACACCTCGAAGGTTTCCAAGCGGTGGACGTAAGAGTGAGGTCCATACGTATCCGTCTCTTTCACGTTTTGCTTGAGTGCACCTCTCTCTCTCTCTCTCTCTGACTGCCGTTGCCCCTACAATGGGACAACCAGCTAGGTGCGAAAGGACGCGTGAGAAGCCTACATAACCGTACAGCATCCGCACTTCGCCTTCTCCTTTTGCTTGCCTCCCGCAACACTTTCGTTGTGGCGCTGTTGGCCCTTACCCGCTCCGCCTTTCTTCAGCGCCGGGTGCGGCGACGGCGCATCGATCGGCTGATGGTTCTCCGGGCCGTTGTCGTTGTTGCCGCGTCCGTTGCCTGCTGCACCACCATCGTTGCCTGCGGCGCCAGCGACGTTGTTTGTGCTGCCGTCCCCGCTGCCCGCCTTCCCAACAAGATCACCGCCACCCGCTACGTTCGCGCCGTTGTTATTGGTGGTGGTGTTTCCCGGAGAGTCGGAGATGTTGATTACCGTCGCGCTCTGCGAGATGGACGAGTTCTTCACCCGCATCGCGGAATTGTTTAGGTTGGAGGTGTTCAGCGTGCGTGACGGGCCGGCAGCGCTGACACCCGGGCTCGAATCGGGCGACGCCGCTGCGGAGGCGGAGACCGGCTCCATTCCTTCAGGATGGCGGAAACCGCCAAAGTCCATCGTGTACGACTCCACGCCATCTGCGAGCACCGCCACGGCGGTCGGCTCACTAACGATCTTCTCCGTCGTGTCCAGCCCGAGCTGCATGCTGTCGTTGAGGCCACACGTGAAGACCTGGCCGTTGTCGCAGTAGAACATGCTTCCCGCCGGCCCGGCAGCAATGCCGATGCACCGCAGCTCGCCGTTGCCAAGGGGGATCTGGGTAAAGCGGAGAAGCTGCTTTGTGTCACGACCCAGCCCCAGCTGCCCCGTCTCGTTGCTGCCAGCGCCGTACACCACCCCGTTACTCGCGAGCGCCAAGGAGTGGCAGTCACCTGCTGCGACCTGCACAAAGTAGTGGTGCTTCAGCTCCTCCACAAAGTGCGGCTTGCGGCGTGCGTCCTGAATCTCACCGTTGCCGAGCTGCCCTTTTTTGTTGCGGCCAAAGGTGTAGAGATGACCGTTCTGGTCAATAATGAGCAGAAACCCCGTCCCCGTCGCCACACGCGACACCGGCGTGCGGCACAGCGTCATCACCCGCCGCGGCGTGCTGACGGCCCGCTTCGACGCCGTCGTCTTGTACACGATGGAGTCGGTGCCCACCATATAGTAGTCCTCGCCGTAGCCGAGGTCGAGGAAGCGGACGTGGCGGGTGGGGATAATGGACCGGGTTGGATTTGAGAGCGCCGAGAGCGGCCGCACGGTGAAGGCGCGGGTGACGATGGCGAGCCGCTGGCCGTGCCCGACCAGCATGAGCGTCTTCCCCGCGATTCCCGTCATGGCGTCCTCTCTCCCAAGAGCGGTGGGGCCGTCCACCGACGAGCTCGACACCTTCAAGCCACCAGAGGACCACACCTCGTCTTGATTTGACAAAATGGCGAAGAAGCCCTCACCGGCGACGCAGCCACGCCCGCGTAGGTGTTGCGGCACCTTGACGCCATGCCCTGCGCCAAAGGTGATGAGCTGCTTCGATTGGCGGTCAATAAAGCAGCTCGTGTTCCAGCTCATCGACATCGCTGGGATGTTGTAGCGCAGCGCGTAAATGGGGACGGCGAACATCATAACCTGCTGTAGCACACGCACCGTGCCAGAGGCCACACCGTACTGCGGGACGTCAGGGGACTGCTCGCCGAGGGAGAAGGCTTTGTTCGCCTCCAACGGCTTCCCCGAGTCTTTGAGGTCCGCCTCTTTCTGCCGCGCCGTCTGCTCCATCTCCTTCTTCTCGTCGCTCCCGAAGACTCGCCCGCTCACCTCGTCGCGGTGGCGCTTTCCCCACGACAGGAGCTTGTATTCCTCCTTCTCTGCGGTGGTCACGTGGGAGTCTAGAGCTGCCTGTCGTGCGTGGATGAGGGCCAGCATGCCCTTGAAGATCATGTCTCCGCCGCCCATGTTGCGGCGGGTTTCTATCCAAAACTCGGCATCGGTAATCATTCTCACTTTTTCACCCCTTTTTTTGTACACAGCCGCGACACAAACTCGCTAACGTGGTAATCAGCGATGAAGTGAGAAGACGGTTTATGCGCGCGTTGGCTGTCAACGACGGGTGCTTACGACTAAGGCGCCTAAACGGTAGCAGACACGTTCCTTTTCTTCGTACCCCGTCTCGTTAAGCCTTATACGAGAAACAGAAGAATGGAACAACTCTGCAAGAGAGCGGAGCAGTGCCACCAGCTACAAAGATTTTTTTTTCGTTTGCTTGAAGAGGAGAATGGTTACAACGACGCAGCTGCACCAGCGATCGCGGTGGATTGGTACAGGTCAGTCTGTGATCGGAGCAGCAGGCTTCAATAGGACTCACCCCTCACCTGTCCAGTACTTTGCACGCCGTAAAACGATAAAGTAAAATGTGTCAAATCGCAGAGAGAGGAGGAAAAAAAGAGACACACGCACACACCCAACGCAACGCAACTCGTCGTCGACGCGCGTCGGATGCGGAGAAGGTCAAAAAACTTACAAAAAAAAACAGAAAAAAGAGGAAGTGGAAATATAGAGAGCTTCACAAAAAGATATAAAACAAAAGCGAAAAAAAAAAAAAGAAAAAGAAAGAATCTCGTATACGAGTATTTTGGTTTGCGTGTGTGTTTGAATGTGCTACACGCGAAGCTGGCGGCGCGCGTTGTCGCCAGTCACTTGTCGATGTCAATTAGGTGCGCGTGTGTGTGCCACGTGGTCGATAGAGGCAACGAGGTGGGGTTCTATGAAGATACAAGACAGGGAAAACAAGAGTAAGAACGAGGTAGATGAGGGGCACCTTGGGAGTGATGCCGCAGACAATGACGATGCCACACGTACACACAGTGCAGACGCGCAAAAAGTGGAGGATAAGCTGCGCGATTATACAAAAAGAAAAAGGACGACAAGAAAGAAAGCTGAGAAGAGAGAAAGAAAGAGATTTTTTTTTTTGCAGAAAGCGAAGTTGCGAATTAGCATAGAAAGAGAAGTGCGATGTGCAAAAGGGGTAAAAGCGCGCTGTGCAAAGCACCTCTTGAGAAGACATGCCGCAGTAAGTCACGCAACGCCGCAGTGCTTCTTTCTTTGATCCCTCCGTCTGCATCAATGACGCCTTAACCTCTCCTCGCTAGCCGCACTCACCGAAGAGCGTCGCACTCATCGAATCACATACGATCGCTTCTCAAAATATCCGCTGACATTGTAAGTTGCCATGCTGTTGCCTTACTTCGGGAGTTTTTCACCGACTTGGTTATTAAGAGCTAATTTGTAATTCGCCTTTGCCTGTAGTTGTCCTTGGACTAGCAGTGTACACCAACAGCTGCCTTCTCTCCATGCCACCACAAGTCATCATCGCAGAAGGATACAAATTGAAAAACAATAGGGGGGAAAAAAAAGAGAAACAACATCAAGAAGCGTTCTGTACATAACGAGATTCAAAGTAGATGAAAAATTAAAAAGCAAAAAAGATATGAATATTTTTTTTTTGAACAAAACAGCTTTTCTCATTCGGGCAGGATAGCTTACATATGGCACTAATAACAACGACAACTTGCACCGGTGGATTAATAATTTTCGGCGACTTGGTAAGATCGTGAGAGAGAGAGAAAGATCTACATACATCTCAGTACATCTTAAGTACAGCAGCAGGTTGACAGAAAGGAAAAAAGAAGAAGAAGAGAACACTCTCTTCGCAGCGAGTGGCAAGCAACGTGAAAAGAGGAGAGAGAGGAAAAAAGACACGGCATCAATCGATCCCAAGCGTGCGCTGGTGCTCTTCGTTGACGTAAGGATTGTGATACGGGTGCTCATAGATGGTGCCTAAGCGCGCTGCGCACTCCTCCGGACTCTCTCGCAGATGCGCCGCGTCGTGCTCCTGCGTGAGAGCCAAAAGACGCTCATCGCGGTGCAGAGCCGCCTCCCTCTCACGCCGTTCGTGTGCCCTCCGCGACGCACTCGGCTGTGGAAACGTCAACGCCGCACTCTCCTTTTCTCCGCGACCACCGCCCACCGCTTCAGTTAGTTCCAGCGCGGCCTGCTCCCGCTCAACTCGCATTGGCACCGTCGTGTCGCCGTAGAGCTGCGCGGCGCGGTGGGCGTCCCGCACCCGCTGCTTCTGCGCCACGGCCCGACCGAGCTCCTGCTGCTGGTACCGCATGAGGGAGTAGAGAAGGAGACTGCGATCGCGGGTTTCGTCCTGCCGCATCGCACGCCAGTCGCGGTAGCTGCGCTGGATCACACGAGCGGCACGGTGGCGGGTGAAGTGAGCCTGCTCGGCGTCTAGCACGGCGTTCAGCTCAGCCCGACGGCGCAGGACGTCGGTCGGACGCAGCCGGATCGACTCCTGCCACGCCACCCGCTCCTTCGTGGCCAGCGTCTCGACGTAGAGGGGAATGTGGAAGCGGTCCCGCTCGTCGTCGCGGAGACGCTGCACGGCGTCGCTGCGCGCGCGGCACGCCGCCTCGTACGCACTCAGCTGGTGCAAGGTCGGAGCAGCCGTGACGACTAGAGGTGCTTCAGACTTGCGAGTGTCATCTTCCGACGCGACTGAGTTCAACGTTTCACCGCCGCTCTCTGCTTTCGCGGCAATTGGTAAGGGAGATTGTTCACCAGAAGCTTCAATTGCCGGAGTGTACGGCGTCGCTTCGTCAATGCGGCAGCGCAACTCCCGCATGCGGAAGGCCAGCCGACCCAAGTATCCACGCCACACCCGCTGCACACACAGCGCCGCAGCATTGCGCAACCGCAGCGTCGGCGCATCCACGCCGCGCACCCGCTGATCCGCCCACGTGCTGCGCAGCCACTGCTGAATGCGAGTTGCAGGGGCATCGTAGCGGGCCTCGTAGAGACGCTGGCGGGTCTGTCGAGCGGCGTGGCGACGGTACGCTCCTTGTATCACCATCGCTGCGTAGTCACGCGTCTCGGCTTCGGCGCGGTATGTGTTGCGCGCTTCGAGCGTTGCTGCCGCTGATGCTGCGCTCGTCGGGGCACACACACCCGTGCGGCGCAGCTGGACGCCGCGCCACACCGCCTGCACCTTGCAGATGCCACGGCGGAGATCCTTCTCATGCAGGCGGGCGTCCACCGCGTAGCCCGTGCTGCGGGCAGCGTACCGCACACACGTCGTCCGTGCCAACCACTTCTTTGCACACCGCACCACGACCGCTGGCACAATGAAGCCGGCGATGCGGCCATGCTGCTGCGACGGCGGCGGCGGCACTGTGACACTGTGCGACTTGGCTGCATTCGAGGCTTTCTTGCCGGCACCGGACGCCAGCGCCAGGCGATCGCGACGACGCCGCTGCAACTCCTCAAGGCGCTGTAGCTGGACGTGGCGGCGCGGCTGCCCCACCGAGGACCACCACTGCCGCCACGCACGCTGCACAAGACCGGCAGCACGGTGTCGTGTGCGCTCTACTACTGCGGCTAGGCCACGCTCAAAAGCCACGGACGCCTCGGCCGCGGCTTCCTCGTCCCGCAGCTTCGCGCGGTAAATTTCTTCCTCCGCCGCGTCGGCCTGCCGCTGCGCTGCACGGGTGGACCACTTGGTGCTGCCATGACCGAATAGTGGACGTCGCTTCGGTCGCTGCTCCGCCGCCTCGTCCTCCCCTGTCGCATTCGTTACCTGTTGCTGCGAGGCGTTGGCCGTCACTGTTTGTGCGGCCTTCTGTACTGGTGGGAGTGGCCCCGAGAGCCGCTTCACGCTGCGGGGCGATGTGCGGGACTCCACAGGTGCGGTCTGTGCAAAGGCGCTCACAACAACACCGTCCTTGGAGGATGCTCGCAGCCCTGTCGTCTCCATCAGACGAGGCGTTGCCGTGTTGGTAGTGGCGGCTGCATCTGTGACTGGTGGGAGCGGCGCGCTGAAGCGCAGGAAGGTCGGGTAGGCGATGCTGCCGTCCTGCCCCGCGCCGCAGAGGTCACGCAGCGTTGTGGCACCGTGTCGACTAAAGGCAACGGCAGAAGGGTGGAAGGGTTCC
The DNA here is from genome assembly GCA_030078075.1 of Crithidia sp. LVH-60A. Lineage (NCBI taxonomy): Eukaryota > Euglenozoa > Kinetoplastea > Trypanosomatida > Trypanosomatidae > Crithidia > Crithidia sp. LVH-60A. Next base: position 928,556 of record CP119638.1, on the reverse strand, counting down.
TGCAGCACCGTTTCCAATTCACCATTGGACAGGCTGCGCTCCACGGCGGAGAGGTTGGCCGAGTCGAGGCAGAGGCGGTCGACTGACGCCGCAGTATCGCTGCCACGGCTGGCGCCAGTATCGTTGGCTGCAGCCGAGGGCTCTGACGCAGCCGTCGGGTCAACGGCGGCGTGCGGCGATGGAACCTCACTCTCCTCCACATCGGCCACAACAGATGATGGTACTGAGGCGTCCTCTGCCGGTGGAGTGACCACCCGCTGCTGCTTTCTGTCCCACGAGTCTCGCAGGTGGCTACTGGCGGTGAGTGCTGGAGAGGGTATGCCGTTCTCTGCTGATGAGGCGCTGCGTGCCGTCTGCGCTGCCGGCACCGGTTGCTGAAACTGCAGCGTGTAGAGCGCGGCACGTGCACGGTCCTGTGCGGAGGGATGCAGGGTGTCGTTTGCATGGCGCTGCGACACGTGTGATGGCGGAATTGGTGACGACGGCGTGCGGGCTGTCTGCGCATTTCCACTCCTGCGCATCTCTGGTGAACTCTCTGGCTTTGGAAGCGAGGCAGCAGAGGCGCTGTTGATCCACAGCGAGGTCAGGCCACACTTCGCCTTCAGCATCTTCGTGGTCGGGTGCTGCTCGCCGAGTGCCGCCTGAGCCTCTCGCAGCGCCTGCAGCATCGTGGGCAGCGCGGCATTGCGGCTGCGCTCTCCCGTCTGCTGACCCAGCGCGACGGCCAGGTTGTGAAGGGCGGTGATAAAGAGCACCGGATCGCCGTCTTGCGCGGCAGCGGCGCACTCGGTAGCAATAGCCAACGCCTCCTTCGCCTCTCCCCTACTCAGCAGCACAGCGGAGAGGTTCAGCATGGTGGAACAAGACGGCTTGCCAAAGACCGCCGACTCCACCTCCTGCGCCAGCTGGAACTGCTGCAGAGCCTCGTCCGTCTGCCCGTCACGCCGCAGCTGACAGCCGTAGTTGTTCAGTGTCAGCGCGTACACGAGACGCCAGGACTGTAGCATGTCATTTGGCACGGAACGCTTCGCAGCCCCTTCGCACCGCCGCAGACGCTCCCGCAGCTCTGGCAGCAGTGCGGTGAGAATGCGCCGACTCGTGGCGCCATCGTTGGCGCGCAGCGCCTCCATCGCCTCCTCATTCCATCGCGTGAAGTCCGCCAGTGTCGCGACATCCCACTGCGTTGACGGGGAGGTGGCGGTGGGGACGGCTAGTTTGGCGCGTGGCAGCGGCGCTCCGACCTGGCGCGGAAGTGCCTTTGGCTTTTTGTGAGCTGCTCGATGCGGTGGTGCCGCCGCCGCAGGGCTTCGGCTAGCGCGCTGATCCATCTTCATGAAGGCTAAAAAGGCCAAGTCGACGGTGTGAAGCTTCAAAAAGAGAGAGAGAGAGAGAGAGAGAGAGAGAGAGAGAGTGCTAGCTAACGATGACGTATCGAACAGCTGAAGCAAAACGTTTACCACAGCGAGCACTCCCAAAGCGCGCTTTCTCTCTCAGAACTGAAGCCGCTTGACGTGCTAATTGTCGCTTTGGTTGACAAGGTTGATTATGTACGTGAGTATCCGTCGAGAAATCGGACTCTGATGAAAAAATGGGGGAAAAAATAGAGAGATGGGGATAAAGGAATGGAGGGTAGGGAGTTGTAACCCTCTTAAAAGTAATCAGCATAGCCGTAGCCACTCAAAGAAAAGGAACAAAGCACTACGCAAAGAGCAAAGAAGTGCAATTCGATTACTCAACACGAGACTCGCTCGTCGATCTCTACAAGAAAAAAAAAACGACACACGCTTCTCTTCCTGGGAAGCACCATGTGGCTCAATGCGCCTACGTAGACGTCCTCCGTGAAAAGGCAACGATACTACGCTGCTTTTCTCGTGCATTTACACCATTGACCGTCGTCAACACGCCGCCATCACTGAACTCCATTTCCGGCAATGCTTGTCACCGGCAGCATCCCCGTAGCGGTTTGTGTTTTGTGCATTTGTTGAGACTCATCCATCTTCATACAGAACTCAAACGCGTTAAAGAAACCCCCTACAGTGGCCAGTAGAACCCTCAACGGAGCAACCGATAAAACAACAGCAGTATGCACCTTCTTCGCTGTCTTTTCCTGCGGCACGCTGGGCACCAGCCCACAGAAAAAAAAACCGCCAAACTAGAAAGAGAGAGTCTTCATCACGAAAGCATCCAAATTTCAAAGCGGTCACAGGACCGCATCGCTACCAATCGACAGACAAAGCTACTACTTCTACTGCTGCTACAATACGCCACCACTACATCTAGCTCCCAAAAAAAAGAATGGGCTATGGTGAGGGAGAGGCAACAACTTCGTCCACCACGTCATCAAGACGTGGAATTTAAACGATAGAAAAAAATGAATACTAATGGTTGATAGCAAAACAAAAAACCCCAGCTCCAGCGACAAGGTAGCAAAACGAATCAATACCCATTCCAGCGCAGAAAGTAAGAGAAAGAGGCGTAGACGAGGAGGAGAGTGTACCACCGTTTCTGGTGATGAGTCGTTCTCTTCCCACAATCCGAATTCTTGAAGACATCGAAGAGAGTTCCAAAATCGTTAAAAAAAAATAATAAAAATTGGGGTGGAAAACGCATCCGTTCTTCTGGGGAGGAAAAGCAAAAAGAGAGAGAGAGAGAAAAGCATTCGATCGAAGAAAAATATTAAAAGGGAGGGAAACTCTGCTTTTTTCTTTCTTGAAAACTACGCAGATCTTATTTGCCACTTGCGACGAAAAAAAACGTGAGTAGGGCTGTGTGTTGATCTGTTCTATCGATTCTGTTTATTACTCACCAAGCATCAGTATTTCAGTGAGAAGGAGAGAGAGAGAGAAACCTCTACCGCAGCATTTCTCATTGAAACCGGGAACGTGAGAAAGACAGAGAGAAAAAGTGTTAGTATACCTTTGCAACGACCAGAAGGTCGAAGTTCGGGGGTGCGAGAAACTCAAAGAACGGAAAAAAAAAAAGAACGAACGGAGAAAGAGTGGAACGCGGAACAGGAGAGAAGCACAGCAGTTAAGATAGGCGAGACGATTTCCCTCTTTTTTTTTTTTTGATATAGAAAGTGAGAGAGATCTCAAACCCAAACAGAGAGACTCACAACACAGGAAAAAAAAACCAACAACAACAAAGTAAAAAACGAAATTGGTGAAGCCTGGCAGGAGGAGTTGCGGGTGCTGCAGAGAAGAGTACAGTATTTGAGCGCATAGCATAATTTTTTTTTCTGGTCTGCTCATCAGCCTCTGTTTCACGTCTATGTTCTTTAAAATGTGTCTGCACAAGTGCGAAGGACTAGCAGACAACGATAGCCAGCACAGCGCCTCTCCAAAGACAAAAAGAAAGAGAATAGAGGGGAGTTGCGAGAAATGGGGAGAGATAAAAGACAAGGAAGCACGGGAAGGAGAAAATAAAGAAAAGAAAAAGAGGGGATTTAAATTGGCACGTGTCACAGAGAGGGAGCAAAAAAAAAAGGGGGGATCTGCAAAGAGAGAAGTGACGCGATGAAAGTTTGCTTCTATCTACATGAGAGCTCAGGAAGTTCTTTGAAGAGCAATGAAGAACACACACACAAAAAAAGGGGGACAACACCCTGGAGCGAAGGAGTTTGTGTATTTGCACACACACAACCTTTGTTTTGTTTGTTGGACTGTCGAATTCTCCGTCGCCTACACGCCAGAAACACGCTGTTTCCCTCAGTTGGGCGATGGAACTACGAAGAGAAAAGACAGAACGTGCGCGTGTGGTTGAGGGAAAGAAAAAGAGACAAGAGAAATATCCAAAAGACAGAAAAACAAACAAACAAAGAAGCGAGGGATCGATTGCTTTCGACTCGAGAAAAAAAATAGTAGTGTGTATTATTGCACTATTTTCTCGCAGTGAAAACTATACGACACAGCTTAAAATTGCATTTAAAGAAAAAAATTGGGAAAGAGACGCTTAAAAAAACGGACACACGGAAACACGCTAGCACTATTACCCCAAACACAAACATACAGACACACCGAATGGAAGAGAGAAAGAGGAAGTATCAGATATTTCACCGCTGCTTAAAAAAACGTAGCTTTTTTGCAGACAAAAAAAAAGCCGATCTGTCCTTGTCTTGCAGCGCGTAAAGCTCACCTTTCTTAATTTCAACAAAAGGTACCGCACCTAACAGAACGTTTTCTTGAAGGACGTCAGTGCGGCACATTTGGCTGAACGCACCGTTCTGCGGAGATGAATTATTTTTAATTCGCACCATACAAAAACAACAACAGCGCAGAGACGGCTCTCACTTATTTTCCCTTCAGAGTCAAGCAGTTCCTATCGCCTCATTGTATGCTTTAAATAAAGGAACCGCAAAGAACTGTGCGGCTCTTATGCTTCAGTATTCTTCCTAGCGCTCCTCGATATGTGTGCATATGTGTGTGAGTATGTGTGCGTCGGTGCGTCGGATTCAAGTATGCTGTTGTGCTCTTCGTCCGATGGACACGATTTGGCTATAGAGGGAAAGAAAAACACTAGAAAAAAAAATAGACGTGAAGACAGATGCTGGTTGGGTGCGAGTATCAAAAAGCAACTCTATCCAGCAAAAAAATTGATTGTTCACCTTTAATTCGTTGCGATTCGCCTTCCTCCATTTTCTTTTTTTTACACGCTCAACGGAGAATTATAAAGAAGGAACGAGAGACGCAAGAGAAGTCACGAGGCTGATGGTCCTGTACATTCATGCACAGTGTTCTGCTACACACAGACGCTGTGCAAAAGGGCAGCAGTAGAAGGAGAAAAAAAAAAGAAGAAAGAAGTAGAAAAGAAGTGAGAGGGAGAGAAAGAGAAAAGAAAGAGCTCGGCTGCCGGCAACCTACAAAAATAATTGAAATGAATAGGCGAGAGGAGAATAAACGGTCGAGAGATACTCTCTTCCCGCTGATAGTCTTTGTAGATAGCGCAGCAGCACCAAGAAAAAGACAACAGCGCAATGTGAAGGGCGGCAAAAGAAAAAAAGGGGGTAAACGATACTAGAGAAAAAAATTCATCTCTCCCTCTGTCAATCAGCAATCGTGTGGGTGCGTGTGACAGACAGAAGAGCACAAATGTAAAAATTTGGCATCCGAGGTGCATCATTTTCTTTTCTCTTTCTTTGTCAGCAATGATAAAAAAGAAAAATGGGGTGGTGAAAACACCACAAACAACGTCCAAAGAAAACTACCCAACCTTAGAGTGCAGCCTTAATGGCTCAAAATGAAGCACGCAAAGCAAAAAAACAGCGAAGAAGCAACGCAAAAGAGAAAGAAAGAAGGTAGAACAAATAGAAATATATAAAACAACAACTGCAACAGAAAAAAAAACCTTAACATAAAGCAACACCATCTGGTCTCAGAAGATGTAGTAAAAGGTAACTACTAAAAAAATAAAGAGAGCGAGAATACAATGCGTGTGAGTATCCCTACAACGGTGTAAAAGTCGGCATTTTTATTCAACAGCGAAAGCATCGGACTAGTGCAAGAGAGACACAGGCACCTGGTCGTGTGTCGCACAGCCCCGCAACTTCCTCACGCAAACGAAGAAGAACTGCGTCAACACACGAACTGGCAGCCGGAACAGCACATCAAGGACGAGGCGCACGAGTACCGTCAGCCGACGCCGACGTAGGCGCTGCAGCTCACTCGCGAGCTCCCGCTTCTCGCGCGCGATGGAGAGCACACAGGCGTAGAGCAGTCGCTGCTGCCTCACCACGTCACATACCTCCTCGCACGTAGCAAAGCCGGCATCGTCTGCTGCGGTGTTGTCCCTCTCCTCCTCCGATGGGTACTGCGAGAGCGAGTGGTGGGCCACAAGCGGCGGCACCGAGGAGAACTGCGACGGCGAGATGGACGAGAGTCCCTGCGAGTGCGTCGACGGCGCCGCGTGGGCATCAAAGCGCAGCGGGGAGAAGACTTTCACTTCGGTCGGCAGCGTGCTGCTGCTCAGGCTGGCCGCCGCGACGTCACCCCACTGCGCTGGCGGTGGCCGCAGAGCGAAGGAGCGGGGACTCACAAAATGCCGCCCCTCGGCGCTGCTGGCGCTTTCCACCGCCGTCGTCGTCCGCGAGCTGCGCCGCTCTCCCACATTCGAAAAGAAGCTGAAGGAGGGCGAGCTCAGCGGGCGGATGCTCTTGTTGGCAGACGTGGCCTCCTCCGCAGTCAAGAAGTCGAGGGAGGTCGGCAGCAGGTTGCAGCGCGGGCTGGCCAAACTACGAGCGTGTTCGAGTGGCGTGGCGGAGAGCGACGGCGTCGTCGTCTTGAGCTCACTCGCGCTGCAGCTCTCTCGCGCCGAGACGCCGGCACGCACGGCCAGCAAGTCCGTCAGACTATCCTGCATCCGCTGCGAGCAGCCCCACTCGCTGAGTTGCGAGGCATCACGACCGGGATGCCGCAGGCTGGCAGTCGGCACGGCGAGGTGGATGCGCGGAGACCCACACAAGGCGTCAACGTCCGCGAAGCTCGGCCCGGTGCAGCGACGCCGACGTGGGGAGACGGGAGGGATGCGGCCGGCACAATCGCGAAGGGGTGTCGACGGCGACTGCGTATCACGCAGCCGGCGCTGGGGTCGGGCAGCCTCGTGCGCCTGCACCGGGCTCGAGATGGGAGAGCCGCCGCTGCTGTTATGGCACTGGCGGCGCACAAAGGCGTGCTCGTGTGAGACGCAGTCGGCGGTGATGGCGGCGAGCTCGGCATCTGCGGCAGAAAAGGTCGTGCACTGTCGCGTAGGAGTGGCAAAGCGAGCGGGGCGGCCGCTGTAGACCGCCGTCGAGCTGGGAAGCCTGTTCATTGTATCTCCGGGTTTGTGCGCTAACAGCTGCTTCACGTTTCCTTCGTCTGTCTTTTTCTCTTACGCAACACGTAGATCCTCTTGCTGTCTCGCAAGAGAATAGCTCGGCTCACGTTGAAAACACAAACAAAAATAGAAGTGCAGTCGGTGGAAAAAAAAATGTTCTCGGTGTTCACTCCCCGCTTATATAGAGAGGAACAGAGGGAAGAAGCGCAAAGAGAAAAAAAAAGGGTGAGGCTCAGAAAAGAAACGGCGAACGAAGAAAAAAAACTCGGGATAAGTTCACCTGAGTGAATGCAAAGTCTGGTGCAGCGATACAAAGTACTGCCGTTCTCTTTCCCGTTGTCTGTCTTGTTGCACGGCGAAATAGGCGTCTACAAAGCACAAATAAATGGAAAAGCTAAAAAAGAAAAAAAGGTTTGAAAGTCAGAAAAATACCCTTTTCTTTTTCAGGCTCTTGAAGATGCAAGGAAAAGGAATATACCGTTTGGGTTTGGAGGAGAGAGCGCTGCGTTTGCTTTTTCCGTTGCTCCTTCTTCTTTAACGACCCCTCTTTTGTTTTTTCTTGTTGTTGAAAAAAAAAAACCGCAGAAAAAGTCGACTTTTGCTTCTTTTAGCTGATGAAAAGCACAGCGGTCGACCGGGTATCGTAGTTCTCTCTCTTCGCGAAAGTTGCAACTCTTGTTCTAAGTTATAGACACGTCAACGCGAGTGAGTATAGAAAATCGAAGAAGAGAAACGGCAGCCAGAACGGATGCAGAGAAAAAAAAAAAGTGAAGAGGGGTATGTGGTGAAAGCTAAAAAAAAAAAAACAGCAAAAAGATGAAGCGAAGACCTCAAAGGTCGAAGACACAAGAAAAGACAAGAGATTAAAAAGTTGTCAGAATCACCAGACAGTCTGACGTCTTTTAAAAACAAGCCCACTAAATTAATGACAACAGCAGCCAATAGAGAAGAAAAGAGGAGAATATGTATTCTTTTGTGAAATTTTACCGTGCACTCTAGGTGGCGCACTTTACAGGCCGCGCGTCTACAAGTCACGAGAAGAGGCAAAGACGCGCACACGTTCTCATTTAACGCCGTAAAACGACGCAGCAAAGAAAGAGAGAAAGAAAGAAAAAACCAGCGTAGTGAAAAAAAAAAACAGTTTGACACGTGACAGAATGGAAGAAAAAAGCAGAAGAATCAAACTAGAAAAAAAAGGAGGATATAGGACCGTATGAAAGAGGTTGAAGGGAAACAGAGAGAAAAAGACTCTATTTCCCGTTGTTAGAAGGTGGTGGAAAGCGCCAGGAGCACAACAATAGCACAGGTACACTTCCACGAAAAGAAAAAAAACCTGCAATATCACGTAAAACGTGAAGCTTGCAGAACGTTAAAAAAAGTACGCAAACGACGATGGAAGAGAAGACACACAAAAAAAAAACACAAAAAAAGAAGCCGCGACTTAAAGCGTGGAAGACAAGAGACAACGCTAAAAGTAGACAAGAAAGAGAAAGAGATAGAGAGCTGGAAAACAATTAAACTAGTGAAAGCGAGAAAAAAAAACTGAGAAATATCCTCTGATGACGGAAAAAAGTCAAGACAGAATAATAATAATAATAATAAACTGATGAAGAAATATTTGGTGCTCTCAACTATCGCCAAAAACGTAAAACAAGGAAGAGAAGACAGTAGTGGGGGAAAACAAACAAAAAGCAGAGCAAAACAAACAAACAAAAAAGAAAGAGTTTTTATTAATCCAGCTTCTTTCTCCACTGGACAGCACCAACGACGGCTACCGCTTTAATTAAAAGTGGTGTCGTCCAGTGAGTCGTCTTCCACCTTTACCGGTCCTGAAGCCGCACTGCAGCTTCCTTTCTACGAGAGAGGAGGATTAAATTCTTTTTTTTTTTTGAGCGCTTGGCCTCCTTTTTATGGTTGTTTTCCCTGTGCGTGTCTCACCACACCACGAAGGAAACGCCCCAAGAAAGCAAAGAGTCAAGCGTTCACCGATACGGAAAGAGAGAGAGGGAGAGAGAAACCAGAAACAAAAAAAGAGACGTGAAAGCAGAAAGAGAAACTTATCGAGAAAGCTAATAAACGAGAAAAAAAAAACTAGCAGATCAGGTATGTGCGTGTGTGTGTGTATACGTGCCCTAATCGCTTGTTGTGAGTCTGCACAGCAAAAGCGGTGTGTATAGCTGGAACGAAGATATGTTTTTTTTTTTTCTATAACTAAACTCTTTTATCTCTCGCCTTCACAGTACTCTGTGTAAGTGAAAATATTATTTTTTGTGTTTTTTTTTTGATTTTGTTGTTAAATATATGCGCAGATGCTGCAGAAGAGCATATGCAAAATTCGTGTACGTCTAAGGTTCACTACTTTTTTGATTGTGTGCATGTGTGTGTGTGACGGATGAGATCGGTAATAAGAGAAAAAATGCCGAGGAAAAGGCATTTATGGTGAAAGATGTACAACATGTGGTGTTTTTTTATTTATTTTTGTCGGTTTACAAGAGGTAAACACACACACATATATAAATATTTTAGGGAAAGTAATGGGCAGGAAGTGAGAAAAGGGATTGACGATACCACAGAAAGAGAACAATGAAAAAAGAAAAAAACCATCGATAAAGCGTTTTTCGCTAAAAAAAAGTAGTTGTGCTTAACGTCGGAGAAGCGCAGTATGCATCGTGCGGGACCACAGGAAGGCACAACCACGGCTCTTAAAGCTTCCCTTCTCGACTTCAGCGCAGGCATCACGTAGGGCACTACCTTGTCCACGACCGCCGATCGCACCACGTGAAGTGCGACACACACACACAAGAATTTTTATTTGCGTTGTTGAGCAAGCCTCTTTGGAGTCGACTTGCACAAGTGTGGCTCCATCAGGAACAGCTGACAGGTAAAAAAAAATAAAAAGAAAAAAAGAGCGAGCAGGCGTCAAAGCAACTACGAAAAAAAAAAAAGAAACGGTTATCAATAACGTATCAAAAGAGTCAAGACGGTGATGGGAGAGAAAATTACAAGAGACGAATTCTCGTCTCCGTTTATCTCTTTTTTTTGTTTGTTTGTTTTCTTTTGTGTACATCTGTGTGTATGTGTGCATTGAGTAGAAGATAAGCCGCTCCACGAAAGAAGCTAGCGCTTCGAAACGTTTCGCAATAGAGAGTCCACATGCAGTTCCAGTTGTGTTAGCGTGTTCTCCAGGCGACCAATACCCACGATGCCAGCGGCCACCTCTCTTTCCGTTGCCAGGGCCACCTTGGCACGGAACTCACGACGCCCTTGCTGCTGCGGAGTCCGCGAAACATCCGCCTGTGCCTCGGCGAGCTGCTGCCACCAATCCTTGAAGTACTTCATGCCCCCACACTTTTCAAAGACATCACGCGGGATGACATCACACCAATCGAAGAAGGTAATGCGTCGCTGCACCGCGGTCAGGCCGCGCAGCTCGTCGTATATCTCGCGCAGCTCGTCAGAGGTGCGACGAACAGGACCGCCACGGGCCGGTACGCCGTCACCACCACCACTACCGCTACCACGATAAGCATCGTTCTGCGTTGTGCCGGTCGCTGACCTACTTGCGGCGGAAGCTGTCATTAGAGGGTTGCTACTCCCCCCGGCGGAGAAGGGCACCGACACGGCATGCCGCTGCGATGCCACCGCACCGCCGTTGCCGCGGCCGCCTTCGTAGGAGGTGGGAGGGGAGGTCGACGTGGCGGCGCCGGTGTTCTGCCCCTCCACCACAGAACCTGCCGCAACCACCTTTGCCCGCTTCGCGGCGCCGTTGAAGCTTAAGGGGGTTGTGGAGGAGTCGGTAAGGTCCGCGTTGGTGCGGCCCGGCGTGGCGTTCACATCCGCCGTGGCGCGACACAAAAGAGAGGAGGCAGCACCACGACTTGTCGCACCGCTGCCACTGGTGGTAGTCTGCGCTGTCATCACACCCTCAGAAAAGTACGCGGCGTCCATGCTCGCCAGCAAGCTGAAGAGGTACTCGCTCTCTGGGTAGACAAAGATCATCTTTCCGACGAACCACTTGACACGAGGCCAGGTGCAACACTCGCCCAGCGCACGCAGGCGGCGCAGCAACCACCGTACGTCGTACGTGGCGCCGTACACGGCCTGAATGCGGGAGAAGGAGTGCGAGACGGTGGCAAAGTTAAGCGCCAACGACATGCCGAACAGCATCATCGTGAAGGACCACCAGAAGAGGCTCGTGAACTGTCGCGCGACGATGGCGTCTGGTGTAACAATAAGCGGAACCGAGAAACCGGAGGACAGCACCGCGTAGAGAGCGTCGCCAAAGGTGGTGTAAAACGCACTCACCGGACCAAAGACCGCGTTGGCAACGATGGCATACCCAATTGCCAGAATAAGAAATATGGCCGAGGTGAAGAAGAGGGTCGGCAAACTAAGATCCAACGCCGCCACGATCGTGCTGAATGGACGGAAGAGGGCACGGAAGAAGAAGATGCGGAAGAAGCACAGAATCACGCTGGCAGCGGCGCTGACGGCGGAGCGGTTCGACAGCGTTTGCACCGCATCAAGAGACGATGGGTAGGCGTCGGAGTCGAGCGGCAGCAGGAGGAGCGGGGAAACTTGTCGGGACAAACGTACCCAGGCGTAGTAGTGGCCAACGCTGACGACGACGGCCGAGGTGACGCAGAGGTCCATCCAGGCGCTGAGGTCCTGCACCGTCTCGAGCCACCCCGTCCACCGCACCTGCCAGCGCAGCCGCACCACCAGATAGCCCACGTAAACCACCACGTAGGCCAGAAGAACAGAGACGTAGACAAGCTCGCCGGTGCGGGCGGGTGTCCACACGCGAAAGCTGCGAAAGACCGCCTCGTTGACGTACGCGCCGCCCGCCACGACCTCGGAACGCAGCTTCACCATGTGGAAGGTGTCATGATCGGGGGTGTAGGTGAAGAACTCAGCGACAACCATCCGCGTCGCCCAGTTGTCGACGAAGAAGCAGGAGACGTCGCGGATGGCATCACGGTACTGCGCGGCGCGCCACCTCGAGGACCGGAAGGGGATATCGACGATGTAGCCACCGCAGTGATAGTCACCAAAGCGGCCCATCGTGGGCACGCAGTAGGGCTCGCTAGCATTCGGAGCAACATAGCGATAGAGCTGCGTGCTTTCGTTCGTGAAGGGATTTTCTACGGCGATGGAGGGACAGCGTAGCGGGGTAGTCTCTTCGTACGCGCTGCCGTGGCCGCGATTCCACGCGTCCATCGGCACCGCAGTCGAATTGGCCGGGTAGAGGCCGCGCTGCAGCTTCGCCGTGTGAGGCCGCAGGCGTATGGTGCGGAGCCGCAGGGCACCAAGGTAGATGTTCTGTGCCGGCCCAATACGCGGAGTGGCACTGTAAAGAAACTCGTCGGAGGTGCAGGGGTTATCAGAGGGTATGTTGGTGAGGGTGCCAGTCGCGCCGCCATCAAAACTCATACTGCTTGCAAGACTATCCGTAGCTGGTGCTGCCTGTGTCGCCAAGGTTGCCCTTATTTCCGCGACCCGCAACAGCTCCTGCGCCTGCACGTCGTCCGCAGAGGAGGACATCGCACAGCCGGGTCTGTCCCACCAGTAGTGCCCGTCCTCGAAGCACAGAGTGCTCCCTGAGCTGCTCTGTTTGCTGCTACCATCCTTGTTGTCACAAGGGCCAGACACCGCAGAGGCGGGAGCCAGCACGTCGTTTAGATCTGGAAAAACGCCAGGAAGCAGAACATCCGCCACGTAGTCGATCCATTCCGTCTGCGTGCGGATCTCCTCGAAGAGACGGTCCGTTGGCACGCTGGGCAGCAACCCCAACTGCTTCTGCTGCCGGAAGGACTCCAGCGCTGTCTGCGTAGACGGAAAGGGTGTGCGGATAAAAAGCTGCCGCAGCGACTCCGTCACAAGCAGGCCGGCGCGGACCGCGACGGTGTTGAAGGCAACAAGAAATATCACGAGAAAGACGAGGGGGATGAGCAGCAGAAACTGTCGCATCGTGTCGTTCCACTCCGCCCGCTTCCGCACCTGCGTTCGAATGAGCCGCACCTCGATGGGCTGCGTGAAGGGCCAGACGTGGTCCTCTGCGGCTGGCGTGGCGTCCCACGAGGTGAGAGGGTCTCCCCGCGCGACACCGTAGACGGGGAAGGGGGAGTCGAGGCTGAGCGTCTGCCTTACATCGTCACCACCACCAGCAGCCACTGCAGCTGCAAGAGCAGTGCTGTTTGTCTCGCTCGTGCCACGCTTCGCCACCGAGGAGAGTTGCCCGCTCCCATCCAACCCGTTGTCCGTTGCTGAGACGGACCGACGCCGCCGCAAGGAGGACATCGAGGTGCCGTTGGCGAGCCTACTTGACACACCAGACAGGCGCTCCGCCGAGGCTCCGGGAAGTGACGTCGCACGCGGCTGCAGGTGGTGCGCCGACGACGAGCTGGCGAAACTGCCTAGACCCCCTTCTCCTGCCACTCCCATCGCAGCCCGCGAGCCGCGTCGACTCCGCCTACTGTGCGGCTGCAAGAGCGATGAAGCGTCTGACCGGAGGCTGCCCTCCTCTTCGGGCCACCCGCCGCCGTGTTCGCCGCGCCGTGGGGAGGCGAAGGAGAAGCGGTACCCCGAGCGAAAGGCACGAGAGTTGGAGTTGGTGTACGACGGCGCGTCGTCGTTGTCGATTCCAGACGAGACGGCGGTGCCGACGCTGCCGAGTTCGCTGTGGGAGGAGTAGGTGCGGTGGTGACGCGAGGACGCGGCGGGCGGCGCACTGCGGGGCAGAGAAGAGCCACTGACCTCCTCTGCCGACATGGAGTCGAAGGGGCGGTGCTGATTGCGGTGAAACGGCGGGAGGTGGAAGCCGCTCTTCGAAGTAGCCGACTCGCGCTCTTCGTTGTCCTCGTCGTGAAAGGCATGTTCCTCCTCCTCCTGCAGCAGCAGCTCCCTGGTTGCTTCCTTCCGACGACGGTCTCTGCGGACCCGGTCCTCGCTAGCAGCGTCATCGTCGTCTTCGCGGCGCCGAGGGTCGTGGTGCCAACCGGTCCGCCCCATGCGGAAAGTGTGCTCGGTACGCTCGTCTTCGGTGTTGTGCAGCACCGCGCGTGACAAGGTGCTGGCCTCGCCGTAGTTGAAGCCGCTGCCATCGGAGCGGGTAGAGTGGGGGAGCAGGGAGCTGTTGCGGGACCAGACGTTGCTGCGACGCCCATCAAACGAGGCGATGGAGCTGCCGCGACTGGACGGACGTTCCCGCGGACTCACAGAACTGCGTCTGCTGTCCATCCGTCACTAAAATTACTGGGGTGAAAAAAAAAACCTTCACAAATCGACAAATAAAAAAAGCTGCTAGGTCGGCGCTTTGGGCAAGAAGAGAGAGGAAGAGATTAAGGTTGTGAGAGAGTGCGGCATCAGCGCTATTTTGACAGAGAGTCTACATGCATCTGCGGTCCTCCCATTGCCCTTTGGTAGCTACACCAAAGTCTCGATATGCAAGACAGAGAGACAATGACAAACAGCAAATCAAAAAAGAAACAAAAAATTGACTCGACTTGCATAGCCACGATTGGCTTAGATGCAAAGATTCGCGACGTCATCTCCGACACGCCATTTTTCTAACAGCTCTCACCAATTTGGCGTCTACGTTTTTACGCTGTTGTTGAAGTCGGCGCCCTTCAGTTTCCCTTTGAGCTCCTTCTGTCAAGTTTTCTTTTTTACTGAGGTTGCTCTTCTTAGTGTTAGATCACGGTCACGCATTACTCGAGAGAAAAAAAAAACGCCGAAGGCACACACACACACACACACACGGCTTACGAGATTTACTACTACTGCTTCTTCTTCTTGCCGCCCCCGCTCTGCTTCTTGCGGGCCAACCTGCTCTTCTCCTTGTCGGCCTTGCGCTTCAGCACCGACATCTCCTCGAAGGAGCGCACGTGGCCGTCCTTGGGCAGCCGCTTCTGCTTCCGGCCTACCCGCAGCTTCTTGCCCTGGTTCGGGTTGCTGATGTCGACGTAGTCGCTGTCGCCCTCGCCCTCGCCGTCCTGCGGCAACATCGACTGCGCCGCTGCCTTGGCCCGCTTCAGCGGCACCAGATCCTCCTCCTCCCCGACGTCCTGGATGCGCATGTTGCTCTTCTTCATCCACTTCGAGTAGGCCTCGAGCTTGTTCTTGTAGTTGATCGCCTTGCCCGCCTCGTTCTTCACACCCTTCAGCAGCGCCTTGGCGTCGTTGACGTGCATCTTGACGTAGCGGTTCTTCTTCTTGCTCCAGGCAAACACCTGTCGCTGCTGCGCCGCCTCCTCTGCAGTCTCGGCGGTGATGTCCATTGTGGCGTCCTTCACGGAGTAGTGGGCGTCCTCTGCCGTCTCACGCCGCTCGAGGTCCATGAAGAAGTTGTCGTCGCGGTAGGCGCCCGACTCGATCGTGTCCCCTTCCTTGCTCAACGCAGTCGTGCGGGGGTGTGTCACGAGGCTCATCACGGCGTCATCGCTATTCGCGTTGCTGCCGCCGTCGCGCTCGCGCTTCTTGCGCTCCTGGGCCCGCTGCAGCATGCGCTCAGCGAAGGAGAGCTTTTTTTCGGGTGGCGCAGGTGCGCCGGCGTCGCTCTTCGACTGCTCCCCGGCGTTGGCGGACCGCGACAGGGACTGCACCGTCTCGGGGTGGCGGATCTTGAAGATCTTCTCCTTGGTGCCCATCTCGAGAAAAAGCTCCTTCGGCTTGAAGCGCTTGAGGTCGAAGCGCGCCTCATCAGCACGGATGCCGATGTCGCCCACACGCTCGAGCAGCAGCGGGTGCAGTGGAGTGCGGTCGAAGGCGTACTGCGGTTTGCGGGCCTCCTGAATGCCTTCGTGCGTCGGCTTCTTCTTGGTGCGGTTGAACTTCTTGTGCGCGTTCTCGACCACCTTGGCCATGTTGCGAACATCGACATCATCTGCGTGCAGGCGCTTCAGAAAGTCGAGCTCGAGTTGGATGTCCTCCTCCGGCAGGCGGCCGTAGCAGCCGTCGTCGGGGGTGAAGAGAAGGTCGCCGGGCACCTGCGCCGACTGCAGCGGGCGGCCAACGAACTGCATCAGGTCCACGTAGTACGGAAAGTCCTCGAAGGTCATGATGGAGTACGCCGTGCCAGAGCGACCGGCGCGCGCGACACGACCGACACGGTGGACGAAGAGCTTCGGGTTGAAAGGAAAGGAGAAGTTGACGACGTTGTCGAGCAGCGGCAAATCCAAACCACGCGCCGCGACGTCGGTCACCACCATCACACTCGTCTCCCGCTTTGCAAAGCTACGGACCGCCATGCGACGTGCCTCCTGGTCCATTTGCCCGTGCACCGCACTAGCCGAGATGTCGTACGCGTTGAGAATGATCTGCAGGAACTCAACGTGGAAGCGCGACTCCACAAAAATGAGCGCCTGCGCTTTGTTCGATGACGCCTCGCCAACGTGCATCACACGCCGCAGCAAAACGATAAGCGCCGCGATCTTCTCGTCGTTGCGCACAAGAAACGCACTCTGCTTCAGCTGGTCGCTCAGCTTCATCTCGGTGTCGAGGCGGATGACAACAGGGTTGTGAAGACCGGCACTCGTGAACTCCGCCAGCACGCTCGGCATCGTCGCAGAGAAGAGAGCCCGCTGGCAGGACTCGGGAACCTTCTGCATGATGGCGCCGATCTGCGGCTGCAGGCCGAGCTCGAAGAGTCGATCCGCCTCATCCAGCACAAGGCAGCGCACCGCCGTGAGATGCAGCGAGGCCTCCTCCATGATGTGCAGCAGACGCCCCGGTGTGGCGACCACGATATCCGGGTTCGACGCGAGCAGCTCGAACTGCTGGTCCAGCGAGTCACCACCCACAAGAGCGGCAAAGCGGAGATCCATGAACTTGTTGAGGGCAAAGCCGTTGTGCAGAATTTGCAGACTCAGCTCGCGCGTCGGGGAGAGGATGAGGCCGCGAATGCCGACCATCTTCGCGTGCGCCTTGAGGAGGTGCAGCATGGGGATGAGGAAGGCAGCCGTCTTGCCGGAGCCAGTGCGGGCCATCGCCACAATGTCATTGCCCTGCAACATGGGTGGGATGGCCTTGCGCTGCACGGGTGTGGGGACGGTGTAGCCCTGCTTCAGGACGGCATCGAGGAGAGGCTTGTCGAGGCCAAAGGTCTGGAAGCCGCCGCCTTTCTTCTTCTTCGAGTCCGCCGCCGACTCCACCGCGGCGTCCCACGAGCCGTGCCCGTTCATGACGTGCACTGCGCTGAGTGTGTGTGTGAAGAAAAAAAAAGACAGAAAGCAATCCTGTTTTTTTTTTTTTAGATAATATTACTGTTATTGCTCGACGTACCGTTTACTTGTTTCGCACCTACACGCGGCTAACTGCGTGAGAGTGAGAGACGGGTCTTAGAAAAAGGCACAACACAGGTCGTGCTGAATTTAGAAGTATCTTGAAGAAGAGAGGGAAAGTAGAGGAGACAAGAGAGCGTGCGAGATAGACGGGAAGAGATGGTAATGGAAAATTGATTTGAGGAACAGAACTTCTTTGAGCCGACATGTACTAAAGTCAACATCAACATCAACATCAAAAAATGTAGTGGCCTCGCAAAAGACACAAGGGCCGCTATGGTATCGTTCCATATTTGATGTGAATGCCAGATGCTCGTGAGCGTCAAAGCACATCGTGTAAACGGTAAGCCTCAAGTCTGTCGACCGTATTAGTCATCCGCAACGACTCTAATTTTCGTCTCTTGCCGTACTCAGCCCGGAAAAAAAAAAGAGCGTGTATCTTAGGCAACGCAATTGCGGTGCCATGCGCGAAACCTATGCACCTTCACTGCAGCATGCCTCACCGCAACAAAATAGGACAACACACCACGGCCTTCTGTACCGCCCTCTACGCACCAAAAATCCTCTGCTGCTCCTCCGCTGTCAACGGGACAATGAGCGACGCCCGCCGCGTCTCCGCCGATGATGGCAACCGCGACACCTCGACCCGCTCACTCAACGCGTAGTTGTCCAGGTAGCTCGTGTACGGCCCGCCCTCTCCCACAAAAACGGAGCCAAAAGCCTTCACAGAGCTCCCCGTCGGCGAGGAGGTCGATGCAGCCGTGGCTGCAGTACCCGACGTGCTGCGAAAGAGAGCGTGTCGCGAGTTACTCACGGGGTCTCGCTCGGCGCGGTACGGCGAGTACTGCGATGCCGGGTAGACAAGACGCCGCAGCAGACCGGGGGCCTCTGTGGGGTGGTACTCACGCTTGCCATGCACCACGGAAGCCGGTTCCGCCGTCAGCAGCTCCGCAGCACCGAGCTCCACGAGTTGGCGCATCGTCGCCTCGATACCAGGGATGTCACGGATGTTCTCAGTGAGGGGACCAGCCAGCGCCGCTGCAGCCCCGTCCATTTCCGGTGCGTTCGAGTTCACCAGGTCGTACACCACGGCGTACACCACGTCCCCCTCCTCCTCGTTGCTCTCGTCTTCATTATTCCCGTCTTCCTCGGCGGCTGCCGCGGCGGTAGTTTCATGTAGCGCTGGCTCCGCACTTACGGAAAGATCTGTCGTCTCCCCGCTCGCGACCGCTCGATCGGCAACCTCGGAGAGAGGTGGGAGAGGCTCGAAGGGCAGAGTCGCCACCACACGGCCGGTGGAGCGGTGCCGCACGTGCATCCCGCTCTCCCACGGCGTACCAAACGACTCACATAAGTCTTCCAGAGTCACGGCAGACGGGTCGTCCAGCTCGACAAACTTATCGCCGAGAAAGACGGCGCCTTTCTTTGCTGCCGCAGTGCTTGCCGACATGATGCACCGAACCAATGTTGGAGAAGCCAACGAATCTATATGTGAAGGGCAGTGTCAAGGCACCGAGTAGCCATCTACACACACGTACTGCCACACACACTGTTCAGGGGGAAAAAAAAAACCAGAAAGAAAAGAGGAGAGAGATGAAGTGTTGAAAAGTAGAATGGAGGAGAGAGTTAGTAGCATGTCCCTCATCAGCACCTAGATGGGTCAACAACACACAGGCATACAAAAACAAAAAAGAAATCCTTTAGCCGACGCGTTTCTCAAAAACTCATCTTTTCCATTAGGTAAGAGGGAAAAAAAGTACTTTCCGTGCACCTAAACAAATGCCGGGCAGCAGAGAGAGTGCGCAGTGGGGTCTACCTGTCTCTGTTTCTCGTGGCCAAGACGGCGTCAAACATCCACTGCTTGGTACGCCTCCTTCTCCTTGGCCACGAGGATCCTCTTAATATTGATAATTGCATTTCATTCGGAGGGAAGCATACTGATAATAGGCGAGAGCAAAAAAAAAAAAACAGGGCTTTTACCAAAGGGGTATAGCGTTATTGAAAAGCACTGAGGGTATAGCGAAGTCGTCAGAATAAAGCCTGGAATCACTCGAACAATAACTGTAATAGGAGGGGCTGAGCGTCGCAACAACGATGACAACACGAACAGAACACGTTTCCTCCTTATATTTACCGCGAGGGACAGAGAGGGAGAGAAAAAAAAAAAGAGAGAAAAGATCGGAGCAATCTGAAGCTGCGCGTACCTCCTTTTTCCCCGGTCATCAGCATTCGAAATTATATATAAACTCAAAAAGGAAAAAAAAAGAAGAGCCTCTATCTTCACATCCACTCATTCGTGTCAACGACATCCACTTACGTCTTGTCACCAGCATTTAAAAAAAAACTCGAAAGGGTGTGTTGGCTGACGTGCGTTCGTTGCATAACGATACAACGGTTTCTCGTCTGTAAAGAAGAGACGAAACAGAAAAAAAAAGAGAAAAAAGCAGCAAACAGAAAAAAAGAAAAGAAGAATTTCAGAGAAACAATCAGGGGAGGAAAGAAGGTGAAAAGAGCGAAGAAAGCCATTAAAAGTTCCGAAGCGTAGAAGCCACGGATTTAACAACGACAGCGAATAAAGAAATGAGAAACGGGGTTGGAGAGAGAGAGAGAGAGAAAGAGAGAGAAGGAAAACGATCAAAAGGTTAATTAGGAGAGAGAGAGTGACGAACGAGAAAGGAGTCTGAGTCAGCGAATTGAGAAGAGAGAGCGCAGTGCGAAAGCCCGGTTTACCACCAGCATCGAGCGCTGTTTCAGCAAAAAAAAAAAGAAGGAAAAGAACAGCATTCTTTCAACACTCAGAGTCGAAGAAAAAGCGATCAAGGAAAAAAAAAAGTGTAGATAGGGGAAGAGCTCCAAAAAAAAAAAAATAGTAACGAAAACCATCACATCAAAAAGGGAGGACTATAGACACTAGGAGCTAAACAAAAAGGAAAAGTATATAGGAGGCTCCACAACTATTTTATCCCGACAGGAACAACGCGAATAGGTCTACTTTCTTTCAATCTTCGCTGTTTCTTCCATACCGCATCGCTCTGGGACGCGATCAGGCGGGCAGGGGACAACATTCGTTTTCTGTTCTCTGCTTTTTGGCTGTGAAATCATTTACAACACTTAAAAGCCTACTCAGCTTCTGTTAGACTTTTTAAAAAATCAGTTAAGAAAAATAGTAAAGGACTGGTACACGGAAAAGAAGACAGGTGACTTCCAGTGATGCCACTCATGGCAAAATTTTCTCGAACAAGGAGGGGAAAAATAAAATCTTCTGCTGAGCGCAGGAAACAAGTTGTAATAGTGACTCTCGAAATTAAAAATTAAGAAGATTGACAAAGCTCACTTTAAAAAAAAGGGAAAGGGAGAATAGAAGCTTCGAAACCAGCCATATAATGAAACGAGCAAAAAAAAAAAAAGACACTATTGGAAAAAAGGTAAACAAGAACAGAACTGAGCAGCCGAGTTCTCACGCACGTAAAAAAAAAAAAAGAAGATTGTGAGAGAGGCGAGATGCGTGACGTGCAGCAGATGGCAGTAGTCGACATGTCGGCGCTACAAAAACAGGTAGTCGCCACACCGCTTCGTGGGCTTGTAGTTAACTGTCATTCACTGGAGGAGAAAAGGGAGAGGGAGAGAAAGAGAGAGGCTCGCGTACGTGGCCGTTTTTTTTGTTGTTGTTGTGTTTGCGGTAACGTGAAGGAGGCAACAACTCCAAAAAAAAGCAAACCAGCACTTGAGAAACTTATATATTCTTTCTTTTCTGTTACAAGAAGAGAATCGAAAAAAAAAGAAAACGGCAGTTAGAACAGCATCGCTTACGGAAGGAGGACACTGGAAGAAGAGGAGGAAGAGAAAAAGCAGAAGAAAAAAAAAACACGCAACAAAAATTAAAGGAAAGCGTCGAATGCGACATAATAGTTTTTTTTTGTTTTTGTTCCGCAGATGCCCACGCACACGCCCGTCCAGCGTCCTTTCTCTCATCGGCAATACTGCGGTGCTACGTGATGGAGCGACGGAGGATGTGGGTGACGGACGGCAACCCCAGAAGGTAGGCAACAGGGCTGACGCTGGATGCCAGGGCAGAAACAAAGCCCACGGCAACCACAATGCACAGCTGGATGTATGGGAAGGGAAAGGGAAAGGTAATTTGGGCGAACAGAATTTGCTGCAGCAGCATCGTGTAGGCGACAATCACGCCAACAATCAGACCCACCACACCCGAGGAGACAACCAGGATAAAGGCCTCCCCAATGTACACGCGGTAGACTTGGAAGCGGGTCATTCCCATGCACAGCAGCACGCCAATCTCCTTCGACGAGTTCAACACGTTCGTCGTCATGCTGCTCATGAGCGAAAAGAAGCAAATCACAAGGATCATCAACTCTGCCATAATGAAAAAGATGTTCAGGATGTTGCTCGCCGTCGCCATGTCCTGCACCCTCTCTGTGATGGTCGTGACGGATGCCGTGTAGCCGAGGCTCGCCAGCACAGAGGTCATCGTATCCCCGATCGTCCGGTAGTTGTCCGCGTTGCCCACACGCAGGCGGATAGCAGGAACGCTGCCGCCCAAGACGCTGCTGTAGGGGTCGTCGATCTGGCGAAAAAGGCTTGGGATGGCGACGATCCACGGCGTAGAGTCCGAGGAGTACTTCGACATCCCCTGCACCGGCGTTAAATCCATCGTGGCGACTGGGCGGGCAGGGTTCGAGAAGTCTGCACGCTCCTCCGACGTGGCGTTTACGAGGCGACGTCCCGAGTAGATCAGCACGCCCTCGGCGTCGCGCACGCCCAGGAAAGACGCCGAGCCAGACGAGAGAATACCCTTGCGCATGCCCTCCTCGGTGTAGAGAGCCTGCATGAGCCCGTACTGGTTCACCAGAGGATCGACCGTGTTCGCCAGCAGGAAGGCGTTGCCGAGGACGTCGTAGTAGTTCGGCGGGAGGGGGATGACGAGGGCGGTCGACCTGCGGAAGCGGCCCAGCGAGTCGAGGGCCTGCGTGTTGACGCCACCCAGCGCCGGCGTCGTGTACTCGTAGGCGTAGCGAGAGATGAGGCCGGCGTCGATGTACGTGTTCAGGTAGTCTTCCACAACCCAGTAGTCCCGCATCCTGAGCCCGCCGGTCGTGATGAGCACCTCGCACCCGAGCTGCTGCCGCGCCGTGTACTGAAAGGCCGTCAGCTCGATCTGCACCGCAACGGTGATGAAGATAACAAAAGCCAGCGCAAGAGAGTACATGAGCGTCGTCTTGCGGTTGCGCTGGCGGTGCGCGCTGAGGCTCTTCTGCGTAAAGGAGAAGACCGCCTTGCTCTCCCAGAAGAGGAGGAGGTAGGAGATGCAGACCTGGCACACACGCTCGAAGTTCATCGCGAGCAGCACGAAGCCGGCGAGCAGGCCAATGAGGACGGCGAAGAAGATGTAAAAGATAAGGCTGAGGTTCATGACGATAAGCCCAGTCGGGAACAGGAAGTAGATGAGAAAGCCGAAGACGAAGAGGAGCAGGCCGAGACCAAGCATGGTGCCGTTCAGCTGCGACGAGTCGTTGCGGTGAATCTTGAAGATGACACCGACGCTGCGTCCACGCGACGTGTTCAGCGCGTCCGGCAATTTTTGCGTGATCAGCGCCAGAATTGGAAAGAAGGACGCGACAATGGGGATGCCCAGACCCGCCAGCGTCGCCCACCCAACGGAGGCACCCGTCACGCCGATGGGTAGGGTCACGGCGATCATGCGGATGAAGAGCTGACGCACCGCGATGTAGACTCCCTGCCCAGCCCCAATGCCGATAACCCACGCCGGCAGCGTGAAGGCGTAGGCGTTCGTCAGCACCAACACCACCAAATTCTCCTTGGTGAGGCCGACCATGCGCTGAATGCCCAGCTCGTACGTCTTGGTCTCAATGCCCACGGTGAGCAGCGTGTAGATGAGCACGATACTCAGAAAGGCGAGGGCAAGGAGGATGACCGAGATGATAAGGCCGAGGAAGACGCTCATCATGCGAGTGGACCACAGCCCTGGGAGCTGTGGCGCAAGGCGACCGATCTGCATGAAGCCCAGCGGGGACAGCACCCCAGACGCCCACCCCACCACGTTGCGGCGAATGGTGTTGTAGCTGGTGGAGCGGTAGGCCTTGAGCCGCGTCATGGGCTCCATGATGAAGTACGCGAAGGAGGCGCAGTCTCGCGGGTTCTTTCCGGCCACCGACGCCACATCGGCCGGTGTCGTGGCGGGGCTCAGTCCTTTCGCCAGGTCCTGCAGATAGGTGTCGTAGGACACCACCACGAAGGACCGGAGGTCGGGGAACTTGCGGTCGTCGCTGTCGATGATGGCGATGACGGTGAAGACCATGATAACGTCCGAGTTGCCGTTAAGTGAAAAGTCGGAGAACGCCTCCCACAGGCGGCTGCGGCCGTCGCCGTAAACGGCCAGCTGGTCTCCCACATCCACCCCGCCCATGAGCAGCGCGGCGCGGTGGGACAAGATGAGCTCCCCGGGGCCTGGGGCCGGCTGGTTGTAATCCATGCCGAAGCCCATGCGGCGCTCTGCTGCGGTGTCAATCGCGACGAGGCTCACCGGCGTCCAATCCACCTGCGAGCACTCCGCCATGCAGGTGCTCTCGCCCCTGCACAGCACGTTGGCCCGCGAATACCAGAGCGTGGAGGCGGTCTTGCCGGGGCACGTGCTTACCTTCTGCGCGCTGAACCCATCGACAATACGCGGCGCGTGCAGGCCGTAGGCGGGGTCGGAGGCTGGGAACAGCTCTTGGATCATCGTGTAGTTGATCGACGTGGCGGACGACATCACACCACCTGGGCCGATGCGCAGGTCGTACTCGCCGCGCGACGCCTCCGACAGGCGCAGGAATAAAATAGGCATGTTCGTCAGCAGCGAGATCATGAGCACACAGAGCATCACGACGACGAAAACGGAGAAGAAGCCGAGGCAGTAGCTGCAGGTGCGCGCCTTCACATCGGACCAGGCAAGGGCGAGAAAGAGGCGGATCATCCTCAGCGAGCTCCAGATGTTGCTGAACAGCCGCTTCGTGGTTGTCCAGACCGAGGAGCTGTCATCGCTGAAGGCAAGGTCGACGGCGAGGCGACGGTTGCGCTGCGTTCCCTCCTTGGTGTACGTCAGCGGGCTGCCATCCGAGGACAGCGGCTGCGAAAAATCGTCCTCGAGGACGCAGCCGGTCTGAATCTTCCCCTTCGTCGGCCCCGTGTTGCCGTTTCCGCTGCCACTGTTGGGGCTGCGCGCCAGCATAGTGGCCCGCAGGTCGTCGTTCGAGTGGTCGCTGATGTCCATGATGCCGAGCAGCGCATCTGTGGTGGGGGAGCATCCCGTGGTGTGGAAGGGGTAGCGCGCGTCGTGGAAGGCCTTCGCCTCTTTTCCCTGCGACGCCATGGTGAAAGCGGTTTTGCCGGTGTTATTTTATTTTCCGTGTATGCGGAAAAGGTGAGTGTGCCTCAGCGTTGTTGCAGTCTCTATCTCTTTTTTCCCTTTCCGTGTGGGTGATGCACAAACGAGAACGGGAAAGGGGGGAGATGGGTGAGTTGCTTCTCCGTTGCGGCACGTGTGAGGGTGGGATGTGAGAGAGAAATAGAGGGGAGAATTGGAAAAAAAAACAGAAAAGCACACACGTATTCGTCAGTTGTGAAAGTACTCTCGAAGATGAAAATAGCGGGCAAGCAGCGAAAAGGAAAAAATACGATGAATAGATATATAATACTTTTTTTGTAAAGCGTATGCGTTCACCCCTATAACGGCAACAACAACAAAGAGAACACGTGAAGCCACTGCTGAGAAGACGAGAGTACAGACTGTGTACAGGCGTTTAAAACCTCGCTACTGTGAGTGAGAGAGACAGAGAGAGTGAGTGAGTGAGTGGGAGAAAAAAGGTGGTGAAGGGAGGGGTATATTCGCTGCGAGGCGCATACACCAACGAGAGAAGAAGGAACAAGTAAAAATACCACCAACACTAAAAAAAAAAAAGAGGTTGGGAAAAAGAAAAAAAGCTTGGTACGCCTCGGTGGGCTTCTGTCGAATCACCGAAGACACCAGAATAATAGAAGAACACAGCGTACGAGAGAATTGCGCGCACACACTCACACTTAAAAAAGATTGTTACGTTGGATAAGACGACAGGACTACGGTAGGCTCGGTCGAAACTGGACGACAAGCTGCCGGCCCAGTCGCAGATATCCTACTAGCGCGTACACCGCAAAAAAATATAGAGAAAGAAAAGAATTTACCAACAACACTGGTCAACAAGCGAGGCAACAAAAGAAAAAGAAAAGAGGAGAATAAAGGGTGTGCGCGTGCACGAGAGAAGTAGTGAGGGAAAAGGAAAAAGAGAAAAAGAGAAAAAGGAACGGAGTTAGCAAAAAAACAAAAAAAAACTAGCTTTTTTTAGCTTCTCAATTAGTGGAATAGCAGAGGAGTTCGCAAAAAAAAAAAGGTATATTTTTGCAGAATCACCTGGACGTGCTTCTCTCTGTGATTGTGTGGGTAGAAGTGCGACAGTCCAGGAAAGAGAGTGAAGAGACACGCGAAAAGGGTGAAAATGAGAACGTTCCTCCCAGTTCTAGCGTTTTTTTTTTCCTTTTGGTACGAGACCTTGTGAGCTGTAGACGTCGTCTATTGCATGCACACGCTGGTACTCCAAGTGCTCGTGTGCGGCGAAGAGAGAGAGAGAGAGAGAAAGAAAAAAAAAGACAGAGCGATGCTACTATTCTTGCGTTTAGCCGATGAAACGTGGCGGCGCAGAGATCGTTCTTACTGCGATAACAAAAAAAAATTGAAAACGAAGGCCAAGAGAGAGAGAAAGAGAGTATGAGAATAAGTGGAGGACAGAAGCAGGTTGCCTGAGAGTCATAAAACAAAGATTTGCACCAGAGATCTAATGCCTAAACAAGCAGCTAACCGTCGCTGGAAGATGAAAAACCTAGCAACTACTTGCGGTGTTTTGTGTGGTGAGAGTGCCTGCCGCAGCACTAGCTTTTTTTTTTTCAAACAGAGAAGCGGGTGAATGTGCATTGCGTCATGATCGTTGGTTTTCCGGAGACGCCGCACTTGCCCTTGTTGTTCTCCATCTTTATTTTTCTTACTCTACAACGGGAGAAAAGACCCACGTCGAGTAGGCTTCCATTGTGCTTGGCAACAGAATTAAGTTCAATTGAGAGCGCTCCAAGAGATATAGAATCACGTAACACCTTCTGGAGAGGAGAGAGAGAGGAGGACAAAGAAAGAAAAACAGGAACACACGCGTACTGTCTTAAATTCTCTTGGAAACGCCCTACTTGACTTTAAAAGCGCCATACGTACCAGTCGCCAACGCTCTTTTTTTTTTTCTCTTTTCCGTGTTGTTGCGGAGCGTATGTGCGTGAGAGAAGACAAAACAGTTATTTGGGTACAAGTGCGTGAGGAACACGGCAGCTTTTTTAAAATATTTTCTTTTTTCTGCTGTCAAAAATAAAATTGCAAGTCGCACTGAAGGGCATGCGGACTACTTCGGTAAAACGAACGATAAATCACGTCAAGAATAAGACCTCTTTTGACAATCAAGAGGCAACATGCAACTAAGCTACAAGTAAGGCAAACGAGTGAATGTGAAGAGAGAAAAAAAAAAAGCTAATGACTGCAATAAGCAAGGAAAAAGGAGAAAGCAAGAAGTAGATGCCCTACACCTTCCACTCCCATGTTAAACCACGCGCCGCAAGATATGGGTAATAGATGGCAAACGTAGTAGGTACATGACCGGGCTCACACTCGACGCAAAGGCGGAGCCCAAACCCACCACAAAGACAATTAGAAGCTGGGTGTAGGGGAAGGGAAAGGGCACAAAGAGCTGCGTGAACAATGCGCTCTGCAACAGCATCGTCTCCGCGACCGTCATGCCCACAAGAAGCCCCAGGAAGCCAGATGAGATGACGAGAATAAAGGCCTCCCACACATACACGCGGTACACATGCATGTGCGGCATGCCAAGGCAGAGCAGCACGCCAATCTCTTTGGACGAGTCCAGCACGTTGGCCGTCATGCTGCTCATGAGCGAGAAGAAGCAAATGAGCATAATGACGATCTGCGTGACAATAAAGAAGACAGTGAAGATGGTGTCCACTGTCTCTATGTCTGCGACTGTGGTCGCAATGTCGCGGACGAGGGAGTTGCTGCCGTGGTTTGACAACCAGTGGCGCAGGAATTCTTTGACCTCGTTGTAGTGCGCGGGTGACTTCACACGCACAAACATCGCGGCGAGGGACATTACGTTGCAGCTGAGGTACGGCACACCGGTGAGTCGAGCTGCAGACGGCAGTGAGAGCAGCACCTCGCCCATGTTGTTCGGGAACTTCGTCATGAGAAAGACGGGAGCGCTGTCCATCACGGCGAGGGCCCGTTCGGCGCTGAGTAGCACGGCCGCCTTGGGAGCCGTCAGCTCAGCATCGGAGTTGTTCGCGCCGCGACGCAGCGCCGACACATGCGTCTCGACGAGAAACTGGTCAGAGAAATTGCGCAGCCCGAAGACGCGATTTGTTGTCGTGGCGATCACCGCACGGTTGGTGCTCGCCTCCGTGTAGAGGCCGCCAACGAGGCCGTAGCGGCCAACGTCCTCATCGTACATGTTCACCCGCACAAAATCGCTCCACACGACGTCGAAGAAATTTGGCGGCACGGGGCAGACGTTCAGTGCAAAATTGGCCGTCTGCCCGAACGTCTTCATGCGGATCTCCCGAACCGGGAAGAGGTTCCCGTTCTCTGGTGAGCGGATGCGGTACGTCACCCCTTGCACAACGTCCTCGCCAAGCGCAGCGATCAAGTCGCGCTCGAGCTGAATGTAGTCGGCGAAGTAGAAGCCATTGCCCCTGCTCGCCATACCCAGCATGTTCTCCAGGTGCAGCGGTGTCTGCTCATACGCGTACGTCGTCCCATCTTCCAGCGACGTGGTAACCTGCGCGTAGTCGGGCGTGACGCCGATCTCCGGCCGCTGCGCGGTGTTGAAGTACACCGTCACGTCGGCGCCACGGAACCGCGCCTGCGAGGCCTTCAGCGACGCAATTTCAATATTGAACTCCACCGTAATGAAGACGATAAAGCCCACCGAGAGGGCGTACATGATGGTTGTCTGCTGGTTGCGCTGCCGGTGCGCGGCAAGACTCTTCGCCACCATAGCCCGCACCGCTGGGGCCTCCCAGCACATAAACACCACCCGCATAATCGTCTCCATCACCCGCTCAAAATTCGTCGCGAGCATCACGAGCCCGCCAAGCATCCCCATCAGCACAATAAATAAAATGTAAAATATGAGGGAAAAGTTCATCGTTAGGAGGCTGGTGGGGAAGAAGGAGTACAGGGAGAAGCCGCTGAGGGCACCGAGAAGGCCGATGCCAAAGAAGACGAGGTCCGTCTCTCGCGACTGGCCACGCTCGATGCGGTAGACGACACCACCGCCACGACCGGGGGGGGGGGGTGTGGGGGGGGGGGGGGGGGGTTTTTTTGTGGGGGGGGGGGGGGGGGGGGGGGGGGGGGGGGAGGGCCCCCCCCGCCCCCCCGGCCCCCCCCCCCCCCCCCCCCCCCCCCCCCCCCCCCCGGGGGGGGTTTGGGTGGGTTTCCCTCGGGGGGGGGGGTGTTTCCCATTCCCGGGTTTCCCCATTAGAAGCCCAAAAATCCAAGCGGGTACGGTGAAGAAGTAGGTGTTCGTGAAGACCAGCATGACAAGGTGGGAGCGTGTAAAGCCGATCATGCGGTGGATGCCAAGCTCATACGTCTTGGTCTCGATCCCGATAGAGAGCAGAGTGTAGATGAGGATTGTGCTGACGCAGCTGAGGGCGAGGATGATCATGGAGATGATGAGGCCGACAAAGGAGCTGAAGAACTGCATCTGCGACAGCGTGCCGAGCAGATGCGTCGCCATCGTCACCTGGTTCGCTCCCAGCTTTTCCGTGATCGGGGCACCCCAGTCCCGCACACTCGCCCAGATGCGCACAAAGCCGGTCTGCAGGTAGGCCGCCTCCCGCTCTGCCGGGGGCATCTGGAAGACGATGCGCGTTGCGTACTCGGCCGGCTTGGCGGAGCGGGCAGCCGCACGCGCCGCCGTTGCGACCGCTGGTGAGAGAGAGTCGAGCACCATGTCTGTGAAGTGCTGTGGTGGTACGAGCACGTACTGCGACCCAACGCGATCGGGAAAGACGGCGTCCTCGATAACGGCGCCAACGCGCAGAGAGAGGAGGATGTGCTGGTTTTCCGTTCTTTCGGTGATGAGGCGCATATAGAGGTAGCGGAGGTCCTTGTCGATGACGGTGCTGATGAGCACGTCGTCTCCCGCCTTCACGTGGAGGGCCGCAGCCATGGTGGTGGACATCACGATGCTGCCATACGGGAGGTTTTGCAGCGTGGCGCGGATGTGAGCGGAGGGTGCGCCAGAGAAGACGGGATCTCTCGAAGGGTCCACCACAACCATGGCAACATACTCGGTAGTGCCGGTGCAGTAGTCCGACACGCACGTGTCCTGACACAACACACGACTCGCGTTGCTAACGACCACATGGTCCTCCTCATCTGGGACGAAACCACGCGGCTTGAACCAGAGCGACTCAACCGTTCCGTCGGGCAACGTGCACGAGGACTTTTTTCGCGCAGTCCCGGAGAGGTCGATACGGTAGGAGTGGATGTGGTGTGCGGGCGGCAGCGTTTGCAGAATTTGCGCCACGCGCGTGTAGTTGAGCGACGCCGCCGAGGCTGCTACGCCACCGGGTGTCATCTCGAGGTCAATCTTGCCGTAGGTGTTTTCTGCCAGGCGCAGGCCAACAACTGCGAAGCTGGACAGGATGGTGAGCATTATCGCACAGACACAGACAACGCTGCAGACAGAGCAGAAGCTCAGGACGTACGAGCCTTTGCGAGACATGGCATCCGACTTGGTCAGCTCCAACATGAGCGAGAACCCCGTGGACGACCCGAACACCTGTGCGACGCTCTTCTTCGTCTCCTCCCACCATGAACTCCACCGTGCCTCGTCCTCGGAGAAGAAATCGATGCGAGTGCGGCGGTGCTCTGGTAACGTCCTGCGCACCACTGGCACCTCAACCGACTCGTTGTAATCATCAACGACCGTCACATCCGTCGCAGCACCGCAGCCGCAGGGAAGCATGCACTCATCGTCGTGACTCCATCGCACAAAGGGGTTTGAGCTGCGGCGGCACGGATTTGGTCGCTGCAGGTAGCCTTCCGACAACACAGACGTGGCGCGCATGATCGGTGTCGAATAAAGGAAAGCAGTAGACACTGCGCAGTTATTAGTGAAAAAAAAATGAAGTTCAATGTGCACTTGGCAACAGCAACGAAGCGAGCAAAGAAAATAAATGTTTTTTTTTTTTTGAGAACAGCCCTCACTACGCAGTCACTCTATTTCAGCGGCGATGACCTTGTCAAGGTTAAAATAATCGCGGAGCTTTAAAATACAAAAAGAGCAGAAACACAAAGAAGAAAATGCAAAATAATGGTAAATATTGTAATAACGAAAGAGAAATGAAGGTATTTGTGGCTCTAAACTTTCAAAATGAGTTCCACTACTAACCAATTGACAAGGGCCAGAATAAGCAATGTGCACAAAGCGAGTAGAATAGATGACTCCCTCTAATTAAAAAAAAAAATAGCAAGATTAACAGGGAAAGCAATGCGCGTCGTCTTGTTCAGATAGCTTTAATCAGACCGTCTTTTTCTTTTGTCAGTCTTTGATCCGCAGTACTAGTTGTTTGTTAAGAAACCTCTTGCTATCTTTTCTTTCAATGGTAAAGGCGGTGGAAGTTCTATTGCGAGTTCCGCTCAAACTTTCTGAAAAGCGGAGGTGGGGAATACTTTTTCACGCAGCACGTGCGGTGGGGTGTATCAGTCGCGCAATAGACGCAAAATACACAGACAGAAAAGAAAAAGAAGAAGAGAAAAATACGAAAGTTAGTTATTGACCCTGAAGGTGTATTACGTGAGCTGCGCAACGGTTTGTGAGTGCGGGTATAAAAGAACACTGCGTGCGAGCGAAAAGAGTGCAAGTGGAGGGAGACACTGTGACAAGCACGGGGGCTCCGGTATGCAGCAGATTCGGTGCCGCAAATCTAGACACAAACCGC
This sequence comes from Crithidia sp. LVH-60A, assembly GCA_030078075.1. Classification (NCBI taxonomy): domain Eukaryota; phylum Euglenozoa; class Kinetoplastea; order Trypanosomatida; family Trypanosomatidae; genus Crithidia; species Crithidia sp. LVH-60A. The sequence goes on along the minus strand of CP119638.1, from coordinate 897,357 downwards.
AAATAAAGACACACGCACAAATATAGAAATTAGCTTTAGAGACCTGTGCATAGCATTCCGTTAAGTGGACAGAGAAAAATGAGGAAGCAAAGGTCATCAAAGGTATGGAGGGTAGGTGCGATGGAACACGAGTAGTGAAAAGGAGGCCAAGTCGAGCGTAGCACGCGGCGCTCACGTCATGAACTCCACTCCAAGTCACAATGCTGATTCAATGGGGGAAAAAAAGGTAAACGGCTTTGTGGCGCTGGTGTTGCATGAAGATGGCAAGCTGTTGCCTCTCCCGACACGCCAATTTCTCTCTGATCACTTTGAATGTGTTTTTTTTTTTCCTTTGTTGTTCTCTAGTGTACATGAAAAGCACAAAGTAACGCAGCCTCACTGATTTCAGTTTTGTTTTGTTAGCAACCCACCAAGAAAAGGGAAAAAGTACCTTTTCCCGTCTCTGGCTTGTTTTCCCCAGCCTCTGCGTCAACCTGCTCACTTTCCCGCTTAGCGCCGCAGATTTGGCAGGTGGCTCCCATGCTTCGGCGCCGTTGCAGCAAGGTGCTGGTGCTGCTGTTGCCTGCTGCCAGCGCCGCGCACAACAACCACCGTTTGGGTACTGCGCGGAGGATCTTGCGTTGGGGCAGCCGGCGCAGCTGCACGCGCAGCCGGCACAGGACGTGCACAACGTAAACGCTGCTTTTCCTTGTCGTACTCGTAGGCGGTGCGGCCGTCTTGCCGACAGCGGCGGCAAAGAAAGGGCTGACGCTGTCGCTGACCGACACCACTCACCCCGTCATCTTCTTCGGCGGACGCCTGTGTGGATGCATCGACGTGGCCCACTTCGTCAGCAAAGGTTCGAGAGGCAAACGAAGTAAGCAGCGACGGATCAAAGTCCACACTTTTTGCGAGAAGCGAGAGCAGAATGCGGTGAGCCTCTGTTGATATCAGAGAGGAGCTTGCACAAGAAGCAGCAGAAAAAGCGCATTGCGGTGTATCAGACGCAGTCGGTGCATTACCACTACTAACGTTTACACCACGGCGAAGTTTGTTGGCTTCAGTGCTGCGATGCGCGGTGGAGCGGCCGTGGATGTACACAAGAAGCCGCCAAAGACTGTCCGCAACTGCGTAAAGGTCAGCAGCGAGATGCCCTAGACGCGTGGATAGGCGCCGCACTTGCCGCTGGTACTTCACCTTGTTAAGAAGGTGGTGTGTGTAGTGGATCGGGTGAACGGTACACAGCTGCGTCGTGGCATCCTTCCGCACAGGCGCCAGCGTAGCAGGAGAAGGCAACGCGCTGGCAGAGACGGAGGGGCGATCGTCGCAATCTCTTGGTGCGGAGTTGGGAAGTTGCTCTTCTTCCATTAGGCTCAAGGTCTGCAAGCAGGCGCGCACACTGTCTGACGAGACCGTTGGTGCGTCCGTCAGCGACCAAAGCTGCGCTTTCCAGCGATTCCACTCCATGCGGTCAAGCGTAATCGTCGACATGGAGAAGTGCGAAACGACCGAGAAAAAAAACTTTTTCTTCGCAAAATGTACAATGCGGTGTTGTCTCAGGCGCCTTTGTTAAGTTTGGCACCTCTTTCTCCTCCGCTTGTTGCTGTTGTTGTTGTTTCTGCTCTCTGCACTGCGCCGGCTCCTCTATGTGTATGAGAGACCGTCGCGGAGCGCTTCGAGAGTGTTAAGTCTGTCTTGACTGAGAGTCGTGATGGGTAAAGAAGAAAGAAAAAAAAAGAGAGGACAAGACGCGTATGAAAAGCGGGTGAGAGTTACACAAAAGAGAAAAAAAAAAGGAATTAGCAATCGCACCAAAATCCTAGGGAATTTTAACGCTGCACCTGTGCATCTCTGCGTCAGACTTCTATTCCGAATCGAGCAAATGGAGGGTCAAACGCAACGTCATCTCATAACATCGCTAAAGACGCGCGACCCGATCGTGAAACACTTAGCACAGTCTCTCGTTCCGCTTGATCACTGTAGCGCAGCTCACAGAAATATTCAGCCGTGGTATTCACCGTGCCGCTAAAGCGCTACTGCTCCACCAAAGAGGACAGCCTCTTTGTTTCCTTAGTAGCACGTGTATGTTCCATTACTGGTGACAAAATAAACCAAAAATGCATAAGTCATTATGTACATGGGAGTAGTGAACACCATCGTCAAGTCCTCACAAACACGTTGGATGCCTCATAAAGGGCGATGTGTAGGCAGAACCGCCCACTCGTGCTGCAGCTGCGAGTAGAGATGTTGACGTCACGACTAAAAAAAGAAAAAATGGACACTGCAAAAAGAGAAATAAAGACTTTGCTTTTTCATGTGCATATACAGCTTCTAGTAAACATGAATAAAGCGAAAATATGTACGGAACAACAGCATCCTCACCCGCAAGCAGAAAATGCGCGCAACACGAACTTACAATATAAACAAGAGTGAACGCACTTATGGATGGAGAACTGGCAATTAAAGAAGTCCCGAGTTTTCTCTGCCTTCCCTCGTCAGCGCCGCTCACAGAATGCTCAACGCCGCACAGGCGGTGTAGAGCCTCGACACATCCAAGATCGAACCCGCCGCGCTGGCTGCATCGGCTGTCTCCTCCGCCTCACGGGCCTCCTCGGCAAAGACAGGCCGCCACGTCGACGAGCGGCCACCGTTGTTGCTGGCTGCGCCAGGGCGTGCACTCGCCTCGCCGCCGGCGCCAAAAGACCGCCGCGCGTCGTTCATTGCGCGTCCCGCCCCTCGTGCGTCCTGCACAAAGGCAACAGACCGGGTGCGTGCCGTCGACCGCTGCGGCACTGCTGCATCGCCGTTTTCCGCATCCGGGAACGTCACACCACACACAGGTTCCGCCGCAGCCGCTGTCGTCGCATCCGCCAGCACTTGTGCGCTTTCCCCCTCGCTCGTCTGCGGCCGCGCCAGCGACTCACTCACACCCGCGTCGCTCTGCTCTCCCGCCTCTTTTTCACTTTCTTCTCCCGAAGGAGGAGGAGGAGGTTGCAGAAGACGAGCCATGCGGGCGGCAAGCCCTTGCAGCTGCGACGACAGCGCACGGGAGTACTCTTCTTGCGCAGCAGTGGAGATGTTGCCGGCCTCCGCACCTGCTGCTTTCTTACCAGCTGTTTTCTTTGGTGCCTTCTTCGCCCCCGCACCCTTCTTGGATGCAGCGGCGAGGCCGGAGCCATTGCCACTGCTAGAGGGAGCTGCGGTGACGGGGGACACAAAGCCAAGGGCACGGCTGAGACTGAGCAGGCCATAATCTGGCATCGGTGCTGCGGCCGCCGCGGTGGTCGGATAGGGCTCTGTCGAGGTGCTCTTGGTCAGAGGGGGTGCCAGCTGCGGCGGCGCCGAGAGCAGCTCGGATGTTTTCTTCTTCTTTTCCACACCCGACACGCGGCGGCTAGACGAAGTCTCTGGCTTGGGCGACGCGGATGTCGCTCGCGCCGTGTCATCGACGCCGAAGACGTTCCGCAAGTCGGGGTACACCGCCTGCTGGTCTGCGTCGCCGGCGCCTGCTGCTGATGTTGCTGCGTTAGTGGTGTTTGACGGTGCCGCTTCGCCTGCAGCCAGACGTGCTACGGCGCGAGCAGCGGCTTCTGCGCTACTGTACGGCACGACAGAGGACCGGCCCAGCGCGGTGATGTACCCATCCCGCAAGGTCCGCCGGAGAGGGTTGTCGTCGGCGTTGTGGCCCTCCAGCAGCCGTGCCAGCGCACGGGTGTACTGCTGGTGCACGTGCTGCTCGAACATCTCCCACTCCGGCTGCTCCACCACGCGAATTCCATCCCGTCCTGTAGGTGCACCTTGCGTGCCAAACGCGGGCGAGGACTGGGTAGTCGCAGCTGCACTCCCTCTTGCTGGAGCTGTCACCGCCGCGTCGTCGGGGTGCGAGCGACCTGTCGGCACGCCACGCTGCACAATGCGGCTGACAAGCGCAGAGGCCGTGTCGACAGAGAGGCGACCCCACACAATGTAGCTCATGCGGACCGCAAAGGCAATGTGGAGAAGGGAGCAGCTCTCGGCCTCCTCGTGCAGGTTGAACTCAGCGTCCTCAACCTCCTCCATCACGCTGTTGTTGTTCGCCTCACTCTGCCGCCGCGCAAAAGACGTGGCACCCTCGACACTGCGGTAGCCGCCCTTGAAGCTTCCCTTGAAGCTCGCAGCAGCCTTGAGGTTGCCAGCGCTGCGAAAGGCGCCAAACCCAGTCGGCGGCCGCGGCGTTGGCGCGGGAATGTTTAGCAGCAGCGGGGCATCCGCGAACTGCTCCAGCTTCACCTCGTCCTCGAGCCGCAGTAGCTCGTCGTACTGGACAAAGTGGTTCACCAGCGCTGTTGCGTGTTGCGCGCCGCCTTGGATCGATGTCATGGCGGCCGTCATACCCTTGCGCAGGGAGGCGATGGGGATGTGGCCGTCGCAGTCCTCGGCACCCTCGGCGGCGTACTTCTCGTGGCGCTCCGCACAGCTCGAGAGGACGCTCTGCATGAGGAAGGACTGCTGCTGCTGGAAGAGGTCGAGGGTGAGGGAGAGGTAGGTGTTGTAAAGGTGCGTGTTTGACTTGGTCACTGCATCCACCGTAAACAAGTCCGCCGCGTTGACAAGACTACAGGGTCGATCAAGTGACAAGGCGAAGCGGAGTCGCTGCAGGTGCAGCCCGGTCGGTGGCAGGTGGCCCACCACCGCGAAGGGCTGCAGCGAGGCTGACGTCACCGGCACAAAGCTGCGGCCACCAGCGCTGACAGAGCTGCGCTTCATCAGCGCGTCGGTCAAGGAGAAGCGTGGCGTGCCACAGCAGGACACCGCGTAGGTGGCGAAGCAGTGTCGGGTGAGCAACGAGAGCACGTCGTCGGTCGTCACGAGGCCGCGGGTGGCGCTCAGGCACTTGGTCATTTCATGTCGTGCGTGGCGGTTGTCGCGCTTGCGGCGCAGATAGCCGCGGTCCGCCCTGGCTGCCCCGCCTGCCGCCGACGCAGAGGTGGGAATGCCGCTGAGGGCCACGGTGGCGCTGCGCGATGCCGCTGATGCGAAGGAGGCCGTGGTGAGGTCCCTGGCGCTCGGTCCGCGGCGGCCGCGAAACGCGTCGAGGAGGTCCGTGTGCGGGGCGAGGCGGTGCTGCACGACTTCCTCTAAAGCCGTCCATTCCGCCGGGGCATCGCCAAAGGCAAAGACGGAGAGACGCGTCGCCTCGCCCAGACCACCAATCTCCGGTTCCTCCATCTGACTGCTTCCGCCGCCGTTGGCATTGCTGTCGTCCCCGCCGTCCTGCAGCGACACCCGCCGGTCCTTCAGGTAGCTGCGGATGTTGTGCAGCAGCTGCAGCTCCTTGTTGCGCCGCTGCGCCGCCTTGGAGACGTAGCTGGACTGCTTCCGTGACAGGGCCACGCTGCTGCGACGGCTGCGTTCCCCCGCCTCCCCCTCTGCGACCGGTTGGGGAAGAGATGTGACGGGGGTCCCGTCGTTACCACCACCTCCGCCAGCAAGGCCCGCTTTGGCGTGAAAGGGGATGATGCTGCCGTAGCCCTCGCCGTCGCTGTCGGGCTCGATCTCGTCATCCTGCCCATCCAGCGGAGCTTCGTCCACCAGCTGCACGACCCGCGTCAGGGCCGTTAGTGGGTCGTCGACGGCAGATACATCGTCGGCATTGCCCAGCGCACTCGTCAGCTCCTCTACGCTCTCGCCGCCCTTCCCGCCTTCCGCCACAACGCGGAGCCGCCTCTCCAGCAGCGCGGCGCAGTCCCGCTGGATGCTCTCCAGACTCGCAAAGAAGTTCACGGCGACCATCTCAGGGATGAGCTGGTGCGAGACGAGGTAGAAGAGACGGAAGTCCGGGTCCTGCGCGCGGTACTCCATCGCGTAGTAGTAGAGGGCGGCGAGGAGTTCCCGCACCTCCTCCGCCAGCGCAGCCACCTCGACGTCACCGGCACTCTCGCTCAGCATCGACTTGGAGGCCTCTGCGGTGGTGGCAGCAGGAGCTGTGGCCGCCTTCGGGACTGCCGTGCCACTGCTAGTCGCCGGCTGGAGTACCGTGGCGAAGAAGACACGTCCGCAGTCCCAGAGACTGGCATCCGATGACGACGCGGACGACGAGGAAGGGAAGCCCGTCGACTTAATTGCTGTGCCGGTCTTGGCGGATGTGCCGCGGGCCAAGACTCCTCGCACGCGGAGTAGAGTGGAGCGATCCGGTGGCGCAGAGGTAGACGCTGCCGCCGTTCCTTCCGCACCCGCGACGCCCGGCGGGGTGCCCGAAGTCGCACCGCCACCACCAGACAACTTCGTAAAGCGCACGGCAAAGTCAACGAGAGCGGAAAGGAAGGTGGCGACGGCGGCTCCGCCCTCCACCTCTTCCTCTTCCTCTTCTTCTTCCTCCTCCCTCTCCGGTGTGAGACGCTGCGTAGCGTCGAGGTGTGCTGGAGGGTCGGCAATCGCGATATCGCCGGACTGAACAGTGCTGACGGAGTTCGAGCTCGCCCGCCGCTGAGCCTCGCGGCGCTCGATGCGCTGCCGCCGGGCCTGCGCCGCGTCCATCCGCGACGTCATCTGCGCCGTGAAAGCGTGCAGGCGTTCCTTCCAGAAGCAGCGCAGCACAAAGCGCAGGGTGGCAACGTCGTAGCGGCGTGCGTTGGCGATAGGTGCGATGAGAGAGGGCGTGGCGGTGCCGCCAACGGCGTTAGTGGTGGCGGGCTTGGCAGCAGTTGTACTCGCTGCCGCTGCTGTTGTCGCTGCCGCGGAAAAAGCCTCCGCCTGCGCAAAAGCTCCACTCCGTGCACGCAGCGGCAGCAGGAGCGAGGCGAGAGTGAGCACCGGCACGAACTTCCGATTCAGCTCCCCACTGTCCGGGACGCTGTCCTGTCCACCGAGGTAGTCGATGGCGAAGCGCTCCGCCCAGCGAATCACACGGCAGGCAACGGAGCCGTGCAACGTGGTGCGCAGCTGCTTGGCGCGTCCGCGGCGCATCGACTCCGCGGTTGCCTCGCTCACCATAAGGCGGAGGACAAGGGTTGGGTCGTAACAGGAGCCGGCGTAGCAGCCCCCGCGTGGGGTGCGAGCAAAGAGAAGCCACCCCTGCAGGTCGACCACCTCAGAGCTGGCCCCGTCCGCACCGTCGGCGGGCACGTTGCCCTCAGAGAAGGGTGCCGCCATCAACGACGTGCGGCGCTGCAGCTCGCCCTGATCCTCTAGTGCCGCGTAGTCGCCGCGGTGCTGTGCGAGCGAGACGAAGAGGTACACGGACCAGAGAGGGCGACTCGTCAGCAGGTAGTCCACGTAGGAGTAGCGGCCCTCCACCACGCTCAGCTCCTCGTAGCCCCACATCAGCTTCTCATACTTCTCTTCGAGCGAGCGGTGACGGCGCTCGCACAGCTGCACGTAGGCGTCACGACGCGCCACCCGCCGCTCCAAGCGCTCCAAGTAGTGGAAGGCGTCTGCCAGGTGGTTGTGCGCTGCGGTGGCCTCCTTCTCTGTGTTCTCGAAGGCCCGCCGCGACTCCTGCAAGGCACGCTCTGTCTCACGCCACAGCTGACTCAGCCGCGCCGCCTCCTGCTTCGCGTCGCTGATTTGGTTGCTCGCGAGCTGCTTCGCGTGCTGGCTGCGCTGCTTGCTCTGCTTCGTTGCGGCTGCCAGGGCGTCGTTGGCGCGATCCTTCCACCCGTCAAGCTCCCTCCGCAGGGCCTCCAGCTTCCCCTCCATTACGTGGTGCTCCGCCGACCACCGTGCCGCCGCCTCCTCGGAGGCCTTCATCTGCTCCGCGAAGAGTTTGTTCTCGCTCTCCAGCTCGTGCAGGCGGACGCACTTGGCGTTGAAGGCGGCCTCGAGCTGCTGCAGCTGCGTGCGCAGGTAGGTCACCTCGTAGCCGTGGTGGTCCAGCACCAGAGCACTGCCATCCGCGGCACACAGTGCGCTACGGGAAGCAGGCAGGAGGAGGCTCGTGCCCGCCTCGTCGACTTGGCGGAAAAGACGGGCGTCCTCGTCGCTTTGCTGATCGGTGTAGGGACCACTGAGAAAGTAGTCGGGTAGCGATGCAGCCGCATTGCCACCAGCCTCGCGTGCCAAGGTGCGCGCGTTGGTGGCGCCTCCGCCCGACAGCGACGACGGGGGCAGCGTACCGTTCCACTGGATCGGCTCATCAAGCAACTGCTGCTGCTGCTGCTGCTGAGGCTGCTGTTGTTGTTGTTGCGGTGCTGCCGCAGCCACCAAGGACACCGATGACGTTGCCTCGCGATCTTCGTTGCCAGAAAGCGCCTTCAGTCGATTCGCCATGGCTCGTGTGCGGGTCTCGCGCAGGAGTGCCACGAAGCCGGTGGAGCTCGCCGGCAAGAAGGAGACGCCGCCGTAGCCGAAGAGGTTGCCCACTGCTGCCCACTCCTCATTCCCCGCTGCACCCGTCGTTGTGGTGTTGGTGGTGGCGCTTGTCGCGTGGGAGTGGGGCGGCGCGGCCGTATTTGCCGACGAGATGGACGGCAGCGCGGTGGGGCTCGTAAAAGTGCGCGCAGACTGCCGCAGCGAGAGACTGTCCAGCGGGTCAACGAGCAGGGGACGCTGTCCTTGCGTCAGCGCCACCTCTGATGCTTTCAGCCGCACCACGTGCATCACTTCTCGATCCAGCAGCCCACGAACGTCGTCACCGTACACCTCCGGGTGGCTGCAGACGTACTGGAGGCACTGCCGCAGTGCCGCTAAGGGGTCCATTACCGTCGTGCGGTGAGGCGCCGCGCCGTCGCTGCTCTCCTCGAAGTCCGAGGTGGAGACGGTGCCCCACACCGGTGGGAGGGGCGAGCGGGCAGTGGCAGGAGAGCTGCGCAGCGGAGACGTGCGTGCTGCCGTGCCCTTCTCTGATTTGCGTAGAGGCGTGAGGTGCACAGAGGAGGAGGAGAGGGCGTCTGCGGACCCCTCCGTCTTGGCCCATGCCCGCTTGGGGGCAAGGTCACTGTTGTACATGATTTCAAGAGAAAGTAAAGGAATGGATAAGGGAACGTGCGGTGTGCGAAGTTTCTTTAGTGACGTCTCTCAGGGATTGAATATATATGTACATGCACGTAGGCAACAAAGCACAAAGCAGTGAGAATAGTAGAGAAAAAAGGGAGAGAAAAACTAAAAGAAAAAATCTCTTGATAGAGCCGCTCTGCCGCTCTTCGATTACACGCCAACCACCACCGAGTCGAAAGCGTTAACAACGCTCGCAAAGAGAAACAGCAGCGGGAAAAGAAGAGTAAAAGATTTTCACAACAGGCGGAAGCCTTCGAAATATAGCAAAAGGCAGAAAAATAAGTGAGAGAGAGAGAGTGGAAAGAATGTGGAATGAAAATGCGTCGAAGAAGTCATTAAGTAATGCTATTTAAGCACCACTCTGGTGTACCATGGACACGGGCGCTGCGCGCCATCCAGTCCTTCGCGAAAATGTGCCACGTGTAGACAAAGGGCACGTGTGCGGCACAGCAGAGGCTTCAAGAGAAACTGCTGAAAGCGGGATTTTGAATTAGTTGCTGGCCTGCATCAAGCATGGTAAATCAGAAAAAGGCGCGGCATGCCTTTCAGAAACTGCTTCCTAATGCTTCAAGATCTTTCGTCCTGCCAGCTCATCACCCCAGAAAAAAAAATGTCGTCCACAAACTATTTCTTTCACTTGAAATACAATCCAGTCGCCAGTGCATCCTGTTTGGTGTCATCGTGCTGCATATGCTCGCAGAAAAAAAGGAGAGAGAGAGAGAAAGAAAAGAGGCGTAACAGCATCGCTGAGCGGTCCTCTCTACAAAAATGAGAAGAAAAAAATACGGTGTTTCAGTGGTACATGTCGCTTTTTGGGGGGTGTCTTTGGGGCATTATCTTCTCCTCTCGCCGATACAATAACGAAAGTGGGGGGAACATTGCTGAACGGAAACGAAAAACTAAAGCATATGTGTAAAGGCAAAAAAATGTCCATCAATAGAGTATTATCGTTGGCGTGTGTGTTTGTGTGTAAGTGTGCGTCTGTGAGGCTGTTGCAACTATTGTTTTTCCGCAACAGACGAAAAAAAAAACTCTTTACGTGCAAAGAAAGACAAAAACTCAGCGAGTCAAAAGACCACCGCGTTCTGAGAACTTGACGTAAGAATGGAGGTGGAAAACACTGAAGGTGGAGAGAGGCGCATCTGTTCATGTCTGCACGAGGCAAAAGAAAAAATAACGGAGAAAATACAATCGGGAAATGAGAGAAAAGAGTACCAATACAGATGGGGGCGACACACACGAAGCGAAGAGTGCAAAAGCAAAAAAAAAAGCACAATTTATCTTTGTTTCCCGGGTCTTGTGGAGTGTATTGAGCAGAACACGAAAGGAAAAACAAAGAAGTGACCGGCAAAGTAATCACTAAAGAAAACACACCGAAAGCAACTACTTGCATGAGTAGACACACTCAGCACGCCAAAGAAAAAAAAAACGAGCCTCCCTCTTCGTTTCTCTTCAACTCTCTTGTAGTAAAATCAACAAAAAATGGGGGAAAAAAGATTTGCCACATACAGCAAATCCGGAATCGCAGTCTCGCACAACAAATGTAGTCCCTCGTTTCGCCAGATACCTATATCCTGTGCAGGTGCAGCCCCACACTGCAAAAAGCTTGCATCGTCTTTTGGTTGTCAAGACGAAATCAGAAAAAATAACGTAGAGTGGCGAGAAGCAAATTGAGAAAAAAATCTCGCGAGAGGTACTGTGCAGCGGCAGCGCAGAACTCGAGAGGGATGGCAGGAATCACAATAGCAACAACATCAGCAACAGCTTTTTTCCCTCCGTAGGTGTCACGCGATACCCTTCTTTCCCTCCAGCTTGGCTTTACCACTGCCATCGGTCACCGAGGGAAAGGAGCCGCGCTTGTCGTCTAGCAAGTCACTGGCACAAAGCAGCGCCACCCTTCCTCTCTGCTCTCCACCCTCAGTGTGCACGAACACACGAGCACACACAGACGCACACATAAATAGGCAGGCAGACACACACACACTGGCCGGTGAGCGTGAAAGGACCGAGCTGATATAGAAATTTCATGAGCGTGAGGTCATTCGGGTGGCGGAAACGGACATGAGCAGCTCAGCGACAAGCCACCCACAAAATGCAATTGTGTTTTTGGGCGAATAGTAAAAGCAAAGAAGGACCGAAAAGGTGCCTTGTATTCAAAAAAAAAAAAAAAGAAACGACGGAAAGAACACGCACACGCCTACCGACTCAGAATTCTATGGGGAAAACTCCTTCGTACTACTCTGCGTGAGCAGCGGTTCGCGCTGTCCGCACGGGCTGCCGATATCGCTCGCCGCTACGTGAAAAGAGTCCTCCTCATGGTACTGACGGTTGCGATCACCAAAGGAGGCAAGCAGCCGCACCAAAGCCTCCTTGCCATGCTCCTCGCAGTGCATGATCCACGGGCTCTGCAGCAAGTCCAGCGCCGTGCCGCGGTCATCGGGGTTCTGACGCAGACAGGAGTCAATGAAGTCTTGTGCCTCCTGGCTGCAGCCCGTCGCCTCCTTGACGGAATACTTGTCCACCGTGTTGATCTCGCGGAGGAGGGCCATGAAGCCGCTCTTCACAGACGAGAAGGGGTAGTGGCCCAGCATAATCTGCGCCACCACGACGCCGACGCTCCAGATGTCGCTCGGGGTGCTATAGCGACGGCCTTGGATGCGCTCAGGGCTCATGTAGGTTGCCGTGCCTACAAAAGAGTTCACGCCAATGGTCTCAGCGCTGGTGGCGATGCCAAAATCCGCCAGTTTGACGCAGCCGCTGGACGAGAGAAGGACGTTGGCGGGCTTGATGTCGCGGTGGATCTGGCGCAGTGACTTGTGCTGGTTCGGCTCCGTCACGATATTTGCCTTGGTGTGCAGCATCGCGAGAGCGTGCAGCATCTGCGACGCAATGTAGCCCGCCACCTCCTCTGGCACCTTCACCTTCTCGGCGATCAGCTCGTCGATGTTGCCCCAGTCCATGTACTCCATCACCAGCCGCAGCGCTCCGTTGCGGTAGAAGGCGTTGTACAGCATCACCGTAAAATCGTTCGACTGCGCCGTGAAGATGTTGCGCAGCTCCGCCGCGACGGTTTGCCGCGTGCGGTTGTCCACCGTGTTCGGGATCGTGATCTTCTTCACAGCAAAGACGGACTTGTCCGGCGTCACGTACATGCTGACGTTGCCCTGCGTGCCCTGCCCCAGCTGGCGCACGCGCTTCAAGTTGTCGATGTTGAGGTCCGGACGGCGCACCTGCAGGTCGCCTTCGCCGAGAAACTCCACGCCGCGTGGGCCCACGCGGATGTTGCCGACCTCGAACTCATCGCTCTCTTCGGGCGGCTCGGGTGGGGCCGTCTTCTTGGCCGGCAGGCGCTTCAACAATTTCGGTGGCATTGTGGTAGACCGTCTAGATCCACGCCTTGTCTGCCAGCAGTGTCCCCGCACAGGAACTACGAAGAGCTAGAAAAAGAGATTTAAAAAAGGAGATGGGAGAGAGGAGCTGTGCGCTTTAAGCTGCCCTACTAATGAGCGAAACACGAACTCAAGAGAGAGACAGGGAAAAGTGGGTATAGAAAGAGACACAAGGAAACAACGACAAGAGAAAAAAAAGGACGCGAACGTCGAGTGAAGCCCGGCTGTCAAAAGCCGCACAGCTGACGGTGAAGGAGACAAGGAGAGGCGAAGAGAAGAGCAGAAGCAATCGCTGCTTTCTTTGAAGCTCGTTGACAAAGCTCCTCAAGACACCGGTGCCCTTAGTGGAAGCGCACACACACACAAAAAGAATACAAATCTGAGCTGCTTCTTCCTCCTTAACAGTACGATGTCGTGTATAGCCGACGAGGTGACTTTGAAGGAGGTCGGTTGTGACAGTGAACAGGCAGGCGAAAAGCTAAATTGAGGGTGACACAGACACGAAACAGGTTTCGCCTTTACACACACTGAGTAAGGAGAAATATGACAAAAAAAAGAAAAGGTGCGGTGAACGAGCAGAGAAAAAACAGCAACGGAGGGATATCAGAAAGAAGATGTGGAGGACTTTCTTGAGAAGGTCCAGATGAGGGACGATGAGCTGCCAAAAAGCCGCAGCACAGATGTAGACAGAACGAGAGTCGATGAGCTGCAAATTTACACAAAGGTTGGAAAGCACAGTAAAAAAAGGCTGTGTTGCAAATGGCAGGCTTTTTCTTTCACCTCACTCTATATTTTTTCTTTGACTCTGCAATGAAATAGTTGAAGAAGCGTATCGCTTTCTTTTCTACTAACTTCTGCTTAAAACACTAATCACCAAAGTTCTCGGTGAAGACGTTGTACACCCCACACAACACTTTAGGAAACAGTAGACTTTATGAGATACCTGTGAAAAACTCACTCCTTGGAAAAAAAAAAATGTTGAGCCACACACACACGCTCAAGACTGCTCGTTGCCCCACATTCTGCAGAGAGTGTTGCAGGCTGTTTGGGGTCCCTTCACACCGCACACTACCGCACAAACGGACATAACAACAACAACAACAGAAAAACGGTGCACGACGCAAGTGAAGCACGTGCCTCTCTTTTTCTCTCTTTAGCGACGGAAACGCACAAAGTTGTACTTCCGTCCACGCACCTCACGCGTGCAGACTTCAAAGTACTGTGGAAAGGCCGCGATGGCGCGCATTAACGACCCGTAGTGGTCGCACAGGGTATTGACAGCGGCGGCAGAGAGGTGCATGAACTGGAGAGCCTTCACACTCACGCCGTCGTCCCCGAGCTGCAGCTCGAGCACTTCCGCAATGGCGTCCTCGACTGACAGCGGCGCCGTCTCGCTGCCCAGCTGACGGCTGCGGTCGTAGTCCTCCCGCCGCTGGACCATGAGGAGGCCGCGCTCGTGCGACTGCATGATGCTCTTGCTTGCGTTCAAGTTCAGACGGTAGGGCAGAGCCGCGCGGAGCAAGGGCGGCGCTCGGAGCAGCACCTGCTGCAGTGGAACGGGGTAGGGTGGAAGTATGTTCGCCACCTCCTCCTGGAAGACGTCGGCTTGCAGCAGCGGGTTTCCAGGGTCGAGCAGAAGAATGTCGCGGCGGCACCGAGGGACGACGTAGTTGCTCAGGTTGCGCTCGAACATGGCCCGCTCCGCCTCACCCACCATCGACGCCGTCTCGCCCGCGTTGTCGTCGAAGGTGCGTGGCAGCACGGTGCGCTCAGCAGCGGAGAAGCGTCGCTCGGAGATGGGGAAAGGAGAGAGGGCACCTTCCGGGTCATGGGCGATGACGTACATGAGATCGCTGCTCAACTCAAACAGCTTGCCGTGGTAGCGCAGGAAGTTGACGAGTCCCTTGTACTCACGACGGAGGTAGCGGCGCTGCTCCACGGTGTAGCCGTTGTAGAGGCGATCGACCGCCACCCACCGCCACACACCAAGCGCCGGCGCGGCGGGGTTGCACCGGCGCGCCGACACCGTGAAGAAGTTTCCCATCGGGTTCGCCTTTGCCGTCGTCGGCGGCGGCGCGAGAAAGCGGGCGGCCAGCGCGGCGAGCATCACGTCGGGGCTCGTGTGTTCGTCCCAGTCGCTAAGGCTGCGCGGCGCAATATCGGGCGGGAGACGACGCACGTAGATCTCCTCCAGCGGGAGGCCAAAGGCGGTCAGCTCGTCCACCTGCACACCGGGTGGCAGCGGGCCACGGTAGCGGTGGTTTGCCGCCTGCGCATTGCCACCATTTGGTGCGTTAAATCCTGCACCGTTTTCAGCCCCTTCCGCCTCTGCCGCGTCGGGGTCAACCCGCACAGCGCTGCCTTTCTCATCGTCCCAGAAGAAGCCCCCCTGAGCGTCTGCCTCCTCGTCTGCGTCATTCGCTTTCGCTGAAGTTTCGCTCGACTCAGCATCAGTAGCAGCAGGCGGTGCACTCTGCGACGCGGCAAGAATGTCGTCCATCCCGATCATGTCATCTGCGATAGCCTGCTTGAAAGCGGCCACCCGCTGTTCGTCATCCGCGGTGGCTGTTGCGGGCTCCGACGCCGCCTTTTCGAGCATCTCGTCGCCATCCCACCCTTCTGCCGAAGTTACGTCGTCGGCGTCTCCGTCGTCGCCCTCCGCAGGCGCGCCACCGCCGTGCGACGCGCTCGCGGCAGTTCGTGCATTCTGCCGCGCCTCGCGAGCGGCGAGGAGGACGGCGCCTTCAACGAAAATGTTCGGCTCGCCGGCGGTGCGGCTCATGAGCTGAAAGACGTGAGTGTATTTGCACAGAGCGCGTATCACTTCGAGCTCCGACACGCCCTTCAGCACTGCGGCGTCGCTGGCGGGAAAGGAGGCGATCCACTGCAGAAAATTGCGAGGCTCGTACCGCTGCTGCATGTACGGCAACATCCGCGTACGGGCGTAGAGGTCGGAGGCGGCTGCCGCAGGCGCATCTCCCACAGGCTTCGGGGCCGGACACCGCGGCAGGTTGCGCACCAACGCTTGAAAAAGGTTTGTGGAGTGCGGGATGGAGCGCGTCGGGGATGGCGCCGCGGCGGATACCGAGCCGGAGTCATCGTTGTCTACCATCGCCAGCACCCGTGCGGTGGCGCCAGACCGCAGCGTGACGGTGTCTGCCGAGCTCATCGAGACGCGGCCGCCGAGACGGTGCTTGCGCATCATGCGATCCGCCTTGCCGTAGCTGGGGTGCTGACGCACAAACCAGAAGCGGGAATTTAATGAGACAATGGAGTAGCTAAAGCGCTCCATGCTAACGTTGAAGAGCATTTTAAAGCGCTCAAACAATACGGTAACTGTGTGGTGTGAGCCGAAGTCTTGCTCGACCTTCCGTATTAGCTGAGGGGGAAGGGCGGCAAAAATGTGTCGCACCTCTACTGGGAACGTCGGCACATAGGGAAAGAGCGCCTCGGCCACCTCAGACGGCGTGTACAGCCCGCTTCGGCGGTAAAGTTGGTCGATCTTGTGCATGTCGTCGCCGAGGTAGGTCACCATCGCCTCTGGTGGAAGCAAGTAGTTGGGCTTTGTATTCGGCAGTCCTCGCCACAGCATGCACGCGGCGTGGTAGATGTCTCCCTCGAGGCGCCACCGCTCCACCTCCTCGGGACGAAGGGGCGGAATGCTGGTGTCGATCACATATGTGGACAGCGGCGCGGCGATGCGGACCAGCTGGCGCGGCGGTGCGGCCTCTGCTGTTCCCCCACTTTCTCCGCCCTCAGCACCCGTTGCAGCTTTCCCTGGCATGGCGGAGTCCTTTCGCGACGATACTAAACCCACGTTAGCCGGAATCAAGAAGCGCTCGGCCTCGTCAGGGCCGAAGTAGTACTCCGGGCCTGGAGTCCAGTCTACTCGCAGATTTGACCGCTTCGGCGCTGTCTTCTTTTCCGCTGCGCCGGAGGAGGAAGCTGCGGAGGCGCCGCCGCTGCTGTGCGGGGGTGTCGAGGCGCTCGAGCAGCCACGGCGCTGCACACCATCCCACAGGAGCAGCTGCGGTGTCAGCGTGCGCAGACGAGGAAACATCTCGCCGCTTATCGAGGAGACAAAAACTGGTATATTTTTTTTAGGGTCGCAAAGCCACCCCACGCTCCTCGCGAGGTTCTCTGTCCTGTCTTTTCTTTTTTTCTTTCTTTCTTTGTCCTATTTGTTTCTAGACTCTTTGTGATCTCCCGCTAACTCTAGCGTCAGCAACGACGAGACCCGCGCCTGTCAGCGTGAAACAACCTGGCAGAATATGAGGAAAGAACCAAAGTCAGCTCGTTCTCTCTCTGGTCACCTGCGTAAGGCTACTGGGTTGAGAGAATAGGTAAAGCAATTTAAAACGTCAGAACATGGATAGGAGAAAAAAAGAGATAGAATTGATGTGGGAAAAAAAAACACAGTGTAGGACGAGAGAAGTGGTTCGCACTGTATGCACACGCCGCCACTCCTGTTTTGAACTGCATCACGGCTGATCATGCTCCCGTACCTGGAACAGCTGCGTTTCGTTTTATTCATTTTACTCCCAGTACTAGCAACGCTCTTTTAACGCTCAGGCGACTGCCATGCAACGTGAGCAAATTAGCATCGACCACACAACCAGCAGCGACTAAAAAACACCTAAAAAATTGTAGCAACAACACTCAGCGTAGCATTCGGGGTGAGGCATAGAAGCACCACGCGCAACGCAACCAAGACTTGTCAAACAAAAGAAGGAAATGTGTGTTTCTTACTCTTCCTCCTTCCCTCACGCCACGCTCAGCGCCCTCCTCACCACACATACTAGTCCCGCGGCACGTGCGGCACGTCCACGACATCCTCATTGGAGAAGGAGCGGAAGGTGATGCGGTCGAGCAGGAAGACGCAGTTGTAGAAGAGCCACGAGGTGAAGCGCAACCACCGCGAGCGCTGCCGGTGATCCTCCAGGCGCACCTCCACGCTCTCCGCCAAGTCCTTCAAGAACTGCGTCTCCATCTCGTGCGCCACAGCGAGGTCAAGGTGGCACAAGCACACCTCCAGGTTGCGGTTGCTCATCAAGTCCCAGTTGTAGCTGCCGATGGAGCTCCACATGCTGTCCACCACCACCGTCTTGGCGTGCATGATCTGCTCCCCCTTAAACTCGTAAATCTTCACACCAGCAGAGAGCAGGCGCTCGGTGATGTAGTTCGACGCGTGCCACATGAACCACGGGTCGGTGGTTTGGTTGCTGCCGGCCAGCAGACGCACATCAACGCCACGGCTCGCCGCCTGCACGAGCGCGGTGAAAAGCTTCCGCGTTGGCAGGTAGTAGGGTGTTGTGATCCAGATGCGGCGGTGGCACTTGCGCGTCACCTGCCACAGGGCGTACTGGATAGAGTAGTCGCGGTAGCGTGGGTTGCACGAAACGATTTGCGTTGTGGAGGAACGGCGCAGCAGGTACATCTCAGCTTCTGGCACAGGTTCGCCATCGAGAAGCGGCATTCGACGCAGCATGTCTGTGTAGGCCCGCTTGTGAGGCAGGTCGGTGGCGCGGTAGAGAGCGTCGCGTCTAGCTGCCATCAGCTTCCGCCGCATTGCTGACGTCTTGGGGCCTGCTGCCTTGGCCCCTGCGGTGGCAGAAGGAGTTGCCTGCTCACTCATCGCCGCAGTGCTGTCTGATGGGCTGCTTGCCGAATCGTTGCCAGCGGGTTGCGCTGCTTTGTCCGCGACTGGCTGCGAAGCGGCAGAGCTGACAGCGGCAGCGTCCTGTGCGGAGAGCGGCGCCTCGCGATTCGCACCGCGACTTTCCCTGTTGCCGTCTTTCCCCACCACCGCTGACGCTGCTGCTGCTGCTCTCTCTTCCTCCTCTAGCATCCTCTGCGCAATCTTCACCGCCTCTACGTCGAGGTCCGCGTCTGTCGTGCCCGCCTTGTTCCACCGCACCAGCGTCTGCAGCTGCTTCTTCTGCTTCGCCCACCGACCCCGCATCACCTTCACGGAGGCCGACGGCACGTTCTGCAGCTGCCGCCCACTGCGCCGGCGCTCCGCCTGGAAGGCGCGGTAGAGCTCGTTGCGCTGCATGCGGGCCCGCCCCTCCTCCACTCGGCGGGTGATCTGCTGCGACGCGATCTGACGCCACCGCCGCCACCCATACTTCCACGGGTGGGGCTCCTTGGTGTCTCGGTAGACCTCTGCCAGGTGTGCGGCTGCCGGCCCGACCACCCCACAGTGGGTGTCGCGGAACTTGCCGGTGCCGCCCGCCGCCTTGCCGCAGTACTCGTTGCCGACGTTGAGGCCCCCGCAGAAGCCCTGCGTGGCGTCTACCAGGAGAATCTTGCGGTGGTTGCGCAGACCGGGGCTGCGGCGCCAGTCGAGGCCCTTCACAAAGTAGGTCAGCACGCTGCGGAAGAACGGGCGATACGGTATCACCTTGGCGCCGCACTGCTTCAGCTCCTCTGTCAGCCGTGCGCGGCCGGAGATGTTGCCGCCGCAGTCGTACAGCAGCTCCGTGTCGCAGCCACGCTGATGGGCAAGAGCGAGGCGGTGCACCGTGGCCTGGCCAATAAAGTCATCTTTGCAGATGTAGGTTTGCCAGTGCACCCGCCGCTCTGCCCCCTCGACGGCGGCCCACATCTCCTCAAAGGCTTTGGCGCTGTCGTGATAGGGCACCACAACGTTGCCCTGTGAGACGCGACCCAGCACCGCGAGGGAGCCGAGGATGTCGTCCCACCGCTTGTCAAAGGGGACCGCGCTGTAGTAGCGCTTCGCGTCGTGGTAGGTAGACTGCATCTTGTCTAGGTAGAAGGAGGCCGCATCTGCCGCGGTGTGGGTGTGGCCACTATTACCTGCTGCAGATGCAATGGTGTTGGTTGAGCTGTTGGGACGCGAAGAAGAGCCAGTGCCTGATGACGAGCTTGTGCCGCTGGTGTGGATCTTCGTCGAGGATTCCAAGGTGCTGGCGGCGGAGGCGAGAAGCTGCTCGTAGGCACCGACTGCCGCCTGAAATGCCTGTTGTAGCTTCTCTCGAATGTTCGCAGTCGTTTGGAACTGCACCCGCAGCTGCTGGAGACGGTCCAACAGCGTCAGCGTACCGCTGCGGTCGCCTGGGGTGCGTTTTCCCGTCCACGGGTAGCTGCTGTCTGCGCTAAGTGGCGAAGACCGGTCTGGCGCGAGGTTAGACGGATTTGATGCCGATGCGGTTGAAGACGATGACGCAGAAGGCGCACCGAAAGACGCTGCATTCGTGGTGGACTCGGCGGTGGCAGCGGTGGCGGCGGCTCCATGAGTGGGTGGACTCACTGTCTGCCACGCCTCTTGCGCCACATTTTGGATGCGGTGCTTTGGTGAGTTCCTCACCTTGCTGAGCCCGACATTCTGGATGAGGGCACGGAAGTTCTGCTTCGGCGCCATCCGTCGTTGAGGAGCAGGGGAAGGAAGGAGAACTGAAAGCGGGGCGGATCGCGACGGAGAAATGAAGGGAGATCGGAATAGAGTCTAAGGGGTAAGGTAAATAGGAAGGAGACGAGGAAGAAATGCGTAAACTTTTTTAGTTATTATTGGGCGTAATATACCTCGAAATAAGCGCACTAAAACCAGGCTGTGCCACACAGCGGCGGTGCGCAGAGAACAAAAAAAAAATTTCACCACACCCTTGGAAGGATTAAAGCTGAAGTAAATGGAGAGAAAAAAAAAGTGAACACGTGCCTGCTCTTCCGGGTTTCCAAAGGAGGAAGGCTTAGCTTTAAACAAACGCCACAGGAGCCACCCACAATCTGTGGTGCACAAGAAAGTGCCGTCCTGCTGGACTTTGTGCGGCGCCAAAAGAAAAACAAGATACAATAACAAGCACAAAGTGAAGTGGCTGCAATGACACGGAGAAGAAAAGAAGAAGAAAGGTTATAGACGGTGTGAGACAAGCAAATGCCTTTAATGAGATGAGCCACAACTTGAAGTAGTTATACAGGCGAAGGCAAAGATCGGAAAAGAAAAAAGTAGTGGCTCCTGTCTTTTTCACGGCCACGTTCGTTTCTTGCGCAGTGTGTTTTCGTTTGTTTTTGCTCTTGATGCCGCCACAGCGTAAAGTGCGAGTCTATTATGCTCCTAGTTTTGTATGAGATGTAATGCAATCGTCTCGAGTAGTAGCCGCTAATAGTCACGAGCGCTCTTCG
The DNA here is from genome assembly GCA_030078075.1 of Crithidia sp. LVH-60A. Classification (NCBI taxonomy): domain Eukaryota; phylum Euglenozoa; class Kinetoplastea; order Trypanosomatida; family Trypanosomatidae; genus Crithidia; species Crithidia sp. LVH-60A. The sequence continues at coordinate 876,874 of CP119638.1, read as the reverse complement.
ACTTTTTCTTCCTTCGAATGCCGAGCCCTCCAACCTGTCGCCTCACGCACGTGATGAGCGGCTGCACCGAGTACACTCGCACGAGAAGAAGAAGGAGCGAATGGAAGGAGTCGGGATGTACGACGTTGCAAAAGTGGTTCAGGCGGAAATCAGAAAAAAAAATGAGAAGAGAAGGGAAGGGAAAAAGAGTGGCAGCTCGAACTCTCGTGTAGACACAATCTGAACGGCAAGGAGTAGCCACGGCGGCAACTAAACAACAAACAAACAAGCAGCTCTCGAGGGCATCTCGACAAGACTACCAGACGACCGCACAAGGAGGCTGATCTCATTTCCACAATGTCGCGGACAGGTGTCGACATTGTGCCGTAAAGCGGATTTCACGCGCCATGCGTACTGGTTAGTTTCTCACATCCGTTTTTTTTTTCCTCCTTGTGACAGAGTAAGGCGACAGATTCACCGGACAAACAGAACAAAAAAGCGAGCTGCTTCGCCGCTCTCTATCTTATCTTCGCAAAGCACATCGCTTCCAATGCTTCCGCGACAACGCATCACGGCTTCCGCTCGCTCTTCAGCGACAACTCTCCGAAAGTGAAAACGACCAGACGAGAAAGCAAGAAAAAAACTTTTTCGCTTCTTCCCGATTTTTTTTTCAAGTAGTCTCAACGATCGCGGAACTCCTTGGCGCGGTTCTTGCGCTTCAAGAGACCGCCATCCTCCGTCTCGAGGAACATGACCTTGCGCCGCTCTACCTCCTCGTTGCGCTGCCGCTCCATCAACATCTGCTCATCCTCCGTCTGCATCGGGAACTTCAGCGGCCACCAGTCCGGGAAGTTCACCCAGTCGTAAATCTCCGGCGTCATGTTGTTCATGAAGGTCTGCGCGTCGAGGCGGGTGTCGTCGCTGGAACGGGAGAGCATGACAGCTTCGCGATTGCGCTTATCTTCCTCCTCGATGGGCCGGTTGTCGTAAAGAAAGGCGCGGTACATGGGCTGGAGTTCAGGGGACACCTTGTGGATCGGCACCTGCCGCACCTGCTGGTCTTGCAAGAAGTTCTTCAGCCGCCGGCGGTGGTAGTAATTCATACCGTAGCAGCCTAACCCGTACAGGACGCCAAGAAAGCCTCCAACAAACATGCCCTGGCCCAATGAACCCATCTGCGAGGCCAGCGTCAGCACCACCGCACCTGCGGTACCGGCCACCATAGGGTAGTAGAACTTGTCGTGGTACTGGTTGCGCACCACGAGCAGGTGGTGGAAGGCGCTGGTGAGAAGGCCGACGGCGGCGAACGTGGAGGTGTAGCGCCACATAATGCGGTAGCGACCCACGTAGCGGCCCTCGACGCGCGACTGCCGGAAGCCGACGCAGAAGCCCGCCACGGCGCCGTAACACGCAACAGGAAACACGCTCTGCAGAAAGCCACGGCGCCAGCGCCACTCCATGTAGTTGTCGACTTCGATCCCGTAGCGGTGCGGGGGAAGGCCGCCGCTGCGCACAGAGGCGTAGATGTCATCGGTGCCAGAGGAGCTGCTGCTCTGGAACCGGTCATCGTTGCCGGTGCGGAAGGGCCAGAGTGACATTTTCTTCGGAAGAGGAAGCTAGTTGTGAAAGTGCGCGACCTGCGTGGTCGGAGCAGCAGAGGAGGAAGACAAACGCACACGGCCAAAGCTGCATGCAAGCTGCGCCAACAGGCACGTTGAGGAGTTTCTGCAGAATATCTGGAACGTGCGGAGGAGCGGCATGTCATGGAGCCAAAATTAGAAATAAGTTGAGATAGGAATGAAGATTAAACAAACGAGAAAGTGACAAGATTGAGTACAATCGACCGTAAGCCGCTCTGTAAGTACTGCACCCATACATGACAGACGACCTGACAGGGAAAACATACATATACATATATATGTTTCTAGATTGTTAATGCAGCAGTGCAGACGAGCAGGGTGTGCCATCAAACCTTTTCCACCATTTAAAACCTCGCGCAAAAACGCACTACCCGTGCACTGGGCAGCATCGGTAATTCTCTATCGCCACACAGAGTTTAGGAGAATATTGACGAGAAAATGGCAAATTGAAAACCAAAACAGAAACACGCGCATGTGACAAGTGCACACAAGCATAAAAGTAGGTAATAAAGTCACTGAGCGTCTCTTAACACACAACACAGCAAAAGGCATTCAATCGGGAAGCAAAAGAAGCAGAGAAAGCAAATGTGATGTGGCTTCCGCGCTCTCTTGCTCCTGAGAATGCAGCTGCTGCTTCTCTGCGCCGCTGCGGTATCAGCATCCCGCACGCAGCGCCAGCACCATATTGATCGTCACACCGGCGTGGATGTTGCACTCCTCCAACGTTGCCGTGTCCTCCAGCCGGCGACCCGAGTGCACCAACATGATCATCTTCTGCGGAATGCCCTCTGTCTCCTCCAGTTTCGCCTTGATCTCACCGACAGTGTTGTCAGGGCCAAGCACAGAGATGGAGATGCGCTGGCCCGTCGTGGAGATGACGCTAAAGGAGAAGGTCATGGTGAACGACAACGACGCGAGCAGAAAGCGAAGGTGGCTAAAAGAGAACACGCCAAATTCAAACAGAAAAATTCAGTATGAGAAAGCAAGATTGTGGGGTGTGCAGCGTGCTCTCTCTCTTCTGTGGCGGCGAGTTGTCTCAAATGCAGAAGTATGTCTTCACGAAACGTGCTGAGTAATAGCCCCGTCAACGAAACGCTGGAGGAGAGCGGGAGAGGGAAATAGTGTAAGCGTACTGTAAGGGAAGAACCAAAATCTGGATCAGCGTGCAGTATAAGTTTTTTTTTTAACGCGGGAAAATACGAAGGCGAGAAAAAGAGAGAGAGAGAGAAGGTTGATAAAGAGACTTATTGAATGGTGCGAACTATCGAGGGTAGTCAGTCCAGTCTTAAAATAACAAAAGTAGAGTTTGTCGTGGCCTTTTTCTTCTTCTTCTCTTGACTCTCGTTGGTCACGCAGTTTCATTGACACGGCGCGTATGTCACAACACACCTGTCAGCCAGTCCAAAGTGGTCGCAAAGCCTTTTCTTCTCCGCTGCTTCGGCTCCAACGAGGCACCATTACGACCACAAGTCTCAAGCGTAACTCACTCATTTTCAAACCTCTTCAAAAGTTTAATACCCCAGCTGTTGCTGCTTGACATGCTAATTGTCTTTTGTGATGAGAAGACTCTCGCCCCAAACAACTGGAAAGAGGAAGGCAAAACCCACGTACGCGGCACTGCACACGACGGGGAAACGGAAAGAGATTTCTCGCCTGTTTTCCAACTAGTGCAAGACACGTAGCGGCTGACCAATTGAACGAAGAAGGGGTGAAAGAGCTGAAGCTCACAAATGTGTATAACAAAAGAAAAGTACAAGGTAGAGGAACACCAAGAAACGAACATAAAAAAAACGCCCCGGTACTACGCAGCTCACGCAGGTGCACACACGCGCCGTGTGCACCAACACCCACCACGTGGATCTATGTGTTGCGAAGCGCGTCAGTGTGTGTGTGTGTATAGGAGCAAAAAAAAAAGGGTGTATATGAAGAAGCCGATTGCCCTTATGTCGTGTCTAGACAGCGCGAATGTGCGTCAAGTGGACATGGAGGGGAGCTCGTCGTGCACACGTTCACCTTGGCTCAAGAAGCGCAGCGAGGAGACATCAGTTGTGTGAAGGATGACCAGACAGAGAAGATGTCGCCTCACCGCTTTTTTTTTCTTTGTAGGGCACATGTATTGGTGTCATTCATTGAAAATAGCAAATCACCTCTCTGCTGTCGCACCTTGTCTTCCTCAATTCTCGGCGTTCGCTTGTTTTCGTGTGTATGTGTGTTACTGCTTCTTCTTGCGGCTCTCCTCACTCGCCACCTTCGCCTCGATGTAGCGGCGGCTGCGGTGGCCGCTGCCCGCAACAAACAGAAGCGCACCAACGATGGAAAGGTTCGCCATAATGCGCTGCACATTTTCCTCGCTCGTCTTCTCTGGGTGGTCAAAGTCAATGAAGAAGGCCACCGTGATGATCACCGTGCCGACAGCGAGAAGGAAGGAAAAGAAGCTGCGTCCCACGCCGAGCAGAATAAAGAGGGAGAAAGAGACAAAAATCACGCCGGTGGCCCGGATGAGGCTGACGTACTGCGGCGGCGACAGCTTCACCCCAACGAGAGAGAGCATGCGGGGGAAGTTGCTCTTGGCCACCAGCGCAGCGCCAACGGACGGCGCGGCAAGCTTGTGCACACCGCTGGCGATAAAGATCAGCACGATGAGCACCAGCCCCGTGTAGCGGATCAGGTTGCGCAGCATTTTTTGCGTAGTGGGAGTATGGAGGCCTCGGTGGATGTATGAGAGAGGTGAAGCGGAGTGACAGAAAAGCCGAAATACGGTCGATGCAGCAGCAATAAAAAATCTGAGATGTGGGTGAGTTGAGGTAAGCTAAGGTCAGAAAATAAACGCGAGGGGGAAGAAAAGAGTAGATGCAGGAGAGGCGAGCGTTGCGGCAGAAGGACACATATGAGAAAGCACCGAGGAGAGCGGAAAGTGCGCGCAGAGGAAAACTCTGTTATGCACAAAAGAGGTGTCGCGTGATGCAACACGACAAAACGAAAAAGCCATCTTCTCCGAGAAAGAAAAAAGCGAGGTGTAGGAAGGTTAGTGTTGTTGCTGTTGTTGATAATCTTCTCAATTTCAGAGTTTTTTTTACACATTTTTTTGTGGAGAGCGTGAAACAGATCTATAGGTCAGTAACGCCACCCACTTCTTGAGAGCACTCTAGCACAGTGCGGATCAGTTAGTTACGGGGAAAAGGAAAAATTTTGAGAAAGGAAAAAACGGAGGATCGCCTACTTCCTTTTTTTGTTTGTTTAAACAGAAAGGACTGATTTTACGTTTTGAGAGTTGCTCCTGCATCACAGATGAACCTGAAAAAGTGGAAATTTGAGCAGTAAGGCGAGAGCAACGGAAACAAGGAAGAAAAAACAAATAATGATAAGCGCCACGACTTCGTGGCCAATAAGAAGATTAGCTAACGTGCGACGGGGTGTGCGTTTGTGAAGACACCCACTCGCTTTTCCTTTCTCTCTCTCCGGTACACCTGTGAGATTAAAACCGGGAGGTATCCTTCACCAGTTTGTCCACCCACGCCGGAACAATCTCACCCGCCTTTCCATAAATGGACTGCTCGAAGGATGTGTTGTTCGATCCCTCCTGCAGGTTCAGCTCGAGCGTCTGCGCACCGTAGAAGGCGGCACGCTGCACTAGGCCAGCTGCCGGGTAGACGTTGCCGGAGGTCCCAATCGAAACAAAGAGCTCGCTCTCCGCAATTGCGGCATCGATGTCATCCATGAAGAGCGGCATCTCACCAAACCAGACAATGTGCGGCCGCAGCGTGTAGAGCTTGTTGCAGTCAGGGCACCGATCCACCTCGCGGTCGACGTCCTTGAGCCAGGGAAAGATGGCGCCGGTGTCGCTGCACCGCACCTTGAGCAACTCGCCGTGCATGTGAATCACCGTGCTTGAACCCGCACGCTCATGGAGGTCGTCAACGTTCTGCGTCACCACCACCACCTTTGTCTTACCCTTTAACTCCCTCTCCAGACGGGCGAGCGCCTCGTGTGCCTTGTTGGGCTTCACCGACTCCTCCAGTAGGTTGCGCCGCCGCTCGTTGTAGAAGCGCTGAACGAGCGCGGGGTCGGTCAGGAAGGCGTCGGGCGAGGCGACGTCCTCGACGCGGTGGTTGCACCAGAGACCGTTCGCGTCGCGGAAGGTTGGAATGCCCGACTCGGCGGAGATGCCTGCACCGGTGAGAATGGTGATGCAGCGGTAGGGCCGCATTGTGGAAAACGGTTAATTGAAAAAAAGAAAAGAGAAAGAAAGGATTGACTTGACTAGAGAAGAAACTTAGTGCGGGCGTACCCATGAGAGTGCGCTGACTGAAACGAGACTGCAAAAAGGCAATCCAGGGAGGTAGTTGGACGTGGCGCAAGAAAGTATGGTGCAAAGAACGTCTGGACGTGAGAGAAACAACGAGAAATAGGAGACAAGGTGCGGTGAAAGAGGGAGAGATGTGGGTGACCAGGTCAGAAGCGTAAGGTAGAGCATCTCTTCAGATACATCAATATAATGATAATAATAATAAGAACACTCTAACGAGCCCCACGAGCGCGGAAACACACATCATCATGCTGATGCGTGAAGCGAGACGTGACAACCCAGTGCAAGGTAAACACCCACTCCGGCGCTTCCCTCGATTTCTCCCTTTTGTAATGTTTCAGCCGTTGCCTTTTTTTTTCCTTTTATGAGGCCACAATACGAATAACCGTTTCAGCAGCAAATCATCTTTGCCTCACGCCACCCATTCTGCAATACATTGCGTCTAGTGTCAGCGCGCGAAAAAGGCAAAATGCTTTTTTTTTTTTTAAAGAGCTGCATATTTTTCCTGTTTTCTTTATAAATATCGAACAGCTGAAGAGAAAGCAAACCAAAAAGCGGGCAGCACCTGCCAAGACCAATTTAAAAACAAGCGGGGAAATAACGGGGAATCAAGTCAAGGCCCTTTTCCAATAAAAAAAAGCCCAGCAGCGGCGCGTCTGGTTGTGCCATTGTCTGATAAATAGAGAGAGAGAAGAGGTTGGCACTTCCCCACCCTGTTGTTGTTTTTTTCCTGCGCCATAACCCCTTAATAGATGGTATCATTCACAGACTGCGGAGTGCGCACACACACAAAAAGTACATTTGTCGTTTTTCGTCAAGCGAGCGCAGAATGAGTAACCGAAGCAGATGGAAGAGAAGTCGAAAGCGAATGTATACGTGGAAAGGGACGATGCGCACAGAGACACAAGAAAAAGTGCTTTTTTTTGTAATTTTGCGCACTAGCACTCACACACTCACTCGCACACGGAAAGAAGGAGAAGCGGGCAGCGATACGCTGCATTGTCTGCGATAATAGGAGTAAGATCCAGCACATCCGAAAAGAAGCAAAAAAGAAACATAGAAAAAAAAGGACGTGCAAAACGGCTACTAGAGAACATCGATGGAGACGCGTACAGCAATACGGCATCGGCCACCGTCACCACCACCACCATCATCGCTTACCAAAATCAACTTAAAGCAGTATCTCAAAACCAATAACTCCTTTCTCAACTGATGCACAAGTCCGTCACCAGCCTCAAAGTCCTTGTGCCATCCTTTTCACCTCATCCTCGCCATCAATCTGGCGGAGAAATGGTGCGATCTTGCATGTCCCGCTTCAATATCGTCGACAGATTGGCATCACCGGCGTACGTCACCGGCATCGCGGGCGGCCCATAAGGCTCCGTCACGAACCACTCGGACGCCGTCTCCCTATCGCCACCTCTCTGTGCGGACGTGTCAGGGCTGGATGCACCGCCGTTGCCCTCCGCGGTGGGACTCGAGCTGGCGGAGGTGTAGCGACGGTTGTGGTAGGAGTTGCGCTGCCGCCCGGCGCTGGTGGAGTGCGCGGAGGACACGGAGGCACGGCGAGGGGAGTGGTGATGCCGCTGCGCAGGAAGGAGTGCTGCAAGGGCTACAGTACCAGCAGCGGCACCGGCATCAGTAGTAGTGGACTGCCACTGTGGAAGATGCTGGGCAGTGGCTTCGTATGCTCCGTCCTCTGGTGCCAAGGCGGACAGCTCGTGCGGTGACTTGGCGGAGAGTGGGGAGCTGCTCGCCTCCAGTGCGGTGTAGGAGCCACCAGCAGCGGTGACGGCACGCGTCAGCGCTGCAGACGACGACGCCGTGGAGCTCTTTTGAGACGACAAAGAGGGCTGCCTTCCCACTTCCACGCCGCCGTGTGCACCCGGTGTATCCGAGCTCGGCTTCGGGGATGACATACCGGTCGCCGGCGATGGCGTGTGCCCTGTGTCGGTAGACTGGTGCGACGGCTCCACCGTCTCTGCTGGGGAGTGCGGCACGTCTTCAGCCTCCTGCTCGCTCTCCTCGAGGGTGTCTATGAGCCGTAGTAGCTGGCGCTGCACCTTGCGGAGCGGTGGACGCTGCTGCGGATTGCAAGCGAGCAGCGGCTTAATGATGTGCACCTCCTCCGGGAAGTCACGCTCGAGCTCCTCTGGCAAAACACCCTGGTGTGCGTCGGTCAAGATGCGGATCCGTTCGTGCAGTGTGGCGAAGGTGCAGAGCATCTCAACCGCGATGATGCCGAGGGAGAAGATGTCGGATGGCTTGTTGACTGGGTCACCGCGCGTCTGCTCGGGGCTGCAGTAGAGCGGACTTCCGCCCACCACCGAGCGCTCCTGCTGTCCCCCCACTACGTTGGAGGCGAGGTCGCCCGTGCTGCTGCCGGTCGCCACGCGCCGTTTTGCCAGGCCAAAGTCACCGATCTTTAGCACGTTGGCGTTCGAGACGAATATGTTCGTCGGCTTCAGGTCGCGGTGCACGACGTCTTGGTTGTGCAAGTAGGCGAGCCCGTCCGCGATGTTCTGCATGTAGCGCAACACCTCAAGCCGGTAAAAGCCTTGGCGCGTGCGCAGCCAGTCGGCCAGCGTACCGCGGGGGAAGTACTCCATCTGGATGAAGAGCATATGGCACGTGTCTCCAGCAAACGAATTCCCCTGATCCTCATCCGTCAGCGTGTCCTCTGTCGGGGAGGAGGTGGTGAGAGAGCGGGAGCTGAAGCCCATCGACATGGTGTCCAGCCCGTCCTCGCCGACGTTGCGCAGCTGCAGGCGATCCGCTGTCGACACCGCGATGTCCTCTATCCAGCAAAAGTAGAAGCGCACCACGTTGGCGTTGTCGAAGGAGCTGTGCAGCACCGCCTCCTGCACCACCCGCTCCTCATCCTGCTCGTGGATGAGAATCGCCTTGATGGCGTAGCGCGCGTGTGTGACGCGGTGCTCGACGCAGAAGACGCAGCCCTCGCCGCCGAAGCCCACCTTCTCCAGCACCTTGAAGTGGAGCTGGAAGAGCTTGCCCTCCTCCTCCTCGGCGCTGTCGTGCACCGGCGAGAAGCGGACGCTGCTGGCGTGCTCGGAGGCGACTTCGTCCAGTGTGGTGACGCTGGGAATGCGCGCGCAGTGCTGAGCACGCACCCACCATCGCTCCCCCATGTCGATTTCCTCTGACTCGTCGTCGCTGCTGGAGGAAGAGGCGGCGGTACCAGCGGTGCGAGTGGTGCCATTCGCTGTGGCCGCACACGCCCGTTCGCAGTTCTCACCACGAGATAGCGACGCCGCAGCCGCGTCCCCCTTTCCGTGTGATCGTGACGGCATCGAGGCAGAGGCTGTGGCGCTGCCTGTCGTGGTAAGAGGGAGAGAGTGACGCTCCTCGCTGTCCTCGCGCATCATCGCGTAGACCTCCTCTGGGGTGGGATCCGTCCACTTAGACGAGGTGCCTGCGGCGTTAAACGCAGTTCCCTGGCCCTCCCTCACCACGTGGCCAGTGTGCCTCTCGCCCTCTCCCTCTCGCTCCGCGTCCACCGCAGAGAAGCTGCTCGGCGTCCCTGCATTCTCCAGCGCGGGTTGCGGTGGCCCGTCAACCGAAAAGCCATCGAGCAGCGCGCTGAAGGGCGATGCGGCACCGCCGCCGCTTTCAGGGCCCATCAGGTCCTGCGGCACGAGCTGCGTCGACTGCGGACGTGAGGCCGATGAGTGCGCGAGGCGGTCGCGGTTGCGGTCCGCCTGTGCCCAGGCACGTTGCAGCTGCGTGCGCGGCGGCACCCCAGCGCACAGGAAAGCGATCGACCCGGCGAGGCACAGAACGTGAAAGGAGATGATGCCCGCCGTGCGCCAAGCCAGGCCGGTGCGTATCACGTCGCCGCTGGTGCTGAAGCTGGCGATCGGGTTGTCAGCGCTGGGCAGCGCGGAGTTCGGCGATGAGAGGAGGTGCGACTCCCACCAGCTGCGCTCGTGGTAGTAGCGATCCAGCTCGGCGCCTTCCCGCTCATCCCCTTCCACGTCCATGGCGATGGCGGTGAGACTCATGTCGGTGATGTTGTGGTGTTGCTGCCGCAAAAAAGGAACCAGCGGCAGCCCACCCAACACATTCGTCGCGGTGGACACAACGGCACCGGCGAACGAGGAAGGTGGCAGATGCGACCAGTGCGCGGCGTCCCGTGCATCGCCGTCACGCACCTTCACAGCTGCGCTGCTGTGGTCTGACTGCTCCACTCTCCAACCGCTGGCATCCGCAGCGTGGTGCACGGGGATGCGGAAGACTTGCTCCGCCCCGCTCACCCACACGTACGCCGCCACCGCTTGCTCACTCGCCAACGCGCTGGGAGGCGCCGCAGCAACGACGTCGTCCCCGGCGTCGCCTCCATCTGCTGCGGGCGACGTAAACAACGGTTGGTCTCCACGTGGAGGCACGGGAAGGGTGGCCGTCCAAGTCACGCTGTCTTCCAGCACGTTGTGCAGGCGGATGTGGCTCTTGTTGTACTGCTCCATGCTGAGCACCCGACTCACGTACTCGGCCACCTGCGTGCGTCGACGCTCGAGGGCCCTCAACAACGCCGCCGCTGTCGACGCCTCTGTTTGCGGCTTCCCTTCCTTTTCAGTCGAGTGTGGCTGCTGCTGCTGCTTGACTTCTGGATCGGCGTGCGTTGTATCGTAGTCGAACATGTCCCGCATCAAGTGCGAAAAGAAGCGCGGGTTTCCTTCGCCGTTGTGCTCCTTCGCGCCAGGAAACTTCGCCATCGTGGCAGGCGTCGTGCGCGGGGAGAGCTGCAGCTGCGAGAGCGTAATGGACCAGCTGTACTCCTCCGCCTTCATAACGTGCAGCACAATGTTGTATCGGACAAGGTGCAGAAGGGGTTGCAGATCATTGTGCGCGGTCCTCGTAGACGACGTGTTGCTACGACGCTCTTTGAGTACGGCGGACGGAGTGTTTCGATGGCGGTTGCCCCGACGCTGACTTGTAATGTGGTGCCCATTACCGCTGTCCAGGTCTGCCACCTCGACAGACGTGGTGACGAGAACGTCGGTGCCGCCGAAGAACACGGTCTGCCGCCGCAGCAGAGTGGAGATGTTCATGAAGAAGTACGGACGCAGCACATCGGGCAAGTTACCCAGCAGGTCCGCCGTGTCCACCGTGGAGGAGGGTCCTGGGTTGTAGGTGTAGAAGGGAGTGCGGGTGAAGAGGCTGTTGCCGCGCACGAGAAAGGGAAGGGCCAAGGGATCGCGTGCAATGGTCTCCGGCGACGGCGGGAGATCGACCTCGACGGCGATCATGTCCCCTCCCACGTCTGCGGACCAGGCGAGGTGGCCACTCTCGAGATGGTAGGCGTGGAGAAAGCCGTTCTCGGACAGCACGAGAACAAGATTGCCGCCGCCAAAGGTGTACTGCAGAGCGACCTCACTGCCTGTTAAAAGAGCGCCGTCGGCATTCGCTGAGGTGAGGGGAGCACCTGCGTACACTGACTCTCCTCGCACCACGTTCACGCGATCAAGGTCGAAGCCTTCGTTAGCAGAGACCAGCCCCGGTAGGAGAGTACACACAAGGCACAAAAGCAGAAGGACGAGCCCTGCTCGAGGCAGGTGAACGCCACAACGGCTTACAACTCCTCTTCGCAGCTTCCTCCGCTGCTCTGCCCACCACTCGCCGTCCACGGCGTTGCGTCGGCAACGTTGCTTTGACGTGTTAGCAACATCGCGAAGCATGCAAGGCACCAGAAGCAGTGGTTGAAGAGAGAGGGAGCAAGGAAAATTGAGAAAAGGAAAAAAGAAAGGCGAAAGGCGCCAGTAGGCGACAAGTAAAAAAAAAAAAGCGAACAGAACAACACGTTAAGACGAATCGGCACACCAAAAGAAAGGAGGAAAGGAAGCAAAGGTCAACGGTGGCCGATAACGGAGGTGCAGAGCATTCCTTCTCCAGTCTACAATGGATGGCGGTCTCACGTCGTCAGACGCTGCGGCGCACAATGGAAACGACGGAATAAGGAAAAAAGAAATAAAATAGAGCAAGCACACCGGTTCTCTGTACCAAACCGTAGCAAGCAGAACAAAAAGCCAAAAAAAAAAGAGAAATAGAAGAGAGAAAAGAGATTGTAAAATAAACAACGACGGTTGGCGGTTTTCCTGTGTACTTTTTTCTTTCCTGTTGGTGCTCTCTTATCGTTGCTGTCTTTAAAGAGAAAGAAGGAGAAAAGAAAACAAAGAGCAGCGGCAAAAAGAAGAAAAGACGAAGTTTTGAAGTTCAAGGTAGTGTATTCCGGCTTCGCGACAAGAAGGGTGAAGGTGATAAAAGTAAGATGAGTGTAACAATGCGAAGAAAGAAGGTCGCAAAGGTAGGAAAAGGGGAGAGAGAATGAGTAGCTTCGTGCGAAAACTGGAGAGAGGAGGATTGGGGAGTGCCGGAAGCTGTAGAAGAGACACAGCGACGCGGCGCACATCGCCACCACACACAAAACTGACATCATGACAACTGAGAATCGCCTTTTCGACACAAGTTGTGCTATTCACCCTTTTATTTTGTCTTTTTTTATCTTGTTCGAAATTGTGGTCATAACAAGTCGTTCTATGCATCTGTACGGTCTATCAGCGCCTCTCAGCTCTCGCGCAGCAGAAATAGTGGGAAAAAAAAAACCAGCAGGAAAGCAAAAATAAAGTTCAGCATTTCTAGACTCTCTTCTTCTTCCTATTCGTCTAGCTGTCGTGTGGCACTCGCACGAGTGTCTTCCACGCATGGCCCGTCACGGTCGGGGCCGTGGTGTCCGCCACCGCGAGTCTCGCCATGGCAGCCGTGTGGTCCGTCGCGTTGCGCGCCACCGACTGCAGCAGCTCCGCGTCCGTATCGGCGCCTCCTAGCAGAAAACGCACAATCGTACGCTGCAACTCCACCCGAGCCGCCTGCAGCTCCAGCAGCTCTGCGCGATTCGCAAAGGTGAAGCGCGGACAGAGGAGGTGACGGATGGGTGGCAGCAGCTCGTCCACCGGGATGCGGCTAAGTGATTTGGTTGTGGCCCAATCTGCCGGCAGCGCACTGAAGTCTTGCGGGGCGAGCACCGTATCGCGTGCACCGAAGCAGCGGGGATCGATGTCGGCCGTGCAGATGGCCTCCCGCTCCCACTGTCGGTACAGACGCGACAGGGCATCCTTTTCCATCGTCTGCAGCTCAATGACAGACTGCAGCTCACCACGCTCGCTGCGCTCAAACTCGGCAGCGTAGACCATGCAGCCCAGCACGTGGGCGGCGGCGCTGTCCTCGGAGACGGTGGTCGAAGAAAGCGCGTCGAGGGCGTCGACGGAGCGGCCGGCCAGTCGCTGGCAGGCACGAGCGATTAGCAAGTCGAGGTTGGTGTGGTTCACGACGTGGCCCCTGCCAGCCGCGTACTGGGCGAGCGTCACGTCCTCGGAGCGCGCTTTCAGCCTCGATTGGTTTGAAGCACCGCGAGACGGCACACTTGCTTTACTAATGAAGGAGGAAGCTGAAGCTGTCTCTGCCACGTCAGAGGCCCACAGAGCCTGCACTGCTGGTGGGAACTGAAACTCATTTACGATCGTCTCCACCAACTCGGCGAGGTCGACGTCCTTCACGGTCCGCTTCATCTTCTCCAGCTGAAGCAGCTTGCCACGCAGCGAGTAGCAGTCTAAAGCCTCGATACGCCTCTTCAGCGACTCTACCTGGCGATCCACCGCGGCCACGTCAGCCTCCAGAGAGACTTCCGCGGTGGAGAGCCCACGCGTGGACGCACCATCGTCGTGCGACGCCGCACGCAGTGCTGATTGGCCCCCTCCTAGCGACGGTTGCGCTGACGCGGTGCTCGTCGCTCGTGGTGGGGCTCGCGAAACCTGAATCCGTTTGTCTCCCCACACCTGCGCTGAGGGCCGCAGGTCGCGCCGTACCTCGCTGCCACGCTGTCGCTCCTGTTGCGAGAGTGCGATGATCGCACGGCCGGCGTGGAGGCGACGCTGGCCCGCCCCCCGGCCCCCCCCCCCCCCCCCCTTCCCCCTTTTTTTTTTTTTTTTTTTTTTTTGTGGCTGGGCGTGGCCGCCCGCGTCGGCTGGGGGGGGGGGGGGGGGGGGGGGGGGGGGGGGGGGGGGGGGGGGGGGGGGGGGGGGGGGGGGGGGGGGGGGGGGGGTTTGTTTTTTTTTTTTTTTTTTTTTTTTTTTTTTTTTTTTTTTTTTTTTTTTTTTTTTTTTTTTTTTTTTTTCCTCTCTTTGGTGGTTTGTGGGGGGGTTTTTTTTTTTTTTTTTTTTTAATAAAAAAAAAAAAAAAAAAAAAAAATTATATTTAAAAAAAAAAAAAATTTTATATTATAAAACTGTTTTTTTTTTTTTTTTTTTTTTTTTTTTTTTTTTTTTTTTTTTTTTTTTTGTCTTCTTCTTTCCTTGGGGGGAGGAGGAGGGCCAGCAGCCACGAGGGGGGAAAAGGGAAAAAAAAAAAAAAAAAAAAAAAAAAAAAATTTTTTTTTTTTTTTTTTATTTGTGTCTCTTTTTTTTTTTTTTTTTAATAGAGGGGGGGGGTTTTCCCCCCCGGGGGGGGGTAGAATTGTTTTGAAAAAAAATAATTAAAATGTTTTTTTTTTTTTTTTTTTTCCAAATTTTTTTTTTTTAAGGAGTTTTTTCTTTTCTTTTTTTTCGTACACACCACGAGACTATCGAGATTTCATTCGACTGTTTGTTCTGTATTGAGTAGTAGTAAAACAAAATTACTTTCTTTAAAGGTTTCCGTGCGTGGTCTACATGGTATACGCTACATGAACGAAAAAGAAAAAGGAAGAGCGGTGTGAGTGCTACGTTAAGTTGCACGCAGGCCACAAAAGTCACACAAATAACAAAAAGCTTTTAATGCAAACGAAAAAAATAGTCGGCTATCTGAGAAAAAAGACACGGAACGAATAAATCATTAAAAAGTAGGGCATTTTAGAACTGTCATATAGTAAATTAAATTGCAGCTCAAGATAAAGCAACAAAAAAAAGGAGTACTGCGAGTTCAGAGTATAATTTTAAACTTAAACTGTTCTGACGTTTCACTGGTAGTTGTAGGACAAGAAAACCGGTGCTGAAAAAAACATATAAAATTGACAGTTGGCTCTACTACTCGCACGCTACGACGTGATCTCTGCTCCCACTATCAGCAAAAATGTCAAAAAAAAAACGAAACACAAGTAGGGACTAGCTGATGCAGGAAGAAAAACTAGAAAAAAAAAAAAAGATATACATGCGATGGGACTCCATGAAGTGCGCTGCGAACCACGCGTGAGGCAGCTTCCTTAACAAGACCAGAAAAAAAAACCCTTAAAAACGAATCGGGGAAGAGAGAAGAAGGGGGTGGAAAGAAAGAAAAGGTACGATTGCTGCTGCAAGATCAGTCCTACATCGAAGCCTCGATCTTTGAATTGACAGTCTTACACTTGCGGAAAAAAAGAAAAGATGAAAAAAAAAAGATATCGCTCTCTTTGAACTCACACGCCGTCGCTTGCGACATTACGATATCAGAGATCAGCTGTGAGAGGTACGGTAAACTCACAGGTGCGGATGCACAGCAGATGCCCCAGCTCCACAGCTCACCGCAACACTCAAGCCTTCCTAAGCAGTTCGATAGCCAGAGATGGGATCTAGCACGCATGAGTCCCAGCCATGCTTTTCCATCAGTAGCTCCGCAAAGACTGTGTAAATCGCCATCGGGCTCCACTGCTGCTTCATCAAACCGTGCGGCGGCCGCTCATCGATCCAGTGGAAGAAGTCCACGTAGGCCGGGTGCCGCGTCACGGCGAACGACATCACAAAGCAGTCCGACGCATACACCTTCCCGCCGTAGGAGCGCTGGCCGTCCGACAGCCACGCCAGCGCGCGACGCAGCTCCCCTGGAGAGAAGTAGCCACCAGCGGACTGCGCATTCCACGCCACGAGCGACTCCCACAGGTCTGTCACCCGCTTGTGGGTTAGATAGTCCGCCTTGCGATACGCCACCGCACACGTGTGGTTCGCCACGTCCGCCAGCAGGTCCCGATCGAGTGGCTTCGTGAAGGAGGACTGGCTGTCGACGTACCAGAAGAAGTCGTACGACTGCAGGCTGGGCAGAAGAGCGAGGAGGCCGGTCCAGAAGCGGCGCAGCTCCCATCGCTCCCGCAGCGCCTGCGTGATGGTATCTGGCTCGTCGAAGGGACTAGCCGTGTAGCGATTATAATGCCCACCACCACCACCACCACCACCGTTCACAACGCCGCCATTAACGCCCACGCCACCCGCCGCGCCATCATTCCCGCCCGCCGCACCGTGAGTTATCCCACCATCACCACCGGCATTACCGCCTGGCGGTGCGGTGGTCGCAGATGGGCGGACATCAACTCCATCGTGGCCGGCGCGCGTCGTCAGCGGTGGCGGCGTGGAGGGAGGAGAAACGGTGGTGAAGCGCTTGCGGTAGTGCAGGTCAGCTCCCATTTCCCGCAGCCACGGCTCCAGCACCACCGCGCTCGTCGGCGTGACGCGCTCCGACAAGACGCCAGCGACGTCCTCGATAGTGACACGTGTGGCGGATGGGAGGATGGTGGTGATGTACTGCACCACCTCGTTCGGCATGATGCCGCGGTGAAAGATGTGGACGGGGTAGCTGTGGCGGTGCAGAAACGCCTCCTCCAGACTTGGCAACAACTTCTCCAGGAACTGCTGACACCGGCGGCAGCGCCACGGGTTCGCGGCAGCTGGGTTGGTGACAGCGGGTGTGCTTGTGTCTGCCTGTGTGCGTCCGGCGCCGTAGGTGAAGGCAGCCGGGCCGGCGGTGTCGACGTGGATGGCGGTGGGCACTGTCTCGCTGGAGAACGTGGGACTCATCAACACAACCACCGCATTCGCACGTCGTGGCACCTGCAGACTCTCCTGCAGTCCCGCAGCCTCCAGTGATGGGACGAAGGAGGGTGAGGGTGGACTAGAAGTTGGCATTCCCGCCGTCGCAGAACGCGTGCTGACTGGCGTGGCAGGAAGCGGCGTTGCGGGAAAAACAGTAGGGGAAGGAATAGAAGTTTTGTCAGCTGGCCGAGCCATTACTTCGGGTGCTGCGGTGGCCGCGGCGGTGGTACGCGGCGAGGCAAGCAGGGAACTGCCCAGCCGCTCCGTCTGCACCCGCCACGCAATCGCATCCGGCGAGACCAGCCCCACCGCGCTCTCCCTCGATACAATAAAACTGCGCAGCCGAATCGCCTCTAACGGAATTTGGCGCGATGGTGACGGCGGCGTGGTAGAAGAAGGGGCGGTGCGCCGCACCACTACTACGGCATCCGAAGCATTGGGGACGGCAACGCCGGGATGCCGCGGGGCACCAAGCCTCGTCGCCGGTGTCGTGACGTCCTGCGGCTGCTCTGTTGGTGGGTAGTAGGCGAGCGTGACACAGTCGTGTCGGCCATTGCCGGAGAGAAAAATCTGCTGCAGCGTCACAAAGGAGTAGAGGTCTTCGGTGAAGGTGCTGAAGCGCGACCGTGGCTTAGAGGCGCTCCGCAACTGTCCGGACAGGATGGACTCGTGGAGAAGCTGATATTCCATTGTGGCGCCGGAGAGGATGACTAAGATGACGAAGAGCACCACGTTGCACACAACACGCTTCTCGTGTGGCCGCATTGCGTGCTTGAAGTGCTATACGCGTTCCTGTGTCTGTGAGTGTGTGTGAGTCTGTGCGCGGTTGGGTTGCTCACCTCTTGGGCTCGAGCGAAAGAGCAACAAGAACACAAGAAGGCAAATTCAATAAAAGTAGTTGGAGAGACGTGCTGCCCACTTGAACCGTGAAGCAGATAGTGTGAATATTAAGTTAAGAAGTACACGGCACACTCTCTCCAAAGAAGAAACGACGGCAGTGAAAAACAGAAAAAAACTAGTCAGTGAAAGAGCAGTTGCTTGAGCTCAACTCACACAGAAAGTGGAGAAAACAGTTTTTGTCCTGTGGAAAACAGAGAAGAGAGAAGAAGAATGCATCACCCGCAATTTACAAGGTGGACAGTGCTGAGGGAGAGGAGGTGCAGAAGCGAAGACAGCAACAGAAAGACAGCGTTCACAGAGAAAAGAGGGTCGCGTTTTTCTTTTTTTTCTGCTGCTCCGTAATATCTCTGCAACCCGGCGTTCAGCTGTGTTCACGGATTATCTCCACCAGAAAAATAAAAATGAGCGGTTCGTTAAGCAGGTTGCGTGCTCACTCCACACACACACAAACACACGCACGCACTCAGCCACGCGGATACACTGGCACAACGTTGCAGCAGCCAAAGCAACAACGTCTCGCTCTGTATAGGAGTAACACCAGCGTAGGCGGTGAAGTGAACAAGAAAAGGAAAAAAAAGATGGAGTAAGAGACAAGTGACGCGTTCGGCAAAAAAAAAACCGGAATAGAAATTCGGCGGCGTACGATTCCACGCGTGTCCTCAGCCTTTTCCTTTGCTCTTTTGGTGCTTTAGGAAGAGGCAGAGGGGAGATGGAGATGAAGATGCCGTTACACGAGGTATAGGACTCCAATCTACAAAAGGCAAGATGGAGCTATGGAACAGATCCATGAGAGATAAAAGACGAATCAAAAGTCAGAGAGTGGGATGAAGAAGGGAGTTGCAAATTGAAAGAGAGAGAGGTGAAGTACAGGAAAGAAAGCATGCACATGTTCATAATGATACATGTATAAAGCAGTACGAGCACGGTGGCGCACTGTTCACAGAAGTGGATTCTCACAAACCCAGAAGCCCTCTGTTGCTTTTTTCCTTTTTTTTTCGATAACGCTGCGACAGATTTAATAAGCAGAGGGCACAAACACAGAGGTACACAAAGAAGCACATATAAATATATATATTTGCAGCACTATCACTTGCGCATGCGGTAGTAAAAGAGAATACTGTGGGCCCACCCCGCATGCGACCCAAACAGCTCGCTGAACCCGCGTTGGATGGCATCGTGGTGGCGGTCGTACAAGGGTGGCACCGGCAGCTTCCCCTCCTCTCCCTCCGCGTCTGTCACTTTGTCGGCCGTGGATGCCAATGCGGCTGCTTTACCCTTTCGTGGAGACTTCGCTGCGCTCACTTTGAGGGCTTCTTTTGCGCTCTTGCTCTTCTTTGCCTTCTTGGCAGCCTCCACCCGCAGCTGCCGTGCCTTCTCGCCCCACAACTGTAAAATGTGCTGCCATGTGATGCCGTCGCCAGCAGGGACAGCTGCCGCGCCTTCATTGCGCGTGCGCTTACGGGAGACTTCTGCTGCGTTCTTCTCCGCGGCTTTTGACAATCGCGCCGAGTGTGTTTTCGGTGCGGCGGACACAGCCAGGTACTCCACGGCCACTTGCGCCATGTGCGTGTCCACCGGCACGAGGTCGGCGTGGCCCAGAGAGAAGAGCAGCACGCAGTCAGCCACCTTACGACCGACACCACAAAGGCCCTGCAAGGCGGCACGTTGGTAGGCAAGATCGCTGTCGTGAGCCAGCAGATCGGCATAAAAGGGGTTGTGTTGGCACACCGCGTATTGCTGCGACTGCTGCTGCTGCACAACAGGCAGAGTTGCTGTGAGCAGTGAACCTGTAGAGGAAGAAAGAAGTGAGGGGAAGTCGGTGATGGTCTTCACTGTCTCTACTACATATTTGCTGCGATAGCCGAAGCCCAACTTGCGTAGCTGATCCTCCGTCGCATGCTGCAGCTGCGTGACAGTCGGAAAGCTGTACACGCTGAGCCACTCCGCCTCCTTTTGTTTTCCTTTGGATTGTTTTGGTGGCGGCGGTTGCGTCACGGCTGCATCTGACACACCATTTGGTGAAACTCGGCGCCGTTTTGCCGTGCTGCTTACGCTGACCGGTTCCGCTGGCGGTCGCACCTCCCCGGTTGTGAGCTCCACGTCGCAGAGGTGGTCGCCGTAGGTGCGGCAGAGCGTGTAGACCATGCTTGTAATGCGCGTCACGTTGTTGTTCTGCGAGCAGAGGAAAGAAAAGAGGCAGGAGTGGACGTCTTGGCGCACGTGCCGGACAGGGATGGACGGAATGGCAAGCTTGCCTGCTGCACGTAGCGCTGATGGCGACGCTACTGATGTGGCGCAGCTTGAGTTGCCTATCAGGTAGGTGACAAGAGGGTGTTGTCGGGTGGACGGCGCGTCTGTCCACCGCGTCCAGAGCGCCGCGAGGTCGACGTCGAGAGAGAGGTAGCGAGTGAGCAGCTCCTCATCTGCGTCGGCGATGTGTGTGTCTTTGGCGAGAGCAGAAGCACCAGTTGATCTTGCTCGGCCTCCTTGCTGTGTTGCACCGTTGCGGCCAGCGCCGTCGTTTACTCCCCGAGGCCACAGCTTTCTGTACTCGATCCAGCCGCACCCGCCATCGTGCAGGGTGGCAGGACCTACCGAGCCGTTAATTTCTGAGGAGGACGCTACGGTGGACGAGGCACTCATGGCGTAAGAAGTCGCAGAGTGTAACGCTGTGTCCACAACCGCCGAGCTTTCTTTTTTGGTCACGTGCGCCATCGTTGCCGCCGCGCTGTGGACCTCGCGCAGCTCAAATACTTGGTGATGTATGGCACCAATGAAGGTGTTGCGCGCGGTGGGACACCAGCGGAAGCACTGGCCACCGCAGAGAGTCATGCGGAGGTTCACAGGGGCGTGGAGAGAGGGCGGGAGTACCCGCCAGGCAAGAGGTGCTGTCATCTGTCGTGTGCGACGCATGTCACACACGCAGCGCAGAAGAAGCGAGACGAAAAAATCCACTTCCTGCGACTCTTTCTTCCCCTTTCTCCTCTATTTTGCTAAGAGGCAAAACTTGGAGAAGTGTGCCTCGAAATAGTTCACCGTGCCCACTTGATAAATTAAAGAACAACAGCAGAGAGGAGGAGCAGGAGATGAGGTGTATGCATGGATGTAGTCAAGAGGCGCAGGGCAAATAAGAACGCGGTAGGGCAAGAGGCTCAAATCAACCGTCAACGCCACACTCGCAGCGAGCATCCATTGGCAAATACGGAGCTAAAGTAACAGCTTTCCTTTTCTTTTCCTCTATTTTTGGGGCATTAAAGTCTGTGCTCTCACACAATTTGTTGTGTCGAAAATACCCTGCGGCACCGACATACCTGATAAATAAATGTTAAGTGCTGAACAAGTCGCTGATCTTTACAACCCAGCAACCTCCTCATCTTCGCTTCTCAACTCGCTCAGAGAAAAAAGAGGAAGGCCGGCTTGCTTCTCTTGCTCGTCATGCAGCTCCGTCAGCCGTCGCGTACGCCTTCTCTAGCATGCGCAGCACCTCCTCCGCCAACACACGGGTCGGGCGGTCAACGTGCATGAGAGCCACAGACTGCAGTGCCGACGCCGCGCTCCGCAGGGCATCGCCTTCAGTTCCTCCAGCACCAGCGGCAGCAGCGGCTGTCGGCCTCACCGCTTTCACGTCTTGCGTAGCACCGAGCTCCAAAAAGATCTCTGGCGCCGCAACAATGATGGAGGAGAGCAGTCGCACCCCCATCGTCTGTACAGCAGGCGACGCGGAGAAGCGCGTGCAGCCGATGGAGAAGCTGAGCAACGCATCCTTCTCCTCCCAGGCAAGCCTGCACAGTGTTGGTGCAAACAAGGGGCTTGTAGTGGTTGCGTTACTGGCACCTGCACGAGCAGGAGCTGCAGATGCCATCATTGGTGGATTCGCCGCAGCGTCATCCATCTTCCTCGCGAGAAGCACCGCCTGGAACACTGTTCCACACGCGTCCACAGCAGCCCGGCACCCGTGCACGGTCCGCCCAGTTGCACTGTTGCACGCCGCGTTCGACACCTCGATGAAGGTGCGCAGGTAGCAGCGGAACCACAACAAAAGAAGCCCTTTGGCTCGATGCGGGTGCGCAGCGATGGCGCGTAGTGCACTGGCGTGCGTGCGGAGGCAGAGCTGAAAGCGGGTGAGGAGCAGTGTCCACTGCGGCTGTGCTGACGCACTGGATTCCTCAACTGATCCAATTTCCGGCACCAACGGCGATGACGCCGTCCCTTTGCTGCCCTCCGACGTGGAGCGATAGGCGGCAGTGAGATTGTGCAGCGGCCCATGCAGCAGCTCGCTGCAGATCTCCTCGAACTCTCTTCGTAGCACCTCAACCTCGGCAGCTGGAAGTGAAGATGCATGGGCTGATGTCAGTGGGTCCGCGAGGCACACCACACCAAGAACGCCACCGGCGTCCACGGCGGCCATACAGAGCCGCTGCCTTGCTGCTTCCTGCTCCGCTCTCACGTTGTCACCAGTGGATGCGGAACCGCGTGCATCGTCCATGAGCCACCGCGGCAGCTCTGTCGTGTGCACCGTCAGCAGTGTGCTGCGGTAGCGCAGGACGACCCGGAGATCTGCCAAGTTGGTCGCGGCGGCGCTGTCGTTGCTCGCTGGCGCGATGCTGGCCGCGAGATACGCGGACACGCCAAACACATACACACGGTAGCAAAAGAGCAACTCGGCTGAGGTGCTGCGGCTGCCTTCACTGCTGTTGTCGTCATCGCAGCCCTGCTCCTTCTCTCCTTCTCCACCTCCTACGGCGCCGCGCCACCGCTCCCATTGCGCAAAGAACACGGCGGCGGGGAAGCGGCACAGCACCTCCAGCAGCACTCGCTGAATGTCAGGGTAGGCGTCGAAAAACGCCCGCTGCTCTGCGCGTGTCGTCACCGCAGACCACAGACGCCGCCAGACAGAGGCGACGATGTCTTGATACGCGCGCTCTGCCTCTTCTGGTGTGCCACCTGCTAATAGCTGTGCTGCGTCCTCGTGAACCACAGAAAAGCCAGAAGTCTGCGCCAACTCCACAGATCCAATAAACGTCCCTGGTGCACAGCTGCGCAAACACAGCAGCGGGAGCAACGCGGCGTGCACGCGTGCCTTCGCCAGCGCGCTGCTTGGCGGCTCGGACGCCACGACACTCGACGCAGCCGTCGTCACGTCAATCCACGTCGACGCGGCAGCCGTGTTGTCCCCTCCCTGCCCTTTGGTGTCTGCCAAGAAAGTGGTCCAGATGGCGAGCACGTGACAGGCACGCGTCGACACTGACGTGGAAGCCGCGGTCACGAGCGCCGTCGCCCGCAGCGTGTACTTGATCAAGAACTGCACTCTGGCCTCCACCTCCGCGATTGCCGCTGCTGTGGTCGATGTGGCTTCGTCAAGAGAGCGTGGGCCAAAGCCCGCACCGGCAAGGCAGCGAAGCAAAGGAAGAGAGTGGTGGGTGTAGGTCCACGAGGAAAGCGCTGCCTGCACCCACTTCTCGGTCAAAGACAGCAGAGCGCTGTGCAGATGGGCTTCCTTGCGACGCACAGCGCCGTCCTTCTTTTCTGTCTTTGCTGCTGTGCTCGCGTCCGCCGAAGAAACAGATGTTCGCGGCTTCACGCTGCGATTATCGGAAGTTGCGTCGTCATCTTCGCCCTCCTCTTCCGTGGCCGCATCACCGGTCGAGTAGAGGAGAGACTGTGAGAGGATGTCACCGGGGGTCTGCGGCACTGGCCGTCGCAATGGCACGTTCTCAACAATACCCGTATCAGCAGTTAAATCTGGGTGCGCCATCTCGGCCACTTCTCTTCTCTGCAGCGGTGGCAACGCACTCAACGCAGGTTGCCCGCTGAGCTCGCGATGACAGCGATAGGCCGTGTGAAGCAGCAGCACGTAGGTCGAGGCAGTGCGAGTGTGCGCGGCGAGGACGCTCGTCAGGGCCGACAACGCAGCGCTCTGCTTCCGCCCACTCGGGTCGCGCTGCACACAGAGATTCAGCAGTGGCTGCAGCACGTCAGCCGGGTGCACCTTGGCGAAGAGGCTAGAGCTGAGCAGGCGCACACACACCTCCTCGTCTTGGAGCTGCAAGAGAAGATTCTCGGCGAGCAGGCGCAGCACGTCACGCCGGCGACGCACCTCGGGCGAGATCGACGACGGCGACACCGCATCGGTGGCCTCTCCTCCTCCCGCCACCGCCATGGACTCCTTTTCACCCGCAGCCAAGTCTGACACATCGCCAAGCAAGTCGGGCAGACTGCACAGCACCTGCAGGACATTGCGCCGAGTCGTGGCATTCCCGTGTTGCAGCAGGCGAAAGAGCGCCGGTACGAGGCGGTAGGGGTGCTGAAGAATCGCCACACTGAGCAACTCCCCCACACACCGCGAGGCGGCATCGTCGTCGCTCTCGAGCAGCTCCAGCAGCTGGTCGGCAGAGTCAGCGGCGAAGCCGGCGAGAACGCCTGACGCCACCGCGGCGTCGAGCACCGCACGGGACAGCAAGGAAGCGAGGTGCAGCACCCGCTCGTCGTGGAAGCGGAGGCCACGCTGGACAAGCACGGCGTGCACCTGCTGCGTCACCGCGCTATCCGCCGCCCACAGGTCAGACTGCGCAGATTGAGTGGGAGCGGCGGCTACGAGGGCGACGAGGGCACAGAGGGTGGCATCCACCGCGAGAAAGGCGTCCCGCTCGTCTTCTCGCTTCCCTTCGAGGGCAGGCACACGGAGGAGACAGCTGGCGAGCAGCATGAGCACGTCTCGATTGCTGGACAGCAGCTGGTCGGAACAGAGTGCACTGTAGCCGACACCTCCATGCACGGCCACCCACACACCCGTCACGTTGCGCAAAAAGAAGCACATCTGCATCGTGTGGGCCCACGCCATCTCGCCTAGCGCGTGGACGTCGCGGGTGGCGACGCCGTTGTAGGCACGCGACGCATTCAGCTGTGCGTTCTGCAGGTACTCGTGGCGCTTCAGCAGGTCCGTGACGACGCCCTCCAGCTGTTTCGAAACGGCACGCAGCAGTGACGTCGCAGCGCTATCGCCGCTGCTGTTGGTGTTGAATGCCTCCGCACCACTAATGCACGCAACCTCCGCTTCGAGCCAAGCCAAACATCGGCGCAGTGCGTTGCGCACCAGCGTGACACAGCCCCACAACACCGCAGGCTGGTCGCGGTCAAGCACTAAGGGTCGCTTCCTTTTCGTCTGCTGCTTTGCCGTCTCCAGCGCCTGCGCATCGGAAGACGGTCCGCTCTCGTCGGCGTCCACGTGGGCAGCAAGCACGTCCATTGCGAGCCAGTGGCCAACCTGCAGCACCGCCTGCGCAAATTCCACCGCGAGACGCGAAGGGAAAGCAGTGCCATCACCAGAAACTGCGCGCGCAGCAGCGCCGCCACCACCACCACCGCTGCCGGCAGCATCCCGCACTGCAGCCTCCGCGTGGTGCGCGAGGCGCGGCAGCAGCCCTGTGGCCACGCCGTTGTACAGCTCCGGGTAGTCGCAGCAGAGGTGCTGGCCCTCTACCAGACCACTCGACACCATCCGCAGCGTGTTGGACAAGAGAAGGAGAAAGCCGAGCTGGTAGCGTGGGCTTGTCTGCACCTCGTGGCGGAAGCGTGCATCGGGATCGTTGATTGACAAAGACGAAGTCGTCCCGTCGTCTAGCGGGAGACCGTGCAGCAGCGCGTTGGTCCACTCCGCCGTGCAGCACGGCCGCTCGTTGCCCTCACCATGAGCAGAGGCGCGGTCGCACAGGAGGCGCACACACAGAAACACGGCACACTCCAGGTCGGCGTGGGAGCGGACGGCGGCGAGAGCCAGGCGGTAGAGCACTGCCTGCCATCCGCGTACCAGACAGGACGACAACGTGCCGCCCGCACCAAGGTCGGCTGCGAGGAGTGTTTGTGGGACCATTCCTCCTCTTAAAGCCACCGAAGAAGAGGAGGAAGAAAGAGTGGCTTCTGCGCTGGTGACACCCTTCAAAGGCAGAGTAGCGGCACGAACGGCATAGAACAAGCCGCGGTAGGCCTGCTGCACGCCGTAAGTCGCGAGTTGCTCGTCTGTGTGGATGTGCTCATAAAGAAGACGCTGCAGAGCGGCTTCGAAGGGGACGACGTCCATCAGGCCGGCTGACGACGGCGACGATGCCGCATTTTGCGCTAGAGCTGCCCTCTGGCGGTGGTCGCTTGTGGAGGGCGACAAAAACAGCGAAGACGAGTTCATTTTGTGCGTGGTGTAGCGTTACTGCAGCTGAGCTTTTTTTTTCTTCTGCTTTTATGCAGCTACAGTCAAGGAACAAGCTTTGTAAAGACGAAGAATTAGCATGCAGAGAAGAGAAGAGTAGAGAAAAAGATAAGAGGGGTAGAGAGAGACAGAAGCAGAGAAGTGATAGCGGTCGAGCCGAAAGAAAAAAACAAACAAACACACCAATAATTCCCTCCCGGCCTCGTTTTCTTTGTACTTCGCTAATCTAAACAATATGCCACTAACTGCAGCTTTAGTCTGAAAGAGCAATAACACCTAGAAAGAAGAGAAGGTGAAAGGGCGGCATTATTTGCTTCCAAGTCGCGACAACTGAAAGCCAAAACTTACCACACTGCTCTTTCCTGTCCTTGCTTTGCCGGTAACATTGCCGCGGCCAGTCGGCAAGTACAGGACGTATCTCTATCTCCCGCCTTCCTCACTTAAAAAGGAAAGAGAAGCATCTGATATTGCAGCAATGCACGCCACGACACGATGCATCAGCGTAGCATTTTCTACCGCACTACACCCAACATCATGGGTTCTCTACTTTATGTCCTCCGCCGATTTTTTTGGTCGTTGTCTTTAAAGAAAAGGGAATATTCTTCGTTTCCGCAAACGGGACACAGCACCACAGAACTAAAAAGCAGCTCAGGTAGAAAGAGAGAGAGGGGAAAAAAGGAAATCGAAAAAAAGAAAAAAAAGCTCCAAAGGAAACATCGAAACAAACAGAGAGGAGAAAGGGAGAAAAGAGGCGCGCCATACAAAGGTCAGGTATATCCATCCGTGCGTTGTATCATTAGGTGGCCACTGAGGTAAAAACATGGATACAAATATATATAAACAAAAAAGTAATTCCGACGCAAAGGGAGAAGAGGTAGAGAAAACACCGAAAGAAAAAGTCCAAGATTGAAACTCCTAAACACACAAACACGCACCAGCAGAAAAGCTATGTGCAAAAGGAAAAACTAAAGCAGAGCACAGAGGTGTTTACAGCTTTCCCTTTCACAATGCCATAAAAGAGACAACTAACACTGAAAAGCAGTGGTTCTTGTTCGCTTCGCCCTTCCAACGAAAGCCACAAACAACAACGACAACAATGAAAAGAGAGAGAAATGAAAAATTAACCCGTGTGTTGAAAGGAAAACGCCAAGCATAATGAGAGGGAAGATTTCAAAGAAAAAATTGTACATTAGAGATGACATGGCGGTGCAGAGCATCGCTTCTTTCAAATTTCGAAGTAAGAGCATCCAGTAAAATAACAGCAATAAAAAAGAGGGTGAGAGAGTAAGAGAGATCTACTACATCATCGAATAGAGAAAAGAGAGAGATGAGGGGAAGAGAAAACAGAATCATTGCGGTGTCTTATTTCATTTACACGATCAGAAGAAGCGCAAAGAGAGCCAGAGGGAAAAAAAAGATTACATATATATATCTAGTGACAAGTGAAAAAAAGAAAGGAATGGCGAGAAAGAGCGTGGCCCGGCACCTGCTCAACTGCGTCGCAGTAATAGTAGTCGTAACAAAGAGAAAACGGAAGAGAGCACAGAGGAGAGAAAAAAACAAAATATAGAACCAAATAGACGGAGAAGCGGGAAGGAGTCTTGTAAACGGAGCGCAGCTATAGCCTATGTGTACGGCTTTTTTTTTTTTAGTGTCCTTCTCCGTGTGTGTTTTTGTGACTCCTCCGTCTCCGTCTTTGCTCTTAAAAAGAAAATGGGAAGAGAAGGAGAATAAAAGACCGGAAGATGGCGCCGGCTTACACCGCGGCACGAGTCTGGGAGGGAAGGGAAGTGGCCGATTAAAGCAGCGGCATCGCAGGGGCGGTGCTTGAAGAGGTTCGGAAATGGAAAATGCCAAAGTAGGAAAAAGAAAGTCAGAAGGTGTGTACGTTTACAGAAGAGCGTGCAGACATGGCAAGATAAAGGGCAATAGAACACTACTAAAAAGAAGAGAACAGTCACTACGACGAGTAAAAAAAAAAAAACGTACGCCTAACATCAGGTATTCTGTCACCTTGAAAGCCCTCTCTTGCGTCAAGTAGTCAGAACAACTAACAACTGCGTATCTACATACCCATCTGCACACGGACACACTCGCAAACTCCAAACACCTAAGATATTAGATAAAAGAATGTGTGTGATTGTCATGCTCAAGTGTCTTTACTGTGTGCTGGCGGTCTCGAGTCGCACCCCTTTTTTTTTGGCTGCTTTCATCTAACCTGGAGGACGTCCAAGAGCGTCGATGTCGAGTGGGCGTGTGGCGTCTGGAAAGAGTTCGCGATCGAGGTCGACGAGCTGGTCAAAGAATCCCTTGTTGGGTAAGATGGCTGGCCGCCCCTTCTTAGCCACGAGGTAGGCCTCATCGAGTCGCATGTTCTTCTTCATCATGAGGTAGGCGATCACCGTCGTGGCGGAGCGCGAGAGGCCGGCGAAGCAGTGCACGAGGCAGCCGGACTTCTTCTTCTGGCTCTCCTCGATAAAGTCAACCGCCTCTTTGAAGGAGGTACGGATGTCAGCGCCTGGGATGTCGTCCACGACGATCACCTTGTGCTTACCGCCCTCCGGTGGCACCGGCACCAGCTGCCGCCCCACCGTGAGCAGATACGAGATGTCCAACTTCCGGTACACCATCTGCGACTGCGCCGACCGCAGACTGCCACAGTACAAGTAGGGGACAATCTCGTCTGGGTAGATCTTGTTCCAGTTGATGGAGATGTTTGGCAGCTCGGTGTCCAGGTTGTTCTCGTAGTAGTACTTGTAGAGCGAGGGCTCGTTGTCGAGGGCGATGGTGAGATCGTCAAAGCGCTCCAGCAGCCGCTTGTCGGGAAAGGTGGTAATGCGGTCGTTCGCGGCGAGGTAGATGACCTTGAGCTTTGGCGACAGTATCGTCGTCTTGGTGGCGCTCACGCTTGTGTTCGCGATAGACGACGCCGTCAGGTTCGCCACCGAGCTCGCAATGCGCGGCATGCTTGTCTGCACGCCGCTGCCAACCATGCCGTTCATCCCACCCGAGTCGGAGCTGGTCTGCGGCACCGCCGCCATCATTGGAACCGCCATAATCTCCAGCAGGCTCTCCGGGATCTGCGCGAAGTTGTTGTAGTCCAGCGCAGCGGAGATGAGAGAGCAAAGATAGATAAAGGTCTGCGGCAGCTCAACAATAGCGTTGTGGCTCGCATCGAAGGACTCCAGCTCGCTCAAGTTGCCCAGACTGTCAGGCAGCTCCGTCAGCTTGTTGTAGGAGACCACCAGCTTGCGCAAATGAATCAAAAAGCTCAGCTCGTGCGGCAGGGAGGTGAGGTTGTTCTGCGAGAGATCGAGCACCACCACCTGCAGCATCGGCGGGCTGTAGACTTCAAGTGGCACACTCTCCAGCCCGTAGCTGTAGAGCAGCAGCTCGTTCAGCCCATTTGTCCGGCAGCGCTCCAGCTCCTGTTGCCAGTCGTCGTCCTCGATCTCCTCTGCCTTCGGAAGGGCCAGCTTCTTCGTCTCCTTGCCCTTCATGAGCGAGAACTTTGGCGCGGGCGGCAAACAGAGCGAGCCGACATCCTTTGGCGTAATGAAGTCGGCACGGTTGAAATTGATGCCGCCGCCGGCGTTGTTGCCCATGAGGCTTGTGCCCGCGGTCGACCCGGTGGTGGCGGAGCCGCCGTTGCCCGCGGCGCCCCACCCGCGCAGACTAATCGAGCTGCGACCGTTGATGGTGGCAGAGATGCTCTGCTCATTCACGTCGTCGGGCAGGTGCACGACGCTGCCCATGTCACTAAAGACGTTCTTCGTGAGACTCATGCCGGCGACACTGCGCGTCGCGATGGAGCGCTCCGCCGCACGCTGCGCCGTGAGCTGCGTGGTAAGCGACCCAACAGGGAAGTTGGCCGTCATCTCCAGCGTCTCGAGGGCGTGCACGTCGGGGACATCGGACGGGTGCACGAGCACCGCCTTGTTCACGCGCTCCTTGCTGTGCTCGATGGTGTAGATGACGTAGGGGACTAAGATGTGACCCGCCTTGTGGTGGTCGCCAACAGAGCACTTGCCGCAGCGGACGTAGTTCGCGCAGTCGGGGCACTGGTAGAGCGCCACCGTGAGCTCCGCCCCGCACTGGCCACAGCAGAGAGTCTCGCCGACGAACTGCAGCACGGTGCACAGATCGGGGTTAATGCCGGCGCTGACAGAGACATCGTTGCACGACTCCGTTGTGAAGCCGGTGTTGTCGGCCAGCGAGGCCAGCATCTGACTCTCCTGGAACGGATCTTGCGCAAGCGCGTCCATCATGCGGGACTCGTCGCGCGTCTCGGGCTTCGAGTGGACGGCGCCGCGTATCTCGTCCTCCGTCACGTCAATGACGCGGCGTGGCACGCTCCGCACCGCCTCTAGATCCTTGAAGTAGGCGTGCTTCAGCGCAGCGCGGGAGTCGGTCAGCCGACCAAGCAGCGCATCCTCGATGAAGACAATAAGCGGGGCTGGCAGGCGCGAGAGGGGGTCGCGCACAGCCGCCAGCACCGCCTCCACAGAGAAGCTGTCGTCGCGCGTCGTCTCGCGCAGCTCGTTCCAGACGTGGTTGTACACCTCCGGCAGCACCGACGCCGCGAGGAGGCCGACGCAGAAAAGATCAACGTGGGCGCCGTTCAGCGGGTTCTGCTTGCGCAGCCAGTCCGGCAGGGTGTAGAGCGGCGCTCCGGCGGCAATCGACGCCGTCAGCGCGTCCACCGTCACAAAAAGAGGGCCGAAGTCGGCGATGCGGTAGTGGAAGGTGTCCTCGGAGAAGAAGATGTTTGACGGCGAGAGACTGAGGTGCACGACGCCGTTGTCGTGCAGCAGAATGAGCCCACACAGGACATCGGCCAAGAACTCCTGCAGGGTCGGGAATGAGCCGCCGCTCTCCACCGGGGGCACCGCTCGAATTGAGCCGCTGTGCACGTACTCCTGCACGACAAAGCAGTCCACCTTCTTGTCCTCCACGATGTCGATAAAGTGCATAATGTTTGGGTGGTTCACCTTGCGGCAGATGACGAGCTGCCGGCGCACCCCGCGTGCCCACGCCTCCCGCCCGGGCGTGCGCAGCTGCTTCAGGATCGACTTGTAGATAATTTTGAAAGCGAACTGCTTCGTTGGGTTGCGGCGCAGGTGCACCAGCAGCGTCTCTGAGAACCGGCCCTCGCCAAGAAAGGCGTCCACTTGAAAGCCATTGCGCTGCTGCGACCGCGCCGTCGGGATCGACACGTTGCTGAGCGATGCCCCGCGCAGGTTTTGCCCACTCATCGTGCGGTCGCCAAGGCTGTTCGTGAGGTACTGGCCGCCAAAGGCGAAGCTGCCGGTGGCGGAGATGTTGCGTGCCGCAACACCGCTGCCCATCAGCACATCCTTGAAGAAGGGGTGGCGCAGCAGCCGCAGAATGCTGGGCCGGTTCGCCGGCGTCTTCTGCAGGCACCACTGGATCGCGTCCTCCAAGTCCGCCGTGAAGGGCCAGTGCGGCTGCGACGGAAAGGTGAGGTCGAAGTTCAGCAGCAGCGACTTCACCTGGGCGTAGGAGCGCTCCGCAATCTCGACAGGGTCACTGCCGTAGGCGAGGCGGTACATCAGCACGCCGAAGCCCCAAATGTCCACCCCAGCCGCCCCTTCTACACCAGCCGGCGCCACCGTGTCGATCTCGCCGGTGGCGTACGGCCCGTCGCCGTCAAACACCTCCGGCGGCAGCGCGGCCAGCTCGCCGTTGAAAACCAGATCCTCCGGGCACTGCGAGGCGAAGAGGCGCCAGAACCCGGCGTCGGCGATGCAAAAGTGCCCGTCTGCGTTCTCCAGCACGTTGTCGAGCTTCAAGTTGTTGTGGTAGACCTTGTGCGAGTGCAGAATGCGTAGACCCACCGCCACCTCCATCAAGATACGGCGCAGCTTGTCGCCGTCGCCGGCTAGCTTCCCCGCGTAGCCGCTGATGTTGCCTTTGGGGTGATAACTCGTGATGACGATCATATTCTCCTTCGCCTCGTCGTTCAGCACGTCGCAGATGCGCAGGACGTTGTCGTGCAGCACATTCACCAGCACGCGCTGCTCCGCCGTGACGGCGTCCAGCAGCGAGCGCCGCAGCACGAAGCTGACCACTTTCAGCAGGCGGAACATCGAGTCGCTGGTGGCGTCCTCGGTGGCGCCGCTGCTGTAGCCGGTCGAGATGGACGCACTCGACGCCGAGGCCTGGTCGCGGGTGGCGAAGTAGCTGCGTCCGATGGTGCCGGCGTTGTACGCCGCTCGCAGGCGATACCCGTCAATGACTTCGTCTTGGTGGAAGTCGGGGATGCAGATGACACTCGACCGATTCGAGAGGGACACCTCGGGGTGACTCAGAAAGAGCGGCCCGACAGCGCTGTTGCGCAGGGCAGCAAACACTTCATACATCGCCTGCTCCGCTTCGGTGGGTGGTGTCGGGTCAAGACCCTCGCAGCGTCGCACAATCGTGTCCACGCGCGCCACAATACGTACGGCACGCGCGGAGAGCGCCATCAGCGACGTGCCGGGTGAGCCGCTGCTGCTGACGTCGTCGCCACCTCGCTGCTGCTGCTGCGCCGCGTGAGAGCTGCTGGAACCAACGTCTGAGACCGCGTGCCCCGCCGTGCCGGCGACGCTGCTGCTGCTGCCCGTCGTCTCGTTGGGTCGTGACGAGTTGGCGCTAGACGCACCCTCCTGCAGGCCGCGCTTGCGTGCTGTTGTGCCCCTTGCTGCGGCTGGTGCGGCGCCACCGCTCCTGCTGTGGTGGCTGCTGCTATGGCGCTGCATTTGAGCCTCCTCGGCTGAAGCGACAAAACGACCGGTGCCCTCGCTGCCGCGACGCGCCTTGTCGACGCCGTGGCTGCGGCGGCGCTCGGTAGCCGCGATGTGCGCGTCTGCACTGCCTTTCACCGAGGGAGAGGAGCTGGCGCCGCTCGTGTTGGGCGGCGGTTTCTCGCCGCTGGCGGAGCTGGTGATGCTGGTGACATGGGTGACGTCCCGCTTGAGGGGGTTTGCCACGTCACCAGAGCGAGAGCCAACGCCGTTGCTCGCGTCGTCGCCTTTGTAGGCGCTCGAGTTGAGAGAGCCTGGCTTGAGGGGGTCACCCGACCCGCCTCGCTCCGATTGCCGCTTTAGCGTCACACCCATTGAGCTGCTGTTTGAGAGGGACAGTTGTTGTTGTTTTCCGTTGCGGTAGCAAGCACCTGTCTTTGATGTGCTGCAACTCCAAAAATTCACTCCAGCAATGAGAAGTCCACGGAAACCCAGAATTGTAAATAATTACACGAATGAGCGAATACACAGAAAACACACGGAGTCTTGCAGCTTCGACAGAGTACACACAAGAAAAAAACGAGCTCGACAGGCACACAACAACCTTCCCCTTCTTCTTTGTTCTGCTAGATGTCTAGATAGCTCTCTCTTCAAGAAAGCCTCGCTCGTTCAACACGGCAAGCGAAAAAGTAAAACACACGGATGAGTCGAGCTTTACGAGAGGTGTCTTGAAGTAACCTTCACAACTCGCAAAAAAAAAAAAAAGATGCGCCTTCCAGCCTACGGGGCCACGCCAAGGGAAACCAGAGAAGTCTGCACCGTGCAATGCACTGAGAACGAAAAACCAAAAAATACACTTTTAGTGAACAGAAAAAAAATGGTGGCTAGTGGAACGTTGCAATAGAGGAGAGGAGAGGCATGAAACAAAAACAGGAAACAAAAAAAACAAAAAGACTCCCTAAACTCTAAGGTACCACTGCCAACGCGGGCAGAAAAGAAAAGAGAAGTAAAAGGTCCGAGCTTGATGAGATACGTTTCGCACAATCTCCGCAGCAGAAGAGATAGAGGGAAAATGACGAGAAAGGAAAAAAAAAACCAGGAGAAGAGTAACGCAAAGGTGATAGCGCTAAACGAGTACGCTGCTGTCGACAACACCGCAAAATCAATTGAAACTTTGAGACTCAGGATAAAAAAAACCAAGACAAAAGACGAGCGTGACAATTGGCTCCTTTCTTTTCACCTAGAAAACAAAAAAAAAGAACTGAAAAAGTCAGCCTATATTGTCTGGAGACTGATATGCCTTCGATACCGAAACGCTGAACGGGTTGCTGGCGGGAGGCAGCGCTCCCTCTTTTCTCACCCCGTAAGTGCCAAAGAACGCGAGTGGCGAGAGAAAGATGCACGGGCAGCACGGTAAGAGCAGGTGTGAGTGGAACAGCACGAGAACAAATTCCACGCTACAACCCTTTCTAATAAATCACCTTCTTTTTCTCTGTTCTTGGTTTTTTTCCAAACGTTTTGTTTCAGGAAAAGGGAAAATTTGAAGTCAAAATGATTTCTAATTTGGCGCTTTCGGTTTCAAGCGTGGTGTCGGCGTCAGCACACGGCGGTGAAATGCTGCTTCGTTGCGCGTGTGTGTGTGTGGAGTCTGCGCAATCTCTGCTTGTCTAAAAGAGCAAACCACGCGGTGGACGTTGCAGTAACGGAAGACAGGAATAGAGAGGTAGAAAGTTATAAAGCAAAAAGATCAGATCGGTCCACGACGTGAGGTGCAGCCACGAAATTCTCGCCAACCCGTCAAGTGGTATCACTGGTGGGAGAGGTGAAGAAATAATAAAGGAGATACGGCGCCAATAGAAGCCGTTCTTTGGATGCTGTAGAGTGCCGTGAACGTTGCATCGGGTATAGAGAGGTGTGCAGTACATTCATGAGTGATTTAAAAAAAGAAGAAAAGAGAAGGCATTAGAAGTTGGCAGGAGTGGGAAAGGTTACAAGTGAAGAAGTGTTCGTTAAAACGTTGTTAGAGCAGGTGCAGCAGTGGCAACAGCGGCTACTACACACCCATGTCTGCAACCCATTAAGGCCCGAGAAGTGTCGTCGTTGGGGGTGTTGTCGCGAAGAGCGAAACGGTCACTTGGGAAAGGCCTTGGTGCACAGCTCAAAAGCAACAAACCTAAGCAAAAATGAGAAAGGCATAACGCGCCGCACTGCACATGCATGTGCTCTCGATGCGAGAGAGAATGAGGGATCAAACGCCGAAGGAAGATCTTCTCAGTAAAACGCGTGAGGCTGCCCATTACCCGAAGAGTATAACACACATGACCTTTGTTTCATTTTTTTTTCCTTTTCAACGTCTGCTGACAGTCAGCGAGACCTTTCGCGAAAAAAATGAAAAAATTAAGACACAATTAGGTAAGAACGCCGATTTTTTGAAACAAGAAGGCATTCAGGAAACGAAAACAAAAACACAAGACATTTTAAAGTGAAAGTCACACACATATACACACCACGCGAAGAAAGAAAGGAGAGTAATAAGACTTAAAAGAAAAAAGGAATAGAGAGGATAAATAAGAAATACACAATTGAAACGAAGTGACATAAAGAAAGAGAGAGAAACACCAAGACAAAAGGTTAAAGATCACTGAAAGGGAAAGAAAATGGAAAAAGAAAGACATTAAAATGAGAACCAATAGATGGGGATAGAACACACATAAGCCCGCGGAGAGACGGAGAGCACCGCCGCAGCATCACACAATAATTTCGGTTTTTTCTTCATTTACATAAGAAAGAGAAAGTTGTTGTTCGGAAGCACTGATTTCAAAGCACGAAAAGAAAAAAAAAGAGTCTCAATTACAACTCATCTTTTTCTGAGTCTTCAAACAACTTGGAAACTCTCAGCGGTTGACGCACGAGAGGTGGGAAAAAGAAGCGGCTAATCTTGTGGTTTGAAGCGCACAGTAGCAAAGAGAAGTACGATGGTACCAGCACGCACATACACGCCTTTGCCTCTCAACATGGGGTTCTTATTATACACACGCAAAGAAAAAGAAAAATACATACACACCCACACACACATGAGAGGAAAAAAGAATCTGTGAGAAGCACCGAGTCTCGATCCGTCGAGTGGAGCCGAAGAACTATGTTGTTCCGATGTGACACTACACACGTTGCTCTCTCTGTATCCTCGGTCTCCCAGCAACACAGGCATGATGCCCAGCTCCCATTCCACTCAGCACTTTTCTACAGCATGGTGGACGAAGACCTGAGAGAGAGTCAGCCACGGCTGAGAGAGCAAAGGTGTCTAGCAGCCACAAACTAGAACGGAGAGACCAGAAAAGAAAACAAGCTGAGACAACATTAAGTAAGAGAAAGAAATAGTTTAGAGCAAAGCAGCAGTGGAAAAAAAAAAGAGTCGAGCCGTACAGTGGAAAAGAAGGAGAGGAGAGGAAAGGAATAGAAAACAGAACATAGAAATTAAAACGTGAAAGGACGATACCACGCGTGCATTGCGCCTGGCAGCCGCAAAAAAAAAAGAAAAACAATAAAACAGAATAGAAAGGACAAAAGATTCTAGATTGGAGACGACATTCGCGAGAATGCTTGCAGCGCAGCACTGAAACAGAAAAAAGGGAAAGGTGCCATCTCGAAGATTCCTTTGGAAGAAAAAAAAAACACTGCAGCAGCACCTAAGAAAAAAAAAAGGAATAGAGGAAGCAAAGAAAAAAAAGATAGAACGGAAACAAGAAATCAAGAATGGAGAAATAGATAAGACATTTGAAACAAGACACGCTCTCTTCGAGGTGGGTTGGGCTGACAAACTTTGAGCGAGCAAAGAAAAACAATGTAGAAACTATGTGCCTTCCACGATCGCGGAGCAAACCGCACGCTCGAATTAAACGGCAGGAGAGCACGCTTTTTTTTTTTTCTAATTTCCTTTGTTCCTTTTTGCTTACATGTAATCTTGGCGGCAGTGCACGACGCGTGTAGAGCATACCAGTAGGAGCACTCTCAACGTCACCCATTTGAATCTCGGTTCACAGCAATACAGCACGTTCGCACACGCGGCTGAGGAAAACGTCGCACATAAACAAAAGAACTCCACAAAGACCAGAACAAAAACAACAAAAAGGGGTAAGAGGGAAGAAAACAACAGAGGCGGCCTCCACAAGCATCTTTTTTTGTTCAAAGGATCAGTGAGAATAAGAAAGCGTCAACAGCGCCTCTTCTTACAACGCGTTCAGCCCGCCGCATCCTTGTCGTCCCATTTGCTTCCCGCCGTCGGTGCACGGAAGCCGATCAAAACAAATCGAGAAAAAGACTTACGATGACCAAGGAGTGGAGCACGCCATTTTGTTCATATCACAGTTGACGACCATCAACACCAACACACACGAGAAACTAAATATAATCAATTGTAAAGAAGAAAAATCGAGTACCACAAAACTTTTTAAAAAAAGGGGGACGTAGTTGAAAAACGCCTTTAACGATGAGGGGTAATTTGAAGCACCTGGAAAAAAGAAAAAGAAACATGTAACTTCCCAACCTCTTGCGTTCGAGAATGCACGCGTTTCTTTTCAAGAAATCACCGCTAGTAGAGCAGCCAATCCAAAAGGGAAGAGAAGATCACACCAACCTCTCTAGGTATCGAAGAAAAAAGAGAGCGCAGTATCGACGCACACACAAAGGTACCACGTGAGGCATGCACCACGCCCTCCATGAGACGTGTCGACGACGTCTTTGGCAAAGCGAAGAGCACCGCGAAAAAGAAGCCGCAGTGCCCAGAGGAAGAGACAAGGAAGGAGGAAAGGCGAAGAGTAGTCGGACTCTACCGAAACGGACAGAACCAGATCATGAAAAGAAAAACACGAAAAATAATAATAAATGAAAAATGAGGAGACAGTGAAAAAAGTAAAAAGACGAACACCAAGCAACTTGGCGTATGACAGAGATTAGTAGACCTCAACACAACAAGAAAAATGACTAATAGTTGGCACCAAAAAAAAAAGTTATACCAGGTTCCTTTTTCAAGTAGGCATGGAGGAGACACGAAGGAAACAAAAAGAAATGGATTTCAGTGCTGAGGAGCAGAAGCAAAGAGACGCTCATACTTTACTTCCCTCCCTTTTGTTCTCTGAAAAGCGCTTCGTTAGAGGGCTCACCGGCAGCACGTCCTCCATCCACGGCAAGTAATCACCTGCCCTTCGTTGTTTTCCTCCTTTAATTCGTTATTCAGTCAAAAAAAAAAAATACTATGTTCACGGAAGCACGCACACACACACACACACACACAAAAGCAAGCAATGCATTACATGTGTTCATTGTAGTCTCCAGGTGCGGAACTATACACGTACACACACACATATGCGCACCAAAGCTGAAAAAGAAAAAAATACATAATTGTAATTCACTACGTCACCTTCGTCACTTACTCCTTTCGTTGCCTGCGGTGGCCGACTTGCCCGCATTGGACTGCGTGTTATCGACTGACCTCGCCAGTTTCGAGAGACTCTCGCTAATGCTGCTCTTCTTCGCGCCACGCGACTCCCGCATCGCCTGCAGCCGCTGCTTCTCTGTCAGGTACGACTCGAGCGCCTTCACGTAGGCCTGGAGGTCCTTCTCCTTCTTGGTCGGCTCCAGCGAGTCGTCCGTCTGCGTCCCGTCGGAAACCATCACGCGCCGCTCCACATCAATGGTGTTGGCGCCGCGGCTGCGAAACGTCGTGCCCTGCCCGCTCTCGGTGCTCACGAGCTCGCCGAATGTGGATACCGGGTAGCTGACGACGGTGCCGTTCGGGTACTTGTACACGGTCGAGCCGAAGTCCTGACCCGTCTCGCTGTCGCCGCGCTGGGGGTAGGCGATGCGGGGACCCGGGTTAGGCTTGTGGAGGTCGATGGCCTCCCAGCTGTCCTCCGTCTCAGCCGAGAGATGCGTGTCGAGCAGGTTGGCGCCGTCCGACGGGACGTCGATCGTCCGCATCATGTGGAGCGTGGACACCATCGGTCCAAAGGTGCCTAGCAGCTCCCCTTCATTTCCCTCCGCAACATCCTTCACCCCCACGTCAGGCAGCGCCGGCAGCGGCGCCATCGGGTTGTCGGCGAAAGGTGCGGTGGGCCGGCGGGGATCCTTCACGCCTAGCAAGCAGCGGTCCGCCGCCGAGGCCACCGCGTAGGCACTCGTAAGGCGCCGCAGCTGCGAGCACAACTCCTCCGCGATGTCCTCCAGTGGCCGCTTGCTCAGCTTAAAAGGGTCGACGTGCATCTGTTGCGGCGACGGCAGCGCCTCTGCCGCCGCCCGCTGCTCCGCCTGACTGCCCGTGACGGCGGCGGTGTGCGACATCATCAAGAAGCGCAGCCGCTCGAGGGCGACGACGGCGTCCTCGAGGGAGAGACGGGTGAGGTAGCTCCGGGAGGACTCCACAATGCCGCCATCACTCTCCTCGCTCCCGTTCACGGCGGCGTCGTGCGAGTTCGTGGGGCGGTGCAGCGGCAGCGACGGCGGCGCACTCCGCTGGCCCGTCTTCTCCGTCGCCATGGAGGACGAGGAGCTAAAAAGGTTGGGGGCGTTGTGGCTGCCGCTGTTGGCTTCGGTGTTCGACGACGCGGCGGGGGGATGCGACTTGCGGGACGGCGGCTTTGCCGGCACGGACGTCTTGCGGCCAGGAAGGTTGCCCGGTGAGCTTGGAGTAGAGGCCAACTCTCGTCGGGACGCTGCGTCGGTAGCTACCGGTGCCGGTGCTGGCGGTGCTGCGGCGGCCACCTCGATCGGGTCGCTGATGACGGTGAAGCTCGTACCGCCGCCACCGGTGGACTTCACCGGGCGGTTTGAACGCAGACGCGGGGGCTCCTCGGCCTGTGACGCCGGGGCAACCACCGCCGGGGCAGAGTTGCGGTGACCCGAAGAAACAGCTGACTTGGGTGATGGCTTGCTCATTGTGGCGACCTTTGAAAAAGGCGTTATTGACAGACGCAAACTAAAAATAAATTAGACAAGAGTAGGTTCTCGCGACACAGCGAGAAAAAAACTTGAAGCGTCTCTGACAGGAACAAGGAAAAAATTAAACACAAAGAGCAGCCTGAGGTAAGCGAAAAAAAAAAGGAATCAGAGGGTAGGAGAAAAATAAGCACTAAAATTGATCGACACCTTCGAACGCTGCGCAACACTCTTGGAAAGGTGCAGAAAAATAAGAAATAAAAAGGACAGAGAACAAAATACTCTAAATACTTTTCTTCTCTTCTTCTTTTTAGGCGGAGAACCGAAAGTAACAATGAACGGAAAGATGACAACAGAAGCACCGCTTTCTTTGACTTCAATATTAAAACTGAAAAGAGAGAAAAAAAAACACTTGAAGCAACCTTACGCAAAACGGCAGTGCTAAATCGGCTGGAGAGTGAACAAACGCAGTTCCTCCGCGGTAGAGAGAGAGAGAGAGAATATTAAGAAGAAAAGATATGTACCGGAAAACTCAAAACAATCCAGTACAACGATAAGCCCAACGGAATACTATTCTTTCACTACTTCTCCTTTTTTTTTTTCGTTTCTTCCTCCGATAGAAGTGGTTACAGCTTTGCGAAAAGCACTGTGCCTTCGTAAAAGAGGAAATCACACGTGGTGAATAGCTTTTTTTTTTCTTCGGAAGCACACAGAAGAGAAATAAAACAAAAATACAGCTGAGAGAAACAGGAAACGTGAATGACGCGCAGGCCAACACCAACAACTGCCAAAACCAATAATAATAATAATAAAACAGAGTGATCGAAAGGAACACGGTGTACGTGCCGAGCTTGCAGCACTGAGAGAGTTTTGTGTATCCTCGTCTGTGAGTCGAGAACACCTCTATCCAAATAAAAATGGACTGCACACAGTAACGGCAATTTGTGTGAAAAGAGAAAAGGAAAAGTACAACAGTGGGGAAGGAAGATAGAAGAGAGAGGGAAGGGCATTGAGAATGTAGTGGGAAGAAGGCGTGAGACACAAAGCTGGAGACTTCTGTCCACTTTCCAGAAAGGAAAAATAGCATAGTGGATAAAGAGGGAGCATTCGACTTTGCTTCTCTGCAAGACCCTCTTTGATCGCAACTACCACAAGTAAGCCAGTGCTTAAAATCTTTCGCACGTCAATCTCATTGCTTTTTTTTTAGCCCGTAAGGCGCGTCTTAAACTCACATACAATTAATGTGTTTGCAGAATACTTTGAGGATGCAGCGGTGCTCCATCCGCTACAAATTCAATCCTTGACTCCTAAAGCTCTATTCTGTATTCATCCCCTCAGGCCTTTTCTCCGCCTACTTGAGTCCGTGACACGTGTCCTGCATAGTTTTTTTTTTTTTTGCCGGTACTGTGAACGCTGCCTCTGTTGCCTTCCAATCCATGTTCCACCGCGCCGTGCTCTGCCTGACTGCCAACCGCAGTGCAGGAGCGGTGAAGGGTGAAGAGAAAAATGGGACGTTGACGTGCCTTCCTTCTTCTCCTTAAGACAACGTCGACAGTCCGCCTTTGCGAGTGCAACCACCTCTCGCAGAAGTCGCAAAGAAAGAAAAAAACGAGCGAGGAAAATAAAACAAGTATGCCACAAAAGAGTCGACTTTGAGAAGAGAGAGAGAAAGAGAGACACAGAGAATATGGGAAAACGAGACAGAGAGTCGAGAACACGTGTGCGGAAGTAAAACAAACCTGGTGATGCACCTGTTCCGAAAAAACTCTTGATCAGAACTACAGGCGCGCAAGAAAGAAAAAGAAAGAGAGAGAGAGACTTCGAATGAAACGACAGCAGCTGAAACGGTCTCGAGCTTCACTGCTTCGATCTAGAACGTGCACCTCTTTCTCTCATTCTTATTTTCTTCGGGTTTCCTGTAAATTCTCGCTCCATATTCAACTTCACGACTCACCGCCAAGAGTGTCAAGTGCCTCCACAGTAGACGAAAAAAAGAATGTGGCGGTGCTTTGTAACACAGACGAGCGGTCACACGTGCTTCGCAGAACGACGGAAAGTGACCAGGGAAAAATAAAAGGAGAGAGAGAGAAGCGGCACACATAAATTAAAGAAGCCCATTTGTGTGTGTGAGTGTGCGTATCCGTGTGAGTCTGTGATGGAAAGAGAGAGAGAGAGAGAGCACATATAGATTTCCGGGAGAGGCCGCAAAGCGCTTATGCTTCGAGGACCACCTCAACCCGACAAACCTGTCATAACAAAAACAAAAAGGAGGTGAGCGACTGCCAGCAGGCACCATTCGTGCATCTCTTTGCGTCATCGCGGTTTTTCTGACACAAAGTGCGACGCGCGCATGACACTCACATCAAAGAAGACGCTTCGCATGCATAAAGAGAGAGAGAGAGAGAAAAGAAAAAGCACATTCGCAAAAAAAAAAAATTCAGCCTATTGCGGCCTCCTATGCAGCGCTGTAGATGCTTTCCACTTCGACCGTCCTCCGCCCTCTCCGCTCTTTCTTCTTTTCTCCTCCTCCGGTGCGAAGCGGCAGCAGCGAGTTTTCTTTTTTTCTTCATTCCGGCCCCCTTCCGCTTACTCCTCTGAATGCCCCTTACGACCCCGCTCCACCTGCGTCTTCTCGAGCCGAAGCTCGCCATTAAGGACGCGCTGCAGCACCACCTGCAGATCGCTATCCGATTGCATGTCTGTCAGCAGCGCGTGGCGCACCCGTGCGTGGCGGCCCTGGCGCAGCAACACCACCGCCCCACTGTCCACAGACGCATCCGCAGAAAGAGAAATACCGAAGTCGTCGACAAACTGCTGAATTACCTCCGCACGGTGCTGCGTCGCGTCGAAGAAGAGCAGCGGGTCATTCTGAAAAACTTGGTGCAGGTGGTCCAGGTTCACGCGTCCGGTGAGGCTAATGACGCAAAGAGGCGAGCGGCCGTGTGTCTTGAGGGAGTGCGGGGAGCAGAAGTTGGCGAGGGTGTCGCTCGTGAACTCAACGGGCTGCACGGGCAGCGCGACGTGGGGGCGACGGCGGTGGCCCGCGCGGGCAACGCCTTCCTCCTCGTCAAGGGGTGCTGCAGTTCCCGTTGCCGCCGCACCAGCAGCAGCAGCAGCTCCACCAACCTCAGACCCATCATTGCTGCGGCACCCCTGATCTACGCAGTCTGCAAAGAAGTGGGCAACGGGCTCGTAGGCAATCACCCGCTTCGGATAGGGCACCATCTCAAACTTCTCCTCGCTCGCCCCGTCTGCCGGCGTGTAGTGCAGAACCCCCAGCGTGGGCAGCTCCGTCACGTTGAAGTTCAGCGCCACGCCCTTGCTCGGCACGCAGTCTCCCACAAAGGTCAGAGGGAAACTCTTCAGCTTCGGCGAGAGCGCCATCACGGACAGCATCGGCGGAACCTTGTTCTTCGCAGAGAAGAGCACGCCGGTCTTCCCGTGCGGCGCGTCGCGGGCCACCTGCTTCAGCTGCTCCGTCGTCGCCACCGCCTTCACCTGCGCGGGGGTGATGTCGCTCACCAGATAACTCTGCAGCGCGGCGGCGGTGCGCTGGCCCTGATAGTCTTGCGGCGACGCAATGGACTTGGTCCCCATCTTCCAATACTTGATGGTGGGAAAGCCGCGGATGCCGTACTGCTGGCCGATGCTGGAGTGCTGGTCCGCGTCGATCGCGCCGACACGCATCGTGCCCTTCATGGAGGCGGCAAAGCGCTCGAACTCAGGGTGAAACTGCTTGCAGTGCCCACACCACGGCGCGTAGAAGAGAATCACGACGGGTTTGTGTGTGTTGACGAAGTTGGGGAACGTGGCCGGGGTCAGCTCCGTCACGGCTGAGGAGCGACCGTAGGGGAAGGCAGTGGCGCAGTGCAGCAGACAGGCGAGCACGAGCACAAGGCCCAGCAGCCTTGCACAGCAACCGCGACGAAGCGCCATTATCCTCGTACGCCTCTTCAGCCTTGCTACCGTAGCAGAATGCGGGAAGAAAAGCAACGAACAATTTTCTCTTGACAACACCAAAACGTGACGTGTTCAGAGCACCGTCACGAAGAAAACAGAGTAGATTAGTAAGAGGTCCAGTCCTTAGAAGCCCAGGAGAACAGTACCTTTTTGTTGCGAGCGGAATAGAGAAAGAGAGAATTGGTGCAAGTGACACTACGAGAGCAGTGAGTGCGCGTGTGTGTTCCTATTGCACGACAGTACACCATCAATAACAATAATAATAATAGGAGAGGCGGGCATGAGAAGAGGAGAAGTAGAGGAAAGAAGAGCGTGACTCCACTTTGCGACGACGTGGAATACATTTTAAAGCACACGTCATCGGCTCTATGAAGATGTACGAGGCGGTCCTCCGTCGCCCTTGAAACGGGGCATTACAGCACATGAAGAGATTTTAAATTGGATGTTTACCACAAACAGGTAATCACGTGTTGATGCATTTTTTCAGATTTGTGTCTTAAGCGCTCCTACGTAGCGAAGATTGAGCCTTGTCGGGAGAAAAGCAAGCTAAACCAGAAAATAAATGAAAAGCCGAGTGTACACGAAGCATGACCGGGAGAGAACCTAAAGCTATTATCGGACCTACATGTCCAACGCTACGAGTATTCCTCCTGTCCATCTCAATTCTTACCGCAAGTTGCGACGAATCCAGCGAATCGTCACCACCGTCGTGGCACACATCAACCCGAACGCGGCGTACATGGCCTCCGTGCTCTGGCTCACCTTGCCAGAGGCGAAGATGTTGGAGCCGCAGCAGGTGCAGATGAAGTCAAGAGGGATGAAAATGGTGTTGAAAATTGTTAAGGTGCGCAGATGCTGCTCGGTCTGGTTCATCGCCACGGAGAACTGCAAAAACAGGAGCGACTCCGACTGCTCCTCGAGGTGAGACGAAATGGAAAGCACGCTGTCCACGTACAGGAGCTCCCGCTGATCGGCCAGGCCGACTTGGTGGTCCAGAACGCGCTTCAGCTTCTGATAGGCCACCTTCGATTCGCGTAAGATCGCGTTGTGCAGCGTCGCCTCGCGTGAGAGCAGGTGTAGCTCCGCCATGAGTCGCGTCATCGAGTGCAGGTGCTGCGCCGATCCCTCCGTGGCGTCGAAGATCTCCGTCTCCATCACCTCCAGCCGCCGCGTGTTGCGGTAGGCCGACTCCTGCAGCGTGCGAGCGGCGCCGTGGTAAAGGAGGCGGACAAGATCCTCCCAGCCCTCCACACGGTCCACCATCGTGCTGGCGCCATCGCTGTAGCCGTCCTCGTCGTCCTCCTCATCCGCCATGTACGCTGGCCGTGCCGCCCTCCGCAGCGCCTGCTTAATCGCGTCCTCGCCATCGACGGCGGGGTGGTTGTGCGCCGGCACGGTCCGCATCGTCCGCATCGCTCGCCCTCCGCGTGAGGTGAGCTTGTTCCACTGCGACTGCATCTCGCGTATGAAGGAGATCGGGGAGCGGTGGACGGTGATA
Organism: Crithidia sp. LVH-60A; assembly: GCA_030078075.1. Classification (NCBI taxonomy): domain Eukaryota; phylum Euglenozoa; class Kinetoplastea; order Trypanosomatida; family Trypanosomatidae; genus Crithidia; species Crithidia sp. LVH-60A. The sequence continues at coordinate 831,889 of CP119638.1, read as the reverse complement.
ACGCGCCACCGCACCTCGTAGTGTGGCTGCGCTGCCGCTGCTGCCTTCTTGGACGACTCCGATTGCGTATCAGACGACGCCGCAGTTGTGGCGGGTGGCTGTGGGTCGGTGCGGCGCGTCGGTGCATACGTGCGATCTACATTAAGCGACAGCACCGGCGCCTCTCCCGCCGCCGGCGACGGCGCTGCTGAGCCAGGCGCGTCCGGGTCCTTCTCTACTGGATGCAACTCCTTGCCGATAAAAATGGTGAGACGGTCCGTGATCTCGGACATGGTGAGCGGAGAGCGGTGAAGCGATGACGAGGAGGGCGAGGAAGACGAGCTTCTACCGCTTGCGGAGTTGCGGTGACGGCGCCGCTTCGATGCACCCGCAGCAGCTGCAGCGTCAGACTTGCTAGGCGGAAACGTGCTGATGCCCTTCTTCAGGGCTTCCTCCTTCTCCCAGCGGCGCTTTAGCCCACGCAGCAGTCGCTGCGAGACGCGTAGCTGCTGTGGGTAGAACTCGTTGGTCGCCTCGTCGTACGCGTAGTCGCCTGTGCTCTCATTCGACAAGACGGCACGGTCGATGTCGTAATCTGCGGGGGTGCTGCGATGCTGATGGGTGGAAGAGGAGCGCCGCCGTCGCTGCTGCTGCTGCTGCTCCTCGCCTCCCTCCGATCGCTCCTTCGTCGAACGCAAGATAAGACAGGCCCAGTTCTCGTCAACGTAGGTGGCCGGCAGCGCAGCCCCACTCGCCACGCTGGCGTAGACACCGATGGGAAAGCGGCTGCCAAAGAGTTTGCGCATGACCGAGTAGGCGAACTGCCCTTCAGGGACGCGCGCCATGAGGGGATCGGCGAAGAAGGCAGGCGAGGCCGAGACGTCCAACCAGCGCAGGCCCTCCGTCGTGCTCACCTCGGTCGTGTGGATGAAACGCTGGAAGGCGTCCTGCGCAAACACTTCTTCGACGCGAAGAGTCGTTTCAGCGTCGCGGAAGCGCTCATCCTTCAGCCTTGCCTCTGCCGTGGAGAAGGAGGAGAAGGAAGTGTCCTCATCTGCCGCCGGTGTCGGTTCTTTCTCTTTCTGCTTCTCTTCTTTTTTGTGGGGCTTTGATGAGGTGGTAGTCGCGTTCGTATTGGGGTCTGCCTCAGACTTCGTAGACGTTGCTTTGGCCGCCTCACCGGTTGACTTCCCGGATGGCGTGTGAGTAGGCGCTTCGCCGGAGGAGCTGGCCGGTGGGGACTCGGCAGTAGCAGGCGCCTTCTTCTCCATCTCCGAGCCGCTGTCGTGGCCCTCCGCCGTCCCCGCCTTCTCGGCGCCACTCGCGTTGTGGAGGAAAAAACCGGAGATGCTGAAGGTGCGGACACAAGGCGAGGCAGAGGCGCAGCTGAAGAAAGACGAGGAGGAGGACGATGACGAGCAATGCCACCTGCGCAGTCTCACATGGCGCGTGGCGGTAGAGTGCACGCCACACACCCAGCAACAAGATTCGCGTTGTGTTGCTGCGCTCGATGTTGGTGCTGGCGACGGCGCGCGCTGCAGCAGCGCCGACCGGTACAATCGTCGCATGAGCCCAATGTAAAGCTAAGCAGAAAAGAAAAAAATAAAGAAAAGCAGACACCATGAACAGCAACGCGTGCTATCACGGGAATGAAAGATGGGAAAACGAAAAAGCCAAAGAAAGCCGAAGAGAGCAGAGAGAAAAAAAAAGCTCAGCCTCGCGAACAACGATGAGGGAAGTAGGAGGGGAAGAAAGACAAAGTAGAGAGAGTCCAGATGAAAGAAAAACAAATCTTGGTGCCACGCATACAAGGATTCAAACAGATAGATGTACCCAAATCGAATAGAGAAGGCTTCGGGTATCGGGTGAGATGAGCAGGAGGAGTTGCGTATCGGAGTCGGCTCCCGCAGGCAAACGCGCCAAATGAACCAGAAAAAATAAAGGTTAAGAAGAGTAGGAGAGGTGTATAAAAGTGTTTGTGTGCGAGGGCAGGAAAACAAGAGAAAAAAGGAAGAGGAGCGACTAGAAAAACAAGCGTAGACACTGGGTATCGATTGTGTCTGTGCAATCGCGAGATCTACTAAGCAGCGCCGAGGCTGACGAAACGCACGGTTTTTTAATGTGGTAGCCTCCTTTCCCCTCTCTTTCTTTCTCTGTTCCAACCTTTTTCAGTTGAACAAAAGAAAGGGACAGTGGTTGCTGCCCTGCATCTGAGAAAAGGCAAGAAGCAAAGGAATAAGAGATGAGTAAAGCAATGAAGGAGAGAAATAGGCACCATGAGTAAGTAAGAGAGTGCATGAACTGACGGCCAGAACAACGGATTTGTTGCAAGTGTGCAAGCGTGCAATATTCATCAATTACAGCGTGTAGTATCCGACCACAAAAAGTTGCCGGCTCCTTAGTTCGCCCAGTAACGCATCAATGTAATTTTTATTTCCCGTTCGTTTTCGTCTTATGCGTGTTCTAGATGGTGTATCACAAACTCTGTGCCGCCACACAGGATGCACAGTGGAACGAAGCGGCGTCCTCAGACAGCGAGAAAGAGACAAAAATAAGGCGAGAAGGCAAAAGAGAGATAACAAAAAGGGAATCTAAAAAAAAAAAACTGAAAAGTAAATGTAGCCACTGGAAAAGTTCATAGCGAGAAGTTACACCACCACTTGCCCATACAGCCCTCCCGCTCATCGCCCTTCTCTTTTTTGTTTTTGTTTTCCAACCTGTAACGACCGCGCCGCACGTTAGAGCCAAGTGTCAATTATGCGAGTAGAGGACAGTGACTTGAGCGCACCAGAGCGGTGCCCCTCCAGCCGACTCTGCTCACCACGCCACGCGCCGTCCATCACAGACGACAGCCCAAAGCGCTGGTAGCGGCAGGAGGCGGCTGTAGAGATCGAGGAGTGTGCAGTAGCGAGCGGTGGGCTCTCCAGCGAGGACCACATCGGCGCTGCAGCCAGCCCCTTGGCCACCGCTCGCTTCTTCGAGGGAGGCGTCGACACGAGAGACGTCTTCGCTTTGTGACGCAATGACTCGCGGCTCTTGGTTGGAGAGGGAGAAGAGCGTTGCACCAACAAGCTGGTGTTGACACCGGCAATGCTGGTTTGTGTGCCGCGGTGGACTCGAAGAGGAGCGGCAAACGCACCGGCTGTGTCGATCTCGCTAGCCAATTGGCAGGCAACTACGCCAGGAAGAGCGACCATCGATTGGCTAACAGTTTGTTCCTTGTCGAGCGTGCAACACAGGCCCTCCGCAACACGGACACCGTCCTCTTCCTCACTATCATCGCCAAAGGTGGGGGAAAGAAGTGGCATGCGTCGCCGCGAACACACTTGTGGATGCGGCACCACCTGCTTCTGGCATACACTCACCATCATCTCGTCTCCCGGAGTAACATCGATGGTGCTGTTTGCCGAGAGCGACGTGCGGGCTGCCGCCAGCTGCGGAGAGGGCTCCGTTGCCGCCACGCTACGCGGTGCGGTGCTGCGCATACCGGGAACGGGCAAGGCGTGCAGGTATTGCGAGACAGCAGGTGGAAGCAGAAAGGAGCAGCTCTCGTTAAAGGCCTGCGCGGGGGAGTGAATGACCGACACCGTTGGCGTGCCCAGGTTCAGCGTGTCCGTCACCACCACGCGTGGGCTGCATTGACCTATTTTCAGCGCGTCGGCGGAGCGCTGCAGCGTGGCTGTCTCACACTGCGGAAGGTCGAAGCTGACGGCGGACCAGCGGGAGGACGGCGGACGCGAGAGCAGCTGCGAGTCGTGCGAAGGCAGTGCAGCAGCAACTGTCCCTGTGGTCGGTGAAGCTTCTACTCGTGACGCAGACAGCGCACCTTGCCGCGCAGCATTCAGCCCGTCGTCGACGACGCCCGCGCGCTCGACGGACACTGACGTCCCACAGACGTGGCTGTTGGCCAAGGAGAACGTCACTCCGAGCTGCGTCGCATTGTCATAGGCGGACGTGATGCACGACATGGTGGTTGTGGCCTGCAAGGGCTGCGGCGGCACTGATGGCTGGGAGATATCGCTCGGGTGTGGCGTCCAAACGCGCGTCGTCTGCCCGGCTCGGGCACGGATGGGAGAGACGGAGCACTCAGATGTGGCACTGCAGTTGGTCGGGCCCTGTGCAGGAGGCGATGGCAGTGGTGGCTGAGGTGCCGGCGCATTTTGTTCCAGAAAGTCATAGTGGGTCGCCGTGGCGGTGGTCGGCGAAGCTGCAATTCTTTCATCGACAGCGTCAGCAGTGTCCAGTTGGCGTTCTCCTTCTTTCTCCACCTCATCAACCTTCGCAAGGGCAACACCACCGTGCAATGGTGTTGAGGAGCCGGCAGCCTCGAAGTGCTCTTCTTCCACTGCGATGGCAGACAGCGCTGGAGACGCGAGCAGCACAGGAGACTCTCCACCAGCAGCACCGGCATCGCCACAAGTGCCAGGCGTCGCCATGAAGTCCGTGTACCTTGTGTACGCCTTTGTTGGAATCGGCGAAAGCTTCACCGGCGTCGGGAAGCCCGTTATCTGAGCGAGTCCCTCCCAGCTGGGCGTGCTGGCACTGAAGCGCCGTACCGCGGGGTGCGGGGTGGTGGACAAGGGCGGCGAGGCGGCCGCTCCGCTGACGGAGGAGAGAGAGCCAGTGCGAGGGGTGTGCAGGGTGGCCGAGGCAGCCTGCTGCAGAAGATGGCGCAAGAGCTCGCCGCGGTTGACGGTGGGGGTACACATCCGGTCGTCCGCCGAGGCCGCGAAGGGAGCATCGAAGTCGGTGGGCAGCACCTTGGCAGCAGCGGGGAGAGTCGTGGTGGTTGCGGCCTCACATACAATGGGGCATGTTTCAGCCGCTTCTTTTGCGCAGCTGTCCCTTGCCGTAGTCCGCTCGCGTATCACTGGTTGATGAGCGGCCACCGCATGTGGAGCGAAGTTTCTTTTCAGGGCCTCTCCGTCGTCGTGGATGGAGCTTAGTTCTCCAGGCACACGCGTGTAGCTCAGTGTGCTGCCTTCCCGGTCGTCACCGCTGCTGCTGCTGTGGTTGACCTTTTCGAGTTCCCCTGCATCTTTCTTCGAGCTTCGCTTCGGTGGGGGGTCAAGGCCAGGCGGCGTGTGGGCTAAAAGGGAGTTTGGAAACAGAGGCGGCGCGCCATCGAGCAGCAGCTGAGACGCGTTGTCCTGCATGAGCGTCGACGGCACGGAGCTCTCGTGTCCAGAAGAGCCACCACCATCGTCACCATTGCAACGCTGCTCCCGTGCCGCTGCGGCGTCTCCATTCTCGTCCTCTCTTTCTGTCTCGTATTCCTCTTCGTCACCTTGAAAGAGGACGCGCTCGGCAAGGGTCGCCTCACCAGAGCGGCGCTGCCCCTTCTGACACACAGGTGTCGACTGTGACACGCACCATTCCCCTGCCTTCTCCGCTGAGATATGCTTCTTCTGCGGCACGTCGCTCTTGTTGTGATCCGCTTGACCGCTTGGGTGGAAAGTTGCGTGGAAGTGTTGCTCTATTGCTGCATGCTCCGCAGGTGAGGAGGTGATGCGGCTCACATCGCAGGAATCCATAAGTGGTGTAGTAGGAGCAGGCAACGCAACACACAAGGCGACGTCGTGCTCTGTGTTAACAGGGTGATTGCTACCATGCGCCGCAGCTGTGGAGGCGTCGACGGCGCTGTGGGGTTGAAGTGCTACGTCGGGCGGCGACGACGGCGCGGCGTGCGACCAACAAGAGGAGGAGGAGACGTGCGAGGGGCCGATGTCACGACTGTGACTGACACCCTGCAAACTGCTCGCTGTGTGGTAAAGAGTGGAAGGGCTGACGTTAGTTGCGTGATACTTGCGGTAGGCTGCTTTTCCAACGCCACTGCCTTCCTCTCCACGAGAATCTTCCCTGTAGCCGGTGGGAGCTCGAGGGAGGGGAGAAGTCACCGCATCCTCTACAACATTGTCCAGACGCGGCGCAAGTTCGCAGTTGTGGTCGTGCGTTCTGTAGTGCAGAGGCGAGAGTGTCGTAGCCGTGGCGATGTTGGAGGTGTCGTGAGAGAGGTGCAGCGAGGCGCCGTCTAGTGACGTACTGCAGAGCCGCGACTCACTCAACGTCACCACCGACCGCAAACCATTCTGGTACACGTGCAGACGTCGTTCTGATCTCGACATCATTATGAGTCGTGAAAAAAAATTTCCTTAAAGAAATATGGAAAATGGGTTGAGTAAAAGTATTAAATATATTTTTGGCGTTGAGGTTTGCCAGCTTGGTGTGTAGCATACGGGTGTATGAAGGCGACCACACAAAGACAGAGTAAATGAAAGAGGAAGAGATCTAAACAGGAATCTAAAAATAAAAGTAATGGAAGCAGCGGTCTTCCACCGGAGTATCTATGAGATGTCTGTGCGTTGTGTGTAGTGAGAAAGTAAAAAACAAAAGTGCTCTGAGTTTGAAAATGTTTCACAAGGAAAAAAAAGGCGTGTGTTGTGCGTATGTGTGAAGATGCTGGGGACTCTGCGACGTCGCTTCTTGTCGGTGCGCAGGCACTCAAACTGACGCAGCTTATCGGCTTTCTCGTGTGCTGCTCTGTTGAGATCGACTCGTCCATTTAAAAGAAGACACCACACAATGAAAAAGAACGTAAGAGGAGCGGCCGGGGGAGAGAGGTGGACATAAGAGTCAATCTTCTGAGAAGCAGGCATCTTGCGTAGCTCTAGCACCAACGACTATTTTTACTTTTCACCAGCGATTAAGGTTGGTGAGCCTATCCATTTCTATTAACGACACCGCACCGTCCTAACAAGCCACAGCGAAACATCCGCCCACGTATAAACTCGTAACTCGCATTTTTGTTTAATCGACGTGAAGGGAAGTTTACACGAGAAACCAACAAAAAATGGAGGAGAGGAAAAGTACCGCACCTTTTTTTTTCTGACAACGCTGCACAGTGGTGCGAAAGAGAAGAGAGAAGAGGAGAAAATACAACTAAAAAAGTCTTGGCTTCCTCCAAGCAACCTTCTGTGACTGATATCGCTTCACTTCCAAATCGACAACGCAACAGACGACAACGCGCGCCTATTGGAAAAGATAATGCCCCTATGCCTTATAAGACAGATCAGCGACTAGAGCGACGTGATCGGAAGGGTACTTCTTGTTTGGCAGCGCGAAGTTCTCCGCGAGCTCCGTCTCTGGAGGAATCGGTATCGTCCGCAGCACCTCGATCGCGTCAGACGAGAAGAAGATGTAGTCGATCACCTCACGGAAGGTCAGGGTGAAGTTGGTCCACTGCAGTGAGGGGTCGGTGCGCTGATAGGCGTCCTGCAGGTGCAGTGGAGGGGCGTGCAGCGTCTCGCGCAACACGTGCGTCACAACGTGGTCGTCACCACGCGCCGGCGTCGGCGCTGTCGCACCCTCGTTTGCTTTCTCCCCTCCCTCACCACCACCACCATCGGCACCACAGACAGCCTCGGCCTCCGTTGCGTTGGCAGACTCCGCGGTGGGACTCGCCGCCTCGCCCTGCACCTGCTTCTTCCGCTTGAAGTCTTTCCGAGCCACCGTCGCCTGCGGCAGCACCGTCTCCTCCCCCAGCAGCTCCTCCAGCCGCTCTGCGTCATAGCCGAGCAGGCGGGAGCAGCCCCACCAGAAACGCTTGCCCTTCTCCCACGACTCGTGCGTCGCCTCCACCTGCCCAGTCGTGGCAAGCCGGTAGCCGCCAGTGGGATGCGTGCAATTGAAATCACCACACAGCACAACCGGACGCACAGACTCGGGGGCTGCAGTCGTGGCGGTTTCCGTCGCTGCCGCCTCGTGCAGCCAGTGGAGCAGCATATATATTTGCAGAATGCGAATGTGGCAGGCGTTGGCGTGAAAGAAGAGGTGCGTGTTGCCCACCACAACTTCTATATTGCTCGCGACGTCACGCAGGACGAGGAAAGCACCGATTGTGGTGACGGCGGAGAGGGCTTCCTTTGCCTCGGGGCACGCCGCCACCTTCGCTGCGAGATCGGCGTGACGACTGCTGAGCGTTGCGTAGTTCAACGGCACCGACGCGGAGCGGACTAGCGTGTAGCGCGACTGTCGGAAGAGGAAGCCGCAGCCCTCCTTCACCGTGCCATTCTTGTTCATGTAGACGCCGTCGTATCCGGCCGCCTTCATCACGGGCAGCAGGTAGGATCGGAAAACGTCGCGTCCACACTCCTGCAGACACACAATATCGGGGTGGTAGGCTAGCAGCTCCTGCACGATGCGCACCTTGCGGTTCTCCAAGTCAAGAATGTCATCCGTGGCGAAGGGGTAGATCTTCGCCTTGGAACTCTTCGAGGTGCAAAAGTCGTCGTAAAGGATGTTGTATGTCACCACGCGAAACGCAGGCGCAGCGACCGCCGTCTGCGTGGCCTGCCAGCGTGCCACCGGAGCCGGCAGCACCCGCACCGCATCTGGCAGCCGCAGCTCCGTCCATAGACCCGTCGCAGAGTCCAGCGAGAGGCGCAGCATCAGCTGCCGTCCGACCAAATCGGCGGTCGGTGTAAAAGACGGGGTGGTGGCGATGACACGCGGCGCAGTGCCGCCACCCTCTACGACACACCACTCGTAGCACACATTCTCCTCCTCGGCAAAGAGAAGCGCGATGTCGGCACAAACAAGTGGCAGGCCGACGTAGGGGACACCTGGCGGCGCGATGGAAGTGATGGTGGGCACGTTGTAGAAGACGCGCACCTCCGTGCTCTCGCCCAGCACCAGCACCCGTGCGTACTTCCAGAAGACGTTGTTCGGCAGCTCGGTGTTCAGCTCACGGTAGAGCGTGTCCTCGTCGCCGGCGTGAAGGGGTGAGAGGTGCACCTCAACGGCATCGACTGCTGTCAGCTGTTTAGCGTCTTCCTCGGCAACACCGGCCATCTCCGACACACGACCGTACACACGCACCGTCGGACATGAGGCCAGCAGCTCCTCGCGTGACGGCCGCTTAGCCGTCTGCCCCTTCGGGCGGGGCGGGGCGAAGAGCAGGCGGATGCGGTCGATCGTCTTGGCTGCAGCCTCCTGCTCTTCGCGCGCCATACTCTTCACGGTTGCGGCGGGAGTGGAGGCAGCGCTGCCCTTTGCGCCTGCATTTCTCGACGCAGCAGCAGCAGCAGTGGTAGTAGGGGGCTCGATAGAGAGGTCGAGGGTGACGACCTGACTGTCCTGCGGGTGCAGGACGGCGATGCGGTTCTTGCCTTGCATCTTGCGCTGCAGCAGCTGACGAGGCGGTGCAGACGACGTGGAAGAATGTGATGATGACACTGGCCTAGAGGAGGAAGTCGCTGCTGCTGTTCGCTGCGAAGAGGGTGGCTTGCCTGCTACACGGCTCGTTGCAACACTCGCGGTTGCCGATGCACGCTCTGAGGCACGTCGCCGGCTGTCGTCACTCCACCGTCGCAGCGAGTTGTCGAACTTGTGATCGGTGATGAACGACGAGGACGAAGCAGACGGCGCTGCGGTATGTGACGACGCCTTGCTGGACTGCAGGGAGGACGACCCGTTGCGCTGGTGCTGGTTGCGCTGTAGCAGCGGTGCACTTGTGGCAAAAAAGCGAGCAGATAGAGAAAGGGGCAAGAAGCAGCAACGGTGGGCAACAGGCAGCGGTGGTGGTGGTAGTGTAATACGGGAGCGAAGATGCAGAAGAGAGACTCGATGGATCATTCAGCGGGGCGTGCTGCCACGCAGTGAGCGGAAGATGCTAGTAAAGAATTGGGGCAAAAATTCAGAGGAGAAAACGATGCGCCTAACAGACGCTGCGCAACTCGAAATCACTGGAAGAAGATACTGTGCGTTAATTTGTGAGAGCGGGAGAAATAAAAAAAAAAAAAAGAGCGAAGAGAGAGTTGATGAAGTACGTGACGGCATTGACTGTGCTGTGTTTGATGAATCAACAAACCTATCGAGTGGTACGACTCTCTGCGGCTGCTAAGCATCTATCCTTTCCACGCAGAACAGAACGCATACCTTTTGTTGAGCACGAAAGCAGCAGCCTCTGCGCTGGAGTACGTCAACGGGCTCACATGCGCGAGAATAATAGAGAAAGATGAAGAAATCTTTTAGATTGTACCAGCTGCAGTTGCGTTCAGGTTTGCGACCAAAAAAAAAAAGGGGCAAAGGTACCTCAAAAAAGCAGAAGACAGACGCACTACAATTCGCCCTTTAACAACTCCTGTGATGCGCCGTGAGCGATATTAACTGCGTTGTTGCTATTTCTTTTCTTTTTTTAGGCGTCCGCCTCCAGCGGTGGAGGAACCTTCCCCCGGAAGTCCTCCGCCCCGTCCCAACACTTTGGCTTCACCGTACCGAGCGTCAAGTCTACCATCGGCGCAATGCACGTCTGCACGCCGTCGCTCACGAGCTGCACAACGAAGCTCACGCAGAGCAGCAGCGCCAACGCACCCACCACACTCATCGTAACCGATGCACTCACAAAGGCCTCGTAGGAAGTAGGTATCGCAACGCTGTTATTCTTCACTGCAAGGTCTGCCGGCAGTGCGGCGCGTGTGGCCTTGGTCAAGAACAGCCGCATCTCCTTGTCTGCGAGAACGTAGACCAGGACGAGCGTGAGAAGAAAGAGCAGTAGCCCGCTCATGCTCACGAAAATGGCGACATCCTTGAAGAAGGCGAGGTAGGGCTTTTGCAGGGTGGCGAGGGAAAAGAAGGAGAACAGCTGCAGAAGCGTCGCTGCGTTGGGAGCCATCTTGCTTGTTTTTCTTTTTTCTAGAAAGAGGTCAACTGCGCGCAGCTTGTTGTGGTGGAAAAGGACAAGAGAAAAGAGAGCAAGAGTCCGATAAAGATTGAAACAGAGATTTCATCCAGCGCTTGTGCCCCTTCAGACAAACGGCGGCCTACCTTTCGGTGAACCCGGAAGGTTGCACGTCTCAGCTCACCTTGATTCACGGCGAAGTCCCTGTAGGTTGTTGGCGAAGGTAACGGAAAGCATCCAGCTCCTCTGTAATGAACGCCTTTTCTCTCTTTTCGGCTGAAACAATGAGACACCAAGCAAGATCGTGGTGTTTCACTGTCATGCATCTGGTACGCTTTACTTTCCGTTTCTTTCTCACATTCGTCATGTCTGGTAGAAATCGAGTAGCGTCCGGAGACGTGTAACAGACGGTCAAGAGGGTGATCAACGGCAACGACACAGCAAATCAGAGGCAAAACAAACGCGAGGACAAAACAAAACAGACCGCCAACGCACGCAGGGACACGCGCATACACACAAACATACGAGAGAAGTGAGCAAGTTGCATCACAAATAGAAACAAAAAGGGTGAAAGAGTGCAGAGGCCCTTTCAGCTCCGCAGGTGAAGGACGCGCGACACAACGCTACCTTCGCGCAACGAAAGGAGGATAACGAAGAAGAAGAAGAAGAAGAATAGCCGTGTAACATAGGGAAAAGTGAAAGAAAAGACGAGAGTCGACCGCGTCGAGAAGCCCGCGGCGCGTTTTGGTGAATGTGAAGCCAAAAGAGGAAAAAGGATTCGAAAGAAAAAGGTGTAAAGCGCTGGCACAAACACGCACCTACACACTGACGCTAACAATAACGAAAAGAAAAAAAAAAGAACAGAGAAGCGCAGGAAAAAAAGAAACTCCCAGACCGCTTCTCGTGTCGACTGTTCCATCACCTCACGCGCTGCTGCGGCCGTCCACGATGTCCTCCACCTCGTCCACCGAAGCGGGAACATGCTTCAAATCGATGCGGCACACAACCGGCGTGTCACGCCTGCACGCCTTCATCTGCGCCGGCGTCAGGGCCGGGTAGGGGTTAACAGGGAACCGGCTACTGACAAACGGATCCTCGACGTCGAGAAACATGCGGAACTCCGCCAGCTCCTCGGCGTTGTAGCAGCGGTCGAGGTGGTGGCTGATGACGAGGCAGTGGCTCGGGTTCACGTGGATCTTCTCTGCTGCACGCAGGAAGAGATCAAGGTGCGGCTGGCCTTTGATTCTGCGATCGTGTGCCTCCTCACCGTCGATGGACGCCACGAAGAGGCGGGCGAGCTGCGGGTTGGAGGACATGAGCCCCTTCAGGCTGCGGCTGTACGACACCACCGCGAGAGCGACGCCGTTGTCGACGAAGTCCTTCAACAGGCGAAAGAGGTTCGGCTCCACCGGCGGGGGCGACCGGATCACCATCTCCGTCATCTCCGCCACCTTCGCGTTGGCCAGTCCATACCGCGTCTCCACAATCTCGGCGTCCTCTGGCGTGCCGAGCTCGAGGTAGATGCCGCGGCTCTGCAGGATTTGGTGAATGCCGCTGAACGCGATCTCGCCATCCTCCTTCTGGTAGACAACCTTCTCAATGAACTCCTCCGGGTTCAGCGGGGGAATCGGGCGGTTGTGCAGCACCCGGTAGGTGTCGAAGAGCGTCTCCAGCGTCTTGTACCACGAGCGGTAGCTGTACTCGAGCAGGTTGTCGAAGAGGCAGTCGGACAGCAGCACGACGCCGTCGATCTGCGCCACCTGACTCTGGCTTGTCAGCGGAATCGACCACTGCGGCTTCGCGTCGCACTTGCCAAAGCCGGTGTGGAGGTGCACGCGAACTCCCGGCGTGCCGTGGACGAAGCGAAGGCTCGAGCCGCTGATGAGGTCGTAGGTGATGCGCTCCTGGTCGACCGACACCCGCAGCGTCGCGCCGCGCCACTTGATGGTAAAATGGTAGCGCTCCACCCCGGCGGGGAGGATCGGGTTCACCTCGAGCCCTTTATGCGAGCACCGCACCCCTCCACAGCCAAAGATGAGACCTTGAGAGGTGGCCGCGATGGCGCCGAAGTGCAGGCCGCCCTCGGCCGAGTACACGATGTTGTCGAGGTCAATGTTCGCCAGCGACTTAAGCAGCGGGATCGGCTGCGAGAAGCTCAGACGGGCACGGCACAGCGCGTGCATCATCACATACAGCGACACCGGCGAGTCGAAGGTGCAGAGGGGTAGGTAGTACTCGAAGTTGTTGGCAAAGTCGCGCTGGTCGAACTCGTCAGGATAGAGCAGCATCCCGAGTAGCACTTCCGGCACATCGATGAGCTTGCGGCGGTAGATGTGGATTGGGTGGTAGTTGAGGTGCAACGGGTGCAAGGCGCGCTCATCACCCCAGTCAGTGAGGGTGCCAAAGTTGTCGTGCACCATGTAGACACCCAGCCGCTCGTGGCGCTGCGGCACAACAATGCCGGCAGCCACCGCGCTCATCTCATTCAGCTCGCTCTGCGTCATGCCGAGCGCGCTGAAGACGCCGCGCACGTCGTCTTTGTTGAGGTGGGCACGCTGCCGCTCCAGAAAAGCGAGGGCCGCGGTGATGTGACGGCGGGCGGAGATGTTAACGTAAAAGTTGCCCGCCGCGTTCGAGTTGTACTCGTCGGTGCCGGCGATGTTGTCGAGGCGGAACACCGTGTGGGCGTCCTGCCACTCCCCGCAGAGGGGCCAGATGCGCGCCGATTCGAGCATCAGCTCCAGCAGGATCAGGCGGTCCTCCGAGGAGATGCACTCGGCGGCCTCGTCATAGAGGGCGATGAGGAAGCCAATCTCGGCGTTTACGTGGAAGCGCGCGTTGCTGACGTTGGCGGTGTGGGTGGAGTGCACGCCGCTGATGGTGGTCAGGGGAAAGACGGCGCCGCGGTCCATGGCTAAGGTGCGGGCGTACTTGCGGGACTGGGGAAGCATGTGGTAGACACTCTTCAGCAACCGCAGGCAGGCATCTGGCTGGGTGATGATGTAGTACATGCCGTAGTAGATGTACTCGGACAGATGGAACTGCAGCCCGTCGCCGGCGGCCGACAGCCCCGACCGCGACAGCCCGCCCTCGACGCCGTGGCTTACGTTAAACATGCGGAAGGCGTTGTAGATGAGGGGGAGGGTGCTGCGACTCGCGATCATCTCGTCCTGCAGCGTCACGTCGCAGTCGTGCGTCTTCCAAAACGGCTCGAGCGCGGCGCGCTGGTCAGCAATCATCTCCTCCACGGTGGGGAAGGTGCGGGGACTCGGCTCACCATTGCCGCGACGGTGGCAGGCGCGGAAGGTCACGACGATGCTGTCGGGCAGCGTCTCGGGTGTGAGCGGCATCATGAAGCGCTTCTTGATCACGTACGACTTCTGCGCCTTGTTCGCGTTGCGGAAGGCGCTGTAGTTCCACGGGTTTGGCCGCAAGAAGTTCGCAGCGCTCGTGTACTCCTTGCTCTCTGCATTGCCGTAGCTGCTGCCACCGTCGCGGCCCATGCCGCTGTTGCTGAAGCGGTCGCGGCCGTACGGTGAGGAGCTGTCGCCGTCGACGTTCTGGTTGTAGGGCGTGCACTCCACCTCCGCCTGAAGAATGCGGTAGGTGTTGCCGTAGTAGACGATGCAGTCCACTTGGGTGAAAGTGGTGACGTCGCGTCCGGAGGAGAGAGAGCACTGGTGGACGTGGTCCATCTGCATGTGCGACACGTCCCACGCATCCTGGTCAATGGCGAGCAGCACGACAAGCTCCACGCGGTAGTTTAAATCGTTCTGCGTTCGGTGCAACATGCGCTGCTGCTGCACGCCGATGCCGCCCTCCGACATGCTGTCCACGCTGTGGTTGTGCGGCCCGTAGGAGCCGATGAGGCCGTTGCCGTTGCCGTTTGCTTCGCTGCCGCCCGACACCGGCGAGCTCGTCATGCCAAAGCGGAAGTTGCTGTAGCAGACCTGCGAGCCCCACATGCTTAAATCGCTGCGGCCCACCGTGCGGATGTAGTGGGTGTCGAAGATGAGACCGCCGTCGGAGCTCATCACATCGATGCACTCACTGCGGTAGGCGCCGTCATCGAGGTTCAGTCGGCGCTCTGGAATGGCAGACAGGGTGCCGGACTCGCCGTCGAGCAGGAAGTCCATGTCCACCGAGCACAGGCTCGCCCCGATCTGGCTCGTGGACGGGATTCCCTTGAAGCCCGAGCTGTCGATCGGCTCCTCGTGGTAAATTCCATTCATGAGCACCTCGGTCTCGAAGCCGACCGTCTCGACCTCGCTGAGGTGGCGGAGGCCGATGTTGCCATTGGTGTTGTACAGGACGTTGTCCGTGACGCTGTTCGAGACGAAGGCGGACGCTTCGGTGCTCTGCATAATGTCGCGGCCATCGAGCAGAAAGATGGGCTTCTTCGGCACCTCATACTCCCGTGCGAGCAGCGAGTTCATAGTGAAGGAAACTGCTTGAGCGAAGCAGGCAGGGAAATTCAAGACCACCAAGCAAGACCACACACAATAAAAAAACTCAATATGGATAAAACGATACGCGGCGACGCAATGATTTTTCCTCCTCGCTTCGTGTATCCTCCGCGCGTGAGCCACACGTCTATCAGGGAATCTGTTTCTTGATTGGTTCTGTTCCAATAAAAAAAAAAGAAATTGAGGTAGAGTCCGTCACAAGGAAAAGCTAAATCAAACTTTTTTTTTTCCTAAGCCACGCGTTAAGCTGATCAGTAAAGAAAATAGAATTAAAAATCGAGAGAAGCGTAGAGTAGCAGCAGCGACGCAAGAAAAAGAGCGAACACCGCAGCGGTAGTACGCAGCGGCGTCGAGCCTTCGCGCAAACACGTGGAAGGGAGGACAAAAATGCAAAAGGAATTTAAATAGCTTCGCGAAACTTGACGAGGCAAAGAGAGCGAAAAAGAGTTGGCTTGAGTCCCAATGAATTTGTCGCCGCAATCGCGCGCACACACACACCAGAAGACAGGGTTAAATTACAAAGAGTTTGGTGCCAGAGACCCAGAGAGAGGGAAAGAGCGCTCTATTTCTCTATTTAAACGCGAAAGTACGCTGGCAAACACGGAAAATATCGAGGACTTCAAACAACAGCAAAACTTCGACGCACAAAGACAGGAAAACAGAGAAACGTACACACCGAGAAAAAGCAGGCTCAAACACAAATAGAAGCCGGCACGCTCACGGGATAGGTAAAGGGAGAAAAGAAATTAGCAAAGAAGCAAACCCTCCAAGGAGAAAACAAAAGAGAGCGGAGGAGAGAGGAGACGTACGAAAAGCGGGAAAAATAAATACGTTTTGAGTTACGAGAAGCAACAGAAGACAACGAAAAACAAAGAATTGAAAACGCTCGAGGGAGGGGACTCGGAAGAACCGGCCGCGGTGCGACACGTCTATACTTCACGTTGTTGCTGTTCTCTTGTTGTTGGTGGTGGTGTTCGAGATTGTCAGATGAAGTCGCGACCAGTCAGAGAAAGAGAGATAGAGATCTTTGATACCGACCCGTGCCTCGCGCTTATCCGCCTTGGATGTTGCCAGTGGAGACACACAGAGGAAGAGCGGAAAGGAGAAACGACCGGGTCGACCCAACACGTCGCCGCAGGAAGGAAATAACGAAAGAAGGATACTTGTGAAAACTCACTTGCAGGATGGTGAGAAAGGAGATATGAGAAAGCAGTAAATGTAGAAAACGAAAAAAAAGAAGAAGCGGGAGATGGACAGCGATGAAGCAGTGGCATAAAAGGTTTACGGACCACGCAGGTGCAGCTCCGAGTTCTTGTCAAAGCTTGTGAGAGCTGCCACGGCAAACATTTTTTTTTTGACCGCTTCGACAACATTTGCCCACAATGAGGTCATAAGAAATTATTTAAGTACACATCTGAACACAGGCGTCAGCTTCTTATGTTCGTCAGGATTGTTCTCTTCATTTTTGCTTATCTGACAATCGAAAACGCCCAGCGATTATGCTCAGTTTGACTTTTTTTTTTTTGCGTGCATGTTGCTGCCGGAAAGATAACAGTGAGCTCTTGTCAACAACGGAGAAGAGGAGGGAGACACAATACACACGTGGACACCCGCGGAGTCAACAAAGAGAAGAAAAGAAAAAATAAGAAAGTCAGTGTGCAAGGTTCGGTGCATCTATGGTTTTGAAGCAAAAGAAATTAAAATAAAATACTGACTTAGCCCCGTCTATTGTGCTCGTGGAACAACGAAGCGAACAACTACTGAAGCAGCAACTCATGCGGCCTTCGGCTGCTTTGTCGGCTTTGTGCGGAGGCGCTCGCGGGCTTGCATAAGCTGCAGCTCTCCCGGCGTGTAGAAGTTGCGCACTCGCTCGCCTTCCTTCCGCACCACCCGCGCCGTCTGCGTCTTCTGCGTCTGCGATGCCGTGGTGCCCCGATAGCTGCCCTCCGCCCGACGCCCACTACTACTGCGGTGAGCCGCAGAATTCGAAGAAGGCCGGTCTGCGGAGGTGAGCTCGGCATTCAGCCGCGACGACACCACAACCGTTCCCACCGGCGGCGACACACCAACCCGGCCCGTCGCCAGTGTCGGGGACACCGTCACGTAGGGCGGTCCACCGGCCACTGCCTCCGCAGGTGCCACACGATTCTCCGCTGGCCGGCCAAAGTAAAAGTAGTCGTCGTCTACGTCGGCCCACGCGTGGCGCGCCGCGTGCACGCTCGTTGGATCCATCACCCCCGCCTCCGTCACGATTGCGTGCGCGCTGCCATCGATGTGGCTGCGTGGCATCGTCTGTGGCGCCACACGAAAAAGGTACTCAGTGTTCACAGCGAAGTTGCCGCCTGTGATGCTGGTGATGGGCTCCCGCGCTGCGATGCCGGTGTCGCTGAGGAGGCCTCTCGCAAGTGCGTTGTCACCCTGACTGCCCGCGGGGCCATCGCGAACGGCCGCTGTAGGAGGCAGCTGTGTGAGCTCCTCAATGGTGGACAGGCGACGTGACTGCAGCGCAGGAGGGCTCGAGCTGCCGTGCGCCGGCCAGGGACGCATCTCCGCGTCGCCGTCGTCAGCAGGCGTCGGCATCACCACTTTCGGTACCACACTTAATGACAAAACGCTGTTGGCCGTCGCTGCGGCTGCACCAGAGAAAGAGGACGCGTGACGCGCTGCTCCCGAGGACGGCAACAGACTCCATGGGCCACTACCAGCGCCACTGCAGTACGGAATTGCACCACCACTTGACACGTCCTTGTTCGGCACGGTGCGCACGTCGTGGAAAACGGGCTCAATCTTCAGTCCGGCAGCAGCGCTCGTGGGAGACGCGGACGCACTATCCAGACGCACGTCACGCAGCAAAGCCTCAGCAGAAACAAGCGGAGGTGCGGCTGCGGCAGCGGCTGCGGCGTCCACAGCAGTCTTCGCTCTCGCCGCGCCATCGGCGGCCAGATGCGATGCCTTCCACCAGTCCTCGTCGCCGGCAGCGGAGGGGAGAGGTCGCAGACGCAGCGGCTCCGCAGAAGCGACAGGCTCTCCTCCTGAACCCTGAAGACCCGAAGCATTCGACTTCGCCTCGACAGGGACAGTGTTTTGCTGAATGCTCGTTGCTGCGGCTTTCGAGAGGTGTGGCTGCGGGGCAGTAGAAGGAGGCCCACCTGCCTCAGTCCCAGCTGGCTTCTTTACCTTGCGCGAAGCACTCCGCGCTGGTGGCCCTACAACGCTCAAGGCGGAAGCAGGTCGCACCACGCGTGGCGGGCGTGCCCCTGCCTTGGACAAGAAGCTCGCCGTCACACTCTGCCCAACAGCGGTGACGAGCCTCTCCAACCGATTGTACAGCTCCTCCACCCGCACGTCCTGCGGTGCCCCGGAGAGGTCGTTGCCGTCCCACTCATCCTTGCGGATAAGAGCGACGCTGCCCTTGCGGGCGAGGAGGGCCTCCTTCGCGGCGAGCAGCGGACGCAACGCACTCAGCTGTATGGCGTGGCCCTCCACCACAGCAGCCGTTGGTCCTGCCTTCGCCTTCGCCTTACTGTCTTCTACTTTTCGTTCCGCATTGGCGGCGCCGTCGTGAGCTATCGCTGCTGTCACCACCGCTGACTCCGTCTGCGCGGATGGTGCACCTACGGCGGCGCTGTGAGAAGGAGGGACGCCTGCGGTGACCGGCTGCGGCAAACCCAGTGGGGGCACAACGGGAACCTGCGGCGCCGGAGCAGCATTTTGTGGTGCTGCTGCTACTGCCGACGACGTCGAGGAGGACGACGACGACGACGATGCAGAAGATGAGGATCGGCTGACAGTGGCCTTTGCTTGCTGTGCTGCTGGTGGAGGCACAGCGAAGCCTGTCACGGCAGGTTGGGAAGGCACGCCTCCTTCATGGGCAGCAGCAGCAGCAGTGTTTTCGTGAGAAGGGGACGCTGCGGGAGACGACGACGACGAGGTGGTGGATGGTGATGTCCCGCCCGCTGTTGATGCGGCAGTGCGTGTCAGCGCGGCGTAGAAGGCGGCTGCGGCGCTGCTCACCTCTTCCGCCACGGCTGCGGTCTGCTCACGCAGCTCGTTCGAGTGGCGGATCATGATGTCGCGGGGCCGCGCCGAACCAGCCTCGCCAGCGTTGGGGAGCGCCGGCGCGGTGGGCAAGGGCTGCAGCGTCGCCGTCGCAGCCGAGGGAAGGCTGGGTGTGGGGAGAGGAAGCCCCGTCGGCAGGGACGGCGGTGGAAGAGGCAATGCAGGTGCTGCTGAGGGAGGCTGCGCCGGAGGGACGGTATTGTGTGCGGCGGTGACGGCGTCGAGACAGTAGCGCTGCAACTGACCAGCGCACTTTTCGACCGCCTGCGTGCGGGCCAGCAGCTGCGTCCACTCTCGATCCATGAGGTGCACCACGGCCTTGGCTTCATCGGCGTGGTAGCCGCCACCGAGCGAGCGACTGCGAGTCCGAGCGGGAGGGGCACCGGCGGCGGCAGAAACACTACGCGACACGCGCTTCGGCGATGCTGCTTGGCCGCGTGGAGACGCCTTGGCCTTCTGATCCTTCTGCTGCCGCTGCGCATCGCGGGCTGCCTCGATGCCCCAAATCTTATCGTGGCGGTTCTTCTCTACCACCTGCGTCAGCTGCCGCATCACCTCCTTGTGCCGATCCACCCCTTTCATGAGGGAGTCAACGCGGTGCTGGATGTAGCGTCGCATAACGTGGTTGATGGCCTGCGAGACGGCGTGAACGGAGCTCTGCATGTCGTCCACCGCTGCAAGAAAGGTTGCCTTCTCCTCCCAGTCCACCGTGCGGAGGGCCCTGTTCAGGCGGTGCATGAGAGCCAGCTGGCTGTTGATCCCCTCCAGCAGGTGCGCGACAACGACGCGCCGGAAGGGCTTCGCGGCGGAGTAGTCTTCGAACTTCTGCCCTGCTCGCTTGCGGTGCGATTTGGACTTCACCGCAGTCACCCCAGGCGCAGAGCCCTTCATGGACTTCATGACATCCCGCACCTGCCGGCTCATCGACACGCACTCCTCGACGAGCCGCACCCGCTCCTCGCGGTCGGGGACGTTGCTTGGGAGGGAGGTCATGGGGTAGCGCTGGGCGAAGGCGACGCAGCAGTCCTCACTGCGCTGCAGCAGCAACTCGATCTCCTCGTCTGTCAAGTAGAGGGCCGGCTCCATCCCCTCCTGCTCCTCCAGTGTGATCTTCCGCACAGTGTCCTCGGCAGCGGCGTCGCGCTTCTTCACAAAGTCTTCCTGTCGCCGCACGAAGGTCTTGAAGTGCTCCGGCAGCTCATTCGGGTCCACCTCGACCCCCAACGCGTTCACCGCTGGCGCGCCTGCAGCGTCGTGTCTGCGCCGCTGCCGCACCGGAAAGGTGAAGACGAGGCCGTCGTCGAAGGGGGCGAGGCGGGTTAGCAGGCCTTTGTGACTCGCCTGTGATGCCGCAGACGAGTGCGTACGCCCCGCCTCCTTGTGCGCCTCTTGCTGCTGCTGTGCGTTTGCCGCGTCGTCGCTCTCGTCGTCCTCGCTGTGGTTCCGCGTCGCAGACCCGTCACGCCGGCCAGCAGACTTGGACCGACTGCGGCCTCGGCGAGAAGGGGGCGGCGGCGTGAGACCACCGAAGAGTATGAAGGAGTGGTCGTCGCCGCACGGAGCGCAGCGGGTGAAGGCGAGCGGGGGCAGTGGCGGGTGCAGCTTCACGGCGCTGCGCCACAGGTGCTCGCCTTGAGGCGTGGGAACGAGGTTCAGCTCCACGACGGTGGCCGCCGGCGCCGCGGCCGCACTGCCGGCTTCGTCCAGAGAGCACTCGAAGCCACCCGCGACGATCATTCGGCAGCCGACGACGCAGCACTCGTGACCGGCACGCGCTGGCACCTCACCGCGGCACGGCAGCCGCTCCCACCGCTCGTTCATCGTGTCGAAAGCCCAGCAGTCGCTCAGTGGCTCGTTGTGGGCGTTGTAGCCGCCGTAGACGATCATGTAAGGGCCGTAGCAGACGGCGGTATGCAGAAAGCGAGGGCCCGGTCCTGCAGCCTCCTCGTCCGATGCCACCGCTGCGGCTGCCGTTCCTGTCGTGCTTCCTGCTGCTGCGTCATCCGTGCTGGCCTTGGTGGACCCGCTGCGGCCTCGACGTGATCGCGCAGACGACCCTGCAGCGCTGCCGATTGCAGTGACGAGGCGCACGGCGTACGTCTCGGGGTGGAGGGCGAGAAGCTGCCCCGACACCCGCAGCTCATCTGTCAGCCCGCCAAAGATAAAAATTTCTTTCCCGAGGTGGACGGCGGTGTGGTAGGCGAGAGGGAAGGCCTGCGCGGGTTGGATGGCCCGCCACGTCAGGTCACTGAGGCTCATGTCGAAGAGCAGCGGCACAAAGCCGATGGCTGCCGCAACTTGAGTGGGGGCTCGTGGTGCGGCACCGATGCCCAGCGTAGCAGCCGCCACGCCACTGCCAGACGAGCCGCCGAGAAGACCCCCGCGGCGGAGAAGAGGGCACAGAAATTGAAGGCGTGGCGACCGCAGTGGGTCGTCAGCCCACGCCTTCCTCGTCGCCGCAGACACCGCGTCTCCACCGGGCCCGATGCCGCCCACCACAACGAGGCGGTCGACCGACTCCACCACCGTCATCGTGTGGGCGTAGTGGCCGGCCGGCACCAGCTGCTTGCCCTCGATGCGGCGCCAGTTGCCCGTCAGCACCGAGAACTCGTAGAGCTCCTGTTCCACTTTGCGTGCCCCGACAGAGAGGCCGCCGTACACAAGAAAGCGCTGCCCACAGTCCTTGCGGCTCAGATAGGCTGCCGTGGCGTGGAACGCGAGGGCGGTGGGGCGGAAGCGGCGGCAGTCTAACGCACCCATGTAGGACACGTACCGCAACACGTTGTAGTTGTGCGGCTCGACATCCTTTGCAGGGGCGAGTGACGCCCACACGGCGTGGCGGGAGGCGCCAGGTGGTGGCGGCGGCGACGCAGAGGAGCGATCCCCAGCAATGGACCGAGTCGCCGTGCTGGGCACGTTTGAGAAGCGCTTGAGCGGCGTCGCGACGCTGCGCTGGTCGTTGGGATTCCGCGTCACAAGGCGGCCCTCCCCTTCCTGCGGCACGCGCCGACTGCCCTCTACGGCGGCGGTGGTGCGCTCGACGTCCTGCTGCTCCCGGCGCAGCGCATCGAGCACGTCGTACCAGTCGCTCGTGGCGAGTGTGCCTGGCGGTGGAGAGCCGGCGTGGCGGCCCTGTCGAGTCGCGCTTACTGCCGCCCTGTCGGTCTCTTCCCTCTCGACGGTCTCGGCGATGTCCCGTGCACTGCTGCCAGCAGAGGAGGACGTCGCGTCGGTGTCGTCATCGTCGTCGCTGTAGTTCTGCTCCGCGTTGAGCTCCTCGAGTCGCAGGGCGATGCCATTTCCCACGTCTAGCGTGTGGTCCTGCTGCTGGAGAAGCTCCTCAACACGGATGGGGTGTGGGGTGACGGGGTGGCCGTCATGCGTCACCACCTCCACCTGCACGTTGTTGCTGCCCACAGCCTGCACGGCGCCAACGCTTTCCATGCTTCGCCCGTATGTATGCAGTGTGAAAGTTTTAAATTTCCTGTCTATTTCTTGGACTGTATGATGAAGAAAAAAAAGATAGTGTCTTATTCGTTGTTGGTGTTCTCTATTCTCAACACGTTTAAGAAGCTAAGATGCAAAAGACGAAGAGCACCGCAGCGCCGCTTCTTCTTCTCGTGCTCTCTCTCTCTATGTGCAGTGATACGTTTATGCTGTGAGTCTAATGGGTGAGGAAAAAAAAAGCAAAGGAAAGAGGCAACACAAACTGCGCGAGTGCGTGCTTTGCGATGCTCCTGCGTGTATGGGGCAAAGGACAAGATCTATCTTCAGAACGCGATCCTATTGTATGTGCTTACCTGTCTGTATGCAACTTCCGCTGTTGAGAGGCGGAATTAGGGCTGAGGGTTGAGCCGCCTCACCTGCACAACGGGAAACAATGCAAACAAATTTTTAAAAAAGGCCATGAGGTGAAGCAAAGAGAGGAAAAGAATAGGGACGGGGAGGAAGATAAGGAAAAGGTACTAATAATAATAACGAGACAGTTTTTGAGGAGGCCACATATTGAGGCGAGTGACGTGACCAAGACAGAAATGCAACGCAGATGGCGCTGTGCTTGCTTCACGGTTTGCCAAGACAATAAGAGCAACAGCTGCCGCGCGCTCTGCAAGAAAAAAAACCTGTCGCCAGTTCATCGCAGCCATGTACACGCACACATATTTCCCCTCATTCCCTTTTGTTTTCTTTACTATTTTTTTTTTTATCACGCTACCTTGTGCTTAATGGAAGTCGTGCGCGGCTCTCCTGCGAGCATACTCCAGAGTAAAGGACGGCCGTCCCTCACACAGATAGCCGGTGCGCAGGAAAAGCGAGATGGATCCATTTATCACGGCGGAGAAGCCACGCGCTTCTCCTGCGCTCGCCGCAGCGCCTGCGCCACCTCGCCGTCCGCGATCTCGCCCAGCTCCGTGAAGAAGTCGCTCACCTCCAGCAACCACTCCACCTCCACCGCTGACGCAGCCCGCACAAAGGTGCCCGCCTCGCCCTGCACCTCCAGCCGGTCAAAGACGATCCACGTCGGTAAGGCGCGCAGGCCGTGCGTGAGTGCGGACTGGCGGTGGAGGCAAACATGCAACGCATCCCGCACAGTGCGAAAGATGCGCGTCGTCGGGTCACCAACAGCCGCCGCGGCTGCGCGTGGTGTGGGCAACGGAACGAGGTAGGCCACCTGGGTGAAGAAACCCTCCAGTACTGCCTTGCGAAGAGCCACCGTGTCCACGTAGTGACGCTCTGGCCGGTACGTCGACAGCACCGGCACGTCGAGCCGCTGCAAGAGACGCCGCAGCTGGTTGTACACCTGCACCGCCTGCTGCATCGCCTGGTGGCGCAGAAAGTGCTCGTAGCAGTACCGTGCTCCTTGTGATTGGTTCTGGTAATAGCCGTGGAAAACGTGGAAAAGGGTGACGTGGTCGCTCTCCACGCAGTCAAACGCTCGGTGTGCTTCGCGGGCCTCAGCGGCGCGCGACGGCGGACGGCTAAAGACGTTGCCCACCTCCAGCATCGCCGCCACCACCGCCGCGTCAGCCGCGCAGCCGTGCTGCGGTGCGCGCAGGAGCATTCTGGCAAGACAGGCGTCGATGGGCAGCTCCGCCATGCGCCGTCCGAAGTCTGTCAGCTCCAACCCATCGTCCACAGCGCCGAAGTAGAGAAGTTGGTAGAACGCGTCGCTGAGTCCTTGGTCTGACGGCGGGTCGATGAAGGGGAAGTCACACGGGTTCGCCACCCCCAGCTTCAGCAGCAGCAGCACCGTGTTCACGATGTTGGTGCGAAGAATCTCCGGGTGTGTCTGGTCGGGGAAGCTGGCGAAGTTTTCCGCGGTGTACATGCGGTAGCACTTCCCGGGGCGGGTGCGGCCGGCGCGTCCTTTGCGCTGCTCAGCAGAGGCCTTGCTGATCACGGCGGGTAGCAGAAAGTCCACGCGTGCCTCGGCGTTGTACAGGCTTTGCTTTTGGTAGCCGCAGTCTACCACGTAGACGATGCCGTCGATTGTGACGGACGTTTCAGCGATGTTGGTGGCCATGACGATCTTGCGTGTGTCCTCTGGGTAGGTGTCAAAGACTTTCTGTTGTTCCTTGAGGCTCAGCGAGCCGTAAAGAGGGAGTACGACGGCACGTGGAGGACGGGCTGATGTGGAGCCGGGAGAAGATGCTGGCAAGCCTTCTCCTCTTGCAGCGGCGCAACACCCTCCAGTCTCCGCCTCTTGCGATTTACCTTCCCCCGTCCGCGGACGCTTCACGGAGCTGGCATTATCACGCACGGACCCGCTGCCGGTGCTCGTGCCGCATATTAGATCTTGGCTTCCGTTCTGCGAGGCCGATCCAGCCTCACTGGAATTTAGCGCAGCCGCAAGAGCCGCGACTGCGCGCTCGATCTCCGCCTCGCCCGTCAGGAAACACAAGATGTCACCCGCAGGCTCGCGCTCGTGCAGTTGCTTGGCACACGCCACCATCGCCGCCACATAGTCGGTCACCGGACGTGGCGCGTAGAAGAGCTCGACGTCGTGCATGCGGCCCGAGACGTGCAGCAGCGGGGCGGCCGGGAAGTAGGTCTGGATCTTCTGCACATCAAGCGTGGCGGACATCACGACGAGGCGGAAGGTAGGGCGGCGTGACAGGAGACGCTTCAAGAGACCGAGCACCACATCCGTGTCGATGGTGCGCTCGTGCGCCTCGTCCACCACCACCACGCTGAACCGATGAAGGTCGGGATCGGCAAAGGCCTCGCGCAGCAGCATACCATCCGTCATGTAGAGCACACGCGTGGCCTCGCACTGGCGGGAGTCGAAGCGGACGTGGTAGCCGACGTGTGCGCCAAGCGCGACGTCCATCTCCTCCGCGACGCGGGTTGCGACGGAGATGGCGGCGATACGTCGGGGCTGCGTGCAGGCAACAAGTCCCTTGAATGCATTTTGCAACTCCGCGATGAAGTGCGGCACCTGCGTCGTCTTGCCGCTGCCGGTCTCACCAACAAGGAGGGTAACCGGGTGCTCGCGTACCGTCTCCTGGATGAGGGAACGCTTGCCGTAGACCGGCAGCCGCTCTCGCGTGGAGAGGAGACGGAAGTAGCGGTCGGAGAAAGGCATGCAGGTGAAGGGGTTGATGGCAGTGCGCGGCGCAGGAGAGCTGGACGCGGTGGTGGAAGTGTCAATGCTGAGTGGTGGTGGCAATGTCGGCGGTGACACCACTCCTCTCTGATCGGCGCAGATGCCGAACTCACCAGATATGTCATCTTCCCGCGCTCTCTTGTGCTCCATCCTGCAACTGGCAACGAAAGAGTGCGCAGCGTGGCTACAAGGCAACAACAACAAGGATGAGGATAGAGAGATGAGGATGGAGGGGAGGGCAGCGCCGCATGCAACAACTTCTGTGTTCCAATGGCTCACATGCAATTATGTGCTACAGATTTCTGCAAGAAAAATGCGAGGCATGCTTTACAAAGAACCGTCTTCTCCTTACTTCGCAAACGTAACTGATGTGCGTAAGCAAATTGCAGCTCTGAATGTTTATTTCTTCCTCTCATTTTTCCGCTCCTTCCTCATAGTAAAAAAAAAAAAAAGAAGCTCTTGACTGCCTAACTAAGAGCATGCCGGGCATGCAAAGAAAACAAGCGACACCGGAGCCTCTTAAAACAGTGATGACCACTTCACCAATCGAATGGTGTGGTGTTCCGATATTTTTTTTTGACACAGCGAGCTTGTTGATTGACGCCAGAGAGGCGTTGCGCAAGGGAAGCCAGTAAGTTAGAAAAAAGAACAACAAAGATACACACACATACGAGAAGAAGAAAGACTGTTTTGTCTTTACAACGAGGGCGTCTCGGAGCGCATAGACACCGACCAGGCCCTCTCTCTTTCCTGCACGACAGAAGCGAGAAAAGAGCGGGAAGGGGGAAAAACTGAAGGGCGGTGAAGGAAGCAAAAGTAAAACTTCGATGAGCGGGATGAAAGGGGTAAGAAAAAAGGATACAAAAGAAAAAACGGCAACGTCAATTGAGCCTGCGCTGTGCTCGTGAGAATACACACATCATTTCCCTCACGTTTCACATAAAAGAAAAACACAAAGCAGGAGACACCAGATGTCCGCTCTACTTCTCTGACTTTCCTCTCACCTGCGGTTGCCACCAGTAATCGACGTTGAAGAAAGCAAGGACGCAGCTTGGCATCAGAGAGAAGAAAGCAAAACAAAACACAACAAATTATTTTCTCCTGCAATTGCTTTGGCCTTCCTTATTGCTGCTGCTGCTGCTGTTGGGCCTGTCGCTGCATCTGGTCCTGCATCATGGCCATCATCTGCTGCATCATCAACTGCATGTTTTCATTCGGCGCGGGGGCAGCCGAGGCTGCCGGAGGAGAAGGTGATGATGACGATGCGGCACCTGACGCGGAGCCACTCGTGTTGGCACGAGCCTGCTGCTGCTGCATGCTCATCATCTGCTGCATCATCAGCATCATCTGCGTCTGCGGGTCAACCACAGGCGGCTGAGTTGAGGCAGGGCCGTTGCTCGTAGGGGCAGCCGGTGTGTCGTACGTGCTGCGGCTGTTCGTCGACGGTGGTAATTGCTGTGGTGGTGGTGCTGCCGCACCTGCCCCTCCATTTGTATCAAGGCTCGTGCTGACAGTTGGCGGGAAAGTCACCTGTCGCTGAATATACTGCCGCTGCAGCAAGATGGCCCCTCGCCGATCCTTCGGGTCGCCAATGACGTGGTCCTTCAGCGGTTGCAACAACCGCGGCAGCTCCACATCCATGCAGCTCTTCAGCAGGCGAATCCACCCCCGCTTCTCCAGCTTCTCCATATCCGGGAAGTCCTTCGAGTCCACCTTGGTCAGGAAGTTCTTGATCGCCGCACAGGAGGGGAAGTTGTTCTCGCTGACGTGAAAGCGGCTCGCCAGGGTTTTGCAGATGTCTGCATACTCCTCGTAGAAGCGGTCCTTCGCCTTCGACTTGCCAAAAACGGACGGCAAGCGGGTGCGGTACGTTGCGCAGACGAGGGCGAAGAGCAGCACATCGCTTGTCCGCTGCATCATCGACGTCACACGGCGATCGAGTGACTGCAGGGGGATGGTGACGATGAGCTCGTACAGCAGGTCCTCCTTCTCCTTCTCGAAGAGCGCGTGGTCGGTGTCGGGGCGGTAAGGTTTGTCCCAGAAACTCGACACGTACAGCCGTGGCGGCTCCGTGCTGCGCACCAACGTCGACAGGTTCCAGTAGAGGGAGCCGTAGACCCGCATCAGCTCCTGCGGCCGCACCGAGTCGGCCTTGTTCATGACAATGCGGATCTTGCTCTCGTGGTTCTTGAGCGACTGCCCAAACACCTGTCGCAGCTCCGGCCCGGCGTCCAGCTTCGTCGGGTCAAAGAGGAAGAAAACGAGGTCGCTCTTCTCAACAAACCAGCGGCACACCTCCGCGTAGTTGTAACGCCGGGCGTGCGCGTCGCCGGCGGCCTCAAGAATGCCCGGCGTGTCCACCATCGTGACGGAGCGCAGGATCGGGTGCGGGCACACCACGCCGGCGAAGCACTCGGCAAATGCATCACCAAACTGCGAGAGCCCACGGAAGGGCTGCCGGGCATCCGCCAGCAGCACACGCCCAGGAATCTGCTGCTGCTTCTCGCCGTACATGACGACGGTGAACTTGTCCGTGACGGGCTGCGGTCCGGTGAGGAGGGGCTCGCTCTGGAGAAGGTAGTTGATGAAGGACGACTTGCCAGCCGAGAAGGGGCCGAGGAAAGTGACAAAGGGCTTCTTCTGCTTGATGGACTCGGAGAACCAGGTGGGGCGAAACACGTTGTAGAGGTACCGTGTCTCAACAGGCTCGACGCGGTTGGCGTACAGCTGGCTCAGCTGGCCGAGGATGGACTCGATGTGGCGGTCCCACGCATCTTCGCGCTTCACCGCCTCTGGAAGAGCGCTGATATCAGTCTTGGGTGGCATTACCGAATTGCAAGCTCCTAAAGTACACCCCAAAAAAAAAAAACAAGAAGGAAGGCTAAATACAGAAAGAAAGATATAAAGAAGAGTAACACAGCTGGTCAGAGGGGAAAAGAACGCAAAACAACGGGCAGGAATTGAAGTGTTAATGCTACGTGAACCGTGTGCGTTCTACAACGAAGTGGAAAAACTGGCAGACAGTCAAGACGTAATGGAGTGCCAAACAATAAGAGAGGCCGCGGCTGGGCTTCTAAGAAGAAAAGTACATGCGACACAGAGAGAGAAAGAGAATTAGAGAGAGAAAGATAAGGGACGAAAAAAGAAGAGGCAGTAAAGGCAACGAGAAACAACAAGACTCTGTGAGGGGAAATAAGAGGCGAAGCGACCCTCTTAATACGACGTTTCACCGCGCCGCGTAGTACCCACACCCTTACATCCAATTGGTAGCAGAAGCACTTTTTTCTTCACTGCCACGAGGAGGCAACGGCTACACATCTGCTTTTCATTGCAACCAGTTCAACGGTAAATGTTGCAGCTTTTCTTTGCACTAGTTCTTGCTTCGATAGCGCTACAAAAACAAAAACGCGAAAAGCATACACTGAAAAGAAAAAAAAACACGCTGTGAAAGCCATATGTATCAGCTGAGAAAAAAAAAGTAAGACAGCAACTCAAGTGAATAATTGAAAAAGAGGCGTTGAGTGCAATCACCGCCTGTGTCTGGAAGCTTCTACTTCTTGAGATCTCCTCAGCCTCAACGTCCACGAAGCTGCAAAAGCCGGGGCATCAGAGCGCTTCAGCAAACTCACCAAACGCGTAATGCACGAGCGCCTCGAGCCCCATCGCCTCCCGCTGTCGCACATTGCGACGCGCTGTTGCAGAGCCATAAGAGTCCGCCGGCTCCTGTCGATTACCACCACCTCCAGCAGCGGTGGGGCCGCCAAAGCCCCCTCGCGAGGACCGCTGCAGCGACGACACGGAGGTGAAGCTGCCGTGAGCGAAGTCCGCCTCGTCGCTCGTGCTCTCCTCCAGATCCGACGCCGGAGCGGTGCTGCCATCGACTCGCCGGCGCAGCGCACTCGACGGCAGCATGGAGGAGCTGTAGGTGCCGTTGCCGTTTCCCCGCCCACCGCCACCACCACGTCCCTCAGCAGCAGCCGCTGCAGCGCCGCTCAGATGATCGCTCGGTCGCGCCTTCACAAAGTACTCCTCCGGCAGTGGGAGAAAGGCGCGGATGGCGAGGGGCGTGTTGAAGGTAACAGGTGGACCCCTGAATGCTGCGGTGGGAGAGAAGGTGGGAGCCGCGGCGGCGGCAACAGGCGATGAGGCGCTCGAGGACGCAACAGGAGAAGCAGCAGCCACCGCGGCAGCAGCCTCCGCCGCGCGCTGCTGACTGGCGTACAGCACCCCCACAGCACGCGGGCACATGTGCGTCCCGGCCGTCGTGGCCGCCCCGCCGCCCAGCTGCAGCCACGCCGTCGAGCCCTGCCAGCACCGCGCACGACGCACTCCTGCCGTCTCGAGCAGCTCTCGCGTCACGCCGTTGCGCAGCTGTCGCAGCACCTCCATCGACATCGCCTGGCTGGCAAAGAAGGCAGCAGCAGGCGAGGCGGCGGGTGCCCGTGTTGCCGCGTCAGACGCTGCTGGTCCAGTCTGTGGCAGACGTGTGCCTTCCAGCACGGCGACGGTGAATATGTCGGCATCCCACGCGTAGGCCAATTCCAGCGCGTCCTCGATTACCGTCGGCGTTGTGGCGGCTGCCGCGGTACTCGTCGCCGAGGAGGCGGGGTTCCAGAGCAGCACCACGTTGGCTCCCCACAGCCGCGTCGTGAAGAGGACGCGCAGGACAGGGTGGTTGGGCAAGGGTTGGAAGCCGGCGTGCGATGTGTGCGACGGCCCCAGCAGCAACTCCGGTGCCTTGCACGTCGCCAACACCTCGAGGGCAGCAGCCTCGTTGCCAATGAGAAGGAGAACGGAGTGGCGAGTGTGGGCGAGGCGCAGCAGGTGCTCCTCGGCTGCACTCGACACAGATGACGCAACGGCGCCGTCCTGCGTTCCGGAGCAGCAGGTCAGACACCGCGTCAGCCCCGAGAGCGGCGAGACATCGAGAATGATGGGCTGCAGCGTCACGTCGTTGCTGCGGCGGCGCGTGGGCGAAATGGCCGCGTTGGTTGTGGCGTTGCCCACCTCGTTGCTCAGCTTCAGGGTGCGCACCGGGACAAGACGCAGCGGGGCAAAGGGAGAGACAGAGGAGTTGGTCTGGTACGAAGTGTTGCGCGGCGTGGCTTTGCGCACCTCGGCGAAGCGGCTGACATCCACCTCGGCTCGGTAGAGACCATCGCCATAACTACCGCTGCTGCTACTGTTGCCCACTGGAGAGCTGGGATGCCCGGTCACCCAGCTCAGCGTGTCATCTCTGCGATTCGCCGCCGCCACCGCGTCTGGCGCGGACGTGCTGAGAAAAGTGTAAAGCGTCTCCTGCAGCTGCTGCTCCAGCTGACGCTCCGCCGCGGCACACTCGCGCTCGAGGCTGTCGAGCTCCTGCTCCTGCTGATGCACCATGCGCTCCGTCACGGTGGAGTCGACAATCATGTTCGTCGTGGTGTGGCTGTTCGCCACCTCCAGCAAGGACGCGATTTGTTGCTGATGGCGCTCACGGAGGCTATTCGTTGCAGAGGCGTTGGCGTCCACCAGCGCGGCAAACTGCGCGTTAAACTGCAAAAAGAGATGCGCAGCAGCGCGAAGGAGCTCGACATTGCGGCTGACGAGCGTCAAGAGCCACAGCAGCGACGGTGCGCCGTCTCTCGCGGCGGCTACCGAGTGCGGCGGCGCTGAAGATGACGAGGGGAGGTCGTCGAGAAGCGAGAGTGGCGGGCGTGCGTCGGTTAAAAATGAGCGGGGCGGCGGGGAAAAGGGCGTCCACGGCGTCTCTGCAAGCGCGGGTGTGCTGCGGCTCGCCTGACGACCATCATGATAGCGGGGATGGGAGGACAAGGAAGAAGAGGAAGGCGGGGCTTGCACGAGAAAGGTATCCCACGACTCCACCAAGGCCACCATTGGGTCCACCTCGGTGGCCATGAGAAAAAAAAAGTATGTTGATTGGGGTTGTTTGTTTCCTAAGTAGCTATTTGACTCTTGTTTTTTTTTTTTGTCAGAAAAAGAAAGCGGAGAGGAGAAAATGAGTGAAAGTAAAAGATTTAACCAATGCCGTTCTCGGTAAGGTCCATTTGTTCCGAATGCAGATTCTCAAACCACACCACGCTAACGGGTTGAAAAGCACAGCATTAAATGAAAAAAATAGAGCTTTACTAGCCACTTACTTTTTGTTTAAATTACCCTTCCTCTCGTGGTTAACACTGCCCAGTCTGCGAGTCAAGACAGCGTCTTGAAGGAGTCTTTGCCTCCCTTCTCTCTGTCTCAAATCATATGTACTTCTCCTCGTTTGCTGTTGCGGCTTCAGACCGCTGGTATGGTGAACAAAGGAAACACCAAAAGGAAGCTTCCACGCTACAAAGAGAATGAACGACAGAAATTGTGTAAAACCATCCGGTAGAGCACAAGAGGCAATGATGCCCACCCTCCCTTTCCCTCGTGGTGTGATAAATGGGTAGGAAAAAAAAAAGAGTAAAACACAGCTGCCGCGGTGGGAACAGAACAAGTGTGTCTCTGACTCGCTACACCCGCGCACGCGTCACGCAACTGCTCACAATGAAAGAAAATAGCGCAGTGATTCAAGGACGATGGAAAGAGAGAAGAGGAAAAAAACAAAACACAAACATCGCAGCGAAGAGAAACCGTGGAACATTTCCCGCCTTCTCAAATCAGCATGCGGTGGCCCTTCGCAGCACCTTCTACCGGAGGCCGTGGGTGAGACGGCTGCGAAGCCGCCGCGCTGCCACCACCAGCGCTGAAGGGCACAAAGGCGCTCTCCACGTCCTCGACGAGCGTCTCGCGGGTGTCGGTCTCGACCTTGTGCGCAAACTTGATGTCGTGGCGCGACGCCTGCTCACGAAAAGCCGCGGCAGAGGACGCGTATTGGATCTTCACCTTCGGGCTGCACGCCGGTGGGCACACATACACCATCACCAACTCGTCACGCTTTGTCTTGGGGGAAGGGTAACGCGCGAGAACAAAACGCGGCTCGGCCTCCGGCAGCACGTCCTTCACGTTCTCCAGGCTGCCACCGAGCTTCTTCATGGACTTGTCCAGCTGCAGCTGCTCCGCCACAATTTTGTAGGTCACCACCTCCACCGTGCCCTTGGCGAATTGCGTCAGCATTTCGTCCGCATCGGCGGCCATCTTGATGGCAACACCCGGGAGAGCAACGGGCTGCGGCGCCACCTCCATCCGCGCAATCGCCGCCTGGTTGCGCTCGCTCTCCGTCATGAGCTCCTCACGCACCTTGCGAGACTCCGACTCGAACAGCGAGGGCACGAGCTCGCTCACCGACGAGATCTGCAGCGTCCGCTTCTGCGCGTGCGGGGTCGCACCCACGGCGCGGGACGTCCCGGTAGAGAAGAGCATGCGGTCCTTTGCCTTGGCGGCATCGCTGACGTAGACAACGACGTACTGCGAGCTGGGCGAGGTGCGCACCACGATGTAGGCGCCGCTGGGGTTCTTCGTCTCCAGCAGCTTGCGCGTTGCCTTGAGGTCCTCGTCGAGGCCGCTGCCGCTCGACGTCACGGGTGGCGCGAGCAGCTTCAGCTCCTCCTTCTCAATCACGATCGCGATCGCCGCGGCTGTGGAGGTGCGCTTGCCCGACTCCTCGAGAGCAGCCTGCGCGTCCGGGGCCATGGAGAAGTCAATGCGGAGCATCGTTGCCGCTTTCCTTGCAGGAACTAACGGATTGCGTGGCGGTGGAAAGAAGAATGTGAATAAAAAGGGGTAGAGAACGAAAAGAGCGATACTTACCTTTGTTTGAATAACGCGATGTGTTGTAAAAGGAAGAACTAAACACAACATTAAACAAAAGAAAACGCAAAGGAGAAGAGGCAAAAAGTGAGAAATGCTGTTATTTGAGTAGAGAGAGCAGAGAAAAAGTCCACAGCGATGCCATCAGCAACATATTAGAATTGGCCGCGATGGCAGAGACGCAGAGATGCAGCATCACCCACGTGTAGTGAATCACACTACCCTCACATTCAACGACTCAAATAGCAGTTGTTGTTGTTGTTGTTGTTGTTTTTATTTGCTTTCTGCCACTGTCATTTATTGACGCGATACAGACACAAGTCTGGTATGAGAAATCGTACAGTTCTTTGACAACACGTTGCCTAGCTGTCTCTTCCAGCCTTTTCCTTTGCACCATCAGCATCCAATGCATCCTCCACGCTGCCCCCTTTTCTGCGTGTCTGTCTATCTCTCTCTCTTTATGTGACGCAGGCGACTACAGCAGTCCTTCTCCACGCGCCACGTCAACGAGCTGCTGCCGCACATTCGTGATCACATCGCTGAAGGCGTGCGTCGGCCCGTATGTCTGCACACAGCGGTCCACCATCCGCTCAAGAACTCGGCAGAGCGAGCGGAAGGCCTCGCGCCTCGACTTGTGCGCAAAGGCTGGGCTCTGAACCCAGTACCGCACACTCGTGAAATCGACGTTGACAAGATCAAAGGCGGGGACAGCGAACCAGCCCTTTGCATCGACGGCCTGCAGCTTCGTCACGACACGGAGGGCAATAAGCTGCACCCCGGCGAGAGCGTCGTCCGCTACGGCGTGGCGCCGCATCAACGCACAGGCGTCTACCTCAACGTCATCACCGGCCAGCATCGCCTCCTCGTCGTGTGGTGTGCCGTCGACAATCACTTTCTGCATGAAGCTTTTGTAGTGAGTACTGAGCGCGGCCTCCCACTGCCGCCACAGCGCCTCCACATCAACTCGTGCTGGCACCGCTGCGCTAGACGAAGCAGCACTACTGTCGCCCGTAGCAGTGGGAGAGGCAAGATGGTAAAAGAGGGCACGCATCTCAAAGCGAAGGCGCTGCAATCCCAGCAGATCGTAGCCGCGATTCCACGCCCGCACCATCACCTCCCTGAAGTCGATCTGCTCGAGCTCCAGTGCGGGCCGCTGCGGTGATGCGGATGATGCTCCTCCGGCTGCACTCGTCCACGGCACAGCACCACCAGCACGTGAGGCCCCTTTCAGCTTGTCGAGCGCAGCGAGGCGGCTGATTGGTGACGCCGTCGCCACACCCAGCACGTTGCGCGTGTCCGCCCTGCGAATCAGCAGCAGGCTTTGGATGGCGATGGACGTCGTCGCGCCTCCGATCTGTGCACGGAGTTTGGCTGCAGCCGTGGCAGTCAACAGACCACTGCTGTCTGGTGAATCGCTCAAAAGAGCGGCAGTGAGGGCGGTGGACGACTGGGAAGACGCCACGGTTGGTTGTGCAGTTGCTGGCTGCTCGCTGCCGCGGTTGCACAGTACGCGCGTTGGCCATTTCTCCGCCTGCAGAACGTCCGGCAGCCCTCGCAACATCGCCGCCACGTACTCGAGCGCGACACCCGCACGGTCCACACCGCCGTCCACTGCCGCTGAAGTCTCCCAACGGAGCACCATGGCAATGAGAGTAGTCTCTAGTGCATCCACAGCGCTGGCGACTGTACGCACTGTGGCTGCCACGTCGGCTGTTGTCTGCTGCCGTGTCGCCTCTGGCACACCGTCTGTCGCTGCCAACGCGTCGGCCCGCAGCACCGCATCCTCTAGCTCCAGCTCTAAGGCCTGATAGCGACAGTACCACTCTATCAGTGTGATGCCTGAGTGCGCCTGTGTGGCACTGGTGCTGGCAATAGAAGTATCATTAAGGTAGTGAGCCGAGGTGTCGAGGCGCACGACGCGGCACAGCAGCGCCATCGCCTGACGCAGCGCCGTGAAGCACCACTGATGCGGCTGCGGCGCTGTGGCACGGGATGAGGCGGCAGCGTTGGTGGTGGTGTTGGCGGTCGGTGGTGCGACTGAAGAATTCGCCACACGACGAAAGCACTCTGACGCCGTCGCTGGCTGATCGCCGTACTTGATGAAGCGCGCGAGGGCATGCCGCTCCTGCGAGGTCAGATGCGGCACTATAACGGATGCCGTCTCGCCATCTGGGCGGGAACGCTTACGGGTGTCAGCGGTAGGGTGCGCTGCCGTATCGTCAGAGTGATACGACAAAAGTTCATCGTGGGGCACTGGAAACTCCAGTAGGATTTTCCCAGAGAGCTTTGTGGCCTCGTCTGGGAACAGCTGCTGCATGATGCTGTCGATCTTTTTTTTTTGTTTTAGGCAAGCCTCTTCCTCCGTTGCGTCTTGTCCGCTCTACGGAAAGGCAAAAAGGTAATCTGAGGAAAGTAAGAAGAAGAAGAGGAGGCTCAGGTGTGAGAAAATCGTCTGCAAGAAAAGAAGCGAAGTCGCCGCTGCACCCTCTCTCCCATTGCTGTCATTCTTTAAAGGCCATCCAGCCTCACCTTGCGTGCTGTCGTGTGCACTTTTAGAAGCGGCTTGTCTTTGCTGCTTTTTATTATCATCGAATAGTGGTATTCGCGTCGTAGACAAGTGCATGCGCGTAGGCAAAATGCGCTGCGTTGCCTGTTTGCTTTTTCTCTTGAAGTTTCAAAGCTGAACAACAATGAGCCAAGAAATTCGATTGAAAGTTGTGTGTGAGGTTGTGTTTGTTTGTTTGTTTGTGAGACCAAGAATCGTCGCACACCCATCAAAAATTGCATCGACGCAGACTATCCAACAGGGACAGAGAAAGAGAGAGTAGCGACGCGGCACGCTCCGACTCCAAATGACCAGCAAGAAACAAAACACAACAAAAAAGCGCCGTCTCTGGAGGCAAGGCAGAGAGTTGCATGTCAAAGAAGAGCAACCGTTCACACACAATTGCACAAAGAAAAAGAGTTCGGGCCTCGCGCACATATCCACAAGTGCTCAGAAATTCCAAAAAATGAATAGCTGAAAAGAGAAAAAGCGCAATGCCTCTCCGATGAGTCACACCACATCCCACGCATCCCTCTCGGGTCACGACCAGTGTGCTTCACAAAAGCAGGTGCCCTACTAAATTTTCCCCTCTTCCTTCCTCTTCCTCTTACGGCTTGATCTGCCGACAGTCCTCACGGCGGCACCACTCCCCCTGCTTCTTCGGCTCGGCACACAGAGGGCAGTAGTACCACTCCTCCAGCTTCAGGTACCGCTCTTTGAAGTGCAGGCCGTACGTCTTGCGGCGCAGCTGCATCGGGTTCTTCTTCCTCTTCGGCGTGCCGCCCTTGTTGCCTAGCAGGATCGGCGTGGCCTGTCCAATCAGGCCGCTGCAGCACAGAAGAGAACGCCTTAGCATTGTCTTGTCCTGTAGTGTGCGAGTTTTTGCTCCTTTTTCTTTTTTTTTCTTTTTTGCGTAACGCCTTTCCTTTTTCAACGTGGAAAGCAAGACTGTATTTCTTGTCGCAGACGGTGCGAAGGAGGACAGTTCCGTGTCGTCGCCCTTCGCCCTGTGTCTGTGTGGGTTTCACTCTGCGTGCGTGTGTGTGCGCACAACGAATCTATACCCGCAGCTGAAAGAAGTAACATGTGCGTGTTTGTCGTTGCAGTTAACGTGGAAACGTGCAGAGGGGAAAACAAGCGAGAACGTGAAAAGGCGAAAAAAAAAGGTGAAGGAGTGTAAGGCATGGAGAAGTCGCATCACCGCCCTGCGTGTTCGGTGTTGCTACGGCACACAACCGTGTAGGGCTGATAGCGGCAGCACTGGCAAAGAAAGAGAGTGGAAAACAACTCGCGCTCCAGTTTCACCGTTCTTCCCAAAAGCTTCCCTACACGCCGCTTGTGAAAACAGAATAGGCTGACAAGAAGAGTGTAGAGAGCACCGAGGCTGACAGGCGCTGATGGCACGAAATGGCAGCAGCAACCACGTTCTGCCTTCCCGCGCACTTGCCAG
The DNA here is from genome assembly GCA_030078075.1 of Crithidia sp. LVH-60A. NCBI lineage: Eukaryota > Euglenozoa > Kinetoplastea > Trypanosomatida > Trypanosomatidae > Crithidia > Crithidia sp. LVH-60A. Next base: position 794,377 of record CP119638.1, on the reverse strand, counting down.
CAACGTCCTTCACTGCTTCACAGAGGCACACAGGTTTCTGAGAGAGCCGAGATCAGCGTGCTTTGCGAACGACGAAACGCCATAGGTACTCTTCTGTTTTTTTCCGAAAACAATACAGTGGAGAGAGAGTTAGAGGATAGATTAAAGAACGGAGGCAAACGTAATCCTCCAGAACAGATAGTCGCGACAGAACGCATCCACACAACAACGGAAACACAGAAAACACGCACCCACATAGACGTAGCCCGACAGGCTCACACGCTGCCGGGACTGAAGCAAACAACCACGAGAAACAAAGGACAAACAGAGGTCATAAAAGAGGCCAGCAGTGGCTGCAACCACCTTCAGCGCCGCAAATTCACACAGGCACAGGACAAACAAACGAAGAAGAAGAACAAAAAGGAAACAACGACTTCGAAGCAGTGGCCTGAACAACAGAGACTCGTCCTTCTCAAAAAAATTTTGAAAAAAAGGGCCACGCCAATGCTTCCACAAGCACACAAACGAATACTGAGATTGCACGTATTCCTTTCCCAACCTAATTAAGCATCGGATTGCTCTAGTCCGACTTCTTCTGCGCCATTGGCTTCTGTCCATCGTGCAGCTCATCCTTGCGGCACGCGATGGTGCCGCGGTGGTTGAAGTGGATAAAGCCGATGCCCGTGTTGAGCTGGTGATCGTACCGCAGAGTTGAGGTGACGTCCGACAGGCGAGCCTTCTGCATCTTGTTGCGCTGCACAAAGCCAACGATGCCGAGAACGGTGCCTGCCAACACTTCCACAGCAATCGGCACCATCATCGTCGTCACCGGCATGCTAAGACCGCCGAATTCGACAGCAGGGACGTAGCTGCGACCGTGGTGACGGGCCTGCAGCTGCTCGCGGATGGAGTACGCCATGTAGACCGCATGCACTAGCATGGCGAGGCCAAGGTAGAAAACTACGCTACCGGTGGACATCGTTCTGATTCTTTCTAGTGACTGCCGAGTACTCGAATTGCACACAAGAAAGGATATTTTCAAGCGTTGAGGCAGTGAGGAGCGGAGGCGAAACACGCAAGTGTGTGTGGGTGTGTGTTTGTGTGTGTGCGTTAAGGAGCTTAAATGCTGGGAATGCGAAGTGGTCACCGTTGTGCGGCGCCGGTGTGGAGCAGAAGTCGGAAACTAGAGACCGTGGCCGTCGCACGTCATCCGGAGAAACAGAGGAGAAGGTAGCGGGAGAATTGAAATTGCGCAGTAGAAGACAGAGAGAAAAAATAGTGTACAGAGCTTTTCTTTTTAAATTCGGAGTTCGTGGGCCGCCACGTAAAGCGTCGCATACGAAGTTGCAAATAAGCAGTCTTCTCGACTTCGCTGGTGATGCGAAAGAAAAACGGACCTCTTGAAGCGCCATTAAAAATGCACCGACAGCAGACTTCGACCTGGCGATCTGTTGAGCAAAGACTTCTCCCAAACGAAAAGAGTAAAACAAAAGGCACGCCTGTCTTCCTTCTCGAGTGCGGCCGCCTACCTCCACAGAAATAATACTTACCGTAATCCCTCATATATTTTTGAGTATACTTTGTACTCGATTTTTGGGCTGGGACAGTTTCCTTTCTTTAATATGTCGGCCAAAGGGCAGATCAACGCAACGCAAAAAAAATAGGAAAAAGGAAGGACATTCAAACGGCACCTCGACCAGTGAGGAAGTAGCTACAACGCACTATCAAAGTGAGAAACACCAGAAATAAAAAAGAGGAGAAAATCAACATACAGAGCAGCTGCCTCGACTACTTGCTGGAAATCTCAAGCTCATGCAGACGTTGAAGGATAACTGGTCGCGACACCTCCTGAATCTCGCCGCCGGTGATCATCTCGTCGATGATCATGAACACCTTGTGGAAGTTGAAGACAAGGTCCAGCTCGCAGACATCCTTGAAGAACATATCGAGCACCTCGACAAGCAAGTGGATGAGTTCGACGTAAACGAGATCGTTGTCCTCCTGGTCGAGACCGAGGGTGAAGAAGAGGCCGGCGTAGCGGCGGTAGACGAGCTTGATGTTCTCGTACGAGACGAAGTTGGTGGAGCGGGAGTCGCGGGCGTTGACAATGACGTGCACTTCGCGCTTGATACGCTCCTGTCCAGCGTCATCGACGGGGATGTAAAACTTGGCCAGACGGGTCTTGCCCATCCGGTTCTGCAGCAGCACAAAGTGAATCATCTTTTGGGTAGAAAAAGGCGAAGAAAAAAAAAGGAAAAAACGGTAAAGAACACGAGGGAAAGCGATGGGTATGCGCTGTGTTCGCTAGCTTCGGTATGTAATATGCACTTCAAGACCAAAACGGCTTCACGAATGGGAGAAAAACAAGTAAAGAAGGCAACGAAAGAGAGAGAATGCATGGAAAGATGTTACATGGTTGATGAGCGGTGAAGGTGAGATGAAAAAAAGAATCTCGTTCATCCATGGCGGAGGCGCAAACGCTGCGCAACTGGAATTGCGGTGAGTTCTCAACACAAAGCCCGTCGTCCTCTCTCTCGGCGCAGAAGCAGCCTCAAGTACCACAAGAAAGCGTACCACACGTGTGTGTGTGTGTGTCTGTTTACATGTCCGCAGAAGATACTTAAATTGTTGCATGTGGACTGCTAGTGAAGATTTCAACCGCCAAACTCTGTTTCTCGTTGACGAAGAACAAATTTTCTCCCTGCTTTTTTTCGTTGCGTTGCACTTCGCAAAACTGCATCGCGCTTTCAGTGCGCACACGAGTCTAAGCAACGCCACGCTGGTGCGCATCACTGGTCGCATTTTCAGCCAGATTTTCCCTTTTTTCTCTTCTTTCTTAGTTTAACCGCACTCTCCTACAACAGTGCTACTCCATATCAACACAGAGAGAGAAAAAATGATTTCGACATAAAATCAAGCTTAGTTAGGAAATGACGTTACAAAGCATGCGAAGAGGATCAGAGTTTGGTGGTGCAGTCTGTTTGCTGCTGGTTCGTTATGCTTCTCGGGCGACACCTCAACGCATCTCGATCCACCAGAAAGGTCAACATGCACACGCATACACCTCTCTTTATCTCTCAGAAAAGCTTTAAAACTCTTTTTTTTTGGTATCACGCACATGTGCACACTTGTGCTGATGTGGGTGAGTGCATGTGCGTCTGCCTCGCCCACGTGCGAATTCAGTAATTATGCATTTTTTTTTTCTGTCAAAGACACACCACGCATCTTCGCTTCCCAAAAACAAAGAGCAAAAAAAAAAAAAGAGAGACATTGTTTAAACAGCACGTCACAAGACACAAAGACACAGAGGAGCTGTCACTACGCCGCCACATATGCGAGCGGACAACAACCGAAACAATGTTAGAACGTCCTTACTTTCTCCCTCTTTTCTCTCTCTACCAGACTCGTAAAGTTGTCTGCGAGGGAGTGAGAAGTGCACGTCGAGAGGCGCGCCTTACGGCTTGCAGCGGCCCATGTAGCGCGGGAAGAGGCAGGCGTCCTTCACGCTCTCGATGTTCAGCATCCACACCAGCAGACGCTCGACGCCGAGGCCGAAGCCGCCGTGCGGAGCACCACCGTAGCGACGCTGGTCCGTGTACCAGTAGTAGGTGGAGGGGTCGAGACCCTCCCGCTTGTAGGCCTCCATCAGCTCGTCGTAGTTGTACATACGCATCGAGCCGCCAACGATCTCGCCAATGCCGGGGCCGAGGACATCGACCGACTCCGTCAGCGTGTTGTCGGCCGGGTCGCGCTGCATGTAGAAGGACTTCATCTGCGCAGGGAAGTGCGTCATGAGGACGAACTCGCCCAGTTTCGCCACCATCGCCCGCTCTGGCTGGTCGGTGATGTCCTCGCCAAACTCGAAGGGCTTTCCTGTCTCGGTGTTGAGGATGCCGTTGGCGTTGCAGAAGGCGATCGCGTCGGCGTAGCGCAGGCGGCGGAAGGGGCGGCTCGGCGTGAACTTGTAGTTGGCGGGGTCGAAGACGTTGCCAGCAGGGTTGATGAGCTGCTCGGGGTTCAGCATCGCGATGAGGTCACCAGCACGCTCAATGACGGTGCGGACCACCGTGCAGATCATATCCTCCAGGTGGCCGAGCAGGTCTTCAAAGGTGCAGACGTCGTACTCGGCCTCGAGGTGGGTGAACTCGCTCAGGTGGCGCTTCGTCTTCGACTTCTCGGCGCGGTAGCTGGGCATGACGCAGTACACGTTGCCCATTGATGCCGTCGCCGTCTCGAGGTACAGCTGCGAGGACTGCGTGAGGTAGGCCTTCTCGCCGTAGTAGAGCACGTCAAAGAGGGTCGAGCCGCCTTCCACCTGCGTCTGCACAAGCGTCGGCGGCGTCACCTCGTAGTACTTGCGCGACCAGAAGTACTCGCGGAAGGCGCGGAGCAGCTCGTGGCGCACCTTCAGCACCGACGAGGCCACCGTCCCACGCACGACGATGTGGCGCTGGTCGTAGAGCTTGTCAACGGAGCTCTCGGCTGTGATGATGGTCTCGATGCTGCCGTCCGACGCACCAACCACCGCGTACTCGTCCACGTGCAGCTCCATCGCCGGCTGCAGCTCCGACTTCGCCTTGGGCTCGTACTTGAGGGTGCCGCGCACCGCCACGCAGGACTCGCGGTGGAAAGGCTCGGTGGCGCCGTCGAAGACGCACTGGATGTAGCCGGAGCCGTCGCGGAGCACAACGAAGGACATGCGGGACTGGTGGCGCACGCGGTGGGCCCAGCCAACAACGTAGAGCAGGGTGCCCTCCTTGTGGGACGGCAGCTGCCCAATCGGGGAGCGGGGCAGCCCCTGCGCGACGGCCGTGTAGCTGCTGTTCTGCGGGCACACCTTGACGTCCTTCTTCGCAGCTGCAGCCTCGTCCTTGGCAACAGCGGCAGCAGCGGCCGTCGGCTTCTCCTCCGTCACGACGTCCTTGATCAGCTCCGGCACCACCTTCTTCAGCGCCGCGCGGACGTGGTCGACGTCGGCCCAGCGGAGAGCCGCGACACGGCGCATCTGGCCCAGCAGCATGCTCTCGCTCTTTTCCCACTTCGCCTTGAGGGCTGCCTTGTCCTCGTCGGCAAGAGCAGCGGCAACGGCGCTCTCAGCCTCCGCCTCCGACACGACGACGCCCACGCCGCACTCGGTCGAGAGCGTAGCGGTGTCGATGGCATCGCTCGTGGCGGCGTTCACGAACTTGATGGCAGCGTCCACCTTCTGCGTGCTGTCCAGCTTGCCCTCCAGCACGAAGTTCGCGACGGGGTCGCGGTGCACCGGCTTCTTCACCTTGGTCCACACGCTGAAGAGCATGACCTTGTGGTCGCGCGGGGCGGCCTCGCCGACGTTGTGCTGTGCAAAGAAGGCGAGCACATCCGCGACGCGCTCCGGCTTGCTGGAGAGGTCCTTGGCACCCTTCTCGTCAAGACCAACGATGGCCTTCAGCTGCGCCACGGACTGCGCGCGCTCTTGCTCGTTCTCCATCCCTCTGCGCGGTTGCGGCGACGGCTTAGACGGGGAAACGGATGCGGGGGAAGCGGAGGGCGGTGGTGTACTCGTTAATCGTACGGGGCTGTTGCTGTGAGCGGAGAAACTTCTGAGCGGAGTGTTTAGTGTGCGCAGTGGGGTGAGGTGAGCAGCGGTGCGCCAAAACCGAGATGTATGCGGTGAGAAGAAGAAGAAAGAGATAGAGAAGGGGGAGGCGAGAGGAGATGGGGCGGACGTGGACAAGGACAGCGCAGCAGCACGTGGCAGTGGTGGAGGAAGGACAGATTGCAGCACCTGCTGCGGTAATGTTGTTGCCCCGGCAGCCAAGCAGATCACACAATGCGGCGAAAAGCAAATAGGAACGGGCAAGCGGCGACGATCAAAGCGCTCTGCTAGTGTGCAGGCCGCGAATTGAGAAGCTGTGGCATCCGCCGGCAACGCAGCAGACGCCTCCGTATTTCCAAGTTCTTCCCTCACCCGCAGCGTAGAGGTTTTACGTGTTTGTTGTGTTATCAGCCACGCTATACCTTGCCGCTGCTGCTGGCGTCGCCGATGTCGTGCCCACCCGCTCCCTCCACTCCCCCTCACGCCTCCAAGTGCGGAGGCGCAGCGCCACACACTGTCGGCAATGCGCGTCACCGTTGTGGCAACTCCACTCATTCTCAGCGGTGATTCTGATCTGTGGGGTGTCGTTCGTGTTTTGCAGATTTCTCTTCAGTTTTTTTTTTCAGATAACGCCGTTTTGTGCGCGTGCTTCTGCTGTATTTTTTTTTAAGCCTTGAAACGAACAACCTAACGTGCAGATTTCAATTGAGCAGATTCAAAGGGAGCACAGCAAACACGCAAAAAGTCGGAGATTAGAGAGTCGAGGAGAGAGGTGCATCTGCGGCGCTCAGCAGAGGATAACTTAGCAGGCAACCAAGAAGCTTGAGATACTGCACGAGGCCGCCTCAAAGAGAGTATTGTAGCTGACTGCAATTGATGTGGTTTTATTAACTTTGGTGTGTTTTAAGACGTCGTACCTTCTCAGTTGACATAAGTTGCTTGCACACTTGATGTTCCGCTATTGAAAGGCGTGCACAAGGCTCATTAGTAGGCTCGCAATGCAGCGCACACCATCATCCCACTTGGCGAACAGAGAAAATTTAGTAAAATGAGAGACAACAAGAGAAATTCCAAGCAAAACTTAAAAAAACTAAACTGGATAGTAAACATGCACGCATGTACTCGGCCACTCGCGCAAGAAAGCAGAAGAAGAAAAGAAATAAACCTCGCATCCGTGAGCGGAGAAACGAGAAGAGTACGAGTTTGTAGTCTAATGTACATAGAGCCAAGGCAAAGCAGGACGTCGCAAAAAATAAAAAGCACCACAAAGTCGGCGGCGCAGCATTCAGCATTTGCACCTCTCGTCTCCGCTGCACTCGATGAAGGAGGCCGCGTGCCGCTAATGGCTGTAGGATGGGTAGGAGCCCCACTCCAACACTGTTGCACCATTCAGCACACCTTCACACAGACGCACCCGCACACTACGCTCGCGGCTCTGCTGATGCAGCAGAATCTGCGCCATAATGCACGCCATCTCACCCCGCTCCGCAGCCTCCCACGCCTGCAGGTCCTGCCGGTTTTCTTCCTCCCACAGCAGCAAGTCCTCCGTCTGCTTCGCTAACGGGGCAGGCGACGGTCCGGGCTGCGGTGCCCTCGTGTGCTCCTGAAGCTTCTCGGCGAAGGGTTGAAAAACAGTGACACGATTCGGCACTGGGCTGTGAGGGTTGCGATGCAGCCGAATCGCATAGTGCTCCTTCTCCCGCTGCTGTGTCGGACTGCTTTCGCTTTCCCAGATACGTCGCAGAGCTTCCGCCAATGCGATCAGTGTGTTGCACACGCCTCGCCGCGCGTCCTCCTCTGCGTCGATGAGTAAAGCGCGGCGGTGGCGCTCGGTACGGATGACATCGCACCGCGCCGCGTACTCGACACGCTCTCGCCGTGTAATCTCCATCTGAAGTTTTATTTTTTTCCGTAGGGTAACGCTTCCACGTCAGAGTTGTGTATGCGAAAGAAAAAGAGGCGCACGTCAGTATGATGTTGGCAGCTCGCACAATGCGTAAGTGACGAGGCTTGAAGGAGACACAAGGCGGCAGCGAAGAGAGCAGGAGAAGTTGAAAAAGGAAGGAGGTGAGGTACAGACGCAGAAAATAAGGGGGAAAAAGAAAACGCGACAAAGTAGGTGGGCACTCCGGCATGACTTACCTTCTCCAAGACACAGCCTTACTTACCTGTTGGCTCTGCGTAGCATCGATGCAGTAGAGTGCAAAGCCAGAAAAAAGTTGCATTCATCACCGTGATAGCTCGCCGGCACATAAAACAAAAGCGCTGTTTCTTTCTGTGTGTTTGTTTCTGGAGCAGCAGATGGACAAGCAACATCAACGTTTAACGACCTTGCGAGCATTAGAGGAGACGTGGCACACATATCTCCCCCGCTCGTTCTTTTATGGCTGTTTTCCTTCTACAAATCTTCTTCTTTTGTTGTTGTTATTTTTTCTTTAATTCAGATTTGCGTGGGTCGCCACGGCACAAAAAGAAAGCGAAAAGCATGGGGGAAGAACGCGTTCGAAACAATCACCAGCACGCGGTCGATTTCAGCGGCTACACTTGACCACCTTCACAACAACAACACAAACACACAAACACTCACATGCGTACAGAATTCCATCAGGGCCAAAATCTACGAAATTGGAAAAAACAAAAAAGTAGTGGATGCCGTGTCAGCATGCCTGCCGCAGGGCAAAGCAGAAACAAAACAAACAAAAATCAGCGAGAAGCTTGGTTGACACGCAAAACAGGAAAGAAATAAAAAACAATCAGCAAAAGAAGGAAACGCCGAAGTCTAAAACGAAGTCACACACGGTATTATGACAGCCACAAAATGTGTTTTCTAGCGCTCTTATAAAAGCACAAACAAGTAGAAGGAACATGTGGTGGAGAAGCGAGGGGGCCAACAACGCTACGTCGGTGCTCGCGTGGAGATGGAGAAAGACAAAGAGATCATTCAGATGGAGACACAAAAAAAAAAGGAGGTATTAACAGCCTAAAGCTGGAAAGTGAAGGAAGAACAATAAAAAACATCTGTTTTTCGTCTCTCATGTCGTCGTGTTCTCGGATCCTCTTTATCTCACAGGCACACACAGACAAACACACAACAACTACTTGCTTCATCTAGTTCATGGGGTGTGGAGGGATCGAGGACAGCAGCTCACGCGTCCGCTCTCGCAGCGACAAGTTGCTCATCGTCAACGAGACGCTCGGGTCGAAGGAGCGCGTGCTGACGCCGCCCGTCGAGGCATCGTCGAACGACGCATCGGCCGCGACACTCGTGTTCGCCGCCGACGAGCTGTCCGCCTCCGCCAGACGCTTGCGTGCCTCCTTCAACTCCTCCTTCAGCTTCGAGGCGCGGGCACGGTCGAGGAACGTGGCCTCTTGAACCGAGCGCAGCTTCGCCCCCAGCTCGGCACACTGCTTCTCCGTCGCCGACGTGCGCTGCATCGCGGCCGCTTGCTCCAACAGCAGCTGGTTCAGCTTGCGCTCCAGCGCAACAACGGCGTGGTGCGTCTCGGAGGAGTGGGATGAGAGGGGGGTGAGGTCGCCGGAGCGCGGGGTGCCGGAGAGACTCGGGCGGAGGCTCGGCGTGAGAGTCAGCGCGTGTGGCGTGCCGCCCGATGCGACGTCCTTCACCGCCGCCTTAGTGAGCTGCGACGGTACAGAGGCGGCCGTCGTCTCACTGCCACCAGACTTGAGAGGCGTAGAGGCGCTTGCTGGGTCGACAGCAGCGTTGGCTGCAACAGCACCGCTACTCGCTGCTGGCGCCTCCGGCTGCGACCGCAGTGCTGAGGAGGACGAGTCCGCGCTGCCCGCCACACTGCCCCGTCCGCGCAGTGCATCGAGACGGGTCACCAGAACATCCAAGTAGCGCTGCCGCTCCAGCATCAGCTCCTGCTCCACCGACGTCTTGCGCCGCGCCGTCTCGAGTAGTTTGCGCTGCAGGTTCATCAGCAGGTACTCCTGTCGCTCCTCCAGCGCGTTTTCCACCTCGTTCTTCTCGTTGCGCATCTTTTGAATGCGTGCGGTGAGCGCCTCTGCCTCGCCCTCCTCGTCCTTCAGCATCGCCTTGTAACGCTGCACCTCTTTTTCTGCGCCATCAAGGCGGCGGAAGAGTTGGTTAGACATCTGCTCCTCCTTCATCTCGGCGTTCAGCTCGGCCCGCACCGACTCCTCCCGCAGCACCTCGATGCGCTCCATCAGGTGCGTCTCCTCCACGCTGAGGGAGTAGCCGGTGCTCTTCAGCGAGATGTACTCGCGGCGGAGGTCCTCCACGGACATGTCGTGCACCACCGCCAGCGTCTCCGTGCGAGGGGTCATGAGCGACGTCATCGTTACTTCTGAAAAGCACGAACAACAATAGCCAAGTGCAAAAGACAACTCCCGAAGTACAGGCTAGCAGAACAGGCACAGTGAGAAAGTGGACGCTCTTCACAGCAATTGCTTCTTCAATCTAAAGCGTCAAGTCTCGTTACAAACGATCAACTCACTCGTTCACAAGCCTTTATTTGCTCCTACCAAAAAAAAAGGTAGAGGAATAACACAAAGGAATAAAAAAACAGAGAGAGGGATGACAGACAAGAAGGATCGTGCTTGCTTGACTGAATGTGTACGCTTGCGGGTAAAAGAAAAAAAAAGCAATGAGCTTGCAGCTTTGTTTTGTTGCGTTGTCAAGGATGTTCTTTTTTTATTATTAAATCTTGTTTTGATGTAGTAGCTCAAAGGAAAAACGAAAGACAATAAAGGTTATGCCAGTGTAGATCTGCTCTAAGTGTTTGCTGCTTTCTGGGTTCAAAAGCTTGAGTGTGCTGTTGACATAAAAGTAGAAGGAAGAAGAGGAAGAGAAAGAGAGAGAGATATTAAAGGGGAATAGCGTTGGAGCACACAGGAAAAAAAAAGGCAGTGATATACAGGACGTGTGACGCCCTTAAAGCCAAAATAGCAGTGAAGCAAAGAGCTACGGTGCGATGAAACGACAGCGAAACTCTTTATCTATGAGTGACGCCGCTGCCGCCATTTGTTGTTTAGTACAAACTCCCCGCACGTATGTCATTCTTCCCACGGTGCAGCTGCTCTCAAGCAGATGCCCGTAACAATCTATTGCATAGCTGACAATTGCTTTCTTTCTCGAAGAAGAACTACGGACACCTGCGATCCCCTTTGGCTCGACCTCGCATGTGACTCGAGAAAGAGCTCTTGAAAACAAAAACGAAAGAGAATTGAAAAAGCCACAACACAGCGAGAGAGCGAGAGAGAGAGAGCAGATCAGAAGCGCAGCGTTGCCTGACGCATTCCGCCTGGGAGAGGATGCACACTTGAGGCAGTGGCAGGGTGAGCCGTCTTGGACCGCACCGCGGCGCCGCTATCCACCCCGCCGGCACCGGCACCGCTTCTCCCCGCACCACGCACGTGCGCTGACCGGCTCCGCGACGCGGTGCCTGTGCGCAGAGAAGACGCCGGCGCCGGACCACCCACCACGATCGACTTCCCCGCCCCCGAGCCAGAGCTCGACGTGGCGGGCATTGGCGGGACAACATCGGCCAGGAAGGAGAAGCGGTCGAACATCTGCGCCACGCGCGCCACGTCGTCGTAGTTGACCGTCTTGCGGTTCCGCCGCGTTGCCTCCGCCGCAGCCATGGCAACAAGGTCGCGTGTCAGCAGCGCAACTGCCTCACAGGCGGCGGCTGCGGCATCCTTTGAAATCATGGAGGAGCTTCCCTCGTACTTGAGTAGCTCCTTTACACGGCTGTGGGCAAACGCGTTGGCGAAGGTGTGGGAGTCAGCGCGAGCGCCACCAGCTCTGTCGTGGTCTTCGAAGACCACGTCGTCCTCGCTCTGCACCTCACCTTCCTCGTCTTCTCTGTTCGCAGTGTCATCGTAGGCGTCGTCGTCGTCGTCATCCGCAGCCAACGCAGCGTGGCTCGCGGGCGGCGGCGCAGCAGCTTCAACAACCGCCTCCGCCTCCTCGTTCTCCCAGTGTGACACATCAGCCGGCGTGCCGCGAGAGTCCTCGTGTGCGCCGTCGTCCGTCACGTGCGCCGCCGAGCGCTCGCCACTCTCACGCGCGCGCGACGGCTCGTCTCTGTAAGGCGTCACGTGAGCGGTAGGGGCAGTGGTAGTAGTAGTAGCAGGGGGAGAAGTTTGCCCGCCCATGTGGGCCTCCTCATCTTCCTCAGAATGTGGTTCTGTGTGCGGCGCGACCGAAGAGGAAGAAGACGCGGACGATGCGTGGGACGATGGCGCTGCGTAGGCGGCGAGGCGGGGCACGAGGTACGCAGCGGCGTCATCACCATCGTCATTACCGTCCTCCGCAGGATCGAAGGTTGCCTCGAAGGTGTCCCCGTAGGCAGTAGGAGGTGCTTCGTCCTCCATTGTAATAAAGCAGGGAGAAATAGGGGAAAAAACAGAAAGTAGAGCAGCGAAATGCGCTGGTGCAGAGACGTTCCGTTGTCTATTTGGTAGTTTCGTACTTCTTCGAGAGAGTCTTCGAAGCTTTGGACGACTCTATATGGGAATGTTCTATGGATGTTTTTTTTTTTATTTTCTATGATGGACGAGATGAAGAAGACTTGCGTGTTTTCTGCGGGTCTTGATCGAACGACCAGCAAAAGACTTCTTCGCGTTTGTCGTGCAAAGAAGGTGCTGTCGTGTGTAGATTAGAGGCAGCAATGTTTCTAATTTACAAGTGCGCATCGTGTGTGATCGAGGTAGATGAAAGTAGCACAAACGGCGAGAGAAGAAAATAAAGCACAATAGAGGAAGAAGGACGACGCACTTAAAAAACGAGCATTTTTTTTTTGTGGAATCAGAAAGGGCCTTCTCATGATTTGTCGACCTTTCCACTTTTTTTTTGTTGTTGTTGCTGCATTGAGAAAAAAGGCTGAGCTGCGGAAGCCGGAAGGCTCTACCATTGCAAGACGGATGGAAGTTTTGCAAAAAGCCAGACGTCCTTTTTAAGCCTCTTGACAAAACAAGCAAGCGACTCTTCTTTTTCAAAGATTTTGCGCTTACTTTAATAAGTTTCATCTTTGTGACGCAACCTGTCGCCTGAAAAATTGATTTTGTCTTTCAACGCACTAATGCTCACCTAATCGTTATTTCCTTCACTTTCCTTTCCCTGTTGTTGATTTTGTTGTAGTTGGTGCTATGCCGCACATGCCGACTACGTTCAACAAAGTAGTGCAGCAGCAACTGCTGTTGAGAAAACAAAAATAAAGCAAAACAAAATATATTGTAAACACAACTCTCCGCAAAGAGAAGACGCAAATAGAGAGAAATACAGTTTGGCTGCGCCTCATTCATTTTTAGAAAAGGCCGCTGATCTCAGAACCAGTGAACAGAGACGCCAAAGTATGTCTTTTCTTTGACTAGTAAGTCGCACAACGCGACAAATCAACACGCCTTGAAACACAAGCATGCACGGAAACGCAGCTGACGTGCAGAAAAGAGAGACTGTGCTCTTAAAATCGAGGAAAATCAGCAACAGGAAGAAGAAATCATTGGATGCGCTGCGTCCGTCTTTCCGCGAATGCTTTTCTTTCTGTATTTGGAGCACAATTCAGAGAAAGCAAAACAGAGAAAAGTAAAACATGCGCTACAATTCTGTCTTTTATTGGTTCTTACCTTCTTTTGTTATACGATTTCAGTGAGAGGCTTAAAAAAAAAAACGTAACGCGCAAACGCAGCCCGTCTTTTACTATTTTTTTTCCAATTACCGTAAGTGAGAAATCAGAGCAGCGGCACACCTCAGAGAAGGTGAGGAAAACGACAACAAAAGGAGAGAAGAAAAAAAAGATTTAAATCGCTTGCAGCGTACACAATTGTGTTGTCAACCAACGCAAAAAAAAAAAAACACAAAAAAGGATTTGGTGACAGCGACGCACATGTACGCTCACATAAAGAAAAACTACGCACAACGGACATGCAGCTGTAAGGGTGTCAAGGAAAGCTCACGACAACAAAGAGTCAGTGTTTGTGTGTGCATTACTCCCTTTTGCTTTCTTTTTGAGTGTTTTCGCCTTCACTTTGATTCTGCGAAGCTATAGAGATCAGCGCGTAAAAAAAGAAAAGCGAAGACAGAAGGAATGGGGCCGCAGTTTTTTCCAACTCTCTGCATTACGTGCGCGCATGTGTTTTTTTTTTCTTTTTAAGCGGCATCCTACAACTGAGCTCGACGAGAAATAATTCGTTCGATTCATCCTTTTTTTTTCCACTTTCCTTCATTACCGCATCCGACAGAAAAACGAAAAGGGAGACAATTGGAAAGGAACAACAACTGAAGCCTCCCTCTCTACCGTCTCAAGTGGAATGCGTCAGCACCGATGCATGCCTTTTTTCGTTGAGGCTCAGATGCTAGCGAAGGAGCAGGGAGGTGTTGGTGTTGAGTCTACCAAATCGCTCATGTCAACCTCTCCGCCGCTCGCTCCTCATCAATGCGACGAGATGCGAGCGTAAAGTAGAGCTAATTGTAAAGGTTTTCTTAATGAACAGAAGACGGAACATGTTGGAGCAAAACAGTTTCCAGAATTCGTCAAGGCATGCTAGAATAGGTAAAATAAAGGAAAAAAGCGGTCACAAAAGAGGGGGGAAGCAGAAGAGGGGACTAAAATAAAAGTAAAAAAAGACAACGGAGAAAAAAAAGACGGAAGAGAAGAGCAAAAAGAAACACGCGCCACCGCATCCTTATGGAAAATTAGATATAAAAAAGAGATGCTTTAAGACCCGGCACCAGCAGTCAGAAAAGAAAGACGGTAAAGCGCGTCACGATACCTCAACAAACCTTGTTTTTTGCCTTGTTAAATTGTTTCTCCTATCAGATTTATTTTTCCACTTCTTCTTACAGTGAAAAAAGAAGAAGAAGGAGAGATACAAACGAGGCTCGTTACTGTGAACGCCTATGTTTTTGCGCAGACACATCATTGTTTTCTTTTTTTTTCCGCCAGATGTTCGAGGCTGCGTGTGTGTTTTCTTCATGCTTTTTTTTCCTTCCTCTCTTGTCACCTCAGCTCCCTCATCAACCGTTGTGTAAAAGGAAAAAAACACAAAGAATGGTACTACAGCAGTACAAATCGAAAAAAAAAAAACCGCGAAGACGGCAGCACCGACGTGGTGCTGAACCGCAACTCAATAAGCAGGTGACACGGCTAACAGCACAAGGGAAAGATGGGGAGATGGAGAGATGAAGAAAGAGAATACTTTTGAATAGCGGCAAATGAAGAGAAAAGGAGAAAGAAAGCGCCAATACAACAAAAAAAAAACCTCAGAAGAGATTCGTCCGCAGCGCCATTTGAAGACAACTAGAGAGAGAGAGAATAGGTACTAATGGAAACTTTTAAGAGAACAATTTAAGCTGAAACAAAAAAAAAACAGTTCCTTACACACAAACGCACCACACATAAAAAAAAAGGAGTCCTTTTTTTCCTCGCAACGTGATGTGAACTCAGCGTAGGTTGCACGTCTCTTTCACGTCCCTTTAACACACAAAGGCGGCTAGTCAGTAAAGCTCCTCTCTTTACTAATACCCGACTCTGTTTTCTTCTTTTTTGTCAGATCACTGCTACGGCGACCGCTGTTGCTGAGACTTCTACTACCACGAAACAGAATGAAAGGGAGAAGGAAAATGAACAAACGCCTTTCATTGAGGCACATAGCGAAGAGAAGGAGAAAAAGTAGCTTAAGGACGAGGCGGCAGCTGCTGCTTTCGGATAGACTAAACACTATCCCTTTTTTTTTTCCGGTCGCAAGGTACCAACGTCTTAGCAGCGCAGATGATGTGAGGAACAAATATACTGTAAAAGAAAGAGAGAAGTAAACTATAATAATAATAATAGTAGTAATGAAGAGAGAGGGGAAACTACCGCCGGCCATAGGCTGCGGTAAGAGCGTGAAGTGCTAACCTCTCATGCAAACAATGGAGGTGGATGCGAGCCATATCAAATTCTACTTGGATGTGTGTCTGTGTGTGTGCGCTGAGACCACAATATGCGCGGGTCAGCTTTTCACACAGGTGGGAAAGTGAAGGGGTTGCGGCAGCGTAAGTGCACCATCCGCTACGCACTCCCCCTCTCTCAGCAGACAACCAAAGCAGCAGCTCCGCATCCCAGAACGCGGGACTCTCCTATTGTGCCTTTCATCCCACAACGCCTTTCCACTTGATGGAGGTGGTCTGAGCGATTTCAGTGTTCAGCTCCCACTTTTTTTTTTTTTGTGGTGGATGTGCGTTGGTGCTCCGCGGTGCGAGTCTCTGGCAGTCGCGTCTGACCGCTTTGCCAACGCCGCCAGCGGTTAACACTGTCCTCTTCTTCTTCTTTTTTACGTCTCACAGTGGCGGCTACCACGTGCATCGCGTGACCTATAAGAGCGGCTTCGGCTTCGACGAAGCTGGCACGTCGTTCTTCCGCTGGTCGTTCAGCCACGTATTCACCTTCGGAGCCGAGGCGCCACTCGACGTCTGCCGCGACGCGGCCCCCAGCGTCGGCGGCACGTGCGGCTGCTGCCGCCGCAGCGAGGACGACGTCAGAGGCGAGACAAGCGACAGGCGGTAGGAGCGCTGAAAGCCTTCCACCTCTACATCGCTGTCCGAGTCATCGGCAATCGTGCCCGGCAGCACCACGTTGGACGACTTGGCCGTCTCCACGACAAAGACAGGCGGGTGCTCCTCCTGCGCAGCACCAGCACCAGTAGCAGCAGCAGCAGCAGCGTCCCCGCTCTCCGTCTCAA
The DNA here is from genome assembly GCA_030078075.1 of Crithidia sp. LVH-60A. Taxonomy (NCBI): domain Eukaryota; phylum Euglenozoa; class Kinetoplastea; order Trypanosomatida; family Trypanosomatidae; genus Crithidia; species Crithidia sp. LVH-60A. Next base: position 778,113 of record CP119638.1, on the reverse strand, counting down.
CAGCAGCGCCGCAGCGGCAGAAGGTCATGGAGTCACCCAGCGGACCGCTCATCCCCTCGGAGTCTGCGCAGGAAACGTCGTCGCTTGCCTCGCTGATGTCGTCTGCCATGTCGGGGCTCGACGTCTGCGGCACTGAGTAGTCTGCGCGTGACACGTACGTGTTCGCCCGATCCACCTTGCGAGGGCGGTGGCAGTTGGGGCACATTATCACCTTCTGCTGCGTCCAAGGCAGCCGCCACAAGTTCATCGTGCCATTGCTCGCCACACCGCTCGCACCAGGGATGGTGGTGTCTCCGGGGGCAAAGCTGCTGTTGGCCTGCGTTGCCGGCTTGTCAAAGAGTGAGCTGCGGTTGTGTCGTGTGGCGCTGCTGGCCAGGGTAACGTTGTGCTGGTGGTGGCGCTCGAGGTGGCTGTTGGTGCCCGAAAAAGAGGCGTTGGCGCGCAAAGACTTGGGGGAGCTCGATCCTGCCGTCAGCCTGGCCTGGTTTGCGAAGCTCGAGTTCGTCTTGAAGGAGAGCGGCACCGGGTCGCAGTTCAGCGTCATGGAGACGCTCTTCGTGAGCACCTCGGTGTCCTCGTCGTCGACGTCGGACGGCCTTCGCTTGATGCGGGTAGAGGCGGAGGCCTTTGGCGACGAGTGCAACACCCGCTCTGACCCGTCCACATCTGACTGCAGCAGAGAGCCCTTTTTCTTGGAGCTGCTCGGCGTGAAGATCTTCTGCAAGACGCTCATCTTGGCTGCCTCTTTTTGGGGGGAGGAAGAGGAGTCAGTCAAACAGTGGACCGGTGACACGGGGGACGCGGTGTCACGTAGGGTAGAGCACTACCTGTAAACGGAGGCGCTGAAAGACAACCTTGATGCGATGAGACGAAAACAATACACGAAGTGCAAACAAAAAAAAAAGAAAGGGCGTTCGTCTCCGAGGAAAGGCTGAAACAGAAATTGAGAAAAAAAAGAAAGTGATGAGGTAAAAAAAAAAAGGCGGGTACAACAGGTGAGAAGCTAAGAAAGATAAAAAGAAAATACTGCGCTTTATCCTGCTCAGCACGGAATGCGCAGGAAGCACTACAGAAAACAAAAAAAAAAGATAAAAAAAAAAAGATAAAAAAAAAGTGCAGAATTAGAAAAAAAGAAAAGAAGTGGGGAGCGACAACGGAAACAGAAGCGTACACACACAGAGAAGAAAAAAAGAGAAAATACGTGTACTCAACACCACGCAGTGCTTTGTTCTTTTTCTTTCTTTTTCTCTTTTGAGACGCTCTCAGCAGATGGAAGAGAAAAAAAAAGAGATGTCTTTCGAAAAGATAGAGACAAAGGTAAAAAGAAAAAGAGAAATCAACTGTTTTAAATAAGTACCGATGCCTGGGCGGATAGCTGAACTCCACAATTGAGAGAGAGAAAGAGAAAAAAATGAGAAGGGAGATGAGGCAACGAAGTAGTAGAAAAAAGAATTTTATATATTTGTTGAAGCGTCTTCGAATTTGGGTTGTGGGCAGAGAGCGGGAGCTTTCTAAACGGCCACAAACTGCAGACGAAGAAAGAAGGAAAGTAAAATTGACGTATTGAAAACTCCCCAACTTAGAAACAGCTTCAACGCAAAGATATACAACGTAAAAAACAAAAGGGGGTGAGAAAATCTGTTGGGTGGTGCCACCAGCGACTCCGGAAGGGGTATACGAGAGACGAAAAGCTGTGTCGTGAGAGACGACCAACTTCCGCTTCTCTTTTCTTTTTTGTGTGTGTGGCTTCGACGCTCCCACGACCTTGTGAATAAGCACTCCAATCCCCGTGCTTTTCTTGCGCGCGTAGACGCTCAACGACGTCGGTGTGCAAAAAGCTTGTTTTGCCGTTCACTCTGCTTTTTTTTTCTCTTCCTCTACACTTTACGGATGAGAAGATAAAAAGAGAGACAAGAACGAACAGAGTACGGGGGAGGGAGAGAGGCAAGAAATATAGTGAGGGACGTGGGAGGGAGAGAGAGAGAGAACGTATCCAATACAAAAAACACAATGGCGAGGAAAACGCAAATATGTTTCGCCGTCAAAGCGCTGAGTAGAAGTCTGTGTACGTGCGTGCGTTCGTGTGTGTGGGGGGAATACAACTATCCTTCGAAACAACGCAAAAGAGGAAATGGGAAAGAAGAGTGTGGAAGCAAAAAAAAAAAAGGAGGAAAAGAAGAGAGCTGTCAAAAGACAGGAAAAAGTCGCGAAAGACACGGCGCACTGAGGCTTGCCTTTCAATCCTTTCTTCTTTTTTTTTTCTTTTAAGACGTTTACTTCGCCTCCAAGTCGGACTGTGTGACTCGTCTTTGAGGTCGAAAGGCAACACCTTATTTTGCTCCCTCCTTGCTCTTGGCTTGAGGAAAGAAAATATTAAAAGAAAAGAGAAAGAAACGCGCTTTCACGTTGAACAGGGGAAGAAAAAGCCGTGAGGTTTTCCTGCAGTTAAGATTAGAGACAGAATTAAAGGAGAGATGGCGCGCGTGTGCTGACGTGCTGTGGGTATGCGTGTGGGTGGGTATGGGATTGGGCGTGTTTCTCGGTCCTCTTTCTTCTGGTCCGTATTCAATGTTTTGCTTTCACTTTTCTTCCTTCCGACTCGACGTGAGATACGTGAGTGCGTGTCGGCCTGGTTGGGAAAGGGAGTACTCAGTTTAGTGTAGCTGTGCAACCATTCCACAGAGCCGCGTGGTCCGTAAAGAAGAAACGTTGTCAAAAAAAGAGTGAAAGAGAAGAAAAAGGGCAGAAACAAAGAAAGGTTTTTTTTCCTAGCTACAGGAGAGGCTTGAGTAAGAAAAAGAGAAGAGAGGGAGTGAGAGATGATGCGGAACTTTTTTTGTTAAGCGTAATAGAGAATCGTGTAGGTTCACAAGGGTGAGTGTTGGCAAGCATGTGGAAGCCAGGAGCGTAAGCCAACAAAATGCGGTGTTGAAGATGGTGGTAAGAAAAGACATAAGTGAAAAGGAGTAGAAAAAGAATAGCGAAGGAGGTTGAAAGTGACACAAAGCGTTGCAGAGATCAAAGGTTGAAACGATTTATTTGAAGAAAGAAAAGGCCAAAAGAAACAGGCCTCACGGAATCGGATTGGAGCTGGATGTTTACATGAGGCGGGAAAAAGACTAAAACACCGCCATTTTGTCAATCGTCACAGTGGATCGCATTTTCTTGTCGCAAAAGTCGAACGTCGGTGAGACGTTGAGGAGGCCGATGCCGCAGCAGTGCCTCTGCATCTCTGCTCCACCTCATTGGAAGGTCACATGAAAGTAAAACATGCAAACGTACAGAGTGCACAACAGCAAGCACCCAGAGATTTTGTTTATTGGTCTCTGGAAGGAGAAAGAGGGTTAGAGGAAAAGATGCCGTTCCTGGAAATGCAGCCGTCATACTCACGCCGACAGCCGAAACGCCACTAATTGTTGTGGTTGTTCCTTTTTCCACCTCCCGTCGTTTTTGCTTCATCTGCAACAGCTCGCATCTCCCTCGCTTCCTTTCTCCTTTCTTTTTCTCAGTTTCACGTTGTAAGGATCTTCTAAACAGCTGTGTGATCAAAAACGGAGCTTCATAAAGACAGATGAAATGCAACGGCTGCAGCACCGCGAATATGCGACTCGTGTCGTTTGCACCGACAAGACGACAGTCTAGAGTACGGAGTAGATCGAAAAGATATGCACATTGCGCGTGCGCATAACCACTTCAGCTCAGAAACGCCACGAAAAATAATGGGTAATGTGCCAACACAAACAGGAAGAAAAACAGCTCTATGATCAGCTCTATGTGCGACAGCGCATCAGCAGCAAACACACACCAACAGACAAAAAAAAGAAACACAAGAACCAGCGAGGTGCTGGAAGCGACGCGCAATAACAGCATTTTAATTCTTTTCCAAACGGGTTAGCTTCACCAGAAAAAGAATTGCTCTAGTAGTCATCCTCTTCTAGCATAATCGCGAGAAACTCTTCCAAGTTGATCTCGCCGTCTTGGTCTACGTCAAACTCGTCAATCATCGCCTGCAGCTCCTCGTCACTCATGTTCTCGCCTAACTCCCGCGCCACCCGCCGCAGCGACCGCAGCGAGATCTTGCCGGTGTTGTTCTCGTCGAAGAGCTGGAAGGCCTTGATCATCTCTTGCCGCGGATCGCGCTGCGCAAACTTGTCTGTCATGATGTCGGTGAAACCCGGCAGGTCCATCAGCGGCTGGTTGTTTTGATCGCGAGCCGCGCAGTCCTGCATGAGCTGCAGCACCTCGTCCCGCTTCGCATCGAAGCCGAGAGCACGCATGCTCACCTTCATCTCGTGCACGTCGATGAGGCCGTTCTTGTCGGAGTCGAAGAGCTCGAAGGCCTCGCGAATCTCCTGGCGCTGCTCCTCCGTGAGCTGAAAGCGGCGGCGTGCGGCGGGGGAGGCGGCGCCGCCAGATGGTGCGGTTGTGCGCACCGGCGCCGATGTGCGACTGATAGAGTTCATATTTTATTTTTTGGTTAGTTTCAGCGTGCAAAGAAAAGAGAAGTCCGCGCACAGCTAGCGCAGCGACAGGACCAAAAAGGTGGAAAAACGGAGCAAGATATATTTGATGTCTATCTTCTTGTTTACTGTGAGCCGGCACAATTGACAAACGACACGTTGGTGATTACGGTGTGTCGCAGCGCTGCGAGGATGTGACCAAGACAGGCAGTAAAGGCACAAAGAGGTGAGAATAGAAGGGGAAGTGAATCGTAAGAACACTCAACAGGCGTATAATATATACTAAAACTGAAGGAGAAGGATTCAGTAAATATCTCTCCCCCTTTTAATACTTAAAACAGCTCCCCTCTCTTTACATAAACAGCAGAGGCTGCTGCTTCCCCTTCAGCACCAAAGGCTAAGACATCAATTTGCACCTGACCGCCCACGTTTGCGCGCAACATAAGCGGCACTTACTTCTCTCTTTATCCTCTCTTCGTGTAAAGCGACTAAATGCACCGGCACTACGCCGGAGAAGCGAAAAGTGTTGAGAGACAGAAAAAAAACAAGTCCTGTGAACAGAGCACGAAGACCACAACGGCTATACTCGCAACAGCCAGAGGCGACACGCAGCTGCCATGTCAGACACCCCTCCGAGCACACACGCGGTCTTTCTCTCTCCCCACAACCACTCAAAACCATCGACCCTTGCGCCGCTCGTCCGACGTGAACGGCTCCACCGTAACGGTGTAGCGGCACGTGGTGTCGTTGGCATCTGCGAGATCGTTCAAAGTGGCGCTGCGGATATCCGCCCGATAGAAAAGAGCCATGAGAAAGTCAAAGTACAAATCCTCCGACTTCAACGTCTCGGCCCGCATCGTCCCTTCCAGGTCGACCATGTCGTACACCTTCAGCTGCCCGTTGTAGGGCTGCAGGCCGAGATACTTGCAGAAATCGAAAAGCGTGACGCCAAAGTGGAAGGGCACAACTTCGACCCGTTCTTCTCCGTTGGGCAGGTCGCGGCGGTGCACCTTGATGCGTCGCATTTGTTCCAAGAGAAGAAAAAACTTGTGCCGCGTCGCCTCTGGCATGCCAGCAAACTCCAGCACGCGGCCGGAGAGCTGGTCCATGTTGGCGGGATCGAGATACGCGGAGCTCCACAGGTTGGGGTTCATTCCGATGAGCGCGGCGTCGTCAACTGCGTACTCCTTCTTCAGCACCTCGCTCACCGCCGGGCTCACGTCGAGCAGAAAGAGAATGTCGTCCAGCAGCTTCGAGGAGCCGTAGCGGATGCGGAGCTGCGGCAGCGGCATCGGCGGCCGGCGGTGGATCTCCTTCCACTTTTCGTAGTAGGCGCGGCTGAACAGCAGCAGCAGCTGATGCTCCTCGGGGGAGAGAAGGCCCGGGTCGAGGTAGGCCGGGTCCATGTTGTGGTACATGACCTGATCGCTGAGGGCAAAGTAGGGGCAGGAGTGCAGCTTCTGCCGAATCACCGGGTTGTCCCAGAGAGTCGAGTCCTTGTCGAGCAGACCAGAGCCGCCTTGCCGCGGGGGTACGTAGTTTTGGGTGTCGACCCGACCGGTGTAGAGGTTGCCATAGAAGGGCAGGCCACCGGTTGAGGCCACCGGGGAGGCGCCGGGCTGGAAGAAGGCCCGCTCCCCTTCCATGAGGAGCACACGTGTGCCTTTGCGCAGCATCGCTGACCGACAAGCGTTGTGTGAGTACGCCTAATTTATTGTTGTTGTTTTTTTCGTTTCTTTCCCTCCTCACTTGACACGTGTGCAGCTTCTGCGAGTCAGCGACAACAACCACAGATACAGAGGAAGAGAAGTCGCTGTCCACGGATAGTGGTGCAAGGGTATAAGAGATGATAAGAGAGACAGTAAAATTAATTTTTTTTTCTAAGGAAGACTCACCCAGCCATTCCTGCTGCATGCTTGTCCCTCTCTCCAGCTCCGCCTTACCTTAGCCATCCAAAAGAAACACCCGTTTGCAATGTGTGGTTTGCGAGATGTGGCAGTTGGTGAAGAAATGCTTAGAGTGACGCATTGCACTCACTCAGCGCCGGCCGAACTCGGTGTAGCTTTAAGACTCAAACGCATCTACAACGATTCAACTCCCCCACCTCGACTACTCGAACTCTTTTGCCGTCCCTACTGCGACAAGACTAACTCACAAAGGAGAACAACCAAAAGAAAACCGGCAAACACGTTTGGCCTTCCTGGTGTGTGATTTCGTGCATTTCCGACTTTGCGTCACTTCTTTTTCTTTTTTTTTTAAGACTGTCATTACGTCCATCTTCAAATGGCGGAGTGACGTGGCACAATTGCTTCCTTTTTTCCTTTTTCATTTTAAATGTAAGTAGATGTCAACAGGAAACAATCCAACCGCACACCACAACCACTGCGCTGGCGCTGTTAACGGCTCTTAAACCACCGTCGCTCTCGTTCCGGTTCTGTCAGCGCAGGCGTTGTAGCGGGAAAGAAGGAAGGTAGAAGGAGGAGCCGCCGCACGCCGTCAAGGTGCAGCGCAATACCCCCTTCCACTTTTATAGCTGCATGCTTGCAATCTCACCGCCAAAAAAAATGCGCACTTGCACGCACTACTACACGCTATTTATCCAGTTTTTTTTTTTTTTTTCATTCAAAGCAATGCGATTTCTGTCCCAGCTGCGTGTATGCGTGTGTGCGTGTGTGCGCATTTGCCTGTAGCCTGCGCACATGCGGTGTTCGTTAAGAGATTCGTGTTCTCATTTTCATTTTTCCACGTCGCTGTATGCTCACGCGTGTTTGTGCTTGTTTGAGTGTGCAACATCGTTCGTCTCTGCTGCCCTCACGACAGCGCGGCTTCTGTGAAGTACTGGGCCCGCAGCCGGGCCGCCAGCTCAACGTCGATAAAGAGCGGCAAGACAGCCGCACTGGCATCACTGGCCTGCTGAATGGGAATGCATGGCGAGTTCACCAGGTCGATGTTCAACGCCTGCACCGCATCCTCAAAGACAAGCCGCGTCTCGTCGTCTCTGTACAGAAGGATAGACCTAATGGGGAGAATCGTGGGGCTCGTGCCGAGCATGTAGAGCGCCTTGCAGGACAAAATGTCAGACAAATCCAGCTTCGCGTGCTGCACGTCGCCAAAGCCGCAAGCTTGCATCACACGATACGTTGTTTGCAGCGTAATACCCACGAGAATGTCCTCCGGTGCGCTGCACCACCACGACCCGTCACGGCGCTGCAGCAGGTAGTTCGAGCGCGACCCTTCCGGCACGAGATAGTGGTCCGCCGCGTTGTGCACGAGGAGCACCTCGAAGAGGCCGTTGTCGCGCTGGAATGCGTTTGCGCGGTCCCGCAGCGCTGTTTGGGCGATCTTCAAGTTCGGGTTGACGCGATGCGCGTTGTACAGCAGTCCGAACTTCGCCCCATCGCGGTACATCGACTCTGGTGGGTAGGAAGACTTGGAGAGGAGAAAGATGACGGGAATGGGCGACGTCCCGGCTGCCCCGTCCGCCACCCACGAGAAAATCTTCAAGTTCTGCTCGGCAAGATTGTCGAGAAAGACGCCAGGGGCGTCGACGTAGCGCTGCAGCCGCTCCTGCAGCTTCTGCGACAGCTCCGCTGGAAGCTCGTGCGTCGGCGTCGCGAGGGCGAGGCTCTTGGAGAAGCGGTCGGCGTAGGACTGCTTGAAAAGAATCCGCCCGTTGCGTGTCCGCATCACGTCGTAGATGATCTTGTACGCCACATCGTCGATGCCCGATGCGGCGTCTGCGCTGTCCTTGCCCGTCGCGCTAAAGGTGGAGGGTTCGATAGCCTCTGGTGCGGCGTCAAGATCGCAGAAGGAGGGAAAGTAGTGTACAAAGTGGCAGTACTGCTCTGCCGCGACAAGATTGCGGGCGATGGTGGGAATGCTGGTCATGCTGCACGACATGGTGCCTTCGTCAAAAAGAAAGAACGGAGAAAAAAAACACGCTTTAATGGTGGAGGTGGAGAAGAAGACAACAAAAGCGAGTTTTTTTTTTCCTGTTTGGATCGCCTCTTCTGCAGAGAGAAAGAAAAAAAAAGTCTCACGGCTGCAAAACGCACAAAAAAAAAAAAGAACGGAAGAAGTGAAGAAGTAAGAAGATTTAAAATGGGCGCTGCTGCAAATGATAGGGGGGAAACAAGATTTTAAAGAGAGGAGAGGGACTAGCAAGGAAGACCACGGCACTGCTTCAAAACACACGTGTGAAGCTTCACGTGCGGTGATGCGCTGACGAACTGAAGGACGCAGAAGCGCAACTGCGCCGCAGTGCAGAAAAAGCGGAAAAGAAAGAGAAGAAGAAGAGAAATGAGTGAGGGATAGAGCCGACAAGAGAGAGTCGAGGTCAAGTCCACTGGAAACTTCTCATATTCAGGTAAGCCACCGGACAGTCCAGCCAAGACAGACGTGTACAAAGCCTGAGCCGTAGTGTGCAAATGCGGCGTAAATGAGAGGCCTTTACATGCGCTAACAGAAAGGGAAAAGCTAAAGGTACTAGGTGAGCACGCACACCACGACGCTGCATCCGCGTTTGCCTTTCCACTCGCCACAGCTGCCCAATAGCAGACGGCAAGGGGTTTTTTTTGTTGTTGTTGTTTTGAGGAATTGATATGCCTTCGAATAGCTCACAAATGGAGAAGAGAAAAAGACCAGAGAACGATGTGTCGACAAAAGCAAAACAGAGATGACAAATTTTTTTTTTCGTAAAGCAAAAATAAAGCGGCGACGATAGCTTTATCACGGAAGGAGGCACGACACTCGCTCGCACCCCCTTCTCTTCCACAACCCACGTTACATGTGTGTTGTTCTTTTAGCGTTTGTGTTCACTCCGTCTTCACTTTCTCCGCGGCACTGGGAGATGAGGACGCTGTTGCAGCACCAGGCGCCTTCGCCGCCGCCTTCTCCTTCTTTGCCTGCTCCTCTTTCAGCCACTCGTTCAAGATGGCGGCATCGCTCGCCACCTTCAAGGCAAGCAGGCGCCGCGCGAGCTTCACGCTAAATGTCTCCATGCTGAACTGCTGCAGAATGCGGGCCCGACCTTGTGCCCCCACCTTCTCCGCGTAGGTCGCGACACGCGCAAAATGCGCCATCTTCTCCGCGAAGGCCGCCGGCTCCGGTGCGGAGAGAAGACCACCGCAGGTGGAGGGGTCTTCGTGCTCGGCGTCGCCGATGCTCTCGCACGGGCCGCCGTTGTTGATGGCCACCACCGGCTTGCCATAGGCCATCGCCTCCACCGGAACAATCCCGAAGTGCTCCCGCGACGGCGTGTAGACGAGCGCCCGCATCGAGGAGAGCAAGATCGCCTTCTCGTCGTCGCTGACGTTCTGCATGAAACGGATTTGGTGAGACGGGATGTTAAGCTCCGTCGCACGTGCCGCTAGTTCTGCGGCATACTGCACATTCTCGTCCAGTCGTGGGTCGCAGCCGCCAGCAACAACGAGTAGGAGACGCCGGTGTGTTGTGGCATCGCTGCTGCCCTCTTTCTGCTCCTCTTCCACCCGCTGAGGAGGTGCGGCAAACTCGTCCATCGCCAGCAGTCGCGCAAAGGCCTCGACGGCGAGGAGCAAGTTTTTCTTGCGCTCATAGCGGTTGATGGAGACGAAGGTGATGGCGTTCTTCACGGCATTGCGCAGCTCTTGCAGAGGCGACGACTGCGCGAGAGCCTCGGCAGACACCTGATGCACGTCCATGTTCACCGGAGGATAGAAGATATCCTTAGCCTCGTCGATCTTCGCCTCCATATCAGGAAAGGTCTGCACCGTTACCTGACGCGAGAACTTGGAGTTGCACACGATACTGGTGGCGAAGCGCATGCCCCGCGCCTCGAGCTTGTCGAAGAAGCCGCGGTAGGCCTCGTGTCCTGGAATGCCACCTTTCAGCGTCCCGTCGTCGTTGCGGTTTGGGTCGCACAGCTGATCAGGAAAGTGGCTGTAGAAGAGGATCGGTGTCTTGCCGGCGCAGAACTTCAGCACTGCCATGGCAGAGGCCACCTGATCCACAACAAAGCAGCTCGTGCCGGGGAAGGCCCAGCAGGCCGCGAAGGCAGCAAAGCCCATGCGGAGCGTCGCACAGAGCGCGCGGCCGCGGCCAAAGATGCTCGTTGGAAAGCGGCTGCCCCGCACCACAACGTTCAGAGTACCATCAACCGTCTCCTTGAAGGCGCGTGTCGGGTCATGGTGGTTCGTTACGATGACCACCTCCACCGGACGCACGGACTGGTGGCGGAGGAGGCCGAGCGCGGCGTCCACGACGAGGCGCTCCGCCCCGCCGATGCCCAAGTCAGGGTGGAGGAAGACGACACGCAGCGGCTCCTGTGGCAGCAAGTCCTCTGTCTCTGCTGTGTGGTCTGCCACCGCCTGTGCGAGAGCCGCAGCAGCAGCAGCAGCAGTGGTATCACCCGCAGCAGCGGTGTCACTCTGCTGTGCAGTCGTTTGCTGCGCCTTCTCGTGCGCTTCGGAGAGCTTTTCACGTCGCTGTACGTAGATTTCGGTGGTGCGGATGCGCACAAACATGATGAAGTAGTTCACGATGCACGCCGCGCCAAAGGCGTACAGAAAGCCAAGCATCACGAGCGCCATTTTCTTGGTTTTTTTTTTCGATGCTGACTTTCTTTTCCTCAGCGCGTAGGGGTTTCAGGGTACGAAATGAATGAGAAAGAAGTAGGAAGAAAAGAAAAGAGAACGATAACGCCGAAGCTTGAAGATAGTATCACTGGTGAGGTATTTATGTGGAAAAAAAAGATTTGAAACAACACAGATGAGTAAAACGAGGCGTCTGCCTACGCCCGAGAAAGCATACAGCAGGGAGAAAACTAAAGACCTGACCTTTGAATAGTTCGCAATAAGGTACACGTGTGCGGTCCGCGCTGGTGGAGAGTGAGAAGATAGCTTTTAAAGGCTACCGGAATGCGTGGGGAAAAAAAAAGGGCAAGAGATGCAGCGGAGGAGTCCGCCACTACACGTCAGGCTTTTGTGAGCGAAAAAGCCGCGGCGTTAAAAGCAGAATAGTGTGTTTGAACCTTTTGAGTACTAATTATAATTCAACAAGTGCAAAGAAGCGGAAGAGAGAAAGGAGAAATTATGGAGCAGGGTGAATACGAGGTAGAGAGACATGCGTGTTCTTTGACAGCCACTGCCGCCGAAGGACGCGAACCACATCGCTGAGCACATGTTATCGACTGGAAAGGTTTGCGAGGTGTGCCTCCTCCTGATTCCTCGAGTTCAAAAAGCGGAAAACGAGAAGCTGCGAAACGTGCTGCAGACACAAGAGTAACGCACACCTGCCGTTGCACAGGTGGCACGGCAAGAGAGGATGACGAGGGCACGAGCGCGACACGAGATGGGCGAAGAGAGCCACCGCTGCCAGAACCACAAAGGCATCTCCTCACAACCTTCTCGGCCCGTCTTCCTCCAGAGCCTGAACATCACACTGCGGCGCATCCTTCTCTTGTTCTCCTCTTTTTTTTTATTCGCCTGTAATGACAATAAAAAACACGGTCTATCTTCCTTCTTTTGTTTTTTTTTTATTTTTCATCGGAAACTGAACGGATTATACAACTACTGACCACATCTATGCGCCGCGCAAACCCTTTCAAACACGATGCTGCCGTCTCCCTCTAATTGGGTTGTGGGAAGAAGGTGAAGAAGGAAAGTCAGCACACACATTACAAACAGAAAAGAAAAATAAAAACGTGGCTCACGCCAGACAGCCCTCAAGAGCACATACACCGAGGCTCCTTCTTCTCCTCGTTTGCCTGGAGCCACGTGGTGTTGAAAAGAAAAACACCATCGAGGCAACAAGGATATCAAAAAAAGAGAAGAGTGGAATTGTCAACGCAGTTGAGGGGTGGTGACGTACGACCCGCCAGCGCGGGAGCGAGAAAAAAGGAAAAACAAATGTATCGCAGAGTGCGACTGAGAAAGAGGAATAACGCATGCGAAACCCTCAAAAAATGAAATGTGGCTCTTATGCAGAAATAGGAAATAAAAGGAAAATACGCAGACAATCATGAAACATAAATCTTCTCTAAGAAAAAAAAAGGGAAAGAAAAAAAAAAAGAGTGGCATGAAGAACCAGAAGGGGCTTTATTCCCTACCCGTCTCCTCTCTTTCTCCAACGAGCGGTCAACTGAAAAAAACGAACAAAAAATTGGGGAAGAGCAAGCGGAAAGGGAAAGGACCAAAATAAACTTTAAAAAAACACCAAAGCGGCCGGAAAACGAAAAAGCTGTAAAGCACGACAGACACCACTTACGTGCTCTTTACCACCACCGCTTGTGAACCTTTTTTTTTCCGGCGACTTTCTCTTGCTTGCAGAACGCATCCACCCTCAACCGGAGCCTCTTGTATCCGGAAGGTGTGCGCATGTATGCCCCGTTTCTACTAATTTCTTCCTGATCCCACCAACAGTAAAGCAAATCGAGGGGGAGAAAAAAAAAGGCAAGAGCGCATTGCAAGACAGGAAAGGCACAAAAAGCCATGCGCACATCACGCAAGAAGCACCTCAGCGACGGTACACTTCGCGGAGCATGCACTAGAAAAAAAGGAAAACAATGGGAACTACAAGTTCGACATCAATACCGCAGCTCACCGTTCACACGGTCGCAGCAAATAAAACGAAAAAAGAGGGAAGACGAGTGTACTCTATAGTGAAAAGCAAAAATGTGAAGGTCACCGCGGTGACATTAAGACAGGGCGAAGGTACTTCAGGGCAATGAAGTCAAGAGGAAAGAGAAAAAAGAAAGCGCGAACGCTCTTTGTGAAAAACTGAACAGCTGCAACGCCGTGTACTGCTCCCCGCTTCCCCTGGCTTCTCGCGCAGCTGCACTTCTTTGCACAAAGACAAGATGGAATCAACCTTGACCCTCTTTCTCTGCGTACTTCCTTCATTATTTTTTACCAGAAGCCGTTCCCGCCTGAGCGGTGACGGCCGCGGAAGTATTCGTTGCTGCCTCCACTGTAGGTCGAGGCAAAGCCACCAGGCCGCGTGAAGCGCTCGCGGTCCTGCTTCAAGTCATACTCCCGCCGCTTCACCGGGTCCACCAGCGTCGCGTAGGCCTCGCTGATCATCTTGAACTTGTGCTCCGCCCGCTCCCGCTCAATGTCCTCCATGCCAATGCACTTGTCAGGGTGCCACCGCAGCGACAGCTCGCGGTACTTCAGCTTCACCTCCCGCTCGGTCGAGCTGCGTGTGACGCCAAGCTGGTAGTAGAAGTCCTTCTCCCTCTCCGCCTCCTTGGCGAGGTTCTGCTCCGCATTCCGCAGCTCGCGTGCGAGCTCGCGGTCGGTGGTGTCGTACTCCAGCGCCTTCTTGTAGTCCCGCACCGATGCGAAGTGGTCGCCGAGGTGCTCGTGGCAGCGGGCACGACGCGCGTAGGCCTTGAAGAACTCCTTGTCGATGGTCAGAGTCTTGGTGCAGTCCTCAACGCCTTCGCGGTAGCGGCCCAGCTCCTTGTACGCGGCGGCACGATTGCAGTAGAGCACCCGCAGCACCTGCTCGTTGTCTGCGGCGGCCTGAATGGCGGCGGTGTAGAACTCAGCAGCGGGGCCGTAGTTCTTTTTGTTGAAGTTCATGTTACCATTCTGCTTGCCGTCATCCACGGCGTCGATCTTGCGCAGCAGCGCGCTGCAGTCGTCGTCTAGCTGTGCAGCCTCGACAAGGCACTTCTTCGCGCGGTCAAAGTGCTCAAAGCCGGAGAGGTAGAGGCACTCGCTCATAATGCGGCACGCCTTGGGGGTACGCGCCGAGTAGGACAGCGCCTCCAGCACCTCCACCGCACGCATGTAGTGCTTCTGCTTCTGCAGCGACTCGGCGCTGCGAATACGAAAGGGGACGGTGTCGCTGTACTGGGCCACGAGCATGCGGTACTGCTCATCCCCTTCTGTCGTGCCGAAGCAGCGCTCGGCGTGGCGGAACGTTTCGAGACTCGCACGGTAGCGGTTGAGGTCCGCCTCGTTCTCCTCGGAGCGGCGCTCACGCGGGACGGCTTGCAGAATGTCTACGGAACGCTGCAGGTCGCCCATCGTGCACGCCGCACGGGCGGCACGCGAGACCATCTTGGTGTTGGTCGGCTCCAGCCGCACCACCTCGAGGCAGTCGGAGATGCAGTCGTCGTAGCGCTGGGCCATGTAAAGTGCGGCGCTGCGGTTGCCGTACAAGAATTTGAGGTTGGTGAGCTTGTCGGTGGGCTGGAGGGCAATGGACTTCGTGTAGAGCTCTAACGCTGCCGTGTACTCGGCGTTCTCGTACTTGCGGTCCGCCTCAAGCTTGAACTGACGGCTCGTCATCGTTGGCGCAGCGGCAGGCTTGGGAACAGCTGCTGCAGCACTCGTAGCAGCAGCAGCAGCAGCAGCGGCTGACACCTTCGCACCCTCAACAGCCATCCGGGCCGCAACGTCGCCAAACAGAGCGGCCTCCGCAGCCACGATTTGTTGCCGCTCCGCCGCCTCCGCCTCTGTCGCCTCCTTCAGCAGCGCCTGCGCCACCGCCGCACTCGGATCGGTCGTCGCTGCCGCACCGTAGCGCTTTGCCCGGAGAATGCGCCGCTCCCCGATGACGTCGGTGTTCGCCTCTGGCATTCCCCCGGTCGCCTTCACGCTCCGCAGGCCCTCCCGCACGTTGCGGGGCAGCTCGACAGGAGTGGCACCGGGCAGCGACACGGCGCAGCGGCGGCAGACAAGCGAGGACTGCGCGCCGATCATGACGGCGTCCGTCGCGACCTTCGCGCACACGGCGCACTTGAAGAACGTCTCAGCGATGTGCTTCGCGAATTCGGCGACGGCGGGGTGAACGTGGCTGCTGCCGTTCGCAGTTGCGCCTGCGGCTGTTCCGGCAGCTACGGAAGTATTCGCCGCCGGCCCAGTCGAAGACGCAGCGGCGCGTCCGGTTGCTGCTGCAGCGCCGGCTGTGGCTCCGGCGCTGCTACTGATGCCCGCCACCCGCGTCGGACTGGGGTGGGTGCCAGCGGCTGCTCCAATTCCACTCGCAGTGCGGCGGGCGAACGGTGCGAAGCCGTTCTCGTCCTTCGGGTCCATGAAGCGGCTCACACCGCGCGCGGCGGGGCTGCCGTTCAGCGGCTTCTCCGCCGCCCCGGGCCGCGCCGCGGTGACATTGTTGACGTTCAGCACGTTTGGCCCGCCCGCACCGCTTGGGAAGCTCGTCGGGGAACCGCCCGTCGCCGGCTCTGGTGTATGTACGGTGCCTGTGGAGAGGGGGGATGGGTTGCCGCGTGGGTCGCTCATCGGCTCCTCAGAGATGAAGGAGGACGAGGCCGAGGAGGACAGCTGCCCCGCCCCGTTGTCGAAGGCGACACTCATGTCTGGCTAAGCTGCGTGTGGGTGTGAGGGAAAGAATGTGGGTGTGGCTCGTTTGAACCCAACAGCCTTGAGTAAGCTACGACAGCAGCTTACCGTGTTTTTTTTTCTTTGTTTGTTTGCACGAACCTCGGGTAAGAGAGTTGGACGCGGATACGATGGCTCTAAAAATTAGTAAAAATATAAATTAAAAATCACAGGACAAGAAACAAAGGGACAAAGTAAACTCTGCAGTTTCTTTTTACGCTCCTCTTCCTCTGTCTGAAACTGAGAATGGCTAACCACAGACACACAAACTGTCCGCGATGGTGTATATCGGCAACACCCGCACAAACAAATAAAAAGCGGCGATTCTTGAGATGAAGCAAAGCAGGCACGCAATCTTCAAACAAAAATAAAAGCTAACAGCGGATTCTATTCTACACGTTTTAGCTTGAACACAGTAAGTCTTGCTTAAACTGACTTATAATAAAAAGCACCAGCACGCGCAAAACGCACACACACAATGACTATTCGTTGTTTTCGAAGAGTAGTGAACGGGAAAAAGAAATAGGAGAAAAAAAAAGAGGAGGAAAGTGGTAGAGAGTGTGAGTTAGAGAGCATGCGGAGCTGTACAGAGCAGCCATTCATAAAGCATGTACTTTCTGTGTGCGCTGTCTCAAGCAAATACACGATTGGAGCAGCGTTCCCCATAGCACAATCTTGCGCCACCTGTGTTCCTGTTGCACTTCCGACCGACACCCCTCTGCAGCTGCAGAGCTTATTTCCATCAGCCGAAAGAAGATGACTTGGCCAGAAGGTGAAGCGGTGAACAAAGTACACGCCTTCCGCTCCTCTGTCACCTTCACGCATTTGCATTTATTTTTTCTTCTCCTCGGCACAGCCTGCTAGGTGGAGAACGTAAAAGAAAAAATGATGGAGAAAACAGAACAACATAAGAATCTCTTTCTCTTTCGCCTGTTGAGAACGCTCTGCTATCGCGTTGCAGGGACAATGAAGAAATCGCACCCGTTTTCGCCTAGGACTTTACTGTACCCTCCAGCAAAAAAAAAAAACGCAGTTAGTGGCGAAATCAGATGGTGGAAGAGAATTAAAAAAGGAAAAGCATATCTGAACAGCTGAAAGGCTTCAACAATTATTGCGACGCTCACAAAATCTGAGAAAAAAAGGGAAAGGATTGCCCCAAGCACACACAGAAGAAGAAAAAAACATCTGCGTGCTGTGCTGACAAAAAGGAGAACAGCACAAATTAGACGACACACTCACAAGCAAAAAGTTAAGTCAACAGCTCTCGTCCAAAAAGTAGGAAAGAAACGCTCAACTCCGCACGACACACTTAGCGAGGCTTTGAGCGCTCCCTAAGCTTCTGCAGCTCCTGACGGAGACGAAGGTCTGATTTCTTTCCCTTGCACTCCTTGCACTTCCAGCCATGCGGACGCTGCACCATCTCTGCGGTGTTGAAGCGGCCGCACACGACGCACAACTTCGGCATCGCGCCGCCCGCGGTGGGAGACTTGGAGTCGCTGTCCGTCACTGACTGGAAGCTGCTCGCCGAGGCGGTGCCGAAGCTGCCCTGCAGATCCGTGCCGCCCACCATGCTAAAGGCGCTCTCCGTCGCCGGCACGAGGAACTCGATCGGGATGGACATGAAGAGGGGGTAGCGGTAGCCAGACGGGGAGAGAGTGGAGGGGCGGAACTGCAGCATGACAAGGTTGTCGCCAGTGTAGCGGACGGCGACGCCCTGCAGCTTGCCACTGCAGACCTGGTCCATTGCCTCGCACCAGTAGCTGTCGGTGAGGTGGCGGCGCAGGGAAGCGCTGTTGGCGAGGATTAAGTAGGACTCTCCAGGCGTCGCGAAGGACGAGTTGCGCGCCGCCGCACGCTCGATTTGATACGACATTTTTTTTTTTACGTCGGCTACGATCAGCGAGAGAGAGAGAGAGAGAGGATAAGCAGAAAAAGGGAGGAGGTGTACGTGTGTATGCCGCTCTTCTTCCTTTTGCCTTTCTTGTTTGAATTTCCTTTACACGTTTATGTTGCTTATTTTTTCCGTTTTTTTTTGTATTTTCGAAGGAAGAGGAGAGGGATGTCGATGTTCCTTTAAGTTTGTTTTTGTTTTTTAGGAGACGGAAGCGGGCGGAACAAGTGCAGACGCACGCACGCCGCACGTCTAATAACTAAAAGTGCAAAAGAGTGAGTCTGTACTCTACCAGTGATGGAAAACAGAATGTACGTGCCCAGACAGAAACGACAGGCGGAGAAAAAGAGAGAGAAAGAGAGAAAGAAGTAAGATGATGAAGAAGAAAGATGCACACATTGGCAATTGCAGAGTTACACTCCGCCATCAAGGGTGGAGTGCCATAGGGAACGTTGCTTCCAATCCTTTGGCTGCGCAGGGCCGAAATTTCCAAGCGCGTCGCGCTTAAGCATCCCCCTCTTTCCCTTTCTTTTTTTTTTCTTGCTCTGCATGCGTAAAATACGGAAGCCTCCGTCCTGCGTCTCCCCGAGTTCTAACGCGAAGCGTCAGTTTCCCTTTCTCCCTTGTTTTCCTCGTCGTCACACCCCGCCATGCGGTGTCCTCCGCTCTCGTTGTTGTCCGTCGTTTCTGATTTGTGGCAATGAAGAGATAAAGAGATAAAGAGAATGCACCATAAAGAGTTTGACACAGCACACATTGACAAAAAGACACACACACGAAGACAAAGCGAAGAAACAACCGACGAAAAAGTAAGGATTAGGGCCACTGGAATGGCGGATGAAGAAGAATCAAAAAAAAATCCCTCTTCTTCTCTTCACTTTACTGAGAGTCGAAGCAAAGAGTAGCGCCACCACAGCCGCAAACAACGACCGCTAGGACACAGCAAGTCCGAACGCAGACACGGTGGGCTAGCGCGTTTACAAAAGAAAAGAAGAGCAAAACGCATGCGCTCGCACGTGAAACACGCATGGGGCAGCAACAAGAAGCGGAAAGCGGTGGCCTACCACGACTTTGCTGCCTCTCACGCATGACTTGGAGGGTTATTTTGAAACTCTGTTTGGACAGCCATCACAGGCGAGTTTCCATTTTCGTGCGTGTGCGTCGCCCAATCAAACCTGTTTTACCTTGTTTGTTTTCCCCTTTTTTCTACACCGCCGCGACAGACGTTGCCGCAGCCTCCTCCGCCGACGCCTGGATGAGCTGCTCGTTCTGCATAAACTCAATCAAGGGCACCGCAAATGGAAAGGGCTGCACCAGGCGCACAATCGCACGCCAGAAGACTGACGTCTGCGGTACCAGCTCCACCGGCGCTGCCGGGTCTTTCCACGTGGCGGCCATGACGTACACCATGTTCTTCACCGTCTCCTCCACCGCCTCCTGCACGAGCATCGCCTCATCCTGCGCGCTGTCGCTGACACCGCCGTTGCCAGCAGCACCACCAGCAGCAGCAGCAGGGTAGGCGCTGAAGACGGCGTAGAGCGTCCCTAAGACCTGCCGCCACAGCAGCACGAGTGCGTCCTGGTCGTGCGTCAGCGCCGGGGTGTAGCGCAGGAGCAGCTTAGGCACCAAGCTGAGCAGCCGGCACTTCACCTCAGTCGACACGAGAGAGGCGGCGGCGGCGGATGCAGAGCGACGCGCAGCCCCACCCGCTGACCCGCCGTTAGTAGCAGCGGCCTCCTCAGCACTATTGCTGGTGGAAGGGGCGAGAAGTGCGCTGAAGAGACTGCTCACCATCCCACGCCGGGAATTGCCGCCGCCGCCGCTGCCGTTGCCGTTGCCCGTCTCTGTCGCGATGGACCCAGACGCACCAGCTGTGGTGCCGCTCCACCGCAGTCCCAGCTGCACCTTTGCCTTGGGGACGCAGAGCCGCTCCGTCAGTGGGATTAAGATGTCCTTGTACACCGCCACCACCGCCGCAGCCGGCAAGTCTCTCGCCTCCGAGTCGAGGAGGGCACGCTGGAGGCACAGCACCGCCTCGCTGCCGTCGCGTGCCTCGGGACTGCAAAGAGCCAAGGCACCGAGACTGCGCAGCACAAAGAGCCACTGGCTGTACCACCCACTCATGCCAGACGCCTCGCCTTCGCCATGCTCGCCGCTGAGGCTCCGGCCGGTGTGCTGGCTCAGTACGTTGCGACCGCAAAGGCTCAGAATCTCGGCCACGCTGGCACCACTGGGCACACTACTCGTCGACACAGATGGAGGAGTAGTGGTGCTAGCGCGTGTGTTGTCCCTTCCGCCACGTCCACCGCGCACGCCGCTGCTGTCACCGCTCTCGCGTGACCAGACGCTAAAGGAAAGACAGAGCGACACGATGCTCTCCGTGTCCTCGACAACATCGTAGCCGCCGCAGCGCACGACGTGGTGCAGAACAGAGCTGATCTGCCGCTGCACGGCGACGTCGGTGGTGGCGGCGGCGTGGGTGGCGAACGGGGCGAGGAGGACGAGCACCTCGCTGCACGACGACCACGGTGCAACGCGCTCCGTCAGGTCCAGCTTGGACGGCACTGTCTCTGTAGCAGCACCACCCTCCACGCGACGCTCCGCACACGCGTCCTCTGCCACGACAGCCTGGTAGAGAAAGTGCGCCACCTGCTGCGCAACGACAGCGGTAAAGACAACCACTGGAGCCCGCATCCAGCACGTCCAGAGCTGCTCCAGCGCGACGGCGCCTTCCGTCCCGCGCCAGTGCGCCGCCATCAGCAGCACGGCGGACTGCACAACGCGGCTGCCCACGCTGAGCCAGTACTGGCGCAGGTTTTCTCCGGCGCGTGGGTCGGACAAGAACGCCCCGACCTCGGCAAGAAGGTGGCTGATGCGCGTGGTGAGCGGGGCGAGGTGGTCGGGTTGCAGCACGTCCGGCGTGGAGGCACCGCCCACCACCGCACACACGAAGGACAGCTCATACGAGGCGGCGTAGGCGGCTGCCTCACTCATGCGATCGCCATGACCTTTGTTTTCTGCCTCCCCGGACTTTGGTGCTGACGCCGCAGCGACCGGGGTGATGCTGCAAGCCGCGCAGAGACTCATCACGCACCGGCTGCCGTGCGTCGGGTCAGCCGCCACGACGCGGAGGAGCGAGAGCACTTGCCGCATGTCGGGGATGCAGCTGCGGAGACGCTGTTGAGCCGCCTGCAGCGCCCTCACCTCCGCCTCGGACACCTGCGACGTCTCGCCACCGCCGAAGAGAGAGGAGAACCAACCGCGCTCGCCCCCGCCCTTCTGCGCCGTTGTTGTGCTACAGCCGGAGGCGGCGGCGGTCAGGGGAGCGAAGACGTTCGCACAGATACCGGGGTCTTGCAGGAGCACCGCCATCGCCCCGCTCGTCCTCTCCGAAGGCGCGCCGTTCTTCTCATCGCCGCCTCCACCACTCTCGCTGGCTGCGCCACGTGAGCCGCGTCGCTGCGTCCCTGTCGAGCTGCCAAAGTCGACAAAGAGGCCCATGAGCTGCATGTCGAGAATCAAGCGTGCCAAGGGCCGCCAGCTGTCCTTGAGGCTGCTGTGGATGCGGAGGAGCAGCGTGAACACCTCGGTGAGGCAGAGCATCTTGGGCACACTGCGGTACAGCTGCCGCACCTCCTCGTCGGCGTTCGAGAGATCCATCGCGACGTGTTGCAGGAGCCCCAGCAGGCACTGATCCGCCACAGCAGGGAGGTCGAAAGCGTGGGCCGCTCTCGCCAGCATCGACACACCACGCAGGCTCGACTGCAGCACCGACATCTCCATCGGCAGGCGGCGCTGCGCATCCGCGACGGCCTCGGCGAGCGAGCGGCCACGCGCCGCCGTCGCCTGCGACACCTCCTCGACCGCCGACTCTAGCATCCCATCAAAGACGAGAAGACTGCGCTTCCACAGCGACTGGAAGAGAAAGGGATCGAAGGCGCGCAGCACGGCGGCGTGGTCGACGGCACGCACATTAGCAGCGGGCTCGTGCGAGGACATGGTGGCCAGCGACTCCACCGCGTCTGCACTCTCACGCACCTGCAATGCACTGTCGCCGAGAGCCAGCTGCAAGAAACTCATGCACGGCCGCATCTCGAGCCGCCACGTCGTGTCGTTGCCAAAGCCGCGATCCATCATGTCCGCCATCACGACCTCGTGCAGCCGCACGTCGTCGTAGACCTGGCCCAGATAGTCGGCCGGCACATCCTTGCCGTCGTCAATGCCGCGGTTCATCTTCACAAAGTCCTCCCTCTTCATCTGGTGCGCCACCTTGCCGGAGTGCTGATCGGTGTTGAGCATGATAATCGCGAAGGACAGCACAAAGGCGCCAGACTCGCTGTGGAAGGGGTTGATGGCTTCATCCTTCACCACTTCGCCGTTAGGCAGACGAGTCAGGTTCTGCTCGTACCAGTGCCTCGCAAAGGTCTCCATCACGCGGTCGATCTTCTGCGACTCACCGGGCAGACACAGCAGGTAGACCATCTCGCGAATGGCAATGAGAAGCGGCTTGTTGTGGAACTCGAACTGCTGGATGAAGCCCAGGAGCTGCTCCTCGAAGAAGCGGACAGAAAAGAAGGCAGCAGGTGCGGCTGCAGCACCACCACTGCTACCTGCCGACTCCGCCTTGTCTCGGCCTTGCTCCCCGATGTAGTCGCCAAGTACGCGCTTGTTCAGTACGATGCTGAGCCGGTAGAGCGCCTCGCCAATCTCTCGTCCACCAGCTGGCTGGGCCACGATGAGCTGCGTGCGGTGTTCGATCGAGGCGGCAGCCTCGGTGCCACGCGGCACCTGCACGGCGTGTTCCAGCAGAAAAGGTATGCCCTTCTTGATCGCCGAGTCCTCAAACAGCGCGGCGAACTCATTCAGGGTCTCCTTTTCCCGGATGGCCTCCCGCGTCAGCTGCTGTAGACCAGCAGAGGAGAAGGAGGAGGAGGCGGGGCCTGTGGAGGTGACTGCAGGCTCCTGTGCTGCAGACTCGATGGCGCGTAGGGCGATGCCAGAGACCATGTTCGTCGCGGCGTCGAGGGCTGTGCGCTGGGTCTGCTGCAGCAGCTGTCCCGTCGTCACACGGCCTCCACCGCCACCGCCGCTGCCGGCGTTGCCTCCCACACCGCCACTGCCACCACCGCCAGAGCCGGAGCCACCGCGAGCGGGTCTCCCACGCGACGCCGCACCCACGAAGCCATCACCGGCAGCTCCACCACCACCACCACCAGCAACGGCCTTTCGGCCCCCCAGCCGGTCACCTGCGTCGGCCTCGCGGCCCATCGGGTAGGCGTTGTTCACGAGCACCTGGCACAGCTGCGGCAGCAGCGAGGCGTAGCGCCAGGAGAGGTCGTAGTGCAGGAAGCAGAAGCTGCCAAAGCGGGGGTCGCTGCAGAACTCCGCCAAGCTGTCCAGCAGAATGTCGCGCCGCTCCTGTTTGCGTTGCAGCTGCGTGCGGGACAGCCGCGTGAAGGCGGAGCCGGCGCCAACGCTGCCCTGGCTGGCAGGCGAAACTTTACCAATCGGCGAGTTTGTACCCACCGGGGAGCCACCAGGCCCACCCGCACCAGCGTCGGACAACTCGTTCGTGAGCGCCTCGAGCGGGTTCAGGTGCAGCACACGAATGAAGTTGTAGATTTGGGGGATAAGGTGCTCTGAGGCGCCTTGCATGACAAGGTGCACCGTCCGCAGCACCTGCGCCAGCACAATGGACCGCGTCGTGCCGAGCCCCGCAATGAGGAGCGCGCGGCACAGCTGATTCTGCACCGTGTCAAGCAGCGGGGCACACACGGGGCTGCTTAAGGAGCACCGCAGCAGCAGCAGGCAGTCCTGGGCAAGGGCGAGGCCTTCGAGCTGCACAAGGGCGATGCTCCGCTCCGCCGGCGACTCCTTCTCGTCCCCGCTGCTCGCCCCGCTGGCGCCGTTATAGCCTTCGCCGTCAGCGACGCTCGTCGCAGCCACCTCGTTGCCATCGTTGTCGAACGAGGCCACCTCGCCGCTGATGAGGCGACTCACAAAGCGCAGCACCACCGTCGTCGCCGCCACCACCGCGTCGCGCTCCTCTGGATCGATGGGAAGATGCAGCAGGCGGCGGAAGAGAGTGATGACGATCGACCGCATGCTCCGCTCCACCGTGCGCTTCAGCAGCTGGCTCGCCTCCGGCAGCGTCGCGAGCACCATCATGCGGCCAATCGCACGCACGTGCACGTCGCCTTCCGCCATCGCGGCAGCCGGGTGGTTCAGCGCCGCGACGTACACGCTGAAAATGCGGGAGAGCAGCACCTCGTGTGCCCCGTTGTCGTGCACCTCGGCGCGGGTGTCCGACGCGGCCTCGATGGCGGTGTGGACGCCGTAAATCGAGATGAAGGCGCAGGGGAGGTCGAGCATATCCACCAAAGCGGTGAGGGCGACGCCGGTGACGACGGCGGAGGTGCTGGGGCTGCGGCAGACACTCGCAAACGCAGAGAGGATGGTCACCTCACTCACCTCGTTATGGGCGGCGGTGGTGAAGGGCAGCAACTGCGAGGAGGAGTAGAGCGAGTTCGTTGCACGGCCATCCTCACTTACCACACGGTCACTTGCAGTGGTAGCGGTAGTAGCGGGGAAGCCACCCAGAGGCGAGGTGGAGACGTGGTGACTGCCATCGCCACGGTGGTGGCGAACAGGGGAGGAGGAGGACGTCGGTCCAGGCACCGGCACAGCTCCTGCAAAAAGGCGCCGTTGCAGCTCGAGCAGACTCTGCGCCGCGGCGTACTCACTCCCCTCCACCTCCTCCTCGTAGCCGCCCTTACGCCGGTTCAGACGGTTGCTCGTGCGCATGGCGAGAAGGGTGTTGTCGACGTGGATAAGCACCATCTGCCGGTCCGTCTCCCCACTCTCCGCCATCGTAGCATGCATGACGGCGAGTTTAAAGAAAAGTAAAAAAAGCTAAAAAAAGAGCAGGAGCGAGGCAAGATGGGTACGGCAGTGGAAGCTGCAGCCTGTCCTATAATCCTGCGTGAACAAGTCTTTGCAATTTTTTCTTGACTCCTCTGCTCTTTTCTTTTTCTTTCGGGCTCAATCGTGTAATGAATAGTCCGCAAGAGTGCTGGACTCGCACTTTTTCTTCTCTCTGTTCAGCCGTTCAATGAGAAAGAGAGAAAGACGAGAGCTGACAGGGAAGCTATGAAGGCGGTGATTGAGAGAAGAACTTGTAACGCTTCGTTTGACAGCTGCCTCGAGGAAACAGGAAGACGGTGAAAAAGATGCAGCGTCAGACCTGTTCGCAGCCACTTCCCTTTGATCTTTTCTCAGATTAAGACACAGCTGTGCGGTTGCTGACGAGCAATGGCGACAACAAGAAAAGCAACAAAAACAAAGAAAACTCACTACTGAACGTGACAGAAGATGGCGGTCAGGAATGCTCTCTACGGTAATTTGGCAATTTTTCAAACAGCACCAATGCAATACCCGCAGTTTCGTCCACCGCGTACACGCAACACAAAAAAAAAAAAAAAAAAAAAGCTATCTTCGTTGTTTCCTTTCCTTTGTGGAGCAGTTTCGGCAGACAGAGAACGTAAGAGAGAAGAAAGGGGGATGGATATACGAGCAGAGGGGAAAATGAGGCGTCTCTTTTTTGTCTCACTGAGCTCTTGTTAAGCAGAAATGATGTCTTGAAAGGCACCAATACTTTTAGCGCTGCGTTTTTTAATGCTGCAGCTTAAAGATACCTGCTGTACGCCTTATAAAGGAGACCTCAGACAATGGTCAGGGTTGTTTCGCTCACGCACTGAACAAAGGTGGCGCAATCAGCTATGCGCGTCACACAACATCTGTTTTACTTTTTTGGTGTTTTTTGTCCTTTTCATTTTTTTTGCTTTTTGTGAAGCATGTGCTTCGTGATTTGCGTTTTGAAGAGACAATGAGCGTCAACCGAAAAGTCTAAAGAGCGCTTACGTGATGCATGCGCGAGCGGAAACACCACAGAGGGCGGATAAACAAAAAAAAGGGAAAACGAATTTGAAAAATGCTTAGGAGAATGGAAGAACCTCAATTAAAAATCAACGGGTTGGGGAGGCTATTGTTGACAAGCACCTCAAACACACACACGCACACGCTGCTAGTGACAAAGGTGTCAGCAGACTGGAAAAAAAAAAAACGGTGGCGCCTCTCTGCATTTTCTTATCTTCATTCATCAACAGAACAGCTTCTTCTTTTTCTTTCACACCTCCATCTCTTTCAGCGACTTCACAATGCCCTCCATCCGCTGCCCCGGCGACTTCCGAGAAGCACGCGTCGCCGCTGCCGCCGCCGCTGCTGCCGACGGGGACTGAGACGGCGCGAGCAGATGTGCGGCAACACGCGCCATCGGCGCCGCCTTCTCACGCGGCAAAAACACATCGCGACACCCCTCACTGCCATACCGATGAGCCACCGTGGCGCGTGTGACGACACCAGACGGGACTGGATAGCCCTGCTCCTTTAAAAACACCTCAGCCTTCACATTGAGCGCTTTTTGGGCGTAGGGGTAACAGAACTCGCGCCAGCCAACGCCGCCGCCGGAGCGGGTGACATCGAGGAACTCTTTCCACTGAACAAGTCCCTCCGCACTCAGCGGCGGCGCACCGGCGTGGCTCCACGCATAAAAGGTTACGAGCTCGGCGTCCGTCAGCGTGCCCGACACCGCGGGATGCAGCGACGCCCAGGCCTGGCGCAGACCTGCGAGCTCCGCAGTGCCAAGGCCGTGACAGAAGGCCGCGCTCTCCGAGTGCGCAGCCGCCGTCCCGATCGCACGCAGAAGAGCCTTGTGGGTTGGCAGTGGATCTTGAGCTTCATAGGTGTGCAAAATTTGCTGAAGGGCTTCGGGTGAGAGAGCACCGGCCACCGCGGCATAACGATCCAGATCCAGCGAGACAGCACCGCCACCGTTGTTGTTCGCTCCTGCGGTTTGAGCGGAGGGCTGCGGCAAGAAGGCTGTGGGCTGCGGCAGCAAAGCCGTGGGCTGCGTCGCGTACGGAAAGTGAATCGTCATGAGAGCGTCGAAGGTGAGAGGTGCGCACGCGCGTAGACGGCGCTGATACGCCTCGCTCAGTGGCTCGGCAAACACCGTCGTCAGAAAGCGCACTGCCGTGTCGCCGTCGATTGTCATGGTCGAGACGTGTGCGCAGACGAGGGCGAACATGCGCCGCACCTCCTTCACCTCCTGGAAAGTCACGGGAGCCATGGGTGGGGTTCTTGTGGTGCGGTAGGCGCGGCGCAGACGCCCATTCCTCGGCAGCTGTCGAAAGCGCACGTAGTAGGTCATATCCAGTGTGCCAAGCAGGACAAACCAGAAGCCGCAAGCCAGGGCCACAACCGCAACGGGCAGATAGAGGCCGCCCACGTAGTGCATGAAAGGCAGCTCGCAGCCGCTCACGAAGTGCACGTTGCTCACACAATTCGCCGGACACTCAGCGCTCGCCGTCATGAAGCAGCCGGCGTGGAAGCCGCTGCACTTCATGGCGGTCTGTACTGTGTCGCACAGGTAGGCGGTGCCCTGCGGCGAGGCCAACAACTTCTGCCACAGATCGCTCATGCGGTGCGAGAAGCCACGCGAGCCGCGGTCGAAATAAAAGACGAGTGCAAAAAGCCCTGTTGCCAGCAAACCACCCCCCAACACCATTAGCACGATGCCACAAGCCAGTACGCCACGAAACCAGCGCAGCAGCACGCCGCAGAAGTTCAACATCGCGATCACATACACCACGCACGCCGTAGCGAGCATCGTCAATATAACCGGGCTCGCCGTGTAATACAGAACAGGAACGAAGGAGCAGATAATGGCGATGGTCACACCAGCAAGAGCCATCCCCAGCGGCGCCATCACAACGACAGCGGTGTCTACGACTCGATCTGCCGGCGTCGGGTTTAACACCTCACGTGGGCGTCGATAGACACAGCAGTGGTGCAAAATCGTCGCGACAAGGACGAGGAGCAGCGTCGCGCCACCGCAGACAGTAGAGGAGATGATAATGGCCTCCGTTTCGCGTGGCGGGTTCGTGACGCGGGTACCAGACGGGGGGAGGTCGACGGCGCCAGGAAGAGCTGTGCTCTCAACATAGTAAGGGAGAGAGCACGTTCCAGTAGGCGGCGCCGTCATGTCCGCGAAGGTGGCACGAGATGAAAAGCATGTTGCTGCTGCGGCTGCGGCACTGCTGGCGCAGTTTACTCCCTCACTCCACGCCATCACCGTGAATGTCGTTGTGGCTGTCATGTCCGCACCTCGCGACGCCCGCAACGAGGGCCGCACGTTCGGTGTCGCGTCAACGATGGTTGCTGTGACAATCGTGGGCAGCGTCCAGACCGAAGACACATTCATCACCGACAGCGTCTGCGTGTTGGTGGCGAGCACCGTCCCATTTGCCGACCTCCACACAACAGACACGTCACTCAGGAGGGCAAAGGGTCCCAGAGAGAGGTAGAGGTGCGGTGTGACATCTGCAAACCCAGCGGAGTCGGAGACAGCCGCAGTGGCGACGTGCGCCATGTGATTCTCTGGCGGGCAGCGGCCGGCAGCAAGGTTGAGCCGTGCTTTACTCGGCGACACCAACGCCGACGACGTCACGCCGGCGTCGTAGAAGGAGACGGAGAGCTGCTCCTTGCAAATAGGGCACATCTGGTGCAAGCTGCTGTTCTGCATGAGACAGCCACCATGTGTGGGAGCGACGTAACTCGCGATGGAGCAGCCGGCCCCGTGCGCCTCTGAGCCACTATTGCTGCTGCTGGCGTTGTTCGCGCTTGTCAGGCCCTCGTTCGAGTACTTCTGCCAGTATGCCCACTCCTGCGCACGCGTCGAGGACGGGGCGGCACAGTTAGGAGAGGCAAATATCTCACCTCCACTTGTGGCACGAATGCCCAGGCTGTACTCCTCCTGTAAACCCGCAACGGCGCGGTTTAGGTAGTGCACGAGCATGAAGGGCATGAAGGCAGGCATGTTGGTGATGTAGACGACGCCGTCAGTGCCTGCCCCGCTCGGCTCTGCATCATTTACAAGCACCACCACCACGTCCTGCGCAGGGGCGTAGCTCGCGACGGAGCGCACCAGGTTGATGTCGCAGCTCAGCACCTGCGGGTTAGGCGACCCGAAGGCGCAGTGAAGGTTGTTGGACACATAACCGGTGCTGCAGTTATTCATGAAGGTGCAATCGTAGCCGGGGCCGAGCGGCCGACTGGCTCCCAGCTGCGCCGACGACTCAAATAACGCGTACACGTTGAAGAGGCTGATGTAGCGTGGCCACGGATCTGCTGCCACGCCGCCCGTCGAGTTCGTCAGCGTCGCCATGCAGGTCGCCACGTCGGCGAGGAAGGCGCTCCGGGATTGGTAGCCCGCGGAGAGGAAGGAGAGAGAGCGGGTGGCACCATCAGTGGTGGCCTGCTGGACGACGCTCACCGCCACGTTGTGCGAGGGGGGTACTGGTGTTACGCCGGCAGCAGCGGCCATAATTCCCAGCGGGCGGGCATCACTCCAAAGAGAGCAGGCGAGGAGAAGTGCAGCGAGGAAAAGGTGGCGTGTGCCTCTCCGTGACGGCGAACGCATTGGTGAAGAGAGAAATGCGTGTTGAGCCTCGAGGGGCTCGTGAAGCTGCCACATATCTTTTTTCTGCGGTAATGCAACCTGAAAGCCCATGATAGAGCCTCCTCTTTGGATGGTCTACAAAAGAAATGCGGCAAAGAGTACTTTCAAGAGTTATTTGCGGCGCATCAAAATCAAGTAGAAAAAAAGTAGGGAAGCTTGATGGGTTAAGCGTGCGCAGCGCCGTAAATGCTTCTGTCCGCTGAATGCTGGTCGACGACGCTGCGTTGTAAGTGAGAAAGGGAAAGGAAAAGAGAAAGAAAACAGAAGGAAGAAAATACATGAAGCTTAGGGAGGGTAGAATGGAAAGCAGCGGCATAGTTAATCAGGTAAGGCATAAAGACTAGCAAGTAAACAAAAAAAAAACCAGCTCTTATCAAATCATCTCTCTCTCTCTATACACGTGAATACTCTTCAAAACGCCATCTAGTGAGCTGGTATCTGTTTTCCTTTTTTATTATTATTGTTTTGGTGTGAAAAAAAAAAACGTGTATAAGTGTGTGTATGTTCGTACAGCCCATCTTGTAGAATACGAAAAAAAAAAAAAAAAAAACAGAGATCAATGACGACGTCACTGCGTGGCTGCCAACTTCGCGAGTGCTCAGCACAAGTGAGCGAGAGTAAAAAATAAAAATGAGGAAACATAGGTGTAAAAGACGTGAGCAGTGCGGTGAAAGAAAAAAACACATACACACACACATACACACACAAATGGGCGAGTCGACACGCAATGCAAACTCAAGGAAGACGAAGGGAAAACTAATCGAAAAATTGAAATGGCGCAGCTACCAACAAGAAGAAAGAAGAAGTTTGACAGCGTTCTAGGCGATGTCCATCGCTCAATAAGAAAAGAGGGGCAGAGAAACTTTCCTCTCGACAAGAAGAGTTCTCCTGCCTTCCTTTATTTCGTCACTTTCAAACGTGTCTTTCTTCTCACAAATATCCTCTCTTCCCTTTTTTTTTGATGTTGCTAGCGTTGTGGCCGAAGCTGCTGAGCAGAAATGGCCGGTCGAGGATGTCGATCTGCAACGCTAAAACAGAAGCAGATCCCCCTTGCCTCACTACAGGCCCTCGCCACTCGCAGCCTCAATGCCGGTGATGCGGCCCACCGCGATGCCACGCGGAGCCCAGTGCAGCACCAGCGCGTCACCCGGCCCCACCACCTCGGGCCGGAACAGAAAGCGGCAACGCACTCTGCACTCTCGGTGTCCGTCGTGCATCGCCGCCGAGCCCTCTGGCGATTCGGGTAGCGGGCTCGGCACCGGACTGACCTCTGACACGTGCACAGCCTGCCGCGCGTTGCGGGTGTAGAGAATGGGCTCCATGTGCGCGCTCACCGACTGAGCCAAGACTTGCACTGTGGCTTCGAAGGCCATCGCCACCCGCCCTGGCTGCCGCACCAGCACCTTCCCCTTGTGTGCCACAGTCACGGCCGTGGGGAGGCGATCCAGCGCGAAGGTCGCCTCGTCCCCAGGCTGCGCCGTGTTCACGTGCTCGCCATCCACGTGGATGCTGCGGACGAGCACGGTATAGAAGCGGCCGTCGCTCCCAGGGCCGATGTAACAGATGCAGCCAACCTCTACCGGACCGTGCGCTACGCGTCCGCGCACGACGGGGCCGACGGCGTCCACTTCAAAGGCGCAGTCGAGCAGCACTTCGAAGGGCGGTTTGGAGGCACACAACGGGGGACTGAGCGGGGGCGAGGGCGGTGGGTTCTGCAGGTGGGAGAGGCAGGAGCGGAAGAGGTGCAGCCCCTCCCCGCCCTCCACCGAGGAGACGCAGAAAACAGGCACCCGCAAGCGCTCAAGCGGTGGCTGGGCAGTTGCGCTCGTCGGAGAGGCGCAACGCAGTGCACTACTCCCTGCAACACCCCCGCCGTCAACGGCCGCGTCGCGGTGACGCGGCAGCCACTCCCGGCAGTAGGCCGCAGCCGCCTGCATCGTCTCCACCTGCTCCGCCACACACCCCATCCCCTCCAGCGCCACCGCCAGCTCCATCACCAAACCATCCAACTCAAACTCCTCCACACAGTCCACCTTGGTGACGACGACAACGAAGGGCGTGTTCATGGCGCAGCACACCTCGGCGTAGAGAGAGACATCAGACGCCACGTTCGTGTCGGCCGCGACGCAGACACACACGTAGTCGGGCTTGCGGCTCATCAAGCCGAACAGCATCGTCTTGGTGATGTCGCCGCCGGCATCAAGCAGCGAAATAGACCGCGGGGACGCGTTCGTGAAGGGCGGGGTGGGCGGCACCGGAGAGCCAACGGGTGATACAACGGGCGACCAGCTAGGACGCAAGCGGCTCGGCACAGATGTGACGGGCTGCAGCGGTGGGGAGTCGGCGTACTGCACTCCCGTACTGGACGCGTCAGCAAAATCTTGTGGCACGGTCCACACCCGCGCCGCCAGCGAACTTGTCCGCCCCGAGTCGAGCTCGTGTTTGTGGTTAAAGAGGGATTGACGGGTGCCACCGCAGCCGTCATCGAGGCGGGCAGTGAGGAGGACGGCCATCAGCGTCGACTTGCCGCAGCCGACGGCGCCGCAGAAGGCAACGCTGAGGTCGTGCGCGCTGCTGGACTGACGTCTAGACACCATTATCTCACCGCACAGCAGCTCTCCTTCCTCTTCACTCTCTACCTCTTTTCTTGTGCTGCGTTTCCCCTTCTCTCTCTCAACTCTTTCCCTGTGATCACTTAGCCTTTTCGCCGCCGTTGAACGCTTTGTCGTGTGGTCGCTGTTCGTGCCAGACGGCCTCGACACCGCACAGCACTGCAGCAGCGTCGCCTCCAGCTGGAGCTGCGCCGCCATACGCTGGATCGTCTGCACCGACTCCTCAAAGTCTTTCTTCGTCAGCCCACGCGGGGTGCCGTCATCGGACACTCCCAGCTCATACAAGCACTGCCCTCTCCCCTCCGAGACACGAAACTGCATCTGTGTGACGAGGTGCTGGAAGCGCGGGGCCGAGATGCCGGTAAGGCGCCACTTATACTCCACGTCGCCCTCGTCATCCTCAGCAGTCAGGGAGTGCTGTTGCGGGTTCTGCTGCTGCTGCTGTGGGTGGACATGATGGTGATGGTCGGAGAGGCTCTGACTCGCGTCCGCAGAGGAGGAAACAGCGGTTGGAGACTTTGGTGCGCGTAGCGCCTGCATCGGCACTCGCACACCCGCCGCGGCTGCCGTGTTCACCGGTCCCCACGCAGAGGAAGGCTCCGCAGTAGCCGAGGCAATACAGCTGTCCGAAGGCGGGAGCGATAAACACGCGGGTGACTTCGCACCCTGCAGCACAGAGCAGGGAAGCCCGTTCCATGTGGGGGTGACTGGCAACGCGTGTTCGCTTCCCTGCACGTCGACGTGGCCGCGTTGCAGCCGTCGGTCTTGTCGGAAAGAGGCGGCAGCACGACTGGCCAGCACCTGGTGCGGGGCAGACCCACCAGACGTCACCACAGCACTCGCTGCACGAGGAGACGTCCGCCAGCCATGCTGCGAGGTTGTGGAGAACTCCAACGCGCTGTGAACAGAGGCGGCAGGGGGATGTGGGGACTCGCAGCCAGACGGCGACCCGGCTGGTGCGGCAGCTGACGCAGAGATCACGCCACCCAGCCCCGAAGGCTCGTCACCACGTATTCGAAAGACTTCTTTTTCATGCATCTTCAACGAGGCAGCGAGGACCGCGCTCAGAAGAAATACAGGAGAGAGCGAGAAGGCAACCGGTGAAGGGAGCGAGTGAAGACAACGGCAAAGTTTCAGAAAACAAAATGTGCAATCACACACAGTGAAGAAGAAAAATGAAGAATGGAAACTTAGACACTTTGCGACGAAGCAGTCAGCTCATGAAGTACAAAACAATGAATAAGTGTGTTTTGATTTTTGCTTTTTGATTGTGGAAGAAGGACGATCGATGATAGGAGCAGCGAAGTTTGGTGTTGTGTGAAGATCACTGTTTGCCTACAACCTTTTCGTTTTACCTTTCTCTCAGGTAGCGCTATGATGCAACGCGTCTCCCTCCCTCGCCTCCTCAAGTGTCCTTTTTTATTTTTTTTCTCCCTGCAACGCGGGTTTACCTCCAGGTTGCACGCGGTAGTCAAAAGGAGCTGAAACAAGACAGAAGTCACCTAACGAGGCAAAAGGCGCGAAGAAGTTTGAGATGGCGTGTTGTGGAATGAAGACCGGTGGAATAGGAAAAGAAGAAAAGAATATGGGAGACTTGAAAAGAAAAAAAAAAGAGAGAGGCAGATAAGCAGTGGAATGTGTTGAGTTACAGAAGAGAATGCGCATGGAGTGAGAGTGACCGCATACACACTCGAAAGCAATGCAGAAAATGATACGGCTTTTTCCTTGTTCACGGCAAAAGTCCAGCCGTGATGAAACACGGCGCCGATTTTCATGTGATGCATTGCGACCTAGATACAAAGACTGTGCTCCATACCTCGCACAAAAGCCGCGCATGCGAGCAGACAGGCGGCAAAAAGGCAAAGCAGCTTTCAACTAACCGCTACTCGCCCGACGAAAAGAGAGAGACGCTGTTTAAAAAAGAAACGCTTAGCAGACGTTCTTTCTTTCTCTCTCGTTTCTTTTTTTTTTTTTTTTAGTAGAAGTAAGACACTCATGCGGCCATCTTCATTTCTCTTTTTTTGTTGCGTTGGTATGAAATGGAGTCAAGACTGCTCATCGATTGAGCTAACGCCTACCTTGATGAAGAGCCTAAAAGTACAGAATAGAAAAAAAAGAAAAGAAGGGGGAAGCCCCCCAAAAGTAGCCGTAAAGAGAGAACAGTGCGTCCCCACTACCGTACACTCACAGATCAGTCGACAAGACAGGAAAACAAACAGAAAAAGGAGACAGACAAGGAGCTGGGAAAGAGAAAGAGAGAGGCAGAAGCACTGGGCACACAGTCGTGCAACACAAACTTTTACCCTTTTTTTTTCTCCGCTCCACAAGACTCTTTTGCCGCGCTTAGTAGCACTCCTTCTTTGTCCACTCGTCTTAGATCTTGCTCGGGTACAGGTAGACGCGGATGCGGCGGCCGATGGCGGAAGCCGGCACCGAGGCACCGTTGAACTTCACGCGCACCATACCGGCGTTACCGTGCGGGCGGGTGACGCGGCCCCAGAGAGCGCGGGCAGTGCTGCGGCGCGCCGGCGCCTTGCTCCAGCGCACACACCGCTTGACCTTCTTGCCGTGGTAGACGTAGCAGATGCGCTTGCCGACGTACCAGGTGGCATCCTCGCGGGTGTTCACGTTCTCGACGCGCACGAGGGCGGTCTGCTTCGTCTGGCCGTAGAGACCACGAGTGTAGCCAGCCAGCGTGCCCTTCATGTACAGGCGAGGTGCCCCGCGCTGGCGGTTCACCTTGCTCGTCTTGGTGGACAGCTGGTGCAGCTTCTTGCTGCGCTGCGCGTGGACCTTGGAAGTAGCCATTCTAACGAGATCCCTTGTAACGGCTGCGATGGGTGGCGGTGGGGATAGTAAGAAAAGGTGGCAACAATGAGACGGTGGTGCGCGAGGCGAAAACAAAATTGAGTAGAGGTACAAAAACAAAAGGAGGGAGGAGAAAAGGAGAGCAGTAGAAGCAGTAGATGTGAGGAGCGGAGTCCGCAATTCAAGAGGAACAGTTTGGCTCATGTGTGTGTGCGCTGACGCACCAACAAAGCCTTTTTTCCTTTTCTTTTTCCTGGCGCATGGTGGCGTACAGACGAGCAGCAGCAACGTGGACGTCATACCTGCAGAGGTGACGAGAACAAGATCGCCGCTCCTCTGTTTAGAAAGAAAGCAGATTCTGGCAACGTTCTGTGTAAGTGCGTTCCGTTACCTCACATCCAATCTTTTTTTTTTCCTCCATCTTATACGACTTCCGACGCTACAACGATGTCAGAAGTGTAAGAGCTACAACTACCGCCGAGTTCCGTTGTGGTTGGCGATGTCGCCTTCTCCTTCAGCTTCAGCTACATGGTGCATCGACGTGCCTCAGTACAGCCTGATCGAGACAGATCGAATTATTGTGCCCCTGTTGCTGCGATATGTTTCCTATCCTCATTTCTTCGTTGTGGCCCTCTTATTATGGTTTTTTTTTCTTTTTGATGATCGTGGTCACCACTCCCTATCCTCCACTCGTAGACGCATACCGCAGCTGGCCGAGAAAAGAAAAAGCCACATGCGACGCCGATAGCAGATCAGCGACAACCAAGCTCCTCAAGATCTCACTGAAATACGCCGCACAACGACACGCAGAACCGCAAAAAAAGTAAAGAGTGTTTGCCCACACGCTCCCACACACGCACCATGCGCAAACACTGATCCAGTAGTCGTCTCAGACAAGTTCTCATAGCGCACACAGACACGCAGAACACACAACTGCCACGCAAACTAGAAATGCACACGTCTCTGGTATCGAGGAGCCATCCAGGAACGGTTTGAGCACGGTGATGTAGAAGAAGTGCGTTCAGTGCCGCTAGCGGCGGCGACAAAGGCAATTGTGCTAGCACACGAAACAACGGTATCTCGAGTCTTCCGCCGTCCATCCGACGCATACTCAAGAGTCAGTGTTCTTTTTTTTGTTTTTTAGATGCTCACTTCTTCCCTTTGCTTCCTTCCGGGTTCTCGCACCGATTTCTCTTTTCTTGCATTTCCCTAGGATGCGCTGCCGTACTGCCGACGCGGGCGGCTTCCACCCTGTGTGCCGTCGTCGCGGGTGAACGCACGCCGGTCGAGCAGCGGCGCTGCCTCCGCCTCCCCGCTCGGGCCGAACTCAAAGCCGTAATCCGCTACACGCTGTCGCACATCACCGCTCTCCCGCCGCTCCCGCCGGTCGTCCAGCACACTCTTTACCGTCATGGCGATGGCGAGAATGAAATACCATATGCCGGCGTTGAAGATGGCGCGCGCCTTCTGCATGCGGTCCCAATCGTTCTCGATGGACACAATCGCCATCGAGCTGATGCCGATGCGGAAGAGGTAGCTAATAAACACTGCGCATACTGCGTTTAGGTAGCAGAACACCATGCACGACCGCGTGCCGAAGCCCATCGTGTAGTCCTTTGGTTGCACTACAGAGAAGAATAATGCAAAAATAAAAATAAAAAGTCAGTAGCGATAAGCGTTGAGAGGCTCGCTAGAGGTGCAATGGAGTTTCACCTCTCCTGGGCATAAAAATACTGGGTAGAAAATGTGAGGTGCTGCTTTTTGCTTGTATCGTGAGTAGAGAAGAACAGCAAAAATGAGGATGGCGATACGCACCTCAAACAACGTGTTCTTTTTTGTTGTTATTGTTGTTCTTGTGCTTGGCTAGCTCTTCAGCCTTGAAAAGCAGTGGTGATGGGTTGTTGGTGCTTGATGGCGGTGCACACATGCGACGAGAGGAGTAAACGCAACGCGGCGTTTGTGTTCGAGAGAGAGAGGGGAAGAAAGACCGGATGTGCACTTCTGCACATGCCCTCTCTATCCAAAGTACCGGAAGAAAAGGAGAAAAGACACAGATGAGAAACGAAAAAAACAAAACTGAATATCGGTACGGAGGTGATTTAGTTTGAAAAGAAAAAAAGAAAAATGGACAGAATTGTCCGTGATAAGTAGAGTGTTGCACGATGCTGCGGAAAATTATCGCATCGTGTGGTGGGACAGTAGTGAGAGAGAGAGAGCGGGTAGCGCAAGTTTGAGGGAAGAAGATAGGTTCGACAGTTGTCATTCTTGTTAGTTAGATAGGTGCAACGAGTAAACACATCTCTGTTTCTAATCCGAGAAGAGGAGTGAGAGTAGGAAGAAAGCAGCTTCTGCCACAACAAATGCTAATACACTTTTCTCAACAAATGCGAGTGATGTGTGGGTGACACATCGAGTGCCTCCTGACCCGCCACAACGACCATGACTCTTGAGCTGTGAGCACAAAACCACCTTTACAGTCTTAGCGTCACGTAACCGGAAACGTCATTGTTTCCTCGCCAGCCAACTCCATGAAAGGTTGTTTTACAGCTCTTTGTGTTGTTTTTGCAGCGGAAAAAAATTGGCCTCAATTAGCAATGAAAACATAAAAATGGCACACGGTGCGAACCGCAAACACACTACACAAACTCGCGACGGCCTGCAACCGCCCGCACACCAACCAGGGAAAAGAGAAACACAAAAAGTAAAAGCAGGATCAATGAGAAAAGGAGTTGACAGCAGACTCCTTTTTTTTTGGCGGAAGCGGAGGCGAAGCAGAAGCAGCAGCAACAGCCAATATCCGCAAGAGAGGAAGAGAGGGACACCGCGAGTGTGGAGGACACGGTACGGCTTGCTATGCCGACAAGCCAGAAGAGAGAGTACAAACCCGCAAATGCCTTCACCTCGTTCTTCCCCGTTCACGTTCCAGCTCAGGTACCGCGACGGCGAATTTTCAGCGGTGCCGGCGGTGCTGCCCACGCCGCCCCCGCGGCCCCGTCCGCTCCCAAGAGAAGGGCTGCCTCGTCGTCATTCGCTTTTGGGGCCCACAAGCGCAGAAGCGGGGCAAAGACGGGGTGCGTGATGGCCCGGCTAACACCGCGGCGAACAGCGCGGCGGCCCTTCGAGCACCCGGCTCGCACCACGCACGCAGCCGCACGCAGCAGGATCAGCACAGCCGCGCTGGCGCGATTCACCAGGAGAATGAAACCGAGAACAGCGTAGTACACGCCGGCTCGCTGCACCGGGGCAGCGCGCTCGTCGAGATCCCAGTGGAGCCGCACGCTCACCACGGCGAAGGCGGTCTGTCGCGTGCGCATCATCCACGCAAAAAGAAAGGCGAGAAAGCTATTTAAAAGACAGAAGGCGCAGAGCACCAACCGCACCGTACGCCACGACGACGGCGACACCTCTGAGGGTGGCGGAGATGTACCAGCCGTGAAGGTGTGCGGCAGAACAGCACTGCCGCCATTACCGTGCGCCTGCAGGAACGAGTTCGGACCCGCGCCATCAAGACCTGGTCGCAGCACCCCAGACAACTGCGTACTAGCTACACTCGTCTCTCGCAGGCGACCGAAGCCTTCACCCTGCGAGGTAACTGAGGGGTTGCGTTCACCGGCAGCCTGCGACTGAGAAAAGGGATACACTAAAGGCGCGAAAGGGGACGCCGCGGGGAAAACGAACGTGTGTGGCGAGGCACCAGAGGCTGCCGCAGCAGCTGACAGTGTTGTCCCAGGGCTCAGTCGCGATGCAGCGCTGTACGAAGGCACGTCATTGGCGGACGGCGTACTTCGCTGGCGGTCCAGCAACGGGGACTGCGCGGGGAGCAGCGTCGGCAAGGCGTCGGCATGGCCGGCGGAGAGGCTGCGGGGTGGCAGGCCGAGTACTGATGCTGCCCGAAACGGCTGCGCGGAATTCAGCGACGGTGCGCTGTGAAAAGAGAGGAGCTCACGATCGTTGTCGCCCCTGCTTAAGGCCCGGATGTCCACCGCATCGGCAGGAGTGAGGGAGAAGCCCCGCCGCATTCAGCTCGCAGGCGTGACACACACGCTGAAAATAAGGGGAAAAAAGAAGTCCAGTATTAAAGCACGTAAACGATTGCGACAGAACTACACGCTCAATTCACTCACAACGTCGAAAAAATATATATGTAGATAGAGACAAAGCTGCCCAATATAAAAAGGTCGAAAGACGCAAGCCGAATTGATCCAGACTACGACACAATCAAAAAGCACAGGTACGCCGAGGCCGTCAAAGCCAGTGCCCTGCTTACCAGCAAGAAAGAGACACGAGAGCAGAAAACAGAGAAACAAAAGCGAAGCCCATAAAAGGAGGTGTTGACCAGTAAAATACAGGAGAAAAAGAGAAGTGGATAGAGCGGCACAGACAACAAGAAAGAGAGAACACAGATTACTGCTGCCGAGTAGCTGAGCGAGATAAGAGGGGTGAAGAATGCATACAAAACAAAGAGAAACCAAGCAAGGAAAAAGCAATAAACAGAGATGGGAGAGAAAGATGTGCCGTCAAGATTTTTTTTAATTTAAAGATAAACTAACCACGATTGAAGGAAATATATGGTGAAGAATGCGAGATCCGCTGGTGCACTGAAACAGCAGAAAAACAATAGGAAGTGACAAATGATAGAGGATAACGGAAAAGAGGCTGCTGTACGCGTGCTACATGCAGGCAACAACGTCGAGAAAAGAAAGGGGGGATGTGAAAGTGGCCGCAGCACAACCGGTGAGAGGTGAGAGTCAAAAGCAGCAAACAACCAGCCGAGTCGGCGATATGCTTCGAGCTGTTTTTGCCTCTCTCTCCTCAACCAACAACGTACGCAGCTCTCTCTCTCTTTCTCTCTTTCTTTTTCTTTGATCACCAGAAAACGGTTGCCAATCCAGCAGCAACCAAAAGCCTCGCAAAGGAAACGGGTAAAAGAAGTCAATGAAGGTTGCGGTCCGGAGAAAGAAAAAGGTCAGAAGTTGAAGAGAAACTAAAAACAAAAGGAGAGCTCTACCAAGCAAAGGACTCAAGCGGCAGACAGAGGCCTGAAGAGACGGCTTCTCTCTCGACGGTGCAAGCTAAGGCGGCAACTCAAACCAGTAAACTCTGAACACTAAACTGCGACGCCCACAATTCTCCTCTTGGATTCAGATAAACTCGTTTGTGGTCTTTGTTCGTGTTTTCTATCTTTGCTGCAAATCAATGTGTGCCGGAGCGCTTTCCATTAGCAGACGTGAGAAGCCGCCAGTAGCTTGTAAAGGTAGAGAACAAGATAAAAGGAGGAAGCTGGTGAGACCGCAATTCGATTTAAATTATTAACAAAACCAATTCAGCAGCAGCAGCAGCAGCAGCAGCGGCAGTGGCGGCGCAGAAGTAAATGCGCGGACGAAGGCGGATGCGGAACAAAAAAAAAATAAGAATAGAGAAGTACAGGACGTCGCGTTCCGCTGCAAAGTTTCGTTTCTCCCAGTTGAAAGCGAAGGGAAAGAGAGATAGAGAAAGAGATCAGAGAAGCATGAAAGTGAAAGAGAAGGATAAGTGAAAGGTGTACGCGCCAGTTGCGTCTCGCAGATGTACCGCTTTCATGAAGAGAGCAGCGACGACACCTCGTACTTCGGCACAGCAGAGCAAAAGCGAAGCAGAGGTCCACAATAGTTGCCCATTCTCGACTCTTCACGCATAAGTGAAAAAGTTCTAAACTTTACTTTTCTCTTTCGTTTTATATATAATGAGGGTGTATGGTGAAGTCT
This sequence comes from Crithidia sp. LVH-60A, assembly GCA_030078075.1. Lineage (NCBI taxonomy): Eukaryota > Euglenozoa > Kinetoplastea > Trypanosomatida > Trypanosomatidae > Crithidia > Crithidia sp. LVH-60A. Next base: position 737,690 of record CP119638.1, on the reverse strand, counting down.
ACAGTATCTAGAAGCAACATGCAAGATAGAAGGGCTCTAACAAGAGAAAACAAACAAACAAAATAGAGGCGTTGAGAATGTCTTCTCACTCGTACCGACACCCCATCAAAGCCTCCTCAACCGAGGCGAGACGCAGCAGCAGCTCCGCACTGGTCCGGTCTGACGGCCGCGCAGAAGCCGCGCCGAAGCTCACATCGTGTAAAAGTGGCGACGCCGTACTTGGCAGTTCTGCTGCACGCGCTACCGCATACGCAGCCCACGGCGTTTTCCGTGAAGAGCCGCGAGCAGCGTCTGTGCTGTTTTTCACCTCTGGCTCCCGTGGTGAACGCGTCCTTTGCCTCTCCGCTCCTGGCCGCAGCGCACGACCACCTTGAGTCGAAGACGCAGAAGCAGCAAAGGGACACGCGCAGCACATCACAACGGCAGGAGAGCCCGTACCACACGACTCCGCCTCTTGCGGATGCCTCTCGTCCGCCTCGGCACACGCCAGCAGGGAGGGCACGCTGGGAAAGAGCGTCACCAACAGCTGTGATGATGCGGAAGGATGGACACTGCCGCGCGTGGCAGCGGCAGTCGCGTCATCTCCTACATCACCGTACCCTGCAGAGATGAAGGCGTCCGCGTTGGTCGGCAGAAGACGCCCGCAGCAGCAGCGCCGGAAGCAGTGGCCGCCACCGCCACACGCAGACGACGCGGCGGCCGGCGTCAGCGCGTCGCCACTGCCAAAGCGGTAAGCATAAAAGTTGTTCCACTTGGCGTACTCCGACATGTTCGCTGCGATGGTGGCATGAACGTCTGGTGTCGCCACACAGTTCACAGCCGCGCCGCCAGGAGTAGCTGCGGCACCATCGTCCGCCGCAGCACGCGAAGTTGCATCGGCAAGACGTGTTATCGTGTAAGTGTACTCACACGGTTTGGCTTTTCCCGGAGAGGAACACGCCTGCAAGGTGAGCCGGTCACGGTCACGTAGCAGCAGCGGTCCTGTGCCGTAGCTGATGTCGTTGACACGGAGACGGAGGCGAGCGGTGTCCCAGGGCTGAGCCTCTAGCAGTAGCTGCTGGCAACGCGATGCATCCTTGTGTTCCGCCTCGCCTGCATGCGCCCGGCGCAGGCGCAGCTCAACGCTGCAGGTGTCCGCAACGAGGAGAACGGCCTCCTCGCCGGGGGCAGAGGACAGCACAAGCTTTGCGGCGCCAGTGCTGAAGCAGGCCTCCACTACGTAGCGCATTGGAAGCCACTGCGTGTCCTGGTGTGGAAGCCCTCGAAGTAGGTAAAGATAAAGAGAAAAAGGGGGTAAAAGAGAGAACGTTGAAGCGCTGTGTGAACTGCAATTGATTCTCATTTCATGGAAAGACTCAGTTTCATCTGCACAAGAAAGGTGCAAAGCTCACGAGCCGTGCACAGCGAGTTTCAATGAATCTAAAGAATTGGTGAAAACGCTACCACAAAACAGTTTTCTTCTCCTGCGCTGCTTTCTTCAGAAGCGAGGGAACAAAAAAAGCATGTTAAACAATCGGTGCGGTCACTGTCCTTCTCCTATTCCCTCATTCGTGTAACCTCCAGGCTTCGTGTACCGCAAGGGAGAAACCAAGAAGAGCGTCGCGGAAAAGGTCCGCATGTAATTCGAGCCCACTGTGGATTATCCAGCACGCTCTGCCCTCTCATTGCATTGAAATATATATTTGGTTGCTTGACTGCTTGCACTGCACAGCCCAGTGCGTTGGGTCACATGTACCATGTCCTGTCCAACGTCCAGATGACAGTGAAACAAATAGGATAATGAATTGAGTAGTGTACATCGCCGCCTCCTCTTTCTCTCTCTCTCTCGTGCGTTGTTGCAGATCTCGTAGGCAGCACCTCTCAGCTTTCTCCACGCGAATAGAAAAAAAGACTTTGAAAGAGGACACGGTGGGAGCCGCGAGGGATTCGAAAAAGAAGTTGCTGCTGCTCGCATTGGCACTGCAGAACCGATCGAAGTAAAAGCTGCGATTGTGTGCGTGTTTGTGTAAGCCTGTGCATTAGTGCGCTGTACAGCCTCCAATAGGCTTCCACATTATGTACATGGTGAGCACACAAAAATATATAAAAAATGTCGTGGTGGCAACAGAAGAAAAAGTAGTAGTATACACCTACTGTACATACGAAGCACAGAATAAAGAACGGGTACGGAGGAGATCAGCAGAAATGCAACGACCTGCCCACGTATCTCTATCAAGTGCGTGAAAAAAGGGAAAAAGTTACCGCACGCCGCCTTTACTGCGTCGCGGAGAAGCTGGGCTGATGGAGCGAGTCAGCGCTGAAGCCGCGCTCACTCACCCGCAATTGCTCCACCGGCGACGGCGACACGCCGTGCACCCGACCCTGCCCTGCACCGCCTTCCGACGCTGGGCGACCCGCCTCCGCCGCAGCTGCCGCCACCAGCCCAGACGGCCGCACCGATCCGTTCTGTGGGTGCACGAGCCGCCGAGGGCCTGGCACGGAGCTGCTCAGCGACGCTGCGGTGGCCATCGTGTTGGTGGGCGGGGCCGCCGTCACCGGCGCCTGTCCGTGGGAGGAGAAGGAAGGAGAGGAGGTGGTTGAAGAGGTGAGAAGAGCACCGCCGCCGCCTGCCCCGCCACGCGCCTTCAGCGGCAGCGGACCGCCTGGACTGCTGCGCAGGGACGCCGTGGCCATCACCGGAGATGCAGCGCTGACGTTCAACGCCCCCACCGCTGCCGCACGTGCAGAAGATGCTGGCGGTGGTGGTGGTGGCGGCGAGGTGGAGGAAGAAGCGTGCGCCGGTGCTCTGCCGCCTGTACCGCTTCCTCGACCGCTGGCCCACGCCTCCCCGCGCGCCGGTGCCAGCATCACCCGCGTCGTGGACGGCTTGAACGGCGCGAAGGTGCCGTATGGACGGGCCAGGCCCAGGATGTCGTCCTCTGGAATGTACGCGTTGGGTCGCTGCTCCGCCGTCGTGGCGATCAGTTGCGCCGACTCCTTCGCCGCTGCCGCCTCTGCCGCCTCTCGTTGTTGCTGTCGTGCCACCGCGTAGCGCTCCTCACTCTGCTTCTTGTGCTCGTACTGCGCCTCCGCCTCGGCAAAGGGAGCAGCACCGACCTCTAAGCGCTGCTCCGCCTCGGCCACCACCGCCTCCAGCCTCTGCACCTCCTGCTGGAGCTGAATACTCGACGCCTGAAAGAGCGACAGCTCCGAGATGGTCGCCATCATCTGTCGGCTCTTGTTGCGGATGTTGCTGTGGTACTTGTTCACCTGCTTCGCCAGAGCCAGCGTCACATCCTTGCCAGACTCGGCCTGCTGCCCAACACGTTCCGCCAGCTCCGTCACCTCCTCCAAAATGAGAGCCTTCTCGCGCAGCTTCGCGTTGATGGTCTGCACGCGGCTCTCCAACTCCTGGCAGCGGGACTGCAGGCGTACGTAGTCTTCCGTAGGACCGCCAATTAGCGTCGGGGCCGCAACGGACACGGAGGAAGCTGTCGCAGCAGCAGCGCCACGGGCAGGCACGGCCTGCGAGGATGTGAGCGCAGGAGCAGCAGCAGCACCACCACCACCACCTGCTGCATCGTCCGCCGCGGTGCCGCGCAGGACCAGCGGGATGTGGTTCCACCGGTGCGGGTTCTTGGGGTCTGTAAGGTCCTCCTCCAGCACCTGCGTCCGCCACTGCTCCGCTTCGATCTCCTCCTGCACACGGGTCAGCTCCAGCTCCATCTGTGACACCTTCGGCAGGGACTGCTGACAGGACTCGATGTCACGCAGCAGGCCGGCCAGCTTTGACTTTAGCTGGCGAAGATCTGCAGCACTCGCGTTTGTCATCTTCGTGCCCTCGGCGATAGCCGTCTCCTGCGCCTTGACACGTGCCACGAGAAGCGCCGCCTCGTCGTTGCGGTCGATGAGTTGAATGCCGACGTTGTTGCGGCCCTCCACCGCCGCGGCGTAGGAGCGACGGAGGTCCACCATCGTGTCTTCTGTGGCGGCGATATCGGCGTTGAGACGCCGCACCTGCGACTTCACCTCCCGCTCCGTGTCCGCCGCCTTCTCCAGCTTCTTGCGCAGACGGTTCTTCTCGAGTCGCAGATTCGCACACACCTGCGTCAGCTCATGCACCTGGTACTTGGACTTGGTGATTTCTTGATCCTTCAAGGTTGACTCACGCGCCAGCACCGACAGCTCCCGCTCCAGCAGCTTCGTCTTCTCAGCGACCTGCGTCATGGCCTGCGTGATGGCTTGAATCTGCGTCGCCTTCTGTGCCCGCTCCCGCTTCACCTTCTGGAACATATCCACCAGCTTGTTCAGCCGCCTCTCCAGCTCACCGTTGCGGCGCTGCACTTCCTTCACGTGCACCTCGCGCATCTGCAACTCCTGCTGGGCCAGCGTCACCCGGCTCGCCTCGCGTGCGCTTGCGCGACTCAGCTCTTGCCGCTTTGCCGCCACAGCCTTCAGCTCTCGCTGTTTCGCCTCGTCCTGCTTCCCTTTGGCGGAGATCGTGTCCTCCACCTCGCGGATCTCTAGCAGCACGCGATCGGCCTGCCCGACAAACTCTTTGGAGCGGGCCTGCTCGGCCAGCAGCTTGCGTGTCCGGGCCTCGATGTCCTTCCGGTAGCTCGCGATCTCCTTCTTGATGCCGGCGGTGGCGCGGTGGACTTGATCCATTTCCTTATCCGCGAGCCGCACCTGCTCCTGCAGCGACTCGAAGGCGTGGCGTGCGTCGTCTTTGGCCTGCTCGAGCGCGGAGAAGACGCGCATGCACTTCTCCTTCTCCCGCTCCATCCGCTCCACGCCGTCCTCCTCCTGCTGAAGCGCGATCTTCGTGGTCAGGAGCAGCTGCTCCAGCTCCGCCACACGCTCCTGAGTCGACTGACGGGCCTCCATCTCCACCTCCAGCGAGGTGTTCATCGTGGCGAGCGTCTTGCGCTTCGCGTCCATCTCGGTGCGAATCGTCTGCACCCGCTTCCGCACCGTCTCAAAGTCGCTCGTGCGGCTGTTGCGCTGGAACTCCAAGGCGGCGATGCGCTGCGCATGCGCGGCGATCTTCTCCTCCGTGTTGGCCAACTCCCGCTCTCCGCCTGTGAGGCTGCCGAGGACGAGGTCGAACTGGCGCTGTGCCCGCTCGGGTTCGTTCTGCACGTTTTGCAGCTGCTGCTTCGCCTGCGCCAGGGTTGTAGCGAAGTTGGCAATCTCACCCTTCCGCTGCGCCTCCTCCTGTGTGAGGCGAGCCAGATCGGCGTCGCAGTGCTCCTGCTCCACGGCAATGACCTTGATGTGGTTGCTCATGTCGGTGATCTCGGTCTGCAGCGCCTCCATTTTGGGCCGCAGCCGCGCCTCTTCGGCGGCCACGGCGTCCTCGCGCTCCAGGATGAGGTGCTGCTTGCGGCGGTCGTACTCGAGCACCTCGACCTGCAGCACGCTCTCCCGCTCCAGCGCAGCGGTCAAGTCCCGCTCCTGCTCCATCAAGGTGCGCTTCAGGCTTTGGATCGCCTCATCATCGCGCTTCGCCGCATCGCCGCAGGAGAAGACGCGTTGCCGCTCCGTCTCGAGCCGACTGCGCAGCTGCCGTGCCCGCTTCAGCAACGCATTGTCGCGCTTGTAGATGGCCAGCACACGCGAGTGCAGCTCGCTGAACTTCTGCTTCAGGTAGTCGGAGCGCTCGTCGGAGATTTGGCCCTCGTCGACGAGGGCGTTCAGCACGACGTAGGCGGTGGAGTGGGTGACATCCGCTGCGTCGTCGAAGGACGACGTCGGCGCTGTGCCCCGCTGCGCCATAACGCCAAACAAGAGAGAGAGAGAGAGAGAGACGACAGCAAGTGGTGTTATTGTTGTTGTTGTTGTTTTAGCAAACCGGATCGACGCACCTCAGCAGCGGTGAGATACACTTCCACAAATTGACGTGCGGTGAGTGTAGTTGCGTATGGGTGTGTGTGCCACCACTTTTCGAAGGTGGTGTGGAGCAGCGCAAACTTCCATGGAAACAAAGAGAGTGTTGGTTGAGAGAAGGAAGAAGAGAACGAGAGAGAAGAAGAAAGGAGAAATGCAGCCAGAGAAGAAGTGCAACTCGTTGTTCCACGGACAGACGCACTACGTGGTGCACGGAAAGAGGTAAAAGGCAGCCGCTGTCTTCCCAAAGAGTACCGAGAAGACTGCCGTCGCTCACTCACTGTCACTATCACTTTCCTTTCACTGATGAAAAACATAGAAGCGCAAATTCTACCGACTTAGAAGCTGAACGCAAGACAAAAGAGGCCAGGCACCGGAAACCTGTGATAATCGTGGCCGTTGCTTCTCTGATTTGCTGTTTTGATTTATTTATGTTTTTTTTTTTTAAAACTCTTGAAGTGTTGCACTGGGAAACGGTATGTCTCCCGCGTGGTAGAGACTGACCAGGTTGGCCATGGTTAATTAAACGTTAGAACAACCATTCCGCCCTTGTGCCGACTTCCCGGCTGAAGAAGAAGGCGCCACAGTGCGGCACTTCTCAAAGGCCGTCCCGCTGCCGCCTCACTGGCCCCCGCTCTTTTCTTTTGTCAGTGGCAGGCGTTGCTTCACCAAGGTGAGGGAGACGTGGTCCGGCAGGCCCTTGCCCAGAATGTACGTGCCACGCGCGCCAATGAAGTTCTCGTTCACATTGACGAAAAACTTGGTTGCTGAGGCGGTCTGTGGACGCAGCGCGTTCAACGTGGCCTCCTCCTCCCTCCCCGCAGGTGCAGGAGCCGGCCACTGCCGCAGCGTCGCTGACACCTCTAAAGCACCGTCGTCGTCCAAGCCAACGCTGCGCAGCAGAAGCGCGCGGATGGTGGAGCAGCGCTTGAGTGCCCGGAGAACGTGCAGGGCACCCGCGTTGCCGATCTTGGTATTGTAGCTGAGGTCCACCATTTCCAGTGAGGAGTGCGTAGGAGAGGGCTGCGCGGGCCCTTCGCTAGCTCCAGTCTCTGCCACAGCACGAGGTGTGATCGACGCAGCGGCTACGGCGCCTTCCGCACCGAGCCCCAGCACGTTACACAGCAGCACCACGTCCTCGGTACTGAGGCGGTTGCGGGACAGATCCAGCACACGCAGCGTGTGCCGATGTGCGGCGATGCGTGCAAAGAAGAGATGCATGCCGGACGGGCCGTCGCACCCGATTTGCAGCCGCAGCCGACGCAGCGGGTTCGCCATGTAGGACTGGTCAAAGTACGCGGCGGCGCGGATGCAGTGCGGGGCGGCGAAGCGACTGCGCACCACCTCCAGCACATCCGACCGCGGCATCGTGTGCATGACGCGGTAGATGGGGTCTTTGCGGAGCTCGTCCCGGTTAGACGGGCTCGGCAGGGTGGCCCGCACTGTAGCAACAGCGTCCTCCTGCTCCTTGAGAGAGAAGGAAGAATTCGACGTTGACATGGGTGCGGAAGAAGAGGAAGACGAAGAAAGGGGGTTGGACGGTGTGAGGACGTGAGTGGCGGCGGAGCGAGACACGGCTTCTGACCTGCGTGCGCTGCTCTCATCGCTCCGAGGCCTCCCAGTGCCTTTCTTCGCCTGCTTGCGCTGCGTCGTCGAGGATGGCGGCCCCGGCTTCCTCGTCGCGCCTGACTTGGAAGTTGTGCCCATCTACAATAAGAACAATGATCGGTGTGTGTGTGGCCTGCTTTTCTGCTGTGTTGTGGGCAGATGTCCGCGTAAATACGCGTTATAAGAGAGAGAGAAAAGGTTGAGAGGAAACATTTTGTCAGCAATAATTAAAAAAGAGAAGATGAGTTCAGCAGCGTCACCAAGAGTGCATTCACTTGCCTCTTCCACGCCAGTCTGCATGCGCTAAGCTAAAGCAGATGCACAAAAGAGAACATCCACTGCTACAATGAAGGAAAGGCATCACCATTCAGCGGAAGAAGAAGACACGAGAAAGCCGTTCAGAGAACAGGAAAGCTGGCATCGCGGCACACGTTTGCACTTCCCCCAACTCCTCTTCCTCTTTGTTCCGCCATGTCCATCGCTCCAAATTTGTAAAGCCGAGCTGAAAAGACAGCGACGACAACAGAATTCAAACAATGAAAGAGTTAAAATACAGCGATAACAGCGAGCACACAGAGAAAAAAAATTGGAAGAGCAAAGTTATGCGTCACATACACGCACACGAATCATCAAGCAGACGCGGCGTGGTAAGGGTGCACCGATGAGGTCCGGCGCACCGACACCACCAGGCTCAGCCGCTTCTCCGACAGCGCGTTGCCGCCACGCCCACCGCCCTCCTCCCCGCCGTGGTGGTGTGCCGCCCTCTCCGCACTATCAAGCCCATCCCACTCCCTCCCAGTGGATGGCGTGTTGCTCTGATACCGCACGTCCACGGCCCAGATGTTCACCGAGCTGTCGAGGTGCGAGGTCACGAAGCGCGTCCCCGTGCCATTCCACGAGATCTTCGCCACCTCCTCGCAGGGAACTAAGGCGGAGGCCAACACTTGCAGCGCAGCCACGCTGTGAACACCACCGCTGCTCGATGAGCCGCCCGCCGTCGTGTGCGCCGAGGCGTTCACGGACCGCCCGCCGTGGCCCGGGTGGGGCAGCCCCGCCGCGTTCATGAAGCGTGGACGACGGAAAAGGACAATGCGCACGCAGTTCGCGAAGACCATCGCCAGGGAGAGAAAGCTGCGACCGGAGGAGGGGGCCCAGGTAACCTGCCGGCACGGCCCCGCGGTGTCTGTCGGCGCAAGGTGAAAGGCCACGTCGCCGAGCCGCGTGCCTTCTTGTGTAACGGCGAGGACGTGCACCGCACCGCTCTGGTCTCCCACGGCCAGCAAGGATCCCGACTCGTCCCAGCCCACACCGAGAATGGAGTGGGGGCGATGACGTCCCGCAGTGGCACCTGCGCCGCCGCCACCGCCGCCGCCTCGTGCACCGTCATGCAAGCGCGGCCCAGCAGCAGGACCACCACTTATGTTCGCTGCGCTGTGTGTCTCATCTTCCTCGGTGGGAGGCAGCGTTACGGTGCGGCACAGCACCCACGCACTCCCACTACTGCCCTGCACAGCAGAACTGCTCGCCCGCTCACCACCCGAGCTGGATGGCCCGATAGTGCTCGACGACGCAGCTGTGTTACCACCACCAGCAGCTGAAGTTGCAGCTCCAGCGGCGCCGCGCGACCACAACTCTACCCGTCCCCGGCTGCACGCACAGGCGACGGTGAAGTACTTCGAGATCGCACAACTCGTGCTCTCTGTCGTGCGAATGCAGTCGTCAAGAGCCCAGTGGCCGTGCGAGTAGCGGTAGATGCGGATGCCGTGACCGGGGCAGAGCCCAGCAAGGTAGATGCCCTGCTGCCACGGTGCCCACGACAGCTCCGCACACGTGTAGGGCAGCTCATCGATCAGGATGGACATGGTGGCCGGGTCCCACTCCAGCAGGCGCTCATCCATTGGCGGCCCAGCCTCCCCGCCAAACACGTCGTCCTCCGACACCCGCAACGCACCCATGTTCTCAATCACCGGCATCAGCTGCGTCCACGTCACCATGATCTCATTCCGCGACGTCGCGATGGCGAGCAGCTTGCAGTGGTTGTTGTGCTCCATGGACAGGATGGCCGAGTCGTGGGCGGTGAGGTGGAAAATGGGGGACATGAAGGAGACGCCGGAGGTGCCGGCGCGGAACGAGTCGGCGGTGGCCTGCAGCATCGGCGCGCTTGCCCCGTACAGCGCGCGCCACTCTGCTGCCGCTGCCGAGTCACTATGCGACGGCGCCGTGTTCGTTGCGTCGCCACGTGCAGAGTCGCCGAAGTCTGCGTGTGCGGCGACACCGCCAGAGCTGCGCGGGTAAGAGGTAGTGGCGGGCGGAAAGGCACCATGTTCGCCACTGCGTGGGAAGCCGCTGGGGACGTACTCCGCAGCGTGCTCACCGGCGCTGACACGGCTGCGTTGCCCGTCGGCTCCTGCAGGAATCGGTTGGCCCGCCCTTGCCGATGACACGTCTTGCGACGATGTTGACTGCATGTGGGAGAGAAAAGATAAGGTTTCGAGACGACGATAAAAAAAGATCAGGGAAATGGTGAACCAAACATCTGCACTCTGCACAGTACTACAAACTCGCAAAGCTGTTCACGTTTTTTTTTTTCTTTTGCCGACAGAGAAGCTGCTGCGCGGCGACCGATGTCAGCAATTCAGAGTTGAGGAGAAGGAGAAGAAGGGGGTAGACGTTCAGTACTAAGTGTTCAGCAGCAGAGAGACACAATGAATGCTTCGTCTGCGAGTGAAGACGGCAGAGCGATTAAGAAAGAGAGAAAAGCAGGTATGGGGAGCCATTCGCAGTGTCACCGCTCCGGCACTCTCAACGATGCATCAGACGCACGCAAAAAAAAGAGTACGAAAGATGTGCACGAAAACAGCACAGACGCTTTCCGCACGCAGCTGAGAGAGCCGCAGTGCGACGCAGAAACGGGGACGGCACGCCGCTCTCCACTCTCCCACGCCACCTTTATTTTTTCTCTGACGTGAAGTGAGCAAGAAGGCCGGCAGGCAAGAGTTCCATAACTCTCCACCACGCGCTGTTCTCGACTCATCACGAAACATCCGCAACAGGATACAACGTACACGCAGAAGCGCAGGAAAAAAAGAGCTTTTTTCTTTTTTTTGTATTTTTCTTTTTGATTTTACGTGCCGCAGGACGCGAAAAACTCTTCGCTTGTCATTTTTAAAGGAAAAAAAAGGTAAGTAGGGCTTTCCGTTCGTCTGTGCGACACACGCGCACATGAGCTGCAAATCAGGAGTTTTGTTGTCTGTCTTTTTTTTATATAAGAGAGAGCGAAAGATACGAAGATAAGCAAAAGGTACCGCAGGTGAAGTGAGGGAGAAGGAGGGGAGACTGACATTCAGAAAAAAGAGAAATGACGCGAAGAAAGAACGGAAACCGAGCAACCAGATAAGAAACAGAAAACGCAAAGAGATCAAGGATAGTAAAGATCCCCTTTGCGCTACACGAGGCGTTTAAAAAACAGTCGATACATGAAGGGGAGAGAGCACAGGGAGAAAAGCAAACGAGCAAACAAAATGAACAAGAATATGTATTCTCTGAGCGGTCGGCGAAAAGGCGCCAAGAGTAGATATCAAATGTTTGTTTATTCTTTTCCTCGAACAGGGTTTTTGTTTTGTTTTTTAAAAGATATAACAAGCGCGCACACGAAAACGCAAACGAAATCAAAAAGAAAGGAGAGAGGAAGGAGAAAAAAAAAGGGAGAGCGCAGATAAAGGAGAAAAAAAGCAAAAACGCACCTCCAGAGAACGACGTAAAGGTAGAGAAAAGAGTGTATAATTCTCGTGATGCGTAACCTATTTTTTTTTTCTTATGTGTGTTGGTTTCATCTGCCACTATCTGCTCCTGTGATTTTTTTCTTTTTTGCGGTAGTGGGATTCTGATTCCGCTTTTCTAAGGTTTATTTTTTTCTTCTTTTTCCAAGCGGGAGTTCCATTTCGCCTCTCAAAAGCGTTAAAAGTAAAATCAAAAAGAGGCACACACGAGAAAGAAAGAGGGAGAAAACACGGAATAAATTTAGTAGAAAGCGGTGACGCTCTGCCGGTTTAGCCCCTTCTATTTCCGATGCAGCTGCTTTTTTTTTTTCAAGGTTTTTGATCCTTTTTATAAACTGTTTCAACTTGTGGATGTATTTTTTTCCTGTTTTTACTTTTTTTTTTCTGGAACGCCGACAAAAGTAAACATCTATTGTTTTTCCCCCACCCCGCTCTACAATGTTTGAAAGACAAGAGCGGCAACACTGCAGCTGCGTTGTACTCTAATCTTTTTTTTTTTTCGGACAACAAAGATAGTAGAAAAGAGAGGAGTAATATGAGAAACAAAACGTAGAGGTGAAATGAGACCTGCAAGAGCAAACAAAGAGAAAAAAAGAAAAAGTAGCGTGATTCGCCAATTCAAAGCAGCAAATTTTCGAAAATGAGAAAGAGAAGAGAAAACCAGAAAAGAAGCCAAACCACCACGCTGTCAGCGACGCATTGCGTCCTAGCCCACAAAATGCCAAAAAGGTAGGTGAATACATTGGTGAATGGCTTTCCATTTCGCTTCATAACTATTATTATTATCATTAATTTATAAAATGCGAATTGTGCTTTTTTTTTCACCCCTTGCTTCAATTCTTCTTTTAAGCAACTTTTACTGAGGAAACACAGGAATCTTCATTTTCGTGTTTTTCTCTCATCACGCTTCGTCGCTGAATTACCTTAGCGGTTAAAAAAGGTACAGTGAACTTAAAATAATAATAAACTCCCACGGCTGGCGCAAGCACACACGACAAAGGAAAAAAAAGTACACGTGTGTGCATGCGATGACTCTCTGAGAGAAAAAGAGAGAGAAAAAAAAGAGAGGAGTCGTCTTGCTTTCCGCTCTCACCTTCTTTGATCCCTATAAGTATAAATCTAAACATCGCAGGAGTACAAAAAAAAAAGGTTCACGCTTTCTCCTGCACGCGCTTTGTGAAAAACTCCAAAAAGAAGGCAAAGCACACAATGAGCATCCACGCACACATCACATGCCAGTACATAGAGAGGTAGTAAAGCTTTCACTCGAGGGAATACATCATGAGCAGCCGGATGCACTATCCGGCTGGGGTTGAGACAATTAAATTAAGAGAAAAAAAAAAGCAAAACTAAACAAAAGTACGAAAATAAGCCACAAAGCTAGAAGCTGGCAAGAAAGAGAGAAAAAGGTGAAGAAAAACAAAGTGCGTGGGCAGAATGGGGTAGACACCCGGATAACATCGGATATTGAAAAAAGTGTGGAAGAAGAGAAGAAAAGAAGAGAGAAGGAAAGCATGGAAACAGCCGCTTCAATAAAAACACCAAGTGGAAAGTAGCTGATGTGCGATGTTCTGCGTTCCAGTTCCAGTTTTTTTTTTTATGCTTATATAAAGTGTAGTAAAGTGGATAACTCTGACCAAGTGCACTAGTGCAAGGTGTACCACAAACAAAAGAGGAACTTAAAGTGAGAAAACGAAATCAACGGAGGAAAGAAAAAAAAACGACACCTCACTTCTTTCTCAACAGCACTTTCCAGTGTGTTCTTCCACTTTTGCAATTCCGAAAAAAAAAAAAGGGAAGCAGAAAAGGGAGTCTAGCTTCGAAAAGCGCACCGGTGGTGAAACGGTTGGGAAAGAAAGAGAAAGTGAAATGGGGTACAAAATGAGAGGCAGAGGCGAAGAGAACGCAGGCACAGTAGTGATAGATAAAAGGGAGAAAAGAAAAGACTGCTCTCTTATGTGCCCTCATTGGGACGTACTTATACCGGCATATGCCTGACAAAGGAAAGAGAAGGAGAGAGAGAGAAACAGGAGAAAATGTTGAGTGAGGAGCAGCACATAGTACTGCTCCGTGCTCCTCGCTTTCTTTTTATTTTTATTTTTTTGAGTGTGGCAGTTACACCGATGAAAGGAAAGAAGCGAGAGAGATAAGAAACAAAAAAAAAGCAAAAGATCTTTCGCCCCGCAGCTGCTGCTGCAGCCGCTGCCGTCCCCCGATAACACTGAATTACACACAGGGGTGATCAATAACGACAATAAAAACAAAAAAAAGTAAGATATTTAAAAACAGAAGTAAAGATAAATAAAAATTACGGATGAGGCGTTGCAGGGCCAGGATAAGGCTAAGCGGAAAATAGAGTCATTTTCGACAACGCAAAGAACGTACGCGTGTGAGTGGGGGGAGTTTTACACAGCTTCCATGCAAAAGGGAGAAAATGATGTGGAGAGGGGAAAAAAAGATAAACTGCACTTGAAAGAGAAATCCAGATGAGGCGTGTGGCAATAACTTCTTTTTTTTTTTTAAGTCTGTAAGACTGTCTAAGACGTGGTGGCAATGGTATCAATTGAGTAGGAAGAACACACCGACACACGACGAGGTAGAGACAGTACGACAGCTTAAATAAGCAATGCCTTGAGGTGAATTCCAAACGAGAAAAGAAAAAAAGAACAGAAGAGGCGCGCAAAGAAGTGCACCAGGGAACATCGCCTCATCTTTTTCTCTCTTTGTGCATCGTTCGATGAACACGTCTTCCTGTTTTTTTTTTTCTTTCTACTGGTCACTACTTTTTTTCTTTATAAAAGTTGGTTTCGCCCGGTGAGGAGAGAGTTGAACACTCTTCTTTTTCTCCCGCGAGACGTTAGGGAAAGGAACTTGATGCAAGCAGGAATCCCGCACCACAAACCTGGGAAAAAAAAAAGTGAGAAGTGAAAAGAGACGGAGTGAAGAGAAGCAAAAAAAGCCGAGCTGGGAACACCTTACGCGGTTAAAAAAAGAACGAAGCTCAAGAAAAAAAAAAAAGAGATGCGCGATAGGGCCCAATGTCAATCAGCGAGGAAATGGGAAAAAAAAAAGGCTGTTTAGTGCACATGGGAGAGCAGAGAAGGTTTCCAATGAAAAGGAAAAAAAAACAATAGATATAGGGTGATGCGTCAATGCAGAGAGCTTAAAGAGAACAAAAAGAGAAAAGAAGCAAATAAACGAAGAGTGAACGACGAGGTGCGTCATGGAGAAGTGTTGCGAATTGGATGGCTTTCGTGCCTTCCGCATTGGAGACAGCGTGCGTGCTTGCGTGGATGTTGGTGTGTGAGTGTTCTGCACACGGATGTGGAAAAAGAAAGAAAAAAAACGGATTCAAAAAAAAACTGTGTATGGGAACAACAAAGAGAGAAAAAAGCAAGTTCCAAGAAGAAAACAAAAAAGCAGATGAGAGTATACATGAGGGAGACATCAAAGCAAACTATAATAATATATAAAAGTAGGTAAATAGGACAAGGAAAAGGGAAAAGGGAAAATAATGCTAAGCAAAAAAATCGATGATGCGTTCCACTTCACGTCGCGTGGAGCACTTCTCGGTCTCGGATTGAAGTTTGAAATCCGGTAGGAAAAAGGAAAACATGTTTTGGGGTTTTTTTTCTTTTACGTTCCGCCCCGATTTCGTCAAAAGGAGAAGATAAGATGAGAGCTGAACTTTCGCAGAACACAAAAGAGGGTTGGGAATGGGGTTTTTTTTTTCTTGATTGTTCCTTACTTTTCAGAGTGGCAGCGAGCTACCGGGAAGGAAAGGAAAGATAAGTGTCAAAGCAGCGCCGCCAAACGGAACCAAAACTAATTAAAAAAAGTATTTGTTCCAAAAATAAACGAGGGAAAAACCGCTGTTCACCCTTCACTCCTACGCAATACAAAAAAAAAGCACCACCTACGGAAAGTAGTAAAAAAGGGGCAAAAACAATAGATTCAAGAAAAAAGTAATCAAGGTGAAGGGGAAGGCAGAACATCGCGGTTGAGTGGATCATCGGAAAACAAAAGAAAGAAGAGGAATATACATGCTACCGCACACCACAAAAAAAAACGAACGTAATTCACCGAGATGAGAACAACACCTACACGTTGAAAAGAGAGAGAACTTCTCGGTTATCGAGCGGCGTCGAGTGCGGCGAGCGGGGGAGTGTCCTCGTCGCGCAGAAGAAATGTTCAGCTCGATACTACCCAAAGGAAAACTCATAAAAGATTGGAAAAGACGGAATTCGTAGGCGGGTTAAGCTGGAAGATTCCAATAAGGAAAAAAAAAGAAAACGAAAGTGACCCTCTAAGATGTGAAAAAAAAAAAGAATGAAAAGAGGAAGAGAAACGGTGCAAAGCCCAGTTGAATACACCAGTAAAAAGAAAAAAGGCTGTTAATCCGAAGCTCACGTCACTTCACCGGCTTGAGAGGGTCAGGGCCAAGCAGCACAAATACAACGGTGATGTTGTCGCGTGTGCCCCGCACGAGAGCCTCACTCACCAATTTGTCCGCCACAGCGTTGGCATTCAAGCCGCTCATCAGGTACTCGGTAGACAGCTGCACCGCCTCGGTGTGCGTCATCGTGTCCCAGAGCCCGTCGCAGGCCATGATGAGAAAGGCGTCCTCGGCGGTGAGACGCACCTCCTGCGTGTCGGCGTCCGCGATGATGCCGGACGGCTTGCCCAGCGTGTATTGGTCGAGCTTGAAGCCGGCGTCGCCCACGGCGCGAGAGACTGCGAGGCTGCAAATGCGCGGGTTGAGACGCGGGTGGCCGACGCGGCGGTTAAAGACGCATCCGCCAGCCTCCGTCACACGCGCCACCTCGGCGTCGTTGCAGCTGGGGTTGTGCTTTACCGTGAGCACCACCGGCTTCCCTGCACGCCCCAGCACCACCTCGCAGTCGCCAACGTTGCCGACGGTCAGCAAGTCGCCCTGGAGAACGGCTGCGGCACAGACGCAGCCGGCAGAGCTCTGGGCGGTGTCACTCAGCTCCAGAAACTCGTGCTCGATCTGCGCAAAGGCGTCCGACATGGCACGGCACGGGGCCACACGGACGTCAGCGTGGTGCAGGACAGCGTGGTGCAGGTGATCGCGGACGTACTCGGCACACTGGCGGCCGCCGTGGCCGTCGTAGACGCCGAAGAAGGCGACGTCCGTGTCGACTAGCGCGACGTGCTCGTCCTCCATGGTGGAGCGAATGCCCTGGTCGCTGGCCACGCCGTACTCGCGCACCCACTGGTGTTGCACCCCCATCACCGACGGGGCAAAGCTGCCACCCAGAAAAGAGTTCGTGAGGTGCGAGGTCATGAGCCGAGTCGAGAAGGAGGCTCGACGCGTCGGTGTGCGGGCATCGGTGGCAGCCAGGCAGTAGGACTCGGAGAGCGCGCGCTCGCACGACATCTCGGAGGGGTGCTCGGTCTCTGAGATGATGTCGAAGCTCTCGTTCTTGAGCACGTCGGGTGTGTAGAGGGCACCGTTGGGGGAGAGGAGGTGCCGCCGCTGGTAGAGGACGGAACCGTCCGTGATAACGCCAGACACGAACCCGGACATGTGCTCCTCTGCTGCTGCTGCGCTCTCCAGAACCATGCAACCCAGGAGGGGGAGGGGAGAGAAAAGAGAGAAAAAGTAACACTGATGCTTTCTATAGTGCTTCAGACTTCTACGCGTTTCTCTGTCGAGAAAAAAAAAAACTGAAAGAAAGAGAAAGAGAGAAAAGTAGACGGAGAGTTGCTGTTGTGAAATTTCCGTAAAAACCCACAATTGACCTACAATGCTACTGACTTTCTTTTTCTCCTACTTCTTTTTCGTCTACCTTGTGCCGAATCAACGCCGTCAGTGTTGAAGGGGACAAAGAAGAACACAGCAAACCCGGAAAATAAAAGGAAAGAAAAACTTTGAGAAGAGGCAAGGAGAGAAAATGGGAAAATAAAAAAGAAAAATGATAAGTGGAGCAGAGGAGCAGAGAAAGAGGGAGAACTGAATCAAAGCGTTGATGACGTAGTCGCGTCCTCTTTGTACCTATTTCTGTTGTATTGTTGCTCTGCTACGTGAAAATGATAGAGAAACGAGAAAAAAAAGAGGCTAGACACAAGAAGGGTGGAAGTAACGAAAAAAAATAAAAAAAGAAAATGAGCGCAAACAACGATGAGTGCCGAAAAGGGTTTCAGAGAAATCTTGCGAAATCTACCCAAGGAAGAGAGAGAGTGACGTGAGTGCGAGAGTTAAACATAAACTATCGAGAGAAAGAGAGAGAGAGGAGGGGCGGAGTGTGAGTCGCCAACATAACGTGCGTCACATGCGTGTCAAGCGTTGACAACACAAGGGAGAAAAGTGAAAAGAGGAGGAATTATGTTTATAGAGACGGAGAAGAGAGGAGGTTGGAAGAGAATATAAATTGTGTGTGTGTGTGTGTGTTCGTGCTGCAAGCAGCTCGTCACTCTACTTTCCATGCGCCAGTCGCTATGAAATGGGAGAACATATAAGAGAAAAGCAGCGGTTGCTCCTCTCTGCATCCTTCACGCTTTCTATGAAGCTGAGAAGCTGCCTTAGGGAGGAGAGTCTACCATATTCCGAGCCCGTTCTTTGCAGCAGAGTTGGCGCCAATGCGACACCGCGAACTCGACCGCTCTGCCATTTTTATTTTTATGTGTTCCAGCGCAGGTTTCTTGCGAGCTGGGCTGTGCCTTGCCGAGGACAATTGCGGCAACAGCTTAAGTCCCTCCAGACACCTGCGTATGCATGCAGCGACGAACGCGCAATCGTGCTGCCACGCTGAACACTAGCTTGCCGTTTTCTCAACTCCTTCCTCAGCGACGTGCATATTCACGCAATTTAATTTTCATTTCAATTTTGTTTTCATTCGACCTTCCAAGAAGTCCATCGACGAAAGAAAAAAAAATACAGGTGCGTTTGTTGAAACACGCGAGACAACAGAAACACAGCAACGCGAACAGCAAACAGAAAGAAGAGAAGAGCGAGAAAACCAAATAGAAATAGAAAAATACAGGTGATAAAGAGTAGTGGACAAAGCGTCTTCTTTCTTTGCGTTCTTTCTTTTTTTTTTTCGTACATACAGTTTAACACAGATAACTAAAACATAAACGGCACCAGAAACGCCAGAACACCTGTCAGAGAGAGAGAGAGAGAGAGAGGTGAGAGAAGGATAAGAAGTCACGACACGGAGGAGGTGGGTTGCGCAGGGTGTGCGGAGAGGCATCGTACGAAAAAAAAAAAAGTGGAGGCTGAGGCAAGGAAAAACCGTCACAGGCGAGCTCGTGAAACGACAAAAAACTACTAACAAAGAAAAAAGGAGGGAGCCAGGAGTAATATGATTGAGCAACGAAGACAACAGACACCACTTTGTTCTACCTCACAAAAGAGAAGTGTTTGTGTCTGTGTATGTGAACGGTGCTTCGTTTTGCGTTCGCAGCGGCAGATTCACATCCACGGAGAGAGGCACAAGCACACACGCGGTCACGAAGTATGAAATCGAAGGAAGAAAAGGAAAAAAGAGAAAGACCGTCCACAACAGCACAAAGAAAAAGCAGAAAAACGACCTCACTTGTTTTTCATTTCTTCTTTTTTTTTTTCGCCATAGCGGTGTGAAGCCCCATACAGCGGGCTCTGTTGCGGTGCCGTTTGCCCCCTATCATCTTTCTCTTTTACGCGCTCCTCTTTAGTCCCGTCCCGAAAAGAAAAAAAAGGAACACGCTCCATAAGGTCGCTTGTTGCGGCGCCAGCACACCGGTAAAAAAGAGAGGTTTTCTTATTGAAAAGCGTGAACCCCAGCTCCGTTCCAGCACACTAAATCTTCGAAAAACGGAAGGCAGTATGATAAATAGATAGAGAAAAAAAAAAGACATGTGATATAGAATGCCTATAGTTTCATTTGCAAAGAGTGCCAACAGGACGTAGCGGGGGGAAACCAGAGAGAGCGGATGTAACGAGGGCAGAAGCGTGAGGGGTGCAGCCCAGAGTGTTTTATTGATAATAATAGTAAAAACAGTAATAGTAGTAGTAGTAATAATAATAAAGAGAGCTTGTCGTACAGAAAAAGAATCGAGTCGTTGTGCACCGAACACCACAAATAAGAAGAAAGGAACAAGCGCCACGAAGGCTGAGCGCTTCCAGATGCGGGCCGTATCGGTGACACCTCAAGCTAGCGCTAGTGATCTGCCTTGACCGATGTCTACTGACGCGCCACCGAAACGGCTTCCGGCAGCAACACGTCGCGTTCGTTTCACTCACGCCAGACAACTACAGAAAACGCATAAACACCGTGGCGCATGAGGTAAGTGTGTTTGTCGCTGCGTTGCTCCGCCTTGCTCGGCGCTCCGCCGCACGCAGGGTAAGTCGATCTACTTCTCCTGCTGCTGTCGCGCGAAACATGGAGCTCTATGCGCGTGTTTGCTGTGTGTGTGTGTGTGTGTATTCGCTCTCCTCGTCTCTCCCTCCTTCCTTCCCTCACCAACCCTCTCTACGGGTCCTCGGAGAGGTTCCGCGTTGACATCGACACCGCCGCCTCCGGAAAAAACTCGCGGGTGCTCTGCAGCCCCTCGCGGCGGGTCAGGTGCACCAGCATCGCCGTCACATTATCCGTGCTGCCCTTGTTAAGTGCGGCCTGCGCCAGCGCCTCGGCGATGCTCTGCGCCGGGACGCCCTCCTGGAAGCGGCGGAAGCAGAAGTCCACCACCTCCTCGTACGACATCACGTCCCACAACCCGTCACAGCCAATTACGAGAAACTCGTCGTCGTCCGTCAGTCTCGTGATGGTCGTGTCTGGCACGGCGATGACGCCCGATGCCTTGCCATCCGTGTAGCGCGCCAGCTTAAAGCCGGCGTCGCCGATGGCACGGGTGACGGCGAGGCTGACGACGGCGGGGTTGTAGTTGGGGTGGCCCACGCGATTATGGCACACTTTCCCACCGACGCCCCGCACCCGCTCCTCCTCGCTCGGGTTGCTGGCGATCGTGTGCCGCACCGTCAGCACAAGTGGCTTGCCATTGCGGGAGAGCACCGCCTCGCAGTCGCCGACGTTGCCCACGATCAGCTTGTCGTCTATAATGAGCGCCACAGCGCACACGCTGCCCGACTCGTTCGTTTCTCGCTCGGAGAGCGCTAGGAAGGCGCTGTCGGCCTCGACGATGCCGTCGACGATGGCTTTTTGCGGGTTCGACTTGAGGTCGGGACTGCTGAGGATGAAGCCGTGGAGGTGGTCGCGAAGGTACTCGGCGCACTGCGTGCCGCCATGGCCGTCGTAGACGCCGAAAAAGGGAATGCCCTCGGCCAGCATCGTGTGCTGGTCCTCCATCGTTCTCCGCGTGCCCTGCTCAGCCGTCACGCCGTGGTCGACGACGACGAAGGCCGTCTTGCGCGAGCTACTCGTCCGGGCGAGCACCGCCGCCGTTGAGTTCTGCCGCGACGGCGGCGCACTCGACGTGGTCGTGGTGGACGCCGCCGACGGGTGTTCGATGCTCGGGCCATCGGCGCACACCACTGTCGGTCCTGCCGGCACCTCGGCCGCGTGGGCAAGCCGCCCGGTGCCGCTGCTCTTGCCGGGGCTGTCAAAGCCACTTTTCAGGGAGTGCGGGTGCCGCCCAGCGGATGGACTAAGCACGGTTGGGCTGTCTTTGCTGATAGGCACTGTCGGCGGCTTCTTCTTTGCTGCTGGCATCGACACCTTGCGCTTCGGGCTGACGCTTGCGGTGGTTCCTGGTGGTGTCTTTGGGGATTTGGGCGGCGAGTGCGGCGTCTCGGTCTTCAACGTCAGCCCATCCTTCTTTCCCTTCATCTTTCTCTATTGACACGCCTTTCTTGTGGAATAGATTGTTTTTTTGTTTGTTTGTTTGGTTTTGGTTGTTGATGGTATTTGTTGTGGTTGTTGTTGTTGTTCTGGATATAGAAAGAAACTTGTGGTTTCTTCAGGATATATTATGTCTGTTTGTTTGTTTGTTTGTTTGTTTGTTTGTTTTTTGTTACAAGTGCCCCACCTCTTTTGATGACGTCGGGGGTATAGTGCTTTGGCGCGTAGTATAGCGTTCCTTTCTTTCAGTGAAAACCTCCTTCTTTTCAGAACTTAAAAGCGGGAAGACAGGAGAGGAGAAGAGTACGATAAGAGAGTATGGTTTAAATCGAGTAGAGTGCAATCGCAG
Organism: Crithidia sp. LVH-60A; assembly: GCA_030078075.1. NCBI lineage: Eukaryota > Euglenozoa > Kinetoplastea > Trypanosomatida > Trypanosomatidae > Crithidia > Crithidia sp. LVH-60A. The sequence continues at coordinate 716,283 of CP119638.1, read as the reverse complement.
CGAGTGGTTTACCGAGAGGAAAACAAAAAGGCGAATACAGTTGCCCAGTGATACGAGACGACGACCAAACAGATTTTTTTTAAAAAAAATTTCTACAAACTTTCAATCCGCCTATGGAAACAGGAAGACGTCGCACTTATAGCAGGACGCCTTCCCTGCTTCGACTACCACGACGAGCCGAAAATCACTGCACCAAGGCGCCAAAACATGAGAGACCCGCAGGTGAGGCAGACCATAACGACACACTTCTTTTTCGTTTGATCACCTCCCTCACGTTGCACTCGCCTCTTAACAAGAACATTGCAGAGCCGTCCACCACGCAGGCAACAGATACCCTCCTTGATCTCCTTCGTACTCCTGCACTTGTATCGAAAGACGCCTCGGGTTGGAAGAGAGGGAGCAACGCAAAAGCAACAGAAGCAAAGAGGACAAGGGTCAACTACCACAAAGGCCACCAGAAAAAAAAAATACAGAGTGAAAGTCGCCAAAGCCAAAAAGATTCCAAGGACACGGAGACAAGGGGATGAGAGAAAAAAAACACACGCATATGCAGACAGCCGACGTACACCCCTCTCATCGCGGCAAGCAAGGCAACAAGATGGGATGAGGAAAAAAAAACGGGTGAGCAAGACATGCTCTTCGAGCGTGCGACTGGCAAGGGTACACACACACACAACACTCACACCTCTACCACGCACACAAACACGCAAACTGCTCGCGGCAATTCAATACTCGCTAGACCCTCCTTTATCCTTTCTTTCTTCGCAGGACGTGGAAAAAAAAAACTTTTCTCCTACACTCGCGACACGACAAGGCTGACGCACAGCTCTACACACGACTGCGGCGGCATGCTACAGTGCAAGTTCATCTCCTCCCAGCAGCTATTCAGAAAGGCGCTGCACGCACCCTCCTCCAGCGTGCTGGGAATGTGGCACTGCAACTCCATCAACGCACGCGTCGGGCACGCCTGCAGCAGGACAGAGCGGCTGCCCAGATTCGCCACACACTTTAGCGCGTAAACGTGCAGCAGGTAGCACCACTCCGCAAAGATGCGGTGACGCACGACGGTGGACGTCTGCGGAGTCAGGTAGAGGACGCGCGCCGCGATGGGGTAGCTGGCGCAGCGGAAAACATCGCCAAAGTGCAGGCCTTCGTACTCGGTAAAGGCATCTCGCGCGTCGACGGCGGCAGAGGCGGCAGCCCCGACGTCACGCACCGCCACGCCAGCGTCACTCCTAAACCCTGCGCCGGCAGACGGAGACACAACGGACGGCACTGCGGCACGGCTCGTCTCACCTGTTGCGTGTGTTACACCCTCAACGATGTGCGTGTTCACCACCGTCGTGTCGGCGGCACTGTTGTTGCTGCCGCTCTGCGCTGCTCGCTGCATCTCGACGCAGAGCTGCCGAGACTGGCGCAGCTCATCGAGCCAACGCTTGACGTAGGGGCCGAGGTCGCCACACACGACGTGGCAGTCCGCCTCCCCAAGGTCGAAGGCGGCGATGAACTCGAGCAGCACGCAGGCGTAGGGTATTAACAGCAGCGTCTCCACCGCCGAGTCGGTCGACGCTCCGAAGAAGACGGGAGGCGGTGGAGAGGCGGGGGAGGAGGGCGAGCCGCAGCTCCTGCTGCTGGCGGCGAGACGTGCTGCTGCCGCGGAGTCCGCAGCTGCGTCGATGCGTGCCACGTCGTCCGTCAGCGTCTCCGTCACGACGTGTGCGTGGGCGATAGACATGATGGATTTCAAGAAGCCCACCGCCCGTGCATCGCGGGTGACGAGGTAGTAGAAGCTCACTCCCAGCAGCACCCGACGCAGCTCAGCTGTCACCGCAAGGCACGCGGGACGATCCGCTTCATACGAGCTCAGCAGCCGCCGCAACTGCAAGGAGAGACCGCGAGTGAGGCAGCTGTACACCGTCGCACGGATTTGCACCACCGTCGCACTCATCGACTCCACCGACGTGGCCGAGAGCGCCGCGAGGTCGACGTGCACCGGCGCGTTCTGCGCGGCAGGGGTCTGATGCAGCTCTGTCCACCCCGCCGTCCGCTTGAAGCGCACGACGTCGACGACACCGGCCTGCTGAATCTCGTGCACGAGGCCGACAACGAACGGGTTGACGTGGCGCGACTCGGCTGGGATCCAGTGATACAGGCGCTCGGCGTAGTTCGGGAGGTCCCCCGCGGCGGTGGAGGTAGAGGCCGTGGGCGGCGGCGGCGTCAGCTGCTCCAGCGCATCCACCGTGTCGAGCGACGGCGCCGCCCAGACAAAGTCGAAGCACACGCGTAGCACCGTCACGACGTAGTCGTTGCGCAGCATCTGCAGCGACACCTTCGTGGCTTCCACGAGCTCCGCAAGGGCCCTGCAGGCGAGCGAGAGAAGATGGGCGTGGCCGCTGCAGGCGAGCAGCATCCCTTTCAGCGCAAAGTACACGAGCAGGCGGTAGTCGAAGCGGTCGAATTCGCTGCTGCCTGACATGGGCGGCGAGGTGACGTCGACGTCCTCTGGCACGTGGGTGAGCAGCGTCGTGAGCATCGGCCGCACCATCCCGCTGAAGAGCGAGTTCTGCACGTCGTCGTCGAAGAAGCTGGCGTAGTGGGCCATGAGAGCCCAAATGGAGGACAGCGCGTGGGCCCGCACCCGCACGGAGCTGTGCACGACGACGATCGGGATCATGCCCTCGAAGAGCGACATCCAGAGGTGGTACTTGGTCTTGGTGGTGAAGTTGGTCGGCTTCTGCAGCGGCGCTGCGCGGGTGAGCGGGTCGGCCGCGAGGGTGACGCGAAGGAGGTGCCGGCTCAGCAGACGCGACGCCGACAGCTCGGGGTCGGCCGAGGTGCAGCGCACCGCCCACCGTGCCACCGCGTCGGCAGAGCGCACCTCCGCCGGCGGGGCCTCGAGCCCGTACTGCAGCCAGTGCCCACACGCGATGAGGTAGGAAATAGCGCGCAGGGGCATGCTCTCGTCGACGCCCGAGCAGGCAAATGTGGTGAGGCAGAAGATGAGATCGCTGAAGCAGTCCTTGAGGTGGGTGATGTGCTTCGCCATGATGCCCTCGCAAGTCGACCACGCGTCCGGCGCGACGTCAGGGATCGCCGCGGCGTGGCTGAGGCAGGAGAAGACGACGTTCCACCCACTTGCCAAGTGCTCGGCGCGGAAGTCGATGAGCTCGGACAAGATCACCATCACCTTCTGCCGACAGCTCACGTTTTGGTTCTTCATAAGAATTGCCTCGAAGGGCTTCAGCACCTCTTTTTGGAAAGAGTAGTTGAGCAGCTCCTCCCGCATGAGGTAGGTGAGGGCGATGAGGCGCAGACCGTCGAGAGAGGAGAGGGCGATTTCGATGCTGCTGCCGCAGCCAGCCAGCGTGAAGACCTCACACGCGTGCGTCCACAAGTCACGCCACTGCAGCCGACTCGAGAAGGAGGCGCAGATGCTGACAAAGTCGAAGAGCTTCGTCAGCGAGAAGGTGCGGTTGTACTGCAGCTCCATCTCACACACCTTGACAAGTCCATTCGTCATCTCCAGCTGCACGCGAGACGGGTACTGTGTAGCGTCAAAGAGGTGATCGAGCCACAGGTCCACGTGGCTCGTAGGGGCGGCGCGCAGGCTTGACAGAATGCTCTTGCGGTTCTCGCGGGAGGCCTTGTCGACGATGGTGGGGGGAATGTCGTTGAGAGCGCCGAACCAAAGGTCTGCATACTGCCGGCTCTCCGCTGCCGCCGACGCAGCGGTTGGCGAGCCGACGTTTGTCCCGCCGCCGTTACTGCTGCTGTTAATGTTCGTCGCGTCGTACGCCTTACCTGCCTTGCCCGACTGCGGTGCGCTCCGTGGCGGCGGTACTGGTGCAGCAGGTGACGCCGCCTTCGCCGCCGCGGCAGCAGCGGTGGCTGTCGTGACCAGTCCGGTCTCGCGTGGCGCCAGCGCGGAGCCGAGGAAGCGCCTCGTCTGGCGCTGCCACAGCCCCTCCACGCCGTTGGCGAGTGCGTCGACGAGAGACATCGCCTTGTAAGCCGCCTGCCACCCCCGAACGTTGAACGACGCCCCGCACTGCACGAAGAGATTCAGGAAGGTAGAAAGGAGGTGGAGACGGGTGAAGGGCAGCGTGCTCGCCACCGTCACCCGCGGCGTCGGCTGCGACGACACGACGACGACGGAGCTGAGGTGAGTCATTTCGAAGGTGTGCTCCAGCAGCTGCTCCGTGTGCGAGACGTTGCCAAACGCGCAGCACACCCGCACCGTGTTGTGCAGGCCGGTCAGCATCGTGGCAAAGTACGCGGCGCTCTTCGTGTCCTCCATAAAGGCGGCGACGGCGTCGCAGTCTGCCCCGGCGTCCTTCTCATTCCCACCCGACGCGGCCGAGAAGGCGGGCGGTCGCACGTACTTCTCCGAGTCCTCCAGAATCTGCTGGAGAGAAAGCAGGACGATGTGGCACAACACGTCCACCGTCACCTCCCACATCGGCAGCGCATTTTCGATACTCGTGGCCGTGACGAACATGGCGTGGTGCGCCGCGTCGCTCGTCGACGCCTCCTGCAGGGCGTCCATCACCGCCTTCAGCGTCGTGCGCAGCTCCCGTTGGTACATCTCCTCCCGCTTCCGCTGCGACGAGCTGAAGAGCGCGTTGCCCGCTGCGTCCATCGGCAGCAGCACCTTGTCCGTGATGGCCGTCGCGATTGGGGCGAGGTGGCGCAGCAGCGGGATCGAGTCGAGCAGACTCGTTGTCACTTTCATCTCACCACGGCCCCCTCTCTCCGCCGCCTTCTTGGCTGATGGCTGCGTGAGGCACTTGGGAGATGGTCGCAGCACAATTTCTGCCTTGCTGATGCGATCGTAGATGCCGCCAAGAATGGCCGGGTCGACGTCGTTGCCCTCGTCGATGCCCTTGTTATTCTGCAGGAAGCCCTCCTTCGACATCTTGTTCTTGATGTGCGGGCTGTGGGCGTCGGTGTTGAGCATGCAGATGGAGAAGGACAAGATAAAGGCGGTGTCGGCAGACCCAAAGACGCCGTGGTTCTGCCGGCAGTACTGCGCCGCAAAGAGCTCCATCGTGCGGTCCACCACCTGCGCCTCACCGAGCAGCTTAAAGCCGCCGAGAAAGAGTCGCAGGGCGGCGTCGAGGGTCATGCCGGTGAAGTCGTGCTGCGCAATCCACTCCTCAAAGACGACGCGCGTGGTGGGCTTGCGGAAGCTCTTGGCGAAGTAATCTCCCAGGATCATCTTGTCCACGTAGTCCTCGTTTTGCTTCAAGAAGACGGCGACGCGGCGGGCGGAGTGCCGCATCGCGTCGTCCACATCACTCGCAGCAGCAGCGGCCGCAGCAGCAGCAGTGGCAGCCTTCGGATCTGCTGCCACGTCGATGCTCTCACTTATCCTACCAGGCTCGTCCTCCCCATCACTACGGCCGTCGTTCGACTTTCTCTCGTCCGCCTCGCTCGCGGAGGCACTCTTGTCTGCGTGCGGTGCCACCTCCACAAGCTCTGCATGCACCACGTCCTCTCCCGCCGTCTGCGGCTCGGGGGTCGCCACCGCCGTGGTCGCCGTCGTCGGCGTCACCGTCTCCACCTCCTCCAGCGTCAGCACCGAGCTCTTCAGATACTCAATCGCAGCCTCCGGCATCGCCTTGTCGTTGAAGAGGTCGACAAACTTGCGGAAGGCGTCCTTGTAGCGGCGCGCCTGCAAAAAGACATCCGTGTTGGGATGCGTGCTGGCGGCACCAGATGCCATCCCATCGCCCCCAAACACAATCGACGACGCAGCTGCGTCGCCGCGGTAGTCGGTGTCGTCGGTGGCGGAGGCGTCCGCCGAGACGAGGGCGTTCGGTCCTCCACCGCCGATGCTGCCGTTACGACCATGCGGGGCGGATGAGGCCGCCGTAGCGGCGTCACGGCTGTCCTCACTCTGGTCGCATTCAAAACGCTCGATCCACTGGATGTTCGAGTCGGCCACCTGCAGCAGGCTCACGAGGGCCTTGCGCCGCAGCGCCTCCGGCACGTCGTACTCGAGCCGCACCGTCAGCACCCGCTTCAGCTCGGCGGCGAGGTTGCCATTGAAGATGTTCTGCGCCGGTGGCAGCGCCAGCGCTCCTAAATAGTGGATCATCATCTCGTAGATGCTCTGCGAGTACGTGTTGCAGTCGTAGTTCAGAAAGAGGCCGAGCAGCAGCTGCGGTTCCTCGATATAAGACGCGAAGGCGTCCAGCACGAGCATCTTGTGCGACAAGGAAGTAAAGGTGGAGTCGAGCACGCGGAAGTAGACGTGCCGGAAGACGGTGCTCGTCTCGTTCACCATCTGCGGCCCAAAGCGCAGGCAGCTGAGGAGCAGCAGGTTCAGCGAGAGGCGGAAGATGTCAAGGTCGTCGGAGACGGATGTGCGCACCGCGGCCGGAACGACGACTTGCCGCAGCACCTGCACCACGTCCGTGCTGCGGCGGAACTGCGGCCCGCTGTTGACGATGGCGTAGAGAATAAAGCTGAGGGATGTGACAAGCGTGTTGGCGTTCAGGTAGGGTGTGGGAAAATTTGTCACCAAAGCAGCACCGTTCGCGCTTTCATCGCCGCCCTTGCCGGCCAGCGCCAGGGCCCCACTCGTCCCCGCAGTCGCCGCTCCGTCGCGGTTTGCCACAACGCCAGCTCCACCGCCGGCAGAGGCGCTGCCGCTTCCGTTCACGTCACCGCCGCCCGAGGACGCGTTAGTGCTGGTGAGTGGGGTGAGGCGGGCGACGTTGCCGCACAGCTCCAGCAGCAGCCGCATGTCGCTCACCCCTCGAAGAGGACGAACGGCACCCGCAACAACGGCTGCGCCGGCTGCAGTCTCGTCTACACTAGTTGTGCGCCGCGCTAGCGCCGGCAACGCAGCGGCCGCCGCGGTAGCTGTGGTCGCGGCAGTGCGGAGAGAGCCTTCCACCGAGGACGGCATTGCTGCTGCTGCTGCTGATGCTGCTGCTGCTGCTGCTGCTGCTGCACCGTCGCTGTCGGAGCGTGTGACCGTCGGCGAAGCGTCAAAGCCGTCTAAATCCGTGCGGCCGGCGCGGGCAACGGCAGCCGGCAGCGGCATCAGCGGGGTGGCCGCCACCGACGTCGCGGCGGAGCTGGAGGCAGTTGACGGCTCATCTGGCGCCTGCGACGAGTGCGTGTGCGACGCTGTTCGTGAGGGTCCCTGCTGGTCCTCCAGAGGATTGCTGGGCCGCTGCGCGGGACCCTTCGCATCACCGGCAGCGCCGCTGCGTCCGATAGCCTCAAACTCGACATACTTCGACAGCGCACGCGTGATGGCGTGAATGGCTTTCTGTGCCTCGTCCACTAGAATGGGCGAGAGGCCCTGCGGCCGACTGCACCACGCGAGTAGCACGCGAAAAATACGCACGAGACGGCCGCCGTGGACCGAGAGCTGCTGCGAGCGCAGCGTGGTGGGCAGGACGTCGCCGCACGTGGCGCGGCTGAGACGTGGCACGGCGCAGGCCATTAGAGCTGCAATGGTGACGAAGAAGAGGCGTTCGCTCGACTCCTTGTTCTGGGCCGCGTCGACGGCGCTCAGCACGGCGTCGACGAGCTGGTCACGCATGTTCTCCTTCACTTTATCCTCGTCGGCGGCTGTGCTTGCGGTAACGCGGCCGTCCCCTGTAGCATCTCCGGCAGGCGCAGGGGTGCTCTTCTTCCCGCCCAGCAGCTTCGAAAAGAAGACCTGTGCACCCGACATGGTCGACTCAGGAATGGCGAAAACGGGCACCGGCGCGACCAGCTCCAGAGGGAGAATGCCGCTTGTCAGCAGCACAGCAGCGAGCTCCAAGGACGCCGCCAGCACGCGGGGGGAGCTGCGACTGATGCTGCCGTTCTCACCGATGATGGCGAGGCGACAGGCGTAAGCCAGCTTACTCAACTCTCCCTCATCGCTTAGGTACTGCTGAATAGGTGAAGTGCTCAAAAGAGATTGGGCATCACCAGTCGTGTTGGGCACTGCCGGGGCAGACACAGCGCGAGACCTTTCCGGCGTGCTTGCAGCTGTGCTTGTTGCGGTGTTGGCAGCGGAAGGACTGGCTGCGGTCTGCGGTGCAGGGGACGTGTCGAGGCCGCCGGCTGGCTTCTCCGCCGGGGTCGTCGGATCAGGGGTGGCGAGAGGTGCTTTGGAGGGGGTCGACGCCGCCACAACCTTTGCCGGCATCCTCGCGTCCTGCACGCGGCGCTTCAGCACCTTCGTTACGGCAGAGAGCATCGTGCGTTCGCGTGTGCCGCTCTTCATCTCTGCTAACAGACGCGCGCTGGCGTCCAGCACCTCCTCGACGCCTTTCTCCATCTCTGCTGCACAAAGAGAAAGGGAAAGTCTACTTGTGAAGGAAAAAGAGAAAGGAGAAGGACACAACGTAGCAGGGAAAAGAAAAAAAACAGCGCACTCGTTGTGATATGGTCGGAGCAATCGCTCTCCCGCCTCTCTTCAAAAGAGGAAAAAACAAATAAAGAACTGAACGCCGAAAAGCAGAATTCAAACTCCGTTAAAGTGCAGCTTTGTGCAGATTTGAGCAACTACCTTCTTTCCCCCCTTTGCTTGACGTCCTTCTTTTGTATAAGATTGCTATGATGCTTGTCGAAAGCTAGACTATTCTTGTATTCACTGTTTGTCTTTTTCACTTTCAGTTTTTCTTTTTTTTTCTAAGATTGTGTGAGCCCTCAGTGAGAGTGATTTCCGTTGCGCTGGTGTGTGTAAATTCGTGCAACAATATTGCTGTAGCCCAATACTTGTGAGTACGTCCAGAGAGAACGAGCGAGAGGAAAAGAGAGTGGGAGAGAAGAAATGCAGTACAAAAAAAAAAAGGAATGCGCACTGTTCAGTGCAAAGCGACGAAAAGGGGGATGATGGAGCACCTTTTTGCCAAGATAAGCGCGATGTCGTGCGCATCTTCTCATGAAAAGCAAAGCGCGTTCTTTAGAAGAGTCCGTCACCGCTTTCTACCACGTGGGCAACGGCAAAGAGACTTTACAGGCGCGCCGCTGCAACGGCGACCATCTTTTTTATTTCTAAACAAGACGTGCTTGCCGGGAAGACAACTCAAGCGGACAGTCCTGTCGCTGTCACCATTTTTTCCTCTCCGCTTTCAGTCATGTGGCGTATGCGCGTGATTGTGCGTGTTTGTTCAGTCAATATGCTACCCGTAAGGCCTAAAATCGGGGAAAGAATCCCAAAATAAATAAAAAAAGTTGCGGAAAAACTCAGTCAATCCGAAAGAGAAAAAAGGTTTGGAAAGAGCTATCGAATCGTCGCACTTCGCAAAAAAAAGAGACAAACCAACAAAGAAACAAAGCGAGAAGAAAAAGACGGAGCACTCAGCGCGTTGCAATTCTGCAGCACTGGACACCCGTAATCCCTGAGAAAAGGCAAAACAGAAAAAAAAAAAAGCTTGACACCTACTGCATCATCGGCTTCAGCTCATCGCGGAAAGAGTCAAGAGCACCCGCCGAGTTGCCCATTGTGTCCTTGGACTTCGACAGGGCAGCCATCGTGCGCTTAAGCAGGCGGCGCAGGTCGCGATTGAGGTCCTCGGCGTTGTTCAGCTTGCCACGCCAGCCGCGCTCCGCGTCGCCGAACTCGGCGTCCTTCTTCCGCAGCGCCGCCTCCGCCTCACGAAGCTGCGCCTCGGTGTCCATCACCTGGGCCAGAAGGCCGTCCTTGTCGCCGCCCGACTCGGCCATCGCATTCTGCAGCTGCTTCAGCTTGTCCAGCTCCTTCTGCAGGCGGAACACCTCCGCGTCGGAGTCGGCGCGCAGCCGCAGCGCACTCTCCTCACCCTCGCGCGCCTCCTGCACCATCGTTGACATCTCTTCGAGCCGCTCCAAAGCGTCCGACACCTCCTTGCTCTTGTCCTCCAGCTCCGCTTCCATCTCCCGCATCTGCGCCTCGTGCTCGTCGATCATGCCCTCGATGTCGTCACGCAGGGCATCGATTTCGGCATCCTTCAGCCGCAGCGCGTCCTCCGCCTCGGCGAGCGCCCTGCGCAGCCGTGCCAGCTCATCTTGCATGCCATCGTGCAGCGTGTTATCCTTGTCTGTCTGGTCGCGCAAGCGGTTAATCTGGTCCTGCAAAACGCCGATCTGCTTCTCGTGCTCCTCGTTCTCGCCACGCCGCGCCTCCTGCAGCTCGAAGAGCTCCTGCTCACGCGCGGCAAGGCGCTGCAGCAACTCCTTCTCGTCCTCGCGGTTTTGGTTCTTGGCGAAGTCGTCGAGGTCCTTGATGACCTGGTTGTACTGGTCCGTCTTCTCTTCCAGCTCCTCTAGCAGATCCTGAATGCGAGTGTTCAGTGCGTCAAGGTCGAGCGTCATGTTCTCCACCTCCCGCTCCTTCTCGGCCGTCTTGTCCTCAGCAGCGCGGAGATCTTGGCGGGCGTCGTTCAGCTCCTTCAGCGCATTCACGAGCTCCGTCTCGGTGATTTCCTTCTCCTTCTGCAGCTGCGCTACCTCGTCCTCGAGCGCCTCAACAACGTCGTCACGCCCCCGCGTGTCCTCCAGCGCACGGCGCAGCTGTGACAGCTCATCCTCCTTCGCCTCGAGCTGCGCCAAGGCGTCCCGCTCTGCCGCCCGCGCGGCACCGACAAGATCAGCAAAGGCCTCCAGCTTTGCCATGCCCTCCGCATTCACCGCGTCGGCGTCGCCAAACAGCCGGCACGCCTCGTCCAGCTTCTCCGTCACCAGGTCGAGCTCGCCCTGCAAACGCGCAATCTCGCCCTGCGCCTCCGCCAGGTCGCTCTTCAGCCTCTCATCCTCCGCAGCGAAGATGTCGCGCAGGTTTGACAGCTCATCGGTCTTCTCCGCCACCGCATCGCGCGCCTCCTGCTCCTTGGCACGTGACTTCTCCAACTCCTGCAACAGCTTCTCCAGCTGAGCCAGAAGTGCATCGCTGGCGGCCGCCTCCCCCTCGTTCGGCTCCATCACCTCGCGAATGCGCTCCCCCAAGGCATCCAAGTCACGCATCAACTGAGCGTTCAGGTCTCGCTGCTCATCCAGCTCCTCGAGCTTCACGCACAAGAGCGGCTCTCGCTCAATCGTGAAGGGTGCCACAGCGGAGTCCACATCGGGTGCCACTGTCGCGTCCCACTCCTCCACCGGCAGCCTCCCATCACCAATACGACCTGCCATCGCCTGCAGCCGCTTTCCGCGGAATGCCCGCACCTCTTCTCCCAGCGTTGCCTCCAAGGCTTGCACTTCTGACAGCGCCTCCTTCCGCGCAGCCTCACCCTCAGCAGCAGCCTCTAAAGCAGCCGCCTGTGCTGCCTCCGCCTGCTGGGCCCGCAGAGTCAACGCATCAGCCTCCTTACGAGCATCAGCAAGCAGAGCCACGGCATCCTCCAGCTTGTCCAAATAGCTTTCGCACTCAGCACGCTTGTTGTCGAGCGCCTCGCGCAGCTCCTCGGCCTCCTCCTGTGCGCGTGCGGCCGCATCGCGAGCTCCCTGCAGCTCATCCAGCGTCGCAGCGTACAGCGGCTCATCGGCGATCTGCGCAGGGTCCACGGCGCGCGCAGCGGCATCCTCAGCGGGCACGGGCTGCTCCTGCGTCGGCAGCGACTCGTCAGCGGCGCGGGCGACAAGCGCGTCGTTGCGCTTCGCACGGAAGGCCTCCACCTCCTCACCAAGCTTCGCAGCATCGGCCTTCTCCTGCTCCAGCTCCTCCGCAAGGCCGGCCAGCTCCGCCTCCTTGGCAGCGATGGCCTGCTGGAGCTCCTCAATCGCCTCTTCCGCCGCGTCCAACCCTTCCTTCGGCCCGCTGCGCTTCTCGTAAAGCGCCCACACATTGGGGTAGTGGTATCCCTCCACCATCTTCGCAACAGCCTCCGAACTCAGATCGCTGTTGTGCGTGACGCTCACACTCGCGTGGAGGCTGCCAAGCTCGAAGGACACTCCCGACACGTCGTCGCGGCCAACGCGGCACGCAGCGCACACATCAGTTACAAACGCGTCGTGAAGCGCACGTGGCTTCTTCTCCACAACAACATCCCAGTCATCGCCCTCAAACACCTTCTTGTGGCTCGAGGTAGACTGCGGCTTCGTCTTGTCACTGTTGTTGGCACGCGAGTCGTACAGCTTCAGCTCCGCCACCGCAGCGTCCTTCTCCTTACCCACGGCAGCCAGCGCCTCGTTTTCACCCTCAAGCGCCTTCAGCTGCGCCAGCACGTCCAGCAGCTCGGCTTCCAGCGCAGCAGCATTGTCGCCAGCCACCTCCCGCGCGCGTGCGGCCGCATCGCGAGCTCCCTGCAGCTCATCCAGCGTCGCGGCGTACAACGGCTCGTCGGCGATCTGCGCAGGGTCCACGGCGCGCGCAGCGGCATCCTCAGCGGACAGCGGCTGCTCCTCCGTCGGCAGCGACTCGTCAGCGGCGCGGGCAGCAAGCGCGTCGTTGCGCTTCGCACGGAACGCAGCAACCTCCTCGCCGAGCTTCGCAGCCTCCGCCTTCTCCTGCTCCAGCTCTTCCGCAAGACGCGCAGCCTCCGCTTCCGCATCGCGCAGCTGCTCGCTGGCCTCCTCGTGGGCAGCAGTGCGGTCCGCCAGCTCCGCAGCCAGCCTCTCGCCCTCCGCCTTCTCCTTCTCCAGCTCCTCCGCAAGACGCGCAGCCTCCGCCTCTGCATCGCGCAGCTGCTCGCTGGTCTCCTCGTGCGCAGCGGCCTTGCCCTTGTACTCCTCCAGCGTCACCGCGTACAACGGCTCCTCCGCGATCTGCGCAGGATCCACAGCCACAGCGGCCGGGTCCTCCTCAGCACCCTTGGCACCGCGCCGGCTCGCGTCCGCACTGCGCGGCTCAACGCCGTCCGCAGCCGCAAGCTCAGGCTCACCAGCACGGGCCTCCTTTGCGTCGTGACGCTTCTGGCGGTAGGCGGCCAGCTCCGCGTCCTTCTCCGCGATCTCCGCAGCCAGCCTCTCCGCCTCGTCGCGAGCCCCCTGCAGCTCATCCAGCGTCGCAGCGTACAGCGGCTCGTCGGCGATCTGCGCGGGGTCCACGGCGCGCGCAGCGGCATCCTCAGCGGACAGCGGCTGCTCCTCCGTCGGCAGCGACTCGTCAGCGGCGCGGGCAGCAAGCGCGTCGTTGCGCTTCGCACGGAACGCAGCAACCTCCTCGCCGAGCTTCGCAGCCTCCGCCTTCTCCTGCTCCAGCTCTTCCGCAAGACGCGCAGCCTCCGCTTCCGCATCGCGCAGCTGCTCGCTGGCCTCCTCGTGGGCAGCAGTGCGGTCCGCCAGCTCCGCAGCCAGCCTCTCGCCCTCCGCCTTCTCCTTCTCCAGCTCCTCCGCAAGACGCGCAGCCTCCGCCTCTGCATCGCGCAGCTGCTCGCTGGTCTCCTCGCGCGCAGCGGCCTTGCCCTTGTACTCCTCCAGCGTCACCGCGTACAACGGCTCCTCCGCGATCTGCGCAGGATCCACCGCCACAGCGGCCGGGTCCTCCTCAGCACCCTTGGCACCGCGCCGGCTCGCGTCCGCACTGCGCGGCTCAACGCCGTCCGCAGCCGCAAGCTCAGGCTCACCAGCACGGGCCTCCTTTGCGTCGTGACGCTTCTGGCGGTAGGCGGCCAGCTCCGCGTCCTTCTCCGCGATCTCCGCAGCCAGCCTCTCCGCCTCGTCGCGAGCCCCCTGCAGCTCATCCAGCGTCGCGGCGTACAACGGCTCGTCGGCGATCTGCGCAGGGTCCACGGCGCGCGCAGCGGCATCCTCAGCGGACAGCGGCTGCTCCTCCGTCGGCAGCGACTCGTCAGCGGCGCGGGCAGCAAGCGCGTCGTTGCGCTTCGCACGGAACGCAGCAACCTCCTCGCCGAGCTTCGCAGCCTCCGCCTTCTCCTGCTCCAGCTCTTCCGCAAGACGCGCAGCCTCCGCTTCCGCATCGCGCAGCTGCTCGCTGGCCTCCTCGTGGGCAGCAGTGCGGTCCGCCAGCTCCGCAGCCAGCCTCTCGCCCTCCGCCTTCTCCTTCTCCAGCTCCTCCGCAAGACGCGCAGCCTCCGCCTCTGCATCGCGCAGCTGCTCGCTGGTCTCTTCGCGCGCAGCGGCCTTGCCCTTGTACTCCTCCAGCGTCACCGCGTACAACGGCTCCTCCGCGATCTGCGCAGGATCCACCGCCACAGCGGCCGGGTCCTCCTCAGCACCCTTGGCACCGCGCCGGCTCGCGTCCGCACTGCGCGGCTCAACGCCGTCCGCAGCCGCAAGCTCAGGCTCACCAGCACGGGCCTCCTTTGCGTCGTGACGCTTCTGGCGGTAGGCGGCCAGCTCCGCGTCCTTCTCCGCGATCTCCGCAGCCAGCCTCTCCGCCTCGTCGCGAGCCCCCTGCAGCTCATCCAGCGTCGCGGCGTACAACGGCTCGTCGGCGATCTGCGCAGGGTCCACGGCGCGCGCAGCGGCATCCTCAGCGGACAGCGGCTGCTCCTCCGTCGGCAGCGACTCGTCAGCGGCGCGGGCAGCAAGCGCGTCGTTGCGCTTCGCACGGAACGCAGCAACCTCCTCGCCGAGCTTCGCAGCCTCCGCCTTCTCCTGCTCCAGCTCTTCCGCAAGACGCGCAGCCTCCGCTTCCGCATCGCGCAGCTGCTCGCTGGCCTCCTCGTGGGCAGCAGTGCGGTCCGCCAGCTCCGCAGCCAGCCTCTCGCCCTCCGCCTTCTCCTTCTCCAGCTCCTCCGCAAGACGCGCAGCCTCCGCCTCTGCATCGCGCAGCTGCTCGCTGGTCTCCTCGCGCGCAGCGGCCTTGCCCTTGTACTCCTCCAGCGTCACCGCGTACAACGGCTCCTCCGCGATCTGCGCAGGATCCACCGCCACAGCGGCCGGGTCCTCCTCAGCACCCTTGGCACCGCGCCGGCTCGCGTCCGCACTGCGCGGCTCAACGCCGTCCGCAGCCGCAAGCTCAGGCTCACCAGCACGGGCCTCCTTTGCGTCGTGACGCTTCTGGCGGTAGGCGGCCAGCTCCGCGTCCTTCTCCGCGATCTCCGCAGCCAGCCTCTCCGCCTCGTCGCGAGCCCCCTGCAGCTCATCCAGCGTCGCAGCGTACAGCGGCTCGTCGGCGATCTGCGCGGGGTCCACGGCGCGCGCAGCGGCATCCTCAGCGGACAGCGGCTGCTCCTCCGTCGGCAGCGACTCGTCAGCGGCGCGGGCAGCAAGCGCGTCGTTGCGCTTCGCACGGAACGCAGCAACCTCCTCGCCGAGCTTCGCAGCCTCCGCCTTCTCCTGCTCCAGCTCTTCCGCAAGACGCGCAGCCTCCGCTTCCGCATCGCGCAGCTGCTCGCTGGCCTCCTCGTGGGCAGCAGTGCGGTCCGCCAGCTCCGCAGCCAGCCTCTCGCCCTCCGCCTTCTCCTTCTCCAGCTCCTCCGCAAGACGCGCAGCCTCCGCCTCTGCATCGCGCAGCTGCTCGCTGGTCTCCTCGCGCGCAGCGGCCTTGCCCTTGTACTCCTCCAGCGTCACCGCGTACAACGGCTCCTCCGCGATCTGCGCAGGATCCACCGCCACAGCGGCCGGGTCCTCCTCAGCACCCTTGGCACCGCGCCGGCTCGCGTCCGCACTGCGCGGCTCAACGCCGTCCGCAGCCGCAAGCTCAGGCTCACCAGCACGGGCCTCCTTTGCGTCGTGACGCTTCTGGCGGTAGGCGGCCAGCTCCGCGTCCTTCTCCGCGATCTCCGCAGCCAGCCTCTCCGCCTCGTCGCGAGCCCCCTGCAGCTCATCCAGCGTCGCAGCGTACAACGGCTCGTCGGCGATCTGCGCGGGGTCCACGGCGCGCGCAGCGGCATCCTCAGCGGACAGCGGCTGCTCCTCCGTCGGCAGCGACTCGTCAGCGGCGCGGGCAGCAAGCGCGTCGTTGCGCTTCGCACGGAAGGCCTCCACCTCCTCACCAAGCTTCGCAGCCTCCGCCTTCTCCTGCTCCAACTCCTCTTCCATAGCCTTAAGAGCAGCTTCCTGGGCACCCTGCGCTTCGGCTGAGCGCTGCGTGAGGCCATCCGATTCCTTGCGAGCCTCCTCCAACAGCCCCACAGCCTCCTCCAGCTTGTCCAGATGACGGTCGCACTCAGCACGCTTGTTGTCGAGCGCCTCGCGCAGCTCCTCGGCCTCCTCCTGTGCGCGTGCGGCCGCATCGCGAGCTCCCTGCAGCTCATCCAGCGTCGCGGCGTACAGCGGCTCGTCGGCGATCTGCGCAGGGTCCACGGCGCGCGCAGCGGCATCCCTCAGCGGGCACGGGCTGCTCCTGCGTCGGCAGCGACTCGTCAGCGGCGCGGGCGACAAGCGCGTCGTTGCGCTTCGCACGGAAGGCCTCCACCTCCTCACCAAGCTTCGCAGCATCGGCCTTCTCCTGCTCCAGCTCCTCCGCAAGGCCGGCCAGCTCCGCCTCCTTGGCAGCGATGGCCTGCTGGAGCTCCTCAATCGCCTCTTCCGCCGCGTCCAACCCTTCCTTCGGCCCGCTGCGCTTCTCGTAAAGCGCCCACACATTGGGGTAGTGGTATCCCTCCACCATCTTCGCAACAGCCTCCGAACTCAGATCGCTGTTGTGCGTGACGCTCACACTCGCGTGGAGGCTGCCAAGCTCGAAGGACACTCCCGACACGTCGTCGCGGCCAACGCGGCACGCAGCGCACACATCAGTTACAAACGCGTCGTGAAGCGCACGTGGCTTCTTCTCCACAACAACATCCCAGTCATCGCCCTCAAACACCTTCTTGTGGCTCGAGGTAGACTGCGGCTTCGTCTTGTCACTGTTGTTGGCACGCGAGTCGTACAGCTTCAGCTCCGCCACCGCAGCGTCCTTCTCCTTACCCACGGCAGCCAGCGCCTCGTTTTCACCCTCAAGCGCCTTCAGCTGCGCCAGCACGTCCAGCAGCTCGGCTTCCAGCGCAGCAGCATTGTCGTCAGCCACCTCCCGCGCGCGTGCGGCCGCATCGCGAGCTCCCTGCAGCTCATCCAGCGTCGCAGCGTACAGCCGCTCGTCGGCGATCTGCGCAGGGTCCACGGCGCGCGCAGCGGCATCCTCAGCGGACAGCGGCTGCTCCTCCGTCGGCAGCGACTCGTCAGCGGCGCGGGCAGCAAGCGCGTCGTTGCGCTTCGCACGGAACGCAGCAACCTCCTCGCCGAGCTTCGCAGCCTCCGCCTTCTCCTGCTCCAGCTCTTCCGCAAGACGCGCAGCCTCCGCCTCTGCATCGCGCAGCTGCTCGCTGGTCTCCTCGCGCGCAGCGGCCTTGCCCTTGTACTCCTCCAGCGTCACCGCGTACAACGGCTCCTCCGCGATCTGCGCAGGATCCACCGCCACAGCGGCCGGGTCCTCCTCAGCACCCTTGGCACCGCGCCGGCTCGCGTCCGCACTGCGCGGCTCAACGCCGTCCGCAGCCGCAAGCTCAGGCTCACCAGCACGGGCCTCCTTTGCGTCGTGACGCTTCTGGCGGTAGGCGGCCAGCTCCGCGTCCTTCTCCGCGATCTCCGCAGCCAGCCTCTCCGCCTCGTCGCGAGCCCCCTGCAGCTCATCCAGCGTCGCAGCGTACAGCGGCTCGTCGGCGATCTGCGCGGGGTCCACGGCGCGCGCAGCGGCATCCTCAGCGGACAGCGGCTGCTCCTCCGTCGGCAGCGACTCGTCAGCGGCGCGGGCAGCAAGCGCGTCGTTGCGCTTCGCACGGAACGCAGCAACCTCCTCGCCGAGCTTCGCAGCCTCCGCCTTCTCCTGCTCCAGCTCTTCCGCAAGACGCGCAGCCTCCGCTTCCGCATCCGCGCAGCTGCTCGCTGGCCTCCTCGTGGGCAGCAGTGCGGTCCGCCAGCTCCGCAGCCAGCCTCTCGCCCTCCGCCTTCTCCTTCTCCAGCTCCTCCGCAAGACGCGCAGCCTCCGCCTCTGCATCGCGCAGCTGCTCGCTGGTCTCCTCGCGCGCAGCGGCCTTGCCCTTGTACTCCTCCAGCGTCACCGCGTACAACGGCTCCTCCGCGATCTGCGCAGGATCCACCGCCACAGCGGCCGGGTCCTCCTCAGCACCCTTGGCACCGCGCCGGCTCGCGTCCGCACTGCGCGGCTCAACGCCGTCCGCAGCCGCAAGCTCAGGCTCACCAGCACGGGCCTCCTTTGCGTCGTGACGCTTCTGGCGGTAGGCGGCCAGCTCCGCGTCCTTCTCCGCGATCTCCGCAGCCAGCCTCTCCGCCTCGTCGCGAGCCCCCTGCAGCTCATCCAGCGTCGCAGCGTACAGCGGCTCGTCGGCGATCTGCGCGGGGTCCACGGCGCGCGCAGCGGCATCCTCAGCGGACAGCGGCTGCTCCTCCGTCGGCAGCGACTCGTCAGCGGCGCGGGCAGCAAGCGCGTCGTTGCGCTTCGCACGGAACGCAGCAACCTCCTCGCCGAGCTTCGCAGCCTCCGTCTTCTCCTGCTCCAACTCCTCTTCCATAGCCTTAAGAGCAGCTTCCTGGGCACCCTGCGCTTCGGCTGAGCGCTGCGTGAGGCCATCCGATTCCTTGCGAGCCTCCTCCAACAGCCCCACAGCCTCCTCCAGCTTGTCCAGATGACGGTCGCACTCAGCACGCTTGTTGTCGAGCGCCTCGCGCAGCTCCTCGGCCTCCTCCTGTGCGCGTGCGGCCGCATCGCGAGCTCCCTGCAGCTCATCCAGCGTCGCGGCGTACAGCGGCTCGTCGGCGATCTGCGCAGGGTCCACGGCGCGCGCAGCGGCATCCTCAGCGGGCACGGGCTGCTCCTGCGTCGGCAGCGACTCGTCAGCGGCGCGGGCGACAAGCGCGTCGTTGCGCTTCGCACGGAAGGCCTCCACCTCCTCACCAAGCTTCGCAGCATCGGCCTTCTCCTGCTCCAGCTCCTCCGCAAGGCCGGCCAGCTCCGCCTCCTTGGCAGCGATGGCCTGCTGGAGCTCCTCAATCGCCTCTTCCGCCGCGTCCAACCCTTCCTTCGGCCCGCTGCGCTTCTCGTAAAGCGCCCACACATTGGGGTAGTGGTATCCCTCCACCATCTTCGCAACAGCCTCCGAACTCAGATCGCTGTTGTGCGTGACGCTCACACTCGCGTGGAGGCTGCCAAGCTCGAAGGACACTCCCGACACGTCGTCGCGGCCAACGCGGCACGCAGCGCACACATCAGTTACAAACGCGTCGTGAAGCGCACGTGGCTTCTTCTCCACAACAACATCCCAGTCATCGCCCTCAAACACCTTCTTGTGGCTCGAGGTAGACTGCGGCTTCGTCTTGTCACTGTTGTTGGCACGCGAGTCGTACAGCTTCAGCTCCGCCACCGCAGCGTCCTTCTCCTTACCCACGGCAGCCAGCGCCTCGTTTTCACCCTCAAGCGCCTTCAGCTGCGCCAGCACGTCCAGCAGCTCGGCTTCCAGCGCAGCAGCATTGTCGCCAGCCACCTCCCGCGCGCGTGCGGCCGCATCGCGAGCTCCCTGCAGCTCATCCAGCGTCGCAGCGTACAGCGGCTCGTCGGCGATCTGCGCAGGGTCCACGGCGCGCGCAGCGGCATCCTCAGCGGACAGCGGCTGCTCCTCCGTCGGCAGCGACTCGTCAGCGGCGCGGGCAGCAAGCGCGTCGTTGCGCTTCGCACGGAACGCAGCAACCTCCTCGCCGAGCTTCGCAGCCTCCGCCTTCTCCTGCTCCAGCTCTTCCGCAAGACGCGCAGCCTCCGCTTCCGCATCGCGCAGCTGCTCGCTGGCCTCCTCGTGGGCAGCAGTGCGGTCCGCCAGCTCCGCAGCCAGCCTCTCGCCCTCCGCCTTCTCCTTCTCCAGCTCCTCCGCAAGACGCGCAGCCTCCGCCTCTGCATCGCGCAGCTGCTCGCTGGTCTCCTCGCGCGCAGCGGCCTTGCCCTTGTACTCCTCCAGCGTCACCGCGTACAACGGCTCCTCCGCGATCTGCGCAGGATCCACCGCCACAGCGGCCGGGTCCTCCTCAGCACCCTTGGCACCGCGCCGGCTCGCGTCCGCACTGCGCGGCTCAACGCCGTCCGCAGCCGCAAGCTCAGGCTCACCAGCACGGGCCTCCTTTGCGTCGTGACGCTTCTGGCGGTAGGCGGCCAGCTCCGCGTCCTTCTCCGCGATCTCCGCAGCCAGCCTCTCCGCCTCGTCGCGAGCCCCCTGCAGCTCATCCAGCGTCGCAGCGTACAGCGGCTCGTCGGCGATCTGCGCGGGGTCCACGGCGCGCGCAGCGGCATCCTCAGCGGACAGCGGCTGCTCCTCCGTCGGCAGCGACTCGTCAGCGGCGCGGGCAGCAAGCGCGTCGTTGCGCTTCGCACGGAACGCAGCAACCTCCTCGCCGAGCTTCGCAGCCTCCGCCTTCTCCTGCTCCAACTCCTCTTCCATAGCCTTAAGAGCAGCTTCCTGGGCACCCTGCGCTTCGGCTGAGCGCTGCGTGAGGCCATCCGATTCCTTGCGAGCCTCCTCCAACAGCCCCACAGCCTCCTCCAGCTTGTCCAGATGACGGTCGCACTCAGCACGCTTGTTGTCGAGCGCCTCGCGCAGCTCCTCGGCCTCCTCCTGTGCGCGTGCGGCCGCATCGCGAGCTCCCTGCAGCTCATCCAGCGTCGCGGCGTACAGCGGCTCGTCGGCGATCTGCGCAGGGTCCACGGCGCGCGCAGCGGCATCCTCAGCGGGCACGGGCTGCTCCTGCGTCGGCAGCGACTCGTCAGCGGCGCGGGCGACAAGCGCGTCGTTGCGCTTCGCACGGAAGGCCTCCACCTCCTCACCAAGCTTCGCAGCATCGGCCTTCTCCTGCTCCAGCTCCTCCGCAAGGCCGGCCAGCTCCGCCTCCTTGGCAGCGATGGCCTGCTGGAGCTCCTCAATCGCCTCTTCCGCCGCGTCCAACCCTTCCTTCGGCCCGCTGCGCTTCTCGTAAAGCGCCCACACATTGGGGTAGTGGTATCCCTCCACCATCTTCGCAACAGCCTCCGAACTCAGATCGCTGTTGTGCGTGACGCTCACACTCGCGTGGAGGCTGCCAAGCTCGAAGGACACTCCCGACACGTCGTCGCGGCCAACGCGGCACGCAGCGCACACATCAGTTACAAACGCGTCGTGAAGCGCACGTGGCTTCTTCTCCACAACAACATCCCAGTCATCGCCCTCAAACACCTTCTTGTGGCTCGAGGTAGACTGCGGCTTCGTCTTGTCACTGTTGTTGGCACGCGAGTCGTACAGCTTCAGCTCCGCCACCGCAGCGTCCTTCTCCTTACCCACGGCAGCCAGCGCCTCGTTTTCACCCTCAAGCGCCTTCAGCTGCGCCAGCACGTCCAGCAGCTCGGCTTCCAGCGCAGCAGCATTGTCGTCAGCCACCTCCCGCGCGCGTGCGGCCGCATCGCGAGCTCCCTGCAGCTCATCCAGCGTCGCAGCGTACAGCGGCTCGTCGGCGATCTGCGCGGGGTCCACGGCGCGCGCAGCGGCATCCTCAGCGGACAGCGGCTGCTCCTCCGTCGGCAGCGACTCGTCAGCGGCGCGGGCGACAAGCGCGTCGTTGCGCTTCGCACGGAACGCAGCAACCTCCTCGCCGAGCTTCGCAGCCTCCGCCTTCTCCTGCTCCAGCTCTTCCGCAAGACGCGCAGCCTCCGCTTCCGCATCGCGCAGCTGCTCGCTGGCCTCCTCGTGGGCAGCAGTGCGGTCCGCCAGCTCCGCAGCCAGCCTCTCGCCCTCCGCCTTCTCCTTCTCCAGCTCCTCCGCAAGACGCGCAGCCTCCGCCTCTGCATCGCGCAGCTGCTCGCTGGTCTCCTCGCGCGCAGCGGCCTTGCCCTTGTACTCCTCCAGCGTCACCGCGTACAACGGCTCCTCCGCGATCTGCGCAGGATCCACCGCCACAGCGGCCGGGTCCTCCTCAGCACCCTTGGCACCGCGCC
The DNA here is from genome assembly GCA_030078075.1 of Crithidia sp. LVH-60A. Classification (NCBI taxonomy): domain Eukaryota; phylum Euglenozoa; class Kinetoplastea; order Trypanosomatida; family Trypanosomatidae; genus Crithidia; species Crithidia sp. LVH-60A. Next base: position 694,502 of record CP119638.1, on the reverse strand, counting down.
GGCTCGCGTCCGCACTGCGCGGCTCAACGCCGTCCGCAGCCGCAAGCTCAGGCTCACCAGCACGGGCCTCCTTTGCGTCGTGACGCTTCTGGCGGTAGGCGGCCAGCTCCGCGTCCTTCTCCGCGATCTCCGCAGCCAGCCTCTCCGCCTCGTCGCGAGCCCCCTGCAGCTCATCCAGCGTCGCGGCGTACAACGGCTCGTCGGCGATCTGCGCAGGGTCCACGGCGCGCGCAGCGGCATCCTCAGCGGACAGCGGCTGCTCCTCCGTCGGCAGCGACTCGTCAGCGGCGCGGGCAGCAAGCGCGTCGTTGCGCTTCGCACGGAACGCAGCAACCTCCTCGCCGAGCTTCGCAGCCTCCGCCTTCTCCTGCTCCAGCTCTTCCGCAAGACGCGCAGCCTCCGCTTCCGCATCGCGCAGCTGCTCGCTGGCCTCCTCGTGGGCAGCAGTGCGGTCCGCCAGCTCCGCAGCCAGCCTCTCGCCCTCCGCCTTCTCCTTCTCCAGCTCCTCCGCAAGACGCGCAGCCTCCGCCTCTGCATCGCGCAGCTGCTCGCTGGTCTCCTCGCGCGCAGCGGCCTTGCCCTTGTACTCCTCCAGCGTCACCGCGTACAACGGCTCCTCCGCGATCTGCGCAGGATCCACCGCCACAGCGGCCGGGTCCTCCTCAGCACCCTTGGCACCGCGCCGGCTCGCGTCCGCACTGCGCGGCTCAACGCCGTCCGCAGCCGCAAGCTCAGGCTCACCAGCACGGGCCTCCTTTGCGTCGTGACGCTTCTGGCGGTAGGCGGCCAGCTCCGCGTCCTTCTCCGCGATCTCCGCAGCCAGCCTCTCCGCCTCGTCGCGAGCCCCCTGCAGCTCATCCAGCGTCGCAGCGTACAGCGGCTCGTCGGCGATCTGCGCGGGGTCCACGGCGCGCGCAGCGGCATCCTCAGCGGACAGCGGCTGCTCCTCCGTCGGCAGCGACTCGTCAGCGGCGCGGGCAGCAAGCGCGTCGTTGCGCTTCGCACGGAAGGCCTCCACCTCCTCACCAAGCTTCGCAGCCTCCGCCTTCTCCTGCTCCAACTCCTCTTCCATAGCCTTAAGAGCAGCTTCCTGGGCACCCTGCGCTTCGGCTGAGCGCTGCGTGAGGCCATCCGATTCCTTGCGAGCCTCCTCCAACAGCCCCACAGCCTCCTCCAGCTTGTCCAGATGACGGTCGCACTCAGCACGCTTGTTGTCGAGCGCCTCGCGCAGCTCCTCGGCCTCCTCCTGTGCGCGTGCGGCCGCATCGCGAGCTCCCTGCAGCTCATCCAGCGTCGCGGCGTACAGCGGCTCGTCGGCGATCTGCGCAGGGTCCACGGCGCGCGCAGCGGCATCCTCAGCGGGCACGGGCTGCTCCTGCGTCGGCAGCGACTCGTCAGCGGCGCGGGCGACAAGCGCGTCGTTGCGCTTCGCACGGAAGGCCTCCACCTCCTCACCAAGCTTCGCAGCATCGGCCTTCTCCTGCTCCAGCTCCTCCGCAAGGCCGGCCAGCTCCGCCTCCTTGGCAGCGATGGCCTGCTGGAGCTCCTCAATCGCCTCTTCCGCCGCGTCCAACCCTTCCTTCGGCCCGCTGCGCTTCTCGTAAAGCGCCCACACATTGGGGTAGTGGTATCCCTCCACCATCTTCGCAACAGCCTCCGAACTCAGATCGCTGTTGTGCGTGACGCTCACACTCGCGTGGAGGCTGCCAAGCTCGAAGGACACTCCCGACACGTCGTCGCGGCCAACGCGGCACGCAGCGCACACATCAGTTACAAACGCGTCGTGAAGCGCACGTGGCTTCTTCTCCACAACAACATCCCAGTCATCGCCCTCAAACACCTTCTTGTGGCTCGAGGTAGACTGCGGCTTCGTCTTGTCACTGTTGTTGGCACGCGAGTCGTACAGCTTCAGCTCCGCCACCGCAGCGTCCTTCTCCTTACCCACGGCAGCCAGCGCCTCGTTTTCACCCTCAAGCGCCTTCAGCTGCGCCAGCACGTCCAGCAGCTCGGCTTCCAGCGCAGCAGCATTGTCGTCAGCCACCTCCCGCGCGCGTGCGGCCGCATCGCGAGCTCCCTGCAGCTCATCCAGCGTCGCAGCGTACAGCGGCTCGTCGGCGATCTGCGCAGGGTCCACGGCGCGCGCAGCGGCATCCTCAGCGGACAGCGGCTGCTCCTCCGTCGGCAGCGACTCGTCAGCGGCGCGGGCAGACAAGCGCGTCGTTGCGCTTCGCACGGAACGCAGCAACCTCCTCGCCGAGCTTCGCAGCCTCCGCCTTCTCCTGCTCCAGCTCTTCCGCAAGACGCGCAGCCTCCGCTTCCGCATCGCGCAGCTGCTCGCTGGCCTCCTCGTGGGCAGCAGTGCGGTCCGCCAGCTCCGCAGCCAGCCTCTCGCCCTCCGCCTTCTCCTTCTCCAGCTCCTCCGCAAGACGCGCAGCCTCCGCCTCTGCATCGCGCAGCTGCTCGCTGGTCTCCTCGTGCGCAGCGGCCTTGCCCTTGTACTCCTCCAGCGTCACCGCGTACAACGGCTCCTCCGCGATCTGCGCAGGATCCACCGCCACAGCGGCCGGGTCCTCCTCAGCACCCTTGGCACCGCGCCGGCTCGCGTCCGCACTGCGCGGCTCAACGCCGTCCGCAGCCGCAAGCTCAGGCTCACCAGCACGGGCCTCCTTTGCGTCGTGACGCTTCTGGCGGTAGGCGGCCAGCTCCGCGTCCTTCTCCGCGATCTCCGCAGCCAGCCTCTCCGCCTCGTCGCGAGCCCCCTGCAGCTCATCCAGCGTCGCAGCGTACAGCGGCTCGTCGGCGATCTGCGCGGGGTCCACGGCGCGCGCAGCGGCATCCTCAGCGGACAGCGGCTGCTCCTCCGTCGGCAGCGACTCGTCAGCGGCGCGGGCAGCAAGCGCGTCGTTGCGCTTCGCACGGAACGCAGCAACCTCCTCGCCGAGCTTCGCAGCCTCCGCCTTCTCCTGCTCCAGCTCTTCCGCAAGACGCGCAGCCTCCGCTTCCGCATCGCGCAGCTGCTCGCTGGCCTCCTCGTGGGCAGCAGTGCGGTCCGCCAGCTCCGCAGCCAGCCTCTCGCCCTCCGCCTTCTCCTTCTCCAGCTCCTCCGCAAGACGCGCAGCCTCCGCCTCTGCATCGCGCAGCTGCTCGCTGGTCTCCTCGCGCGCAGCGGCCTTGCCCTTGTACTCCTCCAGCGTCACCGCGTACAACGGCTCCTCCGCGATCTGCGCAGGATCCACCGCCACAGCGGCCGGGTCCTCCTCAGCACCCTTGGCACCGCGCCGGCTCGCGTCCGCACTGCGCGGCTCAACGCCGTCCGCAGCCGCAAGCTCAGGCTCACCAGCACGGGCCTCCTTTGCGTCGTGACGCTTCTGGCGGTAGGCGGCCAGCTCCGCGTCCTTCTCCGCGATCTCCGCAGCCAGCCTCTCCGCCTCGTCGCGAGCCCCCTGCAGCTCATCCAGCGTCGCAGCGTACAGCGGCTCGTCGGCGATCTGCGCGGGGTCCACGGCGCGCGCAGCGGCATCCTCAGCGGACAGCGGCTGCTCCTCCGTCGGCAGCGACTCGTCAGCGGCGCGGGCAGCAAGCGCGTCGTTGCGCTTCGCACGGAACGCAGCAACCTCCTCGCCGAGCTTCGCAGCCTCCGCCTTCTCCTGCTCCAACTCCTCTTCCATAGCCTTAAGAGCAGCTTCCTGGGCACCCTGCGCTTCGGCTGAGCGCTGCGTGAGGCCATCCGATTCCTTGCGAGCCTCCTCCAACAGCCCCACAGCCTCCTCCAGCTTGTCCAGATGACGGTCGCACTCAGCACGCTTGTTGTCGAGCGCCTCGCGCAGCTCCTCGGCCTCCTCCTGTGCGCGTGCGGCCGCATCGCGAGCTCCCTGCAGCTCATCCAGCGTCGCGGCGTACAGCGGCTCGTCGGCGATCTGCGCAGGGTCCACGGCGCGCGCAGCGGCATCCTCAGCGGGCACGGGCTGCTCCTGCGTCGGCAGCGACTCGTCAGCGGCGCGGGCGACAAGCGCGTCGTTGCGCTTCGCACGGAAGGCCTCCACCTCCTCACCAAGCTTCGCAGCATCGGCCTTCTCCTGCTCCAGCTCCTCCGCAAGGCCGGCCAGCTCCGCCTCCTTGGCAGCGATGGCCTGCTGGAGCTCCTCAATCGCCTCTTCCGCCGCGTCCAACCCTTCCTTCGGCCCGCTGCGCTTCTCGTAAAGCGCCCACACATTGGGGTAGTGGTATCCCTCCACCATCTTCGCAACAGCCTCCGAACTCAGATCGCTGTTGTGCGTGACGCTCACACTCGCGTGGAGGCTGCCAAGCTCGAAGGACACTCCCGACACGTCGTCGCGGCCAACGCGGCACGCAGCGCACACATCAGTTACAAACGCGTCGTGAAGCGCACGTGGCTTCTTCTCCACAACAACATCCCAGTCATCGCCCTCAAACACCTTCTTGTGGCTCGAGGTAGACTGCGGCTTCGTCTTGTCATTGTTGTTGGCACGCGAGTCGTACAGCTTCAGCTCCGCCACCGCAGCGTCCTTCTCCTTACCCACGGCAGCCAGCGCCTCGTTTTCACCCTCAAGCGCCTTCAGCTGCGCCAGCACGTCCAGCAGCTCGGCTTCCAGCGCAGCAGCATTGTCGTCAGCCACCTCCCGCGCGCGTGCGGCCGCATCGCGAGCTCCCTGCAGCTCATCCAGCGTCGCAGCGTACAGCGGCTCGTCGGCGATCTGAGCGGGGTCCACGGCGCGCGTAGCGGCATCCTCAGCGGACAGCGGCTGCTCCTCCGTCGGCAGCGACTCGTCAGCGGCGCGGGCAGCAAGCGCGTCGTTGCGCTTGGCGCGGAATGCAGCTACCTCCGCCTTAAGGGGTAGCTCGGATCTTGTTGCTTCGAGCTGCTCTTCGAGAGTGCTGGCGTGTTGAGCTTGGGCGGTTAGCTGTTCCGTGAGGTCACCGACTTGATTGGCTTGCTCTTCCGCGAGCGTTTGCATGTCGCGGTACTCATCAAGAGTGACGCAGTACAGATCCTCCTTGTCCAAGAATACTGGCGAAAGTGGGGTCTGCCGAGCGTGGTCATTGTTGGCAGATGGGGCGTGAATCTCCAGTCCACCGTGCTTCTCGCGCGCTGCGAGCGCAGAGTTGCGCTTTTGCCCGGTGCGGTTTGGGCCCGGGCCCCCCCTTTTTGTGTTTTTTTTTTTTTTTTTTTTTTTTTCTTTTTTTTTTTTTTCCTTTGACTTATTTTGAGTTTTTTTTTTTTTTTTTTTTTTTTTTTTTTGGGGGGTGGGTTTTTTCTTTTGTGTTCCGCCTCCCCCCCCCCCCTCTTTTTTTCCTTTTTTGCTCCGGGTCCTTCTTTTTTTTTTTTTTTGTTTTTTTATTTTTTTTTCTTTTTTTTTTTTTTTTTTTTTTTTTTTTTTTTTTTTTTTGGGGGTGGGGGGGGGGGGGGGGGTTTTTTTTTTTTGTTTTTGTGTGTGGTGTTTTTTTTTTTTTTTTTCTTTTGGTGGGGGGGGGGGGGGGGGGGGGGGTTTTTCGTCCCCTCCCCCCCCCGGGGGGGGTTTGTTGTCCCCCCCCCCCCCTCTTTTTTTTTTTGTTCTTTTTTTTTTTTTTTTTGTTTTGGGGGGGGGGGGGGGGTTGTGTTTTTTTTTTCCTCTTTTTTTTTTTTTTGGGGGGGCGGCCTGCTTTTTTTGTGGGGGGGCGGGGTTTTTTTGGGGGGTGGGGGGGGGGGGGTTTTTTTTTTTTTTTTGTTCAAGGGGCATAAGAAGGTTTTCCATTTCCCCCCCGTAGGGCTCCTTTGTCGTTGCTGAACGTCGTATCTGGCATATTCTCGACAAACTCGTTGAAGTACAATCCCTCGTGCTTGCCCTCAGGGATCCCAATGGCACGCTCGATCTGCTCGATTGCGCGGTCCAGCCCTACCTTGGCTCCGAGGGGATCTTTATGAAGATGCCTCAACGACGGGTATGCGTAGCTGGCAACGCGCCGGTCAATTTCCCTCGCGGAAACGCTTAAGGGGTGGTTCACTGAGAACTCGACCTTGAGCTTGCGATCGCCAGCCTTCAGCGTTGTGGCAGCGACGCAGTAAATGGGAACGCGGCAAGCAAACGCAAGCTCACTGGTGACAATGGTCTTTGTTTCCTCCGGTTTGTGATGCAGAAGCGCCTTGCCGTCGTCCCACGAAAACTCATATGAGTGGTTTGTCAAGACCAGCGTAGCGTTCTCGTCCCAAGTGCCGTGCGAATCAGCGGCCTCGAGTTCTTTGATTCGGTTTTCAAGTTCCGTCACGTCTTCGAAGCGAGTTGCCCCGCGGCTGATCACAGGGATGCTGTCCAGCCTCTTTATCTTGTCCTCTAACGCCTGGAGCTGTTCCTGCATGTCGCTGAACTTACTCAACGACTCATCAACGGTAAACTTTTGCTGCGCCAACTCTTTCACCAGCTGAGACCGATGCTGAGAAGCCGCGCTTTCGATGGCGGTGCACTCTTCCGAGGAGAGCATAGCAGAGCCGGACGAATACTTGTACAGGTCTCGGATAACAGAGCTGCGCAAGATGGTCACAGTGGTCCCTGAGGGTGTGAACGCCTTGGCCTTGGAGCGTGCGTGAGACGGCGAGGTGATTGCCTCCAAATCAGCTTCCAGGGACCGCGAGTGCCGACGGTGCTTACCACTTTCAGCCAGGCACTCGCTCAAATCTTGCTGCGTCTTCTCCTTCTCACTTCTTGAGCCATTCGTCACCTGCTTGTCCATCTGCTCACGGATGCGAAGCAGACGGTCCTGGCACTTGCGCGCCGCGTCCTTCGCGGCTGCAACCTCAGCTTCGAGCTTTGCAATCAGGGCTTTGTCGACAGGCGTACTCGTCCATTCTTTGACAACGCAGATTTGATCATCCGATCTTGTTACTTGACCAAGGTTCCAACACCATTTTTTCTTGGCATCGAGGTACTCGAAGGCAACCACTTCCCCGTCCAGAGTAGCGCCAATCATTTTCTTCGGTTCCCGAAGTGTAGCCACTGATTTTTTTTTTAATCTCCCTTTCCTGTTTGATAGGGACAATGAGGAAAAGACAAACAATGAAAAAAAAAACAATAAAGGAAACAATGAAAAGTGTGTGTGAGTGTGTGTGTGTGTTTTTTTTTTTTATCCTAGCAAGCGTGCTGAGTGTGCTCACAAGATGGTCAGCGGTCTCACACTAGCGCTTTCTTAATTACCTACCAAGAGCTCAATCGATGAGCAGTTCTCAGCAGCAGCGCACACTGAGACTCCTGAGAAACTAAAAAAAAAGATCTACACTGTGTATGTTATTGTCGTATGCCGGACCCTCCCACTGAAGTCTTCGTAGCGTCAAAAGCACAAAGGGCACCTCCAGTGTTAAACAATGTGGATTGAGTCACGTCGGAACGATTTCAAACAATACCAGCCTGGTGCAAAACGGCACCAAATAAAAGCACAACAAAGCACGAAACTCAAAGATAACAAAAAAGATGAGAGAAAATCACAAGGGAGAAAGAAAGTAAAGAAAGAACTATGCTGAAGGCGAAGAGAAAATAACAGTTTTTGAGGCTCTCGATCAAAATCCTAAGTCGACAACGAGTTGAAATCAAGGGCCTTACTCTGCTTAAGAAATGGAAAACACGGAAACCTAAGATCTGGTGCTATGTAACGGAACACTAGAGACCCTGTAAGCGAGTTATGGAAAGTGGGCGTAAGTGAAACGAGTATGAGAACAAAGAAAGACTCGAATGGAGGGAAAGTGGTAACGTTAAGAGAACTTCTTTCAGCATAAAGCGGAAGAGAAGCAGAACAAGAAGGTGCAGTGAAGAGAGGTGAAAGTGGAGTATAGAGCTAATACAAAGCGAGGCAAATGTGTTCACCTCTAGAGCCGAAAAGGCCGCTTCATTCCTATGTTAGAACCACTTGGCGAAGGGACCATCAACCAGTGGCAGTCATAGACAGCGCCTTTGACAAATCCCACAAAGCACGAAATGTGGTAAAAGGAAGTCACCTCTGTGAATAAAACGCGCGTTGTCCAAATAATGCAAGTGGGTGTCCCGCTTAACTAACAACACTCGCTCTCGGCTCAGAAAATGATTTTTTTTTTTTCGGAAATACCTGCTTGTAGAAGTCAGACATTTGCGTCTCCTTCATTTCGTTTTCTTACTGAAAGAGCGTTTCACAACAAGCTCGCCAAGATGTTTACTTCGCAGTCTCGCGACGAGCCCTACGCGTCTGAGGGGCAGCATGGAGAACCAATGAGCTCGCCACTTTGACGTCGCAAAAAAAAAAAAAAAAAAGCAGGGGAAGAAAGCTCGGAACGCCAAAGATCGATGTCACCACCTAGCACTTCGAAATTTGGTAGAGCAGCAAAGAAGACGACACACATGCTTCGCATGCGTGGGTAAGCCCCTCGGCAGGAAGAAAGAGAACCTGTGGCACTTCTCCTGCTTGCAGGAAGCCATTTCAATGTCCTTTTTTCAGCAGAACCCTACACTACGACGATTGGAAGCCCCAGGAGAACGCTTGTGTCTCTACAGCTGGCGTGCATCGGCGTCATACCTTTTCATCTCCCTGCCTACTGAAAGCACCACATCTTAACGCCACCTCAACGTCAAAAGAAAGCGAGTGTTTAAAAACAAGTGTTTTGGTCGGCTTTTGCCGCGGCCCTCAACAACTTCAGAAACAAGTTGAACACTGAAAACACACTTTAAGCAAAGCCTTCAATAAATAAGTAAAACTAACTCCAGCTTTGAATGCGGCGTGAAGTTTAAAAGTGGTGGCTAACGGACGCCACTGAACAAGCAAGAGGATGAGAGGTCGCTCCTCGCTAGCACTTTCTTTCCTCTTGTAGTGTCTATCTCTGCTGAAAGAACCGGCAAAACGCCACCTACCCGGCTACTTCTCCTATTTTCTCCGGCAGCTTTGAGAGGAACAAGCAGTACCGCGGCGTTCTCTCTTGGTGCTTCGCAATTGTTGCTTCCTAGAAGCGCGGAGATTGGCGCAGCTTTATATGCCGGGCACTTGTGCGCAGAAGGACCCTTTCGAACCATGACAGCCGCACCACTATATGAACAGCATACCTATAGCTCACTGCTGTTCTTTCCAAACAGACGCGCTCCTCGGGTTGTCCAGCGCCGACAACGCACTCCAGGTGCCCTGATGATAAATGCTGAAAATCAAGGTGAACCTCGTCAACTTATGCAGATGAAAAAAGTGCTGGTTGCGAGAGTGACATTGAAAATGCCACCATTGTATCAGATTCTAGAAGCGCCTTGGCGACAATACAAGAATGTCAGAATAACGGGTAGCGAATGTTCTCGTCTTTTTGTCGGCTTGTAGCAAAAAAAAACAAATGAAGCTAAAAAAAAAAATTTATCGTCGCAGCGTCTTCCACTGCGCCGTCTCCGGGAGGCTGCGGCATCTACCGATCGTGTTCCCAGGTGAGTATCTCAGCGGCGAGTTTTCCACTGGTTCAGCTCAGCCGAAAGATAGAAAAAAGAGAACTTAGGAAGTGCGGCATGAGAAATGTGAAGCGGAATCTAAGAATTCCTGGCTGCGTGGGTGCCGTTTTGAAAGCAGAGTAAGCGTTGCCTTTTTAGTGCTGATAGTGCTCGCTGGCACACTGCTCGAAGTACAGAAAAAAAAAAACCCTGCAAGTCAGCGGCTTCCGTCCATGCGCGAAAAGGCTGCAATATTGGTGGTGACGAAACTCTGAATGCAGTCAGAAAAAGAGGGGGGGAGAAGGCACGGTTGTTGGCAACGAATGTTCGCCGCACACCAACTGCTCCATCAACTTCTTTCTTATCTGCCGCTTTGCCTCATTCCGGTCAACTCATTTGACTTGATCTTTGGCACACTGACTCGGAAACCGTCGCTCCTGGTTTGTGTGTGTGCGTTGATATTTAGTTACTTTGTGGCGCCGCTGCGCTATCATCCTTTTGCCGTTTAAATGCATCTTCTTCTGCTGGAGCACTTGATACCGTAAAGCACTTCATTCCCTCAAAAATAGGTTTTTTTTTTGCTTTTGGAAGCTGAGAAATTTTACCTTAGTCATGCAGCGACCGCGCCGCCGGTATTGTATGTCTTTGTCTACGACAGAGCCTGTCAGAGTTTAACTGTTCTTGAAGCTAAATGATGCGGCGTGCCCTCGATCGGAAAAAGTGGTTTTTGCGGCTTAGAGATCACGGCCCCAGGCTTATTCGTTGTACCATTTGTAGTGGATATTCGTACACTTCTTGCAAAACTTAAACATGGAGCAACTTGCACGAGCAAATTGCTGCAAGGAGTGCTGTGTGTTTCTTACATTTGCCGGGTGGTATTTGGTGTAAAGCTCAGAACTTAGCTGTCTTGTGCGGCTACCGGTGTACACGACAAAACACCCTTTTTTTCTTCCCAATTAGAGGCTTTGGGACATGCATAAACTTCTCGCAAGGCAAGCAAAAATGCCGATATGCCTCTGCTGTCTGTATACTGTTGTCAAGCAAGCTGCCAAATGGTCAGGTAGCCAATGGCCCTCGTTTTCCCATCTCAATACGAGGCTGCACGGCATGCCGAAAAGCTAACTCTTGTCCGCGGCGATGGCGAGAGAAAAGGGGACGCGCCACACATTATTCGTGCATTTACCTGCGTACTTCGGCTGCTGAGGAACTCTTCATATATTGAGTCAACGTCATGTGCTTTTTCTTTTTTTTTTCCTGATTGAGGGCCGGCTTTCCCGTTTTGTGCACCCTGCCTCAACTGTTTACGCGCTTAATTGCATTACTTTTGTGGTGAAACGAGTGACTTCACATCGCCATCCAGTGAGGAAGCCGGTCCCGGATCTTGTCTCGTGCTTGCAATTTTTTTTTTCTTCCGATCGACATTAATGTGTTGCAAGCTGATTTTGGGAAATTGAGAAAAATGATTGTCGGGGAGAAATAGAAGGCACTGCCTTGCGCACTGTGAGTTTCTAGGGAAAAGGAAAATCGTCACAATCGCAACCCTCGACTTGCTCATTTGTGCCAGTCGATTGGCCTCCTTACCTTGGTCTCTTCGGAGTCGATCTTGGCGCGACAAAGGTGTACTATATCCCTAAAGATTGCCCGGGGTCGAATAGCTGAATGCTGTTTGACGCGTCGCCTTGTTTTAGAAGCGCTCCGCAGTTCTTCCTAGAAATTTGCACAGTCCAATCTTTACGTTCAACAGGGTTCGTTGGCTAGGTTTCTCAACTTTCTGGGTTCGCTATGGGCACGCGTTGTCGGTGGGAAAGCGATCGGGAGGGCTCATAGACTCACCTAAATTTATGGAGAAAGATGCGCGCGTGGAGCGCTCAGTCTGCCTCCCTTTGCTCTTCCCGTAGTGCTGTCAATCGGCTTTTTGGCTCGCATGTGCCTGCGCCATTTGTCAGACTGCAATTTTCTTGTAGCCTTTCAGGTCCTCGAGCGTTTGCCTCTCACTCAGGCCGTTCATATTGATGGGTACCGTGAAGTCGAAGCGGGAAAAGATGAGGAAGGCTTTTTTTCTGCCTGTCATACCGTGGTATTTTTCACAAAGTTGTTTATAGAGACGGTCTTTTCCATGTTTTTTTCGTCTTTTTTTTTTTTCAGGCCCCTTGTTCGTTGCTATGCAAGCAAGGCAGTTTATGGATGAGGTCAAGTAGTGGAACTCCGCAACGGGTCCAAAAAAAAAAAAAAAAACGCAGCTATGGGAGCGGCCTTAGCACGCATCAGACCAGCAGCGGCGTGTCAAGATGCGTGTCCACTCAGGAAGTGTACTACAAACGGCAGCCGCAACACATTTTTTTTTTCAACCGGTTGCGTCGGCACTGCACTCTCTCTTGCGCTCTGCTTCTCTTTTTCTTGCTTAAGGAGCAGAAACACGATTGATTGATTTAACATCGGATGCTTTAGTCGCTGTTTTTAAGCATGTTTCTATCTCTTTCTTTCTTGGATGGCAACAAGCGAGACTGATTACCGCTGCTGATGTGAGTATTATGTGTGTGAACACTATTTTCCTACTTTCTTTTTGACCTGTACTCGGTGTAGGGTGAAGGATGGGTGCGGGAGCATAGCAAACAGCACTGGACATCGCAAACAATGATCTCTTCGATGTAAATTTATTGTCGTATCCATTCTCTTTGAAGTGCCTATTAGTGCCTGTGCAGAAAGCTGTTTCTTTGGCGATGCCATTCGAGGCAGACTGGAAGTGCAGCACAGGTGTGCAACGCGCTGCATGTCTTTCTAGCAGCCCCGCATCGGGTGCAAGCTTATGCTCTAAAAAGAAAAGAATAATATTTGCTGTTGCATAGCGTCTCTTTTTCTTTGTTTTTATTGTGCTTTGTTTAACAATTGTTTGTGCCAGACTCATCGTGAAACCTTTATCGTATGTATTGCTTTAGTGTGGCGCTTCCTGCTTTGTATTTCTAGCCTATCATGGCTCCACCTTTTGTCAATGCTACTAGGCAGGATAGGTGAAGTTTTTCTGAATAAGTGTGATAGGAGGCTTGAGCGAAAAACTTATCCTCTCTCTGCTCCTTCGCAAAACACAGGCGTTCGGAAGAACAAATGTGTCTTACTTGCAGTACAGTAATTGATTGAGGAAAGAAGATTAATTGACTTCCCAGAGCGGGATTTGCATTGTTGCACACAGGCCGCTTTGAAGGCTGATGTTAACAGTGCTTTGGCCTTCGCACTGCCTGGCTATGGCACTGCTACATCACGCAGCAGCCGCTTTTTTGAAGTTGTGCAGTAGTGATATCGACTCTGTCTCTAAGGAACAGTACGGCAGATGAGCAAAAGAAGCTCTTGGCGAATAATAATAGTAAAATAGCTCTGCAATTTTTTTTTCTATAGTCTCTTCGGTTGAGGTGCTTCGCGGATGTGGTGTATCTTATGACGCATGTAGTCTGCACATTACTTTGCTCTTTCTTCAACCTCTGCCTTCTGATTTCTTTTACATACTCATCTTTGCATTTGCAAATTCTCGCTGAGGCTTAACTGCGCTTCTTTTGCGGCAACGAGCGACTTTTTGCTGCTCCTAACTGAACTGAAAGAAGAGTCTGACAGTGTCTCTTCTTTACACCAATAGAGAAAGTATCGGCTGTCCAAGACAGAAACAAACTTTTTAGTTTTCTCTTTTCGTGTGTTAAAAACCAGTTTGCGTTCGAGCCTCTCTTGTGTAGTTCGAAGATACAAGAAAAGGAGGCAAACGATTTTCACTGAACAACACCTCTGACTGTTGTCAGCCTTACACACCACCGTTCTACTGGGCACTCGTCGCCATGTCTCGCGTCGCTGAGTCGGAGGCCACAAAAGCCTTGAGGGCTCAACTGGCCGAGAAGGAGTTTAAACTTGGCGAGCTCGAGGGCCGCGTGAAAGACTTGTTCAACGAGGCCAACGAGCTGGATGAGAAGCTGCGCATTGCAAACCGCAACGCCCGTGTGCTCGAGGAAGAAAACAGTAATTTCCACCTTCGAATCAAGGCCATCGAGAGAGATGAGGACGTCTCTCAGTTCCTGCCCCGGGAAAAGGAAGCGATGAATTTGATAAAGGAAAATGAGGGTCTTCGGGCTTCTCTTGCCAGCGCGGAGGAGCGCGTAAAAGCATCCTCTGGACAGAGTCGCGAGAGCGATCATGATGCGGATCGGCAGATCCGCGCACTTAACAGCGATTGTGAGCGAATGCGCAAGGAAAGGGAAAGGGAGTCGAAGGAGCTGGAGAATACGCGCTTTCAGTGCGCGGAGCTGCAAAAGAAGCTCGATGACGAGCAGGATACTCTAAAGTCTGCGCGCGAGCTTTGGGATCAGGAGCGCGAACGGTACCATCAGCGCATTGAGGAGCTGCTGGAGAGTAACAAGAATGCCGTTCGTTCAGCGGCTCCCCGCTCTCCCAAGCCGAAGGGCGATGCGCGGGAGGAGCCTCTAGAGCAAGTTTTCTTGAAGGAGGACGTGGCGCAGCTGGAGAAGAAGCTGAAGGAGGCGCAGGAAAAGGCGTGGGCAAAGGAGAAGGAGTGGATCCGCGTCGAAAATGAGCTGCGCAAAAGGCTTCAGACGGCGCAGGGAGCGACCAGCTCCGAGGGCCGTAACGACAAGGCACTTTTCCAGGCAATGAGAGACCAGGTGGAGGCTCTGCAGGAGGAGATTAAGGCCCTGCGTCGCGAAAAGCTCGCGTCGCGCTCGGCTGCTCTCGAGGCTGCGGCAAGCAGGGCAGCTGGTGGCAGCAGCGCGTCGGCTTCCAGCGCAGCAGAGGCACCGCAGAGCGGCAGCGCCGCGAACTGGGCAACGCGCTACTACGCCGTGTGCAAGGAGAAGGATGCGACTCGGGACCAACTCGATGCCGCTAAAACTACCATTTTCGAGCTGCAGAATGCTGCAGACGAGAGAGCCATTGTTTGCAAGGAGCTCGAGGTTCAGATTGCTGCACTCCAGAAGCGGGAGCTCAACGGCGGACGCTCTGCGACTTCGGGCCGGGCGGCCTCCGTGCGCTCGGTCAGTGATCAAAGCACGACAAAGAATCGCGATCCTGCGTACTCCGGCGCCGCGGACAACACGCGCGTCATCTCCGAGCTGCGGCAACGCGTCCGTGATCTGGAGCGCGACCTAAGCAACGTAAGAAACGCGCAAGAGCAGAAGGAGACAGTAAGCGACGTGCGAACCAGGGAGTACCAGAAGCAGGTGGATGAGCTGCTGCGCGAGAACGCATCGCTGAGGGCTGAAAATGGGTCTTCCTACGCCTTTGCTGACGCTGCTCCGGCGACAGACTCGATGGACGGCGTCACTCGTCTCACAAAAGACAAGCGCGAGTCAGTTGAGGAGGTGATGCGTCTTCTCGAGTTTGCGTGGGATAGTGACGAAGAGGCGAAGCGCCTGCTTCGTCGCTCGAAGTACCAGAGCGCGTCGATGGCGGGCCAGGATGCCGCAAAGGACGATGAGATTCGCCGGCTGCAGAAGCTCATCGACGATTTAGAGAGCCAGCTGCGAGGAATGGAGAAGAAGGCCAGCGACGTGGATGACCTGCGGGACGCGGTAGACGACCTGCGCAAGCAAATCCGCTCGATGCAGGCAGAAAACGACAAGCTACGCAGGAAGAACGGCGACCTGGAGAGAAGCCGCGACAACGCCGCAAGGGATCATGGCAGCAAGGAGAAGGATGCCAGCCGCCGCATCGAGGAGCTTCAGAAGGAGATTGACGACTTGAAGCGCCGACTGGATGATTCCCGGAAGCCTGTCAGCAAGCCGCTTTCCCCTGCCGAAAGCCCGCGCACGCCACGTATCGCCGCTCCGCGTCGCCGCACCCCTGAGGTCTCGGCGATGTCGCAGCTGTCCGTGCGCTCGACGGAGGAGCAGCGCCGCAGCGCTGTTCCGGAGGGTGCCCACCTCGCATTCACTGTTGTTGAACTGGCGGATGTGCTGCGGAACGGACGGCCCATCACCGAGCCTGGCTACGTCGTGATCAAGCTGAAGTCTATCAAGGAGAAGTACAAGACTTCTGTCAAAGAGCTGTCCTCTGTTATCCGGTTTGACGAGACCTTTGTGTTCTACTTGGCACAGCCGGACCAGGATGTGATCACGGTGCACGTGTTCTACACGTCAAAAAGCGGCTCTCGCGAGTACCACATCGGTGACGCGTGCTTCTCCATGGCCACCCTTTACCGCGGTGTGCCACGCCAGCGCATTGCTCCCATAGTGCAAAACC
Organism: Crithidia sp. LVH-60A; assembly: GCA_030078075.1. Classification (NCBI taxonomy): domain Eukaryota; phylum Euglenozoa; class Kinetoplastea; order Trypanosomatida; family Trypanosomatidae; genus Crithidia; species Crithidia sp. LVH-60A. Next base: position 678,858 of record CP119638.1, on the reverse strand, counting down.
CCGGCACAAAAGACGCGCGCCGCGCGGGCCAGATCGAGGTCAACCTCCAAACCGACGATTTCGGCAAAACCATGGAGCCGACAGAGGGCGAGATAGAGGCGGAGAAGGCGCGCTTTAACGAACTTGTGAACCGGTTCGAGCACAGCGCACCGGAAAAGCTCCATGCTGCGGATGTGTACATGGCATCTGGACAGTAGTGTGTTCTAGTGGTGCTCAGGGTGCCACGCCTTCTTGTGTGCCGAACGCGTCTCGTTGGACGCCATTTTTTTTTTTCAGAGTGGTTTTTAAGGATTTACCCTTCGTTGCTTTTCTTACTATCTTTCTTTGACTGTGGACTACTTTATTGAGGCTTTGTGCATTTCATCGAGCTTTTAACAAGAATTGCGGTCTTCCCTTTCATTTAGAATGCTGCTAGGGAGAACGACTGTTCGCTTCCTACGCTCCCTTCCACAAAATGGCAACCACTTGAAATTCTTTTTCCAGAATACTTCACCTTGCGGTCGTTTTTTTTTTCCTGTTTTTTTTTTTTTCATTTGGCCTGCCGGGGGCTGAAGCAGTATACAGATCATTGAGTTGGCTTCAAGTCCCTGCAGCGTAGATTTTTCATCGTTCTTTTTTTTTTTTTTTCGTCTGTTGATCGCCTTGCTTTCAAGGTGTATTCTATCCCTAACTTCTTGTCACCACTCTTTGTCTGTGTTTCTTCGAGGTTCGTTCGAAGAACGGCGAAGTCATAAGCGCAGCAGTACCATCTTGGGTATCGTCATATTTTGGTGGGACGGTGCAGAGACATTTTAGACTCTTCATCCATCTCTCTCTCTTTTTTTGTATGTGTGTGCTTTGTTGCGGTGCCTGCGGTGGTGTTGAATCATTGTTTGCTTTTCCCCCGTCTCTTTACATCATTCGCTCGCTCTTCTTCCGCGCTACATAGTGGCGTCGGGTTTTTTTTTTTTTTCGATTTAAAAGAGTGCGTGTGAGCTTAAACCTCACAAGGCGTGTCGTGCGGTCGCTTAGGTGATGTGCCTATTTAAAATGAGCGGGAACAAGGCTTGCCCTTGTGTTTGTTTTACCTCACTCTTGTTTTGGGACTTTTCGAGCCCAGGCATATTACCCATTTGTAACGATGCAAGTGCTCTATTTGGCTGTGCTGTATTTTTTTTTTTTCCTTTTTTTACTCTGTGTGTGTGGTGTCTTCTTTCTCCTCTTTTGCTTCTAGCGACAAGTAGAGGCTCAAAAAAAAAATTGGCAAAAAGAGAGACCGTAGTTTCAGCAACTTTCCAGGGCTGCTACGCGGGAGTGAGGTGGCGTGGAAGCCTTCCACATCTTCTGAAAGTGCCCGGTGTCGAAAAGCTGAGACGAGGCTTTTATGCGGGAGACAGGACTCGCGCGCTACGATCTTGTGCTTTCTCCTGTTCGCCACCAGCTGGTCCCAAGGAGCTCTTTCTTTCTCGATTGTGCGGGTGTGTGTAACGTGCGCGAAACACTTGGAGCAGGTGGAGTCTCTTTCCGCTTCTTCTTGTGTGCGCTCGTGCCTTCTTCACCGACTCCCTGTTTCTTTTCCTGACCTCATAAGTGAGCCGCTTTGCACACATGGGCAGCTGTCTCACCACGCAAGGATGCCAAGGGGGAAAAAAAACCGATTATAGCAACAACGAATTGTGCTGGGCCAACCCTCGCCCTTTTCTTGATTCCAACTCGTCTCTTTCTCTCTTCTTTTCCTGCACCCCGACTTCGACTCTTCACGTCTCGCGAAGTACACCGCGTCACTGGAGCTCTACTACTGCGAAGGGGGAAAGGAGTATTCAGCTTTGAGATTTCAGATAGCTAGACACACACGCAAGTGGTCTCATTTTCTTTTGCTCGTGGTGCTACACTGCGCAGGGTTGGATGGTATCAAGCAAAACGCTTGCGCTACACACCTGTACACAGACACCACCAGAAGGTTATCGATCAGCACCTCGCATACAAAAAGAAAATAGAACGAGAGCGTTTAAGCAGCTTATTAGAACCCCTTCCTGATCTTTTTTTTTTGTCTGAAAGCTTTTTTTTTTTGCATTAAAGAAAAGCATGCACAGCAAGCGGTGAACAGCATCAGCACGCTTTTTGTTGTTGTTGCGTAACGAACGTGGACGCGCGCCTCGTCAAAGACTTGATTCGGCCCTTGCGAGAAACAAACGTTGAAAAGGCGAGGCAGGTGCGAAAAAAATAAAAAAAATATGAATCAGCTCGCCGACAAAGTTGTCGCCTACCGTCTCCCTGATGAGGGAGACGAGGAGATGTACGGGCTGTGCATACGGCGTGAGGGCGAGACGCTGCGCGTGATGGCGCTGCAGCGGGAGGATAATCGGGAGATGCCGCTGCGGTCTGTGCTCCGAAAGCTGTCGGACGAGGACGGAATCGTGAACTCGCTTGAAGACCGCTTTGGCGCGCTCCAGTCGAGGCTGGCAAAGGAGCGCAGCGCCGTTGCACAGGCGAAGGGCTACCGTCTCCAGGAGACGATGCTGCAGTGGGCGGCGCACCGCCTTGACAGCATCGACGTAGAGGAGTGGAAACGGCTTGCACAGGAGCGCCACCCGTCGACGTTGACGAAGGCGGTTGGCTGCGCTGCCGCCTCCATCGCAACAGACGCGAAGCTCGTCTCCTCCGCCTGGTCAGATGCACAAAAGTTTTTTATGCGAGGCAAGGACCTGGTGGCGGATTTGCGGCGAGCGGGTGAGCGCCGCTTGGGGAGAAGTCTGTACAACTCTCTTGAGGAAGGATACGCCTCCGACCCCTCGCTGTCTTACTCCCTCGTAGCGCAGGAGTCGTCGGTGCTGAGCATCCTGCACAAGTGGATCACGGCACTCGTCGACTACCAGCGCGCGCGTTACATGGAGGACGGCGAGGCGGAGCTGCAACAGCAGCTCACGGGCTGCCAGAACAGCTTGCAGTCGGCGCGGGAGCGGCGGGGCTCCTTAATGGAGCAGGCGGAACTCATCAACATGGGCAACTGTTACATTCGCACCCAAACAGTCCGCAGTGTCCCCCTTGACTGCGTACTGTACCTTATGACGGCGGAGAAGGTCACAACGCGGCAGTACTTGCTGAAGGAGGCGGCGACGCTCGAGACGCTGGATGAGGTGCTGAATCGGCAGCCCAACAGCGCCCGCAGCGCGCGCGGCAGCCGGCAGGAGGACGCCTTCAGCCGCAACGGCTTCTTGTCGGCGCGGACGGTCGACGCCCCCAGCCTCGGCAGCAACCGCACCAATACCGGCGTCGAGATACCGCCCATCCACATCCCAAAGGCCCAGTCGGCGCGCGTCGGGACGTGGGTTGGCGGACGCCTGGTGCGGCGGCAGTTTTCAGCCGAGAAGAGCACGGAGAGTGGGGCGACAGGTGGCGCCAGCAGTGGCAGTGGTGTCGGGTCGACGGTCCCCAAAGTCAGCCCGCGGCACGCATTTGCGTCCACCGCGGCGGACACAGTGGAGTCTGGAATGGCCACCCCCGGCTCCGTTGCCAATGCGGCGCACAACAGCGGCACAGCGGTGGTGTCGCCGTCGCCCTCCTCGACCGTGGCCTCCCCACCCACCCCGCCCATCCGGGTGGAGAGGAAGCAGCGGAGTGAGTCGGCTTTGCAACCACGCGGCCCTGAGCCGATGCAGGTGCTGACAGATGTGCGGAACAACTTTCAAAACGTGCAAGCCGTCCTGCTCGACTGCCTGGAGGATTACCAGAAGCTGGAGGACAAGTACGCCAGCACCGTCGAGCACAGCAGGCAGCTGCTGCAGACGCTGGAGAGCCGTGACCAGCTGATCGCACGGCTGCAGCAGGACCTCGCCACTACCGCCGCCGCCGCCGCAGCGTGCGCGTCATCAGCGAATGGGAAGAGCAGTCACCTCGGCGGCACAGTCGATCGCAGTGCGGTGCGCCGTGATTGGGAGGGCATGTACACGAGCAGCGCCGAGCCGCCGAGCACTCCCAAAGACAAGGCGTTTGCCGACGTCGACACCTTCGAGTGCCAATTCGAGGAGATGCTGCACGACACGCTGGAGTTTCTCCGAGGTGCGGAGTTGGCACCAGCCATATACGAAAGTGAGACAGACCCCCAGTGAGAGGGACTACTACACAAGCACGTCCCCCTTTTCTTCTTCCTCACGTTGTGTGTGTAGAGGGACACGTTGCAGCACGAGAGAGAGAGGCTGTTTTTTCAAACGCCTCGACAATTCTTTGAGTGCACCGGCAGAAGGCAAGCATACGAGGCTGCGGACCTTGTTACCAATGACGCACGTACAAGAGAAGCGTCGGGAAAGAGAAAGGACGCGCTGGGGCACAGCTACCGTAGATGACGCAGCCGCAAAGAGAAGTGGGTCCAATTCAAGGTTTTTTTTTAAATGAATACGTGTCGCTGATTTCCTGCGTAATATTACTGCTTTCTTTTTTTTTTGTTTGAGATGGTGTGAGAAGTGGTGAGCCCCCCGCTTTGGTTTATCTTATTTGCCCTTCCTGCTGTTGCCCTTATTTTTTTGTTTCTATTTTAGACAATGCCCTATGATGAGCCGTGTGGGGCAAACGCAGTGTGCCTTTTTCGCGCACCGACTTTGTGGTGTCATCTTCTTTGCTCAGCGCGCGGACTCATAGACATACGTCATTTCATCGTGGTTTGTTTCGATCTGGCGAAGTGGAGGACAGAGCGGAGAAGGTGCATCTCCGCTTCTTCTATTTTTCGTTTGACCTTTGTTCCTTGTACAGTTTGGAGTGCGCGTGGAGGCTCCCTCTCATTTTTTCCTCTTTAATCCAGAGCTCTTGATTGTCATGGTCAAGCCTGGTTCGCCGTATTTTTATTGTTCTAATTTCGCTCTTTCCTGTTTGCTGCGAGGTCTTTTCTTACTGGACATGTTCGTATTGCGTGCATGGCCACCCCGCCGTTTTACGCTTGCAACTCGCCGCAGCGTAGTCTCTGACAGTCAGGATGCTGTTCTCGCATTTGTGCTGAAGAATTACCAAGTTCAGTGGTGAGGCGGGTAGCGGGGTGCGGTGTGCATTGAACGGTTCAGTGAGAGTGAGAGAGAGTGAGGATCTGCAGGGTGGCGTGGTTGTAGGCATCATTATGTGCAGCATCGCGTCGCCTGGCTCCTCGGTTCTCTCAGGCAGCAGCGCAGACTTTTTGTCATTGTATCACTTTGGGTTTCTTATTGTCTTACTCTTTCAAGATTTTTTTCTCCTGTTGTGCGTATTTTTACTTCCCTCCGTTTTCGACTCGTGTTGAAGCGCAATCGTCCCACCTCCTCGCCATCATGCAGATTTGCTTTCTTCATGCGATTCTTCCGCTTAAGATCTGTGTTGGTGAGGCGTGTGCCACTCGGCAGCGTAGCTGTGCCGACCTTTCCGTACCTCCCTTTCCTGTTTTTTCTTGCTCGTGCCTCCGCTCATTTTGCTTGTCCCTTTCATCAACGAGGAAATCCTAGCCGAGAGGCTGTGCGAGAGAAGACTGCAGCATAACGCCGTTGCCCTTCTCCCTCTTTTACCTCCGCCTTTCTATTGATCCCGTAAGCCGTGGGCCTCATTTTTCCTTTTTCCCTTTCTCTCTTCCACCTGTGCTGCTTTCAACCTTCCGCGTAGCTCACTGAGTGACTGGGAATGGGATAAAATGTAGCAGGCGAGAAGTCTGGGTGCTACGAACTTGGAAGCTTGGCGCGGACGCCGCGAAATATGGCACATCGAACTCAGCCGACTACTCGGTCTTTAGCCACCACGGAGCTAAGTTCTAGGCGAGCGGGCAGCAGCGCTGTGCCTTTCCTCTATTTTTCACACACAAAAAAAGAAACTGCAACTGAAATGTTGAAACGAGAGTAGCTAACTGGCTGAGGGCACAGTTCAGAGCAAAGAGGAATAGAAAGCGGAAAAGCTGCTGCAACAACACTGCGTTTTCTCTTTTCCTTTTCAGTCTGTGCGAGCGTGATAATGAAGACGCACGTTCCAACACTCACCATCCAACTGAAAGCGTATACTTAACAGCTAAAAAAATTTGTACTGGAGCTATGGTGAAGCACCATCGGTTTCGACTTGTGGTGTTGCGCTATCCTGTGCGCTGCGCAGCTTCGCCATTGGAGTAGCGCTCTGGACTTACCTGCGAGTCCCTGCGCCGTGCTTGTGCGTTTGGGGGTGCCATGCTGTTGCGTTCGAATCTCTACGAGGAGCTTGAGAGGTTTTTTGCGTGCATTTGAGAGCAACTAATGCTCGTAGGCTCTTGCTGTCGTCGTGTCAGCTGATGCTGGCTTGGCGATTCGCTTACAACGTTGGAGCCTCTCCTCAATTTCTTCTCGCTAACTTCTTCTGCCTTGCCCCTCCACACCCTGTACCTTGCTTTCTTGCGTCCCCGCCTACACGCGTGCCGTCCGCTATCTTTGCCCTTGCGATGCAACCATGTGTGCCGCATTAGCACAACACAAACGAGACAAAACTGCACAACTGTCCCGCTCACGTATCATTAGCATACATCTAATCGCAAAGTCGCACATACCTCTTCTTTGTCTGCCTCTTTCATCTTCCTCCCTCTCCCACTCTCCTTGAGGTGAGAACTAAAAAGGAAAAAAAACATAGGGGCTTTTATTTTCAATCTGTACCGCTTTTTTCCTCTTGTTACATCTGGCTTTTTTAAAAATATTTATTTCTCTTGTTTTTCAACAACGAATACCACCTCTTTAGATTCACACCCACCGGTTTTCTTAAACCACCTTCAAGTATCAGTCTCTACTGCCACTGCGCAAGATTGTTCTATCGCGTTCAGCAGAAAAATTGACCGTACTCTTTCTGTTTTTTTTTTCCTCTTTTCTTTCTGTACTACCCACTCACCCGTGCTACCTTACCTAGACTACACCATCGATTTTCAAGCTAAGTCACTTCTCTCATACGTGGTTGTCTTTGAAGTGCAGAGTCGCAGCTCAGCCGCTCATCTGACTTTTCTCCTCTCATTTAAGGTGCTTGAGTGCTTAAATTTCATCTTTTTTTCATTAACAGTGTTCTGCCCACAAGTCGTCGCCGCTGTTTCTCTTTTTTTTTATTTGCTTTCAATCTGTACCGAATCCTTTCTCCCTGTTTTTTTTTCTTCTCCTTTTCTCCCTTTTGATTGCAACGTGCTAGATCCTCGCTTTTTAAAACTCTTTTATTTATTTTATCTTGTTGGCGTGTGTTAAACACCGAACCAGTTTAATTATTCACGACTTTGTCTTTTCCCTAGATACTTTTTTTCTTCTCGAATTTGTAACTCAGAACTTCATCCTAAACTATTTTGTTCTCTTTAGTGTGATTCTCCTCTTCTTTTGCCTCTCTCCCTCTGTGCGCTCTCTCTGTTTTCTTTACATTAAAAGGAATACGTTCTCCAAAAGGTGAACTCACCTCACAGGGAATAAAAAGAGAGAAAAAAAAGCAGCAAATCATCCTTTTGTTTTCTACTGCCTGAGAACTTCGGAATTGCTCACATTCTTCCTTCTCGTTTTCAGGCTTCAGGAGGTGATCAAACGAATTCTTTAGGCCTTGTTAGTTCCACTTTGACACTCGTCCGGGTGACCGAACTCTCTACCACGTGCCTTAAAACGCGCGCGCAGAAGGGCTTCCCACGCACTCAAAAAGCGCTGTTTCATTGACTACAAGACGTATCACCGCACGGCTACGCGGATTTGTTTGCCTGCACTGAATCACAAAGCGTTGTCAACTGTAAGTTACCCATCGGACTGCAGGACGCGGTTGCGAAGAAGAAAATAAGAGATCTCAGCTTTTTCCTGCGTAGTCATTCTAGTGCTGGTGTCTGGAGATCCACGCACACCTATCTACCAAAAGTGCGTGCTGCGAAAGACGTAAGAAAAAAAAAGAAGAGAAGATGGACACTGTGTCGCCGGCGCGTTGCACGCCGCGTGAGCCATCTCTCCGCGTGCGGGAGGCGTCCGCGGCAAACGCCGCCACCAATGGCAAGGCTCTCGCCCCACACAAGCGTGGCCCTTCTATGCGTGTTGCAGAGGTCGTGGAGGTGTGCGCCGCAGCGGGGACGAACACGCCGTGTCTGGACCGCGACGACGTGCTCACGAGCCCCGCCCCCGCTGCCCAGCCATCAACGACCCCAGCACCGACCGTTGACAAGGAGAGCAACACATCTGTGAGTCAGCGCTGCGGCACGCCCCAGCCGACCCCACGCAAGTCGCACCTCCTCTCTCCCCGCACCAGCTCCGAGCAGGCCGTGCTTGTCGCGACGCCGCAGCTAGATCGCTGCCTGCAGGCCCGCAGCGTGGCTCGTGCCCGCAACAGCGCGACCCGTAAGACGACGACGCTGACGGAGATCGCCCTCTCCGCCGTGCTCCGTCAGTCCGAGGACGAGGCGGCAGAGGCGGCGGAGGCGGAGGAGCCGTGCCGCTTCTCCGCGACGGTCGTCCCCCCTGCGGCGGTGGACGAGGTTGCGGCTGGCTTCGTCTCCTTCGCCTGCCACTGCGACGGGGCGGAGTGGTGTGCCGTCGTACGGGCCCACACCGAGGCGGTACACTACCTAACTGCACTCGACGTGCTCACGGAGTGCGCCATCACGTCGCGCGAGCTGACTGGACTCACCCTCATGGCCACGGAGGACGCCGGCTTGGAGATTCTCTTCCAACTCGCGACGTGGAATGAAGCGGAGCACGAGGCAGTGCTTCGAGAGAAGGTGGACACGTGCAGCTTTCCACGCCTCCACGCCCTCTACCGCACCTTCCTGTCCAACAAGCGAGAGTCACAGCCGGCGGACTACTCAGACGGGGCCACATCTGTCGACGACGAACCCCAACATCACGTCGAGGCACGCCGACTCGACCTGGACTGTGGTGAGGCGGCAGCCAACGAAAGCGGTGAAGAACGGCAGCAGCTCGTTGCGGAGTACGAGGCTACACTTGATGAGATGCGCTTCATTCAGGCGCAAAAAGAACAGCGCATCGAGCATTTGACGCAGCAGCTAGAGGAGGAGCGCCGCAGCGCCGCCCAGCAGACACACGACCTGCAGTCGCAGCTGAGGACAATGCGGCTTGACCACGCCTGTCTCGACAGGGAGCTGGAGAGCATTTCCACCGCTCTGCTGGACACACAGGAGTCGTGCATTCAGCTGCGCCAACTTGTGTCGGAGAGCGAGGAGCGCCACCGACGTGAGCTGCACGAGGCGGCGCTGCGCTACCAGCAACTAGAGGCTCACTTTGCCCATCAGACGGAAGACTTTGAATCTCAGTTGAGGTCTCAGCAGGAGGCTCTGGTCAATGCTCACGCTGCCCTTTCCGAAGCACAGAATCAGCTCCACGCGGAAGAGTCCCGCTACGCCGCCACCACTGCTACCTTAGAGGCGCGCCTCACCACCGCTCTCAACGAGGCCGCCGCTGCACAACAGGAGTACGACGCCAGCAGCCACGCCAGCAACGATATGATGCACCGTTTGGAGGCTTCTCTCTCAGCCAAGACCACCGAGGCCAAGTCCGATCGCGACAATCTTGTGTGCATCCGAGCCGCAATGGAGCGCACCCAGGAGAGCTTCACAGCCCTCAGCGCACGCCACATGGAGACAACACTTCGCTTTGCCACCCAGGCAGCCCAGTGGGACAAGGACCTCCTGGCCGCGAAGGAATCCCTTCACGAGGCAGAGAACAAGGCTAACATCCTCGCTCACAAATGCCAGCAAATCTCAGCAGCATCCAGCAAGGAGATTGAAGAGACTTACGGCGCCTATGAGGCAGCCAAACACCGTTGCGCTGAACTCGAAAAGAAGCTCCGCAACTCTACCGACACCTTCGCCCGCGAAAGTCTCCGTTACGAGGTGCAGGTTGCGGAGGCCCGCGCGGCATTGGTTGCTGCCCAGCAGCGCTGCGCTGAGCTGGACGCCGAGCTCGAGGCGGAGCGTGCCCGTGCGGCCGCCGCGCTTGCCGAGAAGAGCGCCGTGTCAGAGAGCGAGGCTGCGGAGGCCCGCGAGGCACTGGTTGCTGCCCAGCAGCGCTGCGCCGAGCTGGACGCCGAGCTCGAGGCGGAGCGTGCCCGTGCGGCCGCCGCGCTTGCCGAGAAGAGCGCCGTGTCGGAGAGCGAGGTTGCGGAGGCCCGCGAGGCACTGGTTGCTGCCCAGCAGCGCTGCGCTGAGCTGGACGCCGAGCTCGAGGCGGAGCGTGCCCGTGCGGCTGCCGCGCTTGCCGAGAAGAGCGCCGTGTCGGAGAGCGAGGTTGCGGAGGCCCGCGAGGCACTGCGCGTTGCCGAGGAGCGTTGTGCCGCCTTGGATGCTGACCGCAGCCGGCTGGTCGCTGAGCTCGAGGAGAAGGCGTGCGCTGCGGAGCGTGAGGCCGCGGCTGCTCGTGCGAAGCAGGAGGCCGTGGTGAGCTGCACTCGCGGCATTGTGGACGCTGTGCGCAAGGAGTACGCGTCGGACGCCGCTGCTGCCGTGGATCCCGCTGAGCTGCAAGAGGCCCGCGAGGCATTGGTTGCTGCCCAGCAGCGCTGCGCCGAGCTGGACGCCGAGCTCGAGGCGGAGCGTGCCCGTGCGGCTGCCGCGCTTGCCGAGAAGAGCGCCGTGTCGGAGAGCGAGGTTGCGGAGGCCCGCGAGGCACTGGTTGCTGCCCAGCAGCGCTGCGCCGAGCTGGACGCCGAGCTCGAGGCGGAGCGTGCCCGTGCGGCCGCCGCGCTTGCCGCGCTTGCCGAAGAGCGCCGTGTCGGAGAGCGAGGTTGCGGAGGCCCGCGAGGCACTGCGCGTTGCCGAGGAGCGTTGTGCCGCCCTGGATGCTGACCGCAGCCGGCTGGTCGCTGAGCTCGAGGAGAAGGCGTGCGCTGCGGAGCGTGAGGCCGCGGCTGCTCGTGCGAAGCAGGAGGCCGTGGTGAGCTGCACTCGCGGCATTGTGGACGCTGTGCGCAAGGAGTACGCGTCGGACGCCGCTGCTGCCGTGGATCCCGCTGAGCTGCAAGAGGCCCGCGAGGCATTGGTTGCTGCCCAGCAGCGCTGCGCTGAGCTGGACGCCGAGCTCGAGGCGGAGCGTGCCCGTGCGGCCGCCGCGCTTGCCGAGAAGAGCGCCGTGTCGGAGAGCGAGGTTGCGGAGGCCCGCGAGGCACTGGTTGCTGCCCAGCAGCGCTGCGAGCGGCGCCTGAGCTGGACGCCGAGCTCGAGGCGGAGCGTGCCCGTGCGGCTGCCGCGCTTGCCGAGAAGAGCGCCGTGTCGGAGAGCGAGGTTGCGGAGGCCCGCGAGGCACTGCGCGTTGCCGAGGAGCGTTGTGCCGCCCTGGATGCTGACCGCAGCCGGCTGGTCGCTGAGCTCGAGGAGAAGGCGTGCGCTGCGGAGCGTGAGGCCGCGGCTGCTCGTGCGAAGCAGGAGGCCGTGGTGAGCTGCACTCGCGGCATTGTGGACGCTGTGCGCAAGGAGTACGCGTCGGACGCCGCTGCTGCCGTGGATCCCGCTGAGCTGCAAGAGGCCCGCGAGGCATTGGTTGCTGCCCAGCAGCGCTGCGCTGAGCTGGACGCCGAGCTCGAGGCGGAGCGTGCCCGTGCGGCCGCCGCGCTTGCCGGTTGCCGAGAAGAGCGCCGTGTCGGAGAGCGAGGTTGCGGAGGCCCGACGAGGCACTGCGCGTTGCCGAGGAGCGTTGTGCCGCCCTGGATGCTGACCGCAGCCGGCTGGTCGCTGAGCTCGAGGAGAAGGCGTGCGCTGCGGAGCGTGAGGCCGCGGCTGCTCGTGCGAAGCAGGAGGCCGTGGTGAGCTGCACTCGCGGCATTGTGGACGCTGTGCGCAAGGAGTACGCGTCGGACGCCGCTGCTGCCGTGGATCCCGCTGAGCTGCAAGAGGCCCGCGAGGCATTGGTTGCTGCCCAGCAGCGCTGCGCTGAGCTGGACGCCGAGCTCGAGGCGGAGCGTGCCCGTGCGGCCGCCGCGCTTGCCGAGAAGAGCGCCGTGTCGGAGAGCGAGGTTACGGAGGCCCGCGAGGCACTGCGCGTTGCCGAGGAGCGTCTGCAAAGTGGTTGTGCCGCCCTGGATGCTGACCGCAGCCGGCTGGTCGCTGAGCTCGAGGAGAAGGCGTGCGCTGCGGAGCGTGAGGCCGCGGCTGCTCGTGCGAAGCAGGAGGCCGTGGTGAGCTGCACTCGCGGCATTGTGGACGCTGTGCGCAAGGAGTACGCGTCGGACGCCGCTGCTGCCGTGGATCCCGCTGAGCTGCAAGAGGCCCGCGAGGCATTGGTTGCTGCCCAGCAGCGCTGCGCTGAGCTGGACGCCGAGCTCGAGGCGGAGCGTGCCCGTGCGGCCGCCGCGCTTGCCGAGAAGAGCGCCGTGTCGGAGAGCGAGGTTGCGGAGGCCCGCGAGGCACTGGTTGCTGCCCAGCAGCGCTGCGCCGAGCTGGACGCCGAGCTCGAGGCGGAGCGTGCCCGTGCGGCCGCCGCGCTTGCCGAGAAGAGCGCCGTGTCGGAGAGCGAGGCTGCGGAGGCCCGCGAGGCATTGGTTGCTGCCCAGCAGCGCTGCGCTGAGCTGGACGCCGAGCTCGAGGCGGAGCGTGCCCGTGCGGCTGCCGCGCTTGCCGAGAAGAGCGCCGTGTCGGAGAGCGAGGTTGCGGAGGCCCGCGAGGCACTGCGCGTTGCCGAGGAGCGTTGTGCCGCCCTGGATGCTGACCGCAGCCGGCTGGTCGCTGAGCTCGAGGAGAAGGCGTGCGCTGCGGAGCGTGAGGCCGCGGCTGCGCGTGCCGATTGCGCTGCTGCAGAAAAATCTCGTGCCGCAGAATTCTCATCGCTGGCGAATCGTTTGTCGTCTGTGGAGGCGAAATTGGCGGCTACGGTGGAAGACCGTGATGCGGATGCGAGCCACTCTGCTGGCATTGTTGCGGAAATGCGCCGAGATTATGAGGTGCAGACGAACGAACTCTTGACGGTGACGCGTGAGATTGTTGTGGCACGCGAAGCCCTTGACTGTGCGACAGCAAAGTGCGCGGCGTTGGAGGCGGAGCGTGCTGCAGCTGTATCTGCGTTGGCGGAACGGGCAGCTGGATCGGAGGCGGAGATGTCAGTGGCTCAGGCGGAGCTGCGGCGTGCCAAGGCACGGTATCTTGCCGCCGATGCTGCCGCGGATGAGAAGCGGTGCGAGACGAGGGATACTCATTGGGAGGCGGTGGTTGAGCGGCTGACGACGGAGCTGGAGGAGGTAAAGGAAAAGATGAAGACGGTGCACGCGGTGAATAAGATGCTCCGTGATAAGTTCCGCTCGGATTTGCGTTTGGCGGCTTAAAGACAGTTCTGAAACGGCTGTGTGGGTTGCTTTTGTTCTGATTTCAAGAATTGGAGGTTTCTCTTTTTTTTGGTTTGTAGTCGTTCTGTTGCTTAACCGCACGACCTACGAAGGCAGCTGACGCGGGGAGTCAAAGGTTTGAAGGTGGCGGCGTGACAAATCGACTTCATTTTCGAGTTTCATCAAGTTTTTTTTTTCCGCTTTGCAGCGGACTCTTTCGTCTTTCCCCCTTCTCTTTAGGTGTAGGTGCAGTGATTCTCGAAGCAACGGAGCGTCATTGACAAATGTGTATTACCTTGAAGCGCTGATTTCTCTCCCCCGGATGTGTTTTCATATCGCGTGTTGTGCGCGCGTCGTCTCGCTGCCAATCGAAGGGGCTGCGATGAAGGAAGTTGCTCAAAAAAAGGCAAAACGAAGGGCAGTTGCATCACCTGCTTGAAAAGTGCTGATAGTCGAAGTTTGACCTACGTCATAAAATTTCTGGTTTTTTTTGTGATCTTTTATGCTCATCTTCCCATTCCGTCATCTCTCTCCAATGAACCTCGTTCGTTCCGCTTCTTTGCCTCCTTTTCTGACATCTCTGTGCGATTCCTCAACTTGCCACGCTTCGTTTACTACTGCGATACATGGCTGCCTTATACACTGATAAAACGGGTGCGCTCTTTACTGGGAAAAACAATCACCTAATCAAATTCTTGTTACCATGCAATAGCATTTTTTCCTTGAGCTTTTTTTTGCTCCTTTCCGCACAAGCTTTTTCCAGAGCTTTTCGTCTCTCCCTCTTTCCCTCTTTTTTTTCCCCTCATTGCCGAACGGTTTGTCGAGCGCACCTTGAGGTTCCTTACCAGCTAATTGCTCTTCTAGCACATCGCTTTCTCTTTGTTTTTCTTCTCTTTCGTAGAGAGGTAGAGCAAAAAAAAAACAACAACGCACATTCGACAAAGCGAAACACCGCTCTTCGTCACTTCCAAAGGTTCAGCGAACGAAGGCAACGCACAATGAGCACCTTGGAGCATTCGTGGGTCAGCGTGTTCGGCGCGGGTGAGGCCCTCTTCGAGGTCCCTCGCAAGGCGGTGCAGGATGTCTCCTCCTTTTCTACAATGGAGCCCGACTGCCGCGCCATTGCGTCGGCTGCTCTGACGACGGCGAGCACCACTACCAGCGTCACAACGCGCCTCACCAAAAAGTTTGAGGGCGATGACTGGAAAGACCTCGTCGCGGCGGTGCCGGCGGTCCTGCGGCAGACGTTTGTGTGCGAGGCGAGCATTGCCTGCGATGTGCCGCAGGACGCCATCACTGATGTCCAGTTCCGCCTTGGCAGCCTCTACGTCACCTTCCACGTCACGCACGACGACGACATCTCGCAGGAGGAGATGGACCGCCGCGTCGAGGAGTACCCCTTTCGTGAGATGTGGCGCCTCTACAACCAGCGCGATGGCGCGCCGGACGGCCTCGATGCCGCGTTGCAGCGCCTCAAGGACGTCGAGATGGAGCTGGCGGAGAAAGAGAAGGAGCTGGAGAAGGTGCGGGCGGCGAACGCGGCCAACACCAAGGATCTGGAGCGCCAGCTGCAGGCCCTGAAGGACGAGATTGAAGGCCCGATTGCGGAGCGGGAGCAGGACTTGCTGACGCAGCTCGCGAAGGAGCAGGCGGCGCGCAAGAAGGCGGAGGGCCAGCTGAAGGCTGCGGAGGAGCAGGTGAAGAAGCTGATGGAGGCGCTGAAGCAGGAGAAGATCCGCGGCGAGAAGCAGGCGCAGCGCCACAACGACCTCATCGCCGCCATTATCCAGGAGAACAAGAAGGAGAAGGAGGCGAAGGAGCGGGAGCACAACGAGCAGATGGAGGTGAAGGACTACGTTATCGAGAACCTCAAGTCGCAGCTCCGCACCCGCACCGCCGACAGCGCGTCGCCGCGCAACAGCGTGATTGAGACGGACCAGTCTGCCGAGTTCGGTCGCCTGATGGAGCGGATGGAGGACATGGCGCAGGTGCTGCAGCGTACGCAGGAGCAGGAGTCCGAGGCCCGCGCGCAAATCCAGCGGCTGTCCGACGCGCTGAAGCAGTCCGAAGAGGCGCGCCAGGCGGAGTCGGTGTCGTACGACAACAACGTTGCGGCCCTCACGCAGCAGCTCAACTCGTACCGCGACACTAAGCTCGCCGAGGACCACGAGCGCCGTGCCAAGGAGGACCGCCAGCGCGGCCGCGGCTCCGTCAGCGACGCCGTCAAGGAGAACGCGACGATTGTGCGCCAGTACACGACGAGCCTGGAGAACCTGATCGGCTCCCTGCAGGACCGCCTCAACGCGCTGAACCAGGAGTACAACGGCTACATCGACGAGGCCGAGGAGGAGGTCAGCAACGAGCGCAACATCCTCGCCGCGCACGAGGAGGACAGCCGGGAGATCCGGCAGGTGTTCCGCACCAGCTCGCTCAGCCTGCAGAAGATTTACTGGGGCACCCGCGAGCCGCAGGCGCAGGAGATCATCGAGCACCTCGACTCCGCCGCCGGCAAGGCCGAGACGTCCAGCGCTGCCGTCCGGGTGGCCATTGCGATGCTCGACTCGAAGGCCCGCGCCTTCAAGGACAACAAGGACTGGATGGAGCAGCACCAGAAGATGATGCGCGAGCTGCTGTCCTCGCTACGCCAGCTCACGCAGAGCGCGCTGGAGCGGCAGCGTGCGCTGATGGACGATGCGGTGGCTGCCACGGCGCACAAGTAACGCACATTGAACTTTCACACACCCTCACATGCACGGATCGCGAAACGAGGCAACGTGTTCTTGTGTGGTTGTGTTGTCTCAGATAGGAAACGGGCCGCGCCAGACATGCACCAAACTGCACCACCAACGCCCTCAATTTTTTTTTTTTGCCGTTCGGTTTACACCTCATTGTCTATTTTCCCTTTTTTTTTCGTTGAGAGGGTGGGGATTGATCTTTTTCTTTTTTTGTTTTGTTCGTGTGACGCTCGCAGCCGTTAGCCGAGCCTTTCTTTGTTGTTTGTTTGCTGACAAAGGCTCCAGACGTCCGCGATGGCACCAGAGGAAGGGAAGAGAGTCGGCAGCAGGCAACGCGATATCGCTCCTCAGCCGTTGTTGCCCTTCTGCTTCTCTCTCTCTCTTTCTCTGTATCGTGCGTGCCATCGCCCAGGTTGTCTTCGCTTCACCGCGGCGCTTTTTCCATATTTTGGCGGGTCATCTATTTTCGCACAGTTCAGTCGCGCGCTGCTCTCTTCGGTGGCTCAAAATTAACATGCGCCTTGGCAACGTCGTTGTCTTGTCTCCTTCTCTTTCTCGCGCTGTGTGGCCCTCTTAGTGAAAAATGTCCTTCAGAACTTGGGTAGAAAAAAAAAACGGGGTATGTTCTTACGGCCAAAAATGGATGCACGCTGTGTTCTTCTAGTTTTGCAATAGGATCTTCTTCAGAACCACAAGAGTGAAAAGAGACCAATGCGTGATACGTATCTTTCCCCTTTTTTTTTCTCTTGAGAGAGAGTCCATTCACAAAATGGAAAAAAATTAAAAAAAAACAGTGTCAGTGGCGATTTTTTTTTTTTCTGAACTGTTGCGACATTCGACGAGTTGTTTCTAGGCTCTTTTCTTTTTTCTTCCTCTGTGTGAGGTGCACATAGTTTCTTTTTCCTCCATCTTCAGCTGATTTTTCTCGTCCTTTTTATTGTTCTTCACCTCCGACCTCGTGTGCTGGCGAGGGCATAGGGGGACGGGGCTTGTGTGTTTGTGAACATCCGCGCCTCGCTCACCGTTGACAAGTTTTTTTTTTCCTTTATTAGTGTTTTCGTAGTGGTGCTTTTCCGCTCTTTTCTCTTTGACGCCGCGAAAGAAACAAAACAAAAACCAACAAAAAGCACATTTTTACAAGAAAGGTAGTGTTACGTGGCTAGACTACCTCATTTTTTTTTTTTTTTGAAGTGACCCGTGAAATGGGGGCAATTCCGTAGAATCAATTGTTTGAAAAGGGAACTGAACGCAAAAAAAAAAAACAATTCTCTATTCCCGTTGTGTCGTGTTGGCTTGAATAGCGCGCTGCGTTTTTTATTCTTTCTCCTTTCGGGTGTTATTCCCTCTTCTCTTTGTGTGCTTTTTTTTTCTTCTCCGGTCTCTTTCTAGATGGGACGCGAGTTTTCAACTTCTTTTTTGAAGTTGCGCACACAGTCAGAATAAGAACAAGAGGGACGAACCTGTGGCATCATCTTGCCGTGTTCTCAAAACGCGGCGCGGTTGCATCAGCGTCTTTGTGTTCTCGAAGAGGCGAATGTCGCGTTGGAAGCTGGGAGGGACAACGCATAGCGCTTGCTGAGAGAAGACCCGGTGCACGGGTAGCAAGAGAGAGGGGAGAAAGAAGGCAAAGCCTTCTTATTTCACCTCTATGTCCGCACTCGTCATTGTACGTGCTTGGAAAAAATTAAAGGTGAAGGAAAGTGGCACCATGCTCATCTTCTTCTCGTGTCTTGCGCCTGCTTCTTTTCGTTGGCCGAAGATGCTTGAGTGACGAAGATCGATCGCTGCGTCGAGGGAGTCTTCCGCGATTCTGCTTTTTCACCTGCTGGAATGGCGTGCTCAACTGACAACTGTGCTTCTTACACCTCTTTATCATATTCTCGACCTTCTTCTCTCTGAACGTTTCTTAATGCGTGCGTTCTGCACTTTTACTTCTACTTTTTTTTTTCGTCCTGTGCGCCATCCGCGTAACACCCCACGCTACGCTTCTCACAACTGCACTGCACTGCCCCACAGATTTCGTATTTCTTAACTCACGATCGCACGATTTCATCTCGCCTTCTCTGTTAACCAAAGAACCCAAAACACGCTCTCTCTCAACTTCTCTTTACCCCTTTCACCCACACACCCACACAACACCTCTATCCGTTTACGATGCCGCCGCGTCCGTCCCGCGAGGAGTACCGCCGCGTCCGCGAGAACCGCGAGGGCCGCGAGAAGACCGAAGGCGCCGAGAACGAGGTGCGCGTGACGGCGACGCACGGCCAGCACAGCTACATCTCGTACGCGATCGCCGTGCTCAACGGCGAGGAGGGCAAGACGAAGAACGACACGGTGAAGATCAGCGGCATGGGCGGTGCCATCTACAACGCCGTCAACATTGCTGAAATCGTGAAGCACCGCATCGCCGGTCTGCACCAGATCACGGAGCTCGGCTCCGAGTTGGTGCGCGACGAGTACGAGCCGATTGACCGTGCCGCCCACCCGGACAACGTCGTGGTGGAGCGCAAGGTGTCGACGATCCTCATTACCCTCTCGCGCGACCAGCTCGACTCCTCCAACCCGGGCTACCAGGAGCCGATCCCGGAGAGCGAGGTGACGGAGCAGGAGAAGCGCGACCCCGCTGCGAGCCGCCGTGGCGGTCGCGGTGGCCGTGGTGGCCGTGGCGGCCGCGGTGGTCGTGGCGGTCGTGGTGGCCGCGGCGGCCGTGGTGGCGCTGGCGTCGACCGCCGCGACGACCGCGAGAGCTAAAGCTATCGCAGGCTACATACAACAAAAATGAAGAGAAGGAGCCGGGGAAAAAAAAAGGTATAGAACGTGTCCTGGGGAGTCGTTTAGTGGGAATGGGGAAGACGGGTGTGTGCTTCGCCACGCACCTCATCCTGCTTCCTTCTCGCCTGTGTGGGGCAGCAACATGCTTTTTCTTTCATGTGCATGTGCTTCACCAGTCGCAGGTGTGTTGGGAGGAGAAGAACTCGTAAAGTCCTCCTTCAGCGTGGTGCGTGGCAGCGTGCGGCGTGACATGATGGGTTATAGGACTCACCATGCTGCGTAGTGCCACCTCCACTTCTTGTTCCGTTTCCGGCCTCGACGTGCTCGTTGGACTTCTAATCCGCATTTTTGATCAGCCATCGTGCTATTATCGGTGTTGCACGAACGCTTCATTTCTCTTCTATTTACTCTGTTTTTTTTTTCTTCTCCTCATTTCCTATTTGCGAATGTTGCCACGGCAACGCGTGGAGGGACGACGAGGGATGGAAAAAAAAAATGCCTGAGGAAAACACTCGTTTGTTTTTCGGGGGACACATGAGTTGGTCAGGAGCAGGAAAAGAAAACGAAAAAGAGGAACGAGTTCGACGGGGCATATTATCTTTTCCTCTTTCCGGCCCTCTTTTCATTTTTTGACTCTTTCATCAGCATGTACACGCACGTACGCACCCGCATGACGCCGCCGGATCGAGTCCGTACCTTTTTTATCTTATTTTCTTACTTCTTCCATTTCAAAGTCCCCAGCCTGTAATGCGAGAGACTGACTTTTCATGCTGGCGCGTTTTCCTTTCTTCTTTTTTTTTTCCCTCTGCTTCCCGAACCCTTCACCTTTCTTCTCCCCCTTTTTTACTGGAAAGAACGTTACACCGCGTATGTCTGTGTGCGGATGTGTTTGCTTGTAGAGGAGTGCGGAGTGCTTCGCGTAGGATCCTACCTATCACAACCAAAAAAAAGCACAGGCATAGGCAAACACACACCCGCATTCACCTACACACGATGCTGCGGTCTTTGCGAGCGACGAAAAAAAAAAAGAAAAAAAAGTTGCTCGTGGGAGAGAAAACGGAGGAGGGAGAAGGCGTACCACGTTAAGGGGATAAAACGAGAAAAGAAAAGGCACCGGCAGCACATCGTAACGTGTGTGTATGGAAAAGAAAAAACTCACTCTTCAACGGCAAAAAAAAGCGAAAAAATGTATGGCCGAAGAAAGCAGAGTTTATTCAATACACCCGCAGTCACGCACAGACATACCCACGCAACTTTGTGCACAAATCAGGACGTAATCCACCCATGTTTTTCTATTATTATTAGCAGTTCCTGACGTAGACTCATTTCCCCCTTTTTCTATTATGTCCTCTCTACTATTACGCCGTTATGATCTTTTTCTTCTGTCGATTGAAAAGCTTGCGAATTTTTTATTTCTCCTGCTTCTCCCTTGACGAGCTTTGCTGCTGTGGCGCCGACTTAGATACCTTCACGTTTTGGATTCTTTTTGCTTCTATCTGCCGCATCTCGTCCAACGCTTTCTCTCACCTTTCTCCTCGATGAAGTGCGTCCTTTTTTTTTTTTTTGATACCCACTGGCACGCACAGACACACCGCCTCCTCCGTCGTCTGGAGAGTGTGCGAGGAAGAACGCGAGGAAGGCCTTGGAGGAGCGCCGTACGTAGTCAAATTGTTTCTTCCTTCCCCCTTGCCAAACAGAGAAGAGGGAAGAAGAATTTTTAAGGGGAGACTTTGCGGTGTTTCCGACACGTTTTCTTGTTTCTGTTGCTGACTACTCCCGAGCCTCGAATCGGTTTTTTTTTTTTCATTTGCTTTGGCGAGTGTCAGTGTATCGCAGAGACGGAAGAGGAGCGCAAAGCACTTCCCCGAGGAAAGGGCCAACAAATAATGCCGGACACTCCAACGAGATTGCATGAAGGAAAAAAAAGCATGTAGAGCGGGCTGTCCTTCGCATGGGAAGGAAAAGAAGTCGGTCGTCACGCCGTAGGAAGTTTGGCTGAAGTACACATACAACAACAAAAAAACTCAGGCGGAGAAGAAATGCAGCTTGCTTAGTACGACAAAGAAAAAAAAAAGGTATCGTTGTAGGGAAGCCAATGAAGAAGTATGCAAAAGAAAAAAATAAGGAGGTACAAGTAAAGATGCGTTCCGAAAAAAAAAAAAATACTCAAGTCGGAGTGACACAAAGGCGTCCATTATCAGAAAAAAACCCAAAAGGAAAAAAAAAGTTCACTACAACAAGCAAACGTTAATGGACAAAAGAAAGAAAGAAAAAAAAGGGTGAGTGCCGAAAAGGCCATTTGGGGATGGATCAGTGAAAAAAAGTACCGACTGTATCAGCTGCAAGTTACGAACGGTACGAAGGATAAAAAAGACGAAACAATCATCTACCTTTTTTTTCTTCTCTTTTTTTTTTTGCGACTGTTACTGTACTCTTTTCTCTGGCTTTTCCTCATCACCATCGTTTTTTTTTCTTGGTTTTATTTTTATTAGGTTTCTACTTTACTTGTGAGAGGCGTTTCTTTGCTTTCTCGGTCAAAGACAAAACAAACAAAAATGAAAGCACCGGGTTTTTAAGAAACAACAAAACAACAAACAACAACAAATAAGAAAGTAACAACAAAAAATGCAGGCATCGTGCGTGACGCACATACGAGCTCGTCGTTCTTATAAAGCCCGCGTAACGTTGCCTCTTAGAGTTGAAGAAGGTTCCAAATTGGTGCATTTGCTCTCCTCCACGGTTTTCCGTCTCGTAGCTCTCTTTATTTTTCTATTGCTGCGCGTCCGAACTCTTGGCCTCCGTCTAGGTTCAAGACGCCATATACATGAGACAGAAGGGACGGCGTGACGGCTGAGGAGAAACTGGGGCTTTTTCCGCGGTGACGGCTTGTGAAAAGACTCAGTAAAAATATGAGACTCTCTGCCGCCGATTTTTGTCGTCTTGACATGTTCTGTCTCCTTTCCTATCTTCTTCATCCACTCTTACGCATGTTCTTTCACTCTCTCTCTCTCTCTGTCAAACATCTTCATAAAGGGCAATTTCAGTGCAGCTTACATTGCCGCGTCAGGTCCCGTGGGTCACGGGAGCTTCACGTGAACGGAAGAAAGGTCTGTGAACCGAGTCGTAAACACCCATACTCTCTCTACGCGCAGATAAGCATTCCCAACACGGCCACATACCGACTATTCGCAACGCTTGCTGAAGTGTCGCGCAGCTGAGGAAAATGCTGTCGTGCATTTTTCTGCTCAATGAGCATGGAGAGGTGATGATCGAGCTTCAGTTTAGCGAGCGTGTCCCGCGTAGTGTGTTAGAAGGCTTCTGGTCCACCTTCATGGCACCCAGCAAGTCCACACGCGATCCTGCGCCAGCCATTGTTTCCTTCGGCGGCACCGTCTTCTCCCACATCCACCGCGGGAACGTTTTTCTTGTGGGCACCTGCACCTCGGACGACACGGCGCTGCTGGTGCTGGAGCAGCTGGCCTTGGTGGCGCGTGTGCTGGCCATGTACCTCACTGAGCTGTCAGAGAACACCGTCCGCGAAAACTTCTCCATTGTCTATCAGCTGCTGCAGGAGATGTTCGACTACGGCTATCCGCTGACGACCGAGCTGTACGCGCTGGAGGAGCTGGTGCCCCGCCCGACTCTGGAGAACCGCGTGCGGACGATGCTGGACACGCCTGTGGTGAGCCGCGTGTTGCCCAGCGCCACTCGTGCACCGCACGTCGGCGTCGGCACGCGGCAGGTGACCGGCTCCTTCGGCGCCGTGCCGTGGCGTGACCCCGAGACGCGGCACTCGACGAACGAGATCCTGTTTGACGTGGTGGAGTCGCTGGACTACGTGCTGGACAGCGAGGGCCGCTGCGTGCGGGCCGCCGTGCAGGGCAGCATCGAGGTGAATTGCCGTCTGAGCGGCATGCCCGACCTTGTACTGCGCATGCGGGACGTCGATGCCGTGGTGGACGACGTCGCCTTTCACCGCTGCGTGCGCCTCAACCGCTTCGAGAACGACCGCACGCTGTGCTTTATTCCACCAGACGGCAAGTTTACGTTGATGCGGTACACCTGCAAGCCGACTCTGGCGATGCCGCTGCCGCCCTTCTATGTTACCCCGCAGGTGACCTTCAACGCGACGAGCGGCCGCTTCCACTGCATGGCGGGCATCCGCGGTGGAATGGGTTTTGCCTCGCTGGCTGAGAAGGACACGGAGATTCAACGCATGAGTGTGCGCTTCCTTCTGCCGCCTAACACGTCGTCGTTGACCGTGACGAACTGCTCGAGCGGGTCGACGGCCTTTGACCGAGCGAAAGGGGTGTTGACGTGGACGGTGGGCAACCTCACTCAGTCCGCCACGCCCTCGCTGGGCGGGGAGTTTCTGTTGGAAGCGGACACGACGGCTAGTGCTGGCGGCAGCGGCGACGCGCGACATGGGAAGGGAAGAGGCGGGGCTGGCACGTCGGCGACGCTGAAGCAGCAGCGAGGGATGGCCAGCAGCGGTGGTGGTGTCGCGAACGCGACGATGGTGTCCGTTTCATTTCTGCTGCCCAACCGCATCGTGAGCAGTCTGCGCGTGGACTCGGTGCAAATTCTCAATGAGATTGGTAGGCCTTACAAGGGTGTGAAGTACTTGACCCAGTCGGGCAGCTACTTCATCCGGGGTGTGTGAGGGAAGAGATGAGCGGTGGGGGGAGAAATGTCACTGCAGCTGTGCGGTGGCCTCTGCTTTAGGTACAAGGCGCGGAGGTGGCAATCGTTGATGGGCTTTTTTTTTTTGGGACTTTGAATGTGCGACGATTGCTCTCTTCTTCTCTCGCAGCCCTGTTAACTGTGCACGAACGAGGCGCATCGTCTCCCTCATTTTGCTTTGCAATTCTCAATTCGGTCACGTTCTCTCGGAGCACAGCCGTGAAATTAATAGAGAGTCTTTTAAACGAGTCGTAAAGGCCTTTATGGATTGCTTGTAGCGAAACGAATGTGTCCACGCACGAGAAAAAGAAAAAAAAAAAAGAACTGTATAGCGTATGTCTCACAAGAGTGTGCGCACAATGCGTCATCGTCGTATGAAACCCATGCCCACTGTTATGGTTGCTTCTTTTAATTTGGGCGAGAAACACTGCCGCTTTTTTTTTGTCTTTTCTTTCTCAAAGCGAAAGTGACTGCCTTATGTATATTTTTTGAATCTTCTCCTTTTTTCTGCTTTACCTTCTCCCCTTTTATCCTCTACTTTTGTCTAACGCTATTAACACGTTGAATGGCTTCCGTCGCCGACAAATCGAATCACCACTGCTATTCTCTGAGATTGCTCAGCGGCCTTTTAGCGCCATCTCGACGTTCTTGTGAGTCACGCTCGGCTCCCACCCCGCCTACAAACTCTTCTGCTACCAACAAACAATTGCCTTAACTCACCCTTTTCACTAACTCGCCACCACTAAAAAACAGAGGAGTATTAAAAAATACTTTGACCACCCCCACCTCTTTTAATTCCAGTAGCAGTGACACACCGACCTGCAAACACCACACAATGTCCGTTTCCGAGTTCGACAAGTACGAGAAGCTCGTGTCCCCACTGCGGTCGAAGCTGTCGATTCCGCAGAAGATTGAGATGTACGGTCTGTGGTGCGTCGCGAAGCGCGGCAAGTGCACTCGCCGGCAGCCCTTTCGCGCCAATCTCCTCGAATACGGCAAGTGGAAGGCGTGGCGCAAGTACGAGCACCTCAGCCAGGAGCAGGCGCGGGAGCAGTTCATTGCCAAGTCGAAGTCGCTGCTGCGGAGCTACATGTCGAAGCTGTGAGGAGAGAGAGAAAGAGAGAAGGCAGCGCTTTTTTTCCTTTACTGGAAATTGCATACGGTGATAGGAGCTCTTTATTTTCTTTCTTTTTCCCATTGGTATACTCCCCTATCTCCTTCTTCTCGTCGTGCTGCTCTTCCCACTGCGTGGTTCTGAGCGACACCACAGGTGCACGTCACATGCGCAGTAGAGGTGGTTGGTGGCGAACAATCTCAGCCCTCGAGCTGCTAGACAAAGGGCCTTGCTCTCCTTCTATTGAGAAAAATAAAAAAAAGATCAATGCGTACCTCGCTAAAGTAAGAATAGAGGTGGTGTCTCTTGTTGTGCTGTGGGCTTTGCCCCCGAAGACACCGTCACTGAATTGTTCATCTTCTTCTCTACTACTACGTGAAGAAACTCCTCTTTTTTCTGGCACACTCTTGGAGCAGCTTCGGCCCTCACGTCAGCTTCGACAAAAATAATAACAAAAAGAAAAGGAAACAGCGTGTTTTTGTGGAAGTGTGTGTTTTTAATGTGCGTGTGTCTGTGTGTGCGCGCGTGGCATTGAAACTTACCTCCATTTTTTTTTTTACATATTGCCTCTACTCATTAAGTAAAGTGGTCCGCGGATGGCGGGCAATCACTAAAATTAAAACTGCGAGAAAAAACTACAATTTCAACGAGAAACTGGAAAGTATGTACGAAGTGGTGAGACAGGCAAACACTCGATAGAAAACAAATAAAGAAACAACGACGACGATGCAGTGCGTATCAGAAAAAAAAAACTGGATGTTGCCGTTTTGCTTGTTGACGTCTCGAATCATTTTTGCAGCTTTCTCCTCCGGTTTGAAAAACAAAAGCCAAAGCCACAAATATGAACAACATCAGCAAATAGCAGCCACAGAGAATCAGAGTGGTTGCTGCATTGCTGTAGGCGTTGTTATCCCGCTCGATACCCGGCGCATGCGTTCCAATTCCATTAATCATGCGGGAAGGAGGCCAAAGCGCGGATATCGATCACAAGCGAGCTTAATCCACTTCCCTCTATTCTCTTTTTTTTCTTCTTCCTCCCTCTACTCCCTGCAATGTAGTCGTCGCTGTTGCTGTCTGTCTCTCTATCTTTCTTTCCTTTCTCTTTAGACCGTTTGGGTTCACCACCGTAGCCCAGCTAGATAGATCACATCGCGTGAGCCGCGTTCCCTCACACCACTTCCAGCGTGCTGTCGTTCGATAGCCGCCAGTCGTCTTCTCCTCTTTTTTTACTTTTCTTTTTTTTTTCTTTCGCTATTCTGAAGCCCTTTGAGAGTGATCAACAAAGAAGCTTCCTTTTATTCTTTTCCCTCTGTTTTCCACTGGAAGGAGACTGCGGTTTCCTCTCTCGCTCAGTGTTCGTCGTCTCGTCTGCACAGACGCACACAAAGTTGCCACCCTGTGTAGGATTACTCAGCAAGAATGGCGGAGGGACCGATTCGCACTGAAGAGGCGCGTGACCTGACGCGGGTGGAGCGCGTCGGCGCACACTCGCACATTCGCGGCCTCGGTCTCGACGACACCCTCGAGGCGCGCCTGTCCAGTCAGGGCATGGTTGGCCAAATCCAAGCCCGCCGAGCCGCCGGCGTCGTGGTGCAGATGGTGAAGGAGGGCAAGATAGCCGGTCGCTGCGTGATGCTGGCGGGCGGTCCCGGCTCTGGCAAGACGGCAATCGCGATGGCCATGGCCCAGTCGCTCGGGCCCGAGACACCCTTCACGATGATTGCTGGTAGCGAGATCTTCTCGCTGGAGATGTCCAAGACGGAGGCTCTCACCCAGGCCTTTCGCCGCAGCATTGGTGTGCGCATCAAGGAGGAGACGGAGATGATTGAGGGCGAGGTGGTCGAGATCACGATCGACCGCCCCTCGACGAACCCCGCAGAGGCACACCAGCGCACCGGCCAGCTCGTGCTCAAGACTTCCGACATGGAGTCGACCTTTGACCTCGGCCAGAAGATGATCGAGAGCCTGCAGAAGGAGAAGGTGCAGGTGGGCGACGTGATCACCATCGACAAGGCAACCGGGCGAATTAGCAAGCTGGGTCGCAGCTTTGTGCACAGCAAGGACTTCGACGCCATGTCGGCCAACACGCGCTTCGTGCAGACCCCGGAAGGGGAGCTGTCGAAGCGGAAGGAGGTGGTGCACACCGTCACGCTGCACGAGGTGGACGTCATCAACTCCCGCCAGCAGGGCTTCCTCGCCCTCTTTGCCGGTGACACGGGCGAGATCAAGCCGGAGGTGCGAGAGCAGATCGACCAGCGCGTCGCGGAGTGGCGGGAGGAGGGCAAGGGCGAGATCGTGCCGGGCGTCCTCTTCATCGACGAGGTGCACATGCTCGACATCGAGTGCTTCTCGTGGCTCAACCGCGCGCTCGAGAGCCCGCTGGCGCCTGTGGTGATCGTCGCGTCGAACCGCGGCATCTCGCGCATTCGCGGCACGCAGTACAAGGCTCCGCACGGTATCCCGATCGATCTGCTGGACCGCATGATCATCATCACGACCAGCCCCTACTCGGAGTCGGAGCTGGGCAAGATTATCAACATCCGCTGCGAGGAGGAGGACGTCGAGCTCAGCGAGGACGCCTTCGCGCTCTTGACGATGCTGGCGAACACCACGTCGCTCCGCTACGCGCTGCAGCTCATCACGACGGCGAACATGGTGGCCCAGAAGCGCAAGTCGTCAACCGTGTCGGTGGACGACATCCGTAAAGTCTACAACCTCTTCATCGACCTCCGCCGCAGCGTGGAGCTGCTGCAGGAGCACGAGAAGGACTTCTTGTTCGGCGAGGAGGATGCGCACATCGAGAACTCGACGCGGCCGCGCGTGGAGGCGGATGGCGGGCAGACAAACGAGGAGGAGGTGCGGTAAGTGAGACGGCGAGAGAGACGCGCAATGGAAAGTGAAAAAAAAAACTCGTGCGCGCTCCTCCACCTCTATCCTTTTCCAGCCTGTGCGTGCCCGAGGCTGTCTGTGGAGCAGAGTTTGACATTTTTTGCACCAACACAGGTCGCAGCACTAGAACAAGGAAGAGCTAAGAGGTGTGAGACTTGGTGCTGTCGCGAGAGTTGGATATGCGCGAAGAGACAAGTGCAACAACAATAACAATGTATGTAGTCTTGGCGGGTGGCACTTGTTTTTTATTCATTTATTTGGCGGTGTGTGAGAGTCAAACACCCTTTACTCACGTGGCTGCATCAGCACGCCACTAAACGTAACTTAAAGACCAACACAAAGAAAGGAAATCACGACGTCTCGCAGCAGAATGGTTGGCAATTAAAAATCGCAACGCTCAGCACACCCCAGAATAGGTGAACGACACGCACCCTCTTATCTTTTTCCCATTGGTGGGTTTCGTGGCACAACGTTTTTAGAAAACCGCCTTTACGTGTGTCTGCATTTGTCTTTCCTACGTTGCCTCTCTTCTTGGAGCGCCGTTGCTGTGAAGTTGACGGGTGTCGTCCTTATTAAAGGTAAATTGTGGTGTCATCGACAAGCAGGCCAGCAACAACAAGAAAAAAAGCCGCCTTTCTTTGTCTGCCGGGCCCCATACAGCGATGCGGCCACGCAAGCCTCCGCTGTCCTTCTATTTCCCCTCTCCTTTTGCTTCCACTCTTCTCCACGTTATCCTTATATGCTCGCCTCTCTGTTTGCACAGGCGGTGCCCTTCTAAGTGTGATAGCTGCGCTGCGGCTTTGTGAGCACACATCTGCATTTTACAACAAAACAACATCCGATTCGGTACATGTCTCAGCTGAGCAGGATCGGGCGATACACTTTGCCCGGGCTGCCTTGCGCTGCTTTACGAGGGTGTCGTCTAGGCCGTGTTGCCGCTGCAGGTTCACTGGCCCTCCTTCACCAGCGTCGATGCGCAGCAAACACCACACGCGGCAGTGCAGCACCAACAGCGCCGCTCTCTTCTCTCTCCTCGTCCCGACAAGCGCAGCTGCACGCTGTCTGCGATGCGATTTACCGCAGTGCTACCGCCCGCGAGTCTCTTCGACAGGCCATCCACGAGCCCTCCCATGAGATCGCCCTCCACCTTTTGAGCGAGTTCGAGGTGGACGCGGGTGTGTGGCGCGATGAAGCGTGGGCGGAGGCATTTGCATCATCGCCGAAGCTTTCTACCGCCATTCGCCTGGTCGTGACGCGCTTCACGCAGTGGCACACGGTGCGCAAAGCTCCACAAAAGGTGTCGATGCACGCGCCGTGGGAGTGGTACCCGCAGGCCCGTCTCACCCGCCGCCGCTTCATCTTCCACCATGGCCCCACCAACAGCGGCAAAACACACGCCGCCCTCGAGGCGATGACGGCGGCCCGCAGCGGGGTGTACTGCGCGCCGCTGAAGGCGTTGGCGGCGCAGGTGTGGCACCGCGTGCGCGAACGCGTTCCGTGTGATTTGCTCATCGGGGACGAGCGCGTCTTTGGCGGGGCTGCCGAGCACGTCTCCTGCACCGTCGAGATGGCCCCAATCGACTGCGCGGTGGACGTGGCGGTGATCGACGAGGTGCAGATGCTGGGCGATCGAGACCGTGGCTGGGCCTGGACACGTGCGCTGCTCGGCATCCCAGCAAAGGAAGTTCACCTCTGCGGGGAGCAGCGGGCACTGGCGCTTGTGCAGAAGCTGCTGCACGCCACCCGCGAGCGGGCCAGGCTGGAGTGCGTCGAGCATCGCCGGCTGGTCCCGCTGGTCGTGTCGCCGCCGCTCGCCGGTTCACTGCGGTCGACGGTGGAGAACGGCGACTGCTTTGTGTGCTTCTCCAAGCGGAAGGTGCTCGACATGCGGGATCGGCTTAGCCGCATTCCCGGCGTTCACTGCGCTGCGATTTACGGTGCGATGCCCTTCCAAGTGCGGGAGGCGGAGGCGGCACGGTTCAACAGCGGCGTTGCGGCTCACGTCGAGCACCATCACCGCACTCATACTTCGTCCTCTCCTGCGCCACCACCGAAGCATGTGCTGGTGAGCACAGACGCCATCGCCTATGGGCTCAACATGAATGTCGAGCGCATGATTTTCACCACCCTGCGTAAGTTTGACGGCACGGCGATGGTCGACCTGCCAGCCAGCACCGTTCAGCAAATAGCCGGTCGGTCTGGCCGCTTTGGGCTGACCCGGCAGCACGCGGAAGGCCGCTGCACCGTGTTGGATGCGCGGGACATGGCGTCATTCGCGGCGGCGATGGCGACGACGCTGCCGCCGCTGACGATGGCGGGCCTGCTGCCGACGTCGGACATCTTGCAGCTCTTTGTGGAGCTGGAGACGGCGCGAGCGCAGAGGCGTGGCGAGGCGGACGGCGGCACGTTTTTCGCCATGGTCTCCCGCTTTGCCGCCGCGTGCGCTGCGTCGGATCTTTTCTTTCCATGTGCGATGGAGCGCTCTCTCCTCCGCATCGCCGAGCTGCTGGAGCCCGTTCACGACCTCACCCTGGCTGACCGTATTCTCTTCTGCTACGTGCCCCTCAGCGACAGCAGTGCGGAGTCGCACCGCCTCCTCGTGGCTTACGCCGAGGATCACGCCAAGGGGCGACCGGTGGCGCTGCGGGTCGATGTGGCGTGCAATACCCTTCTCGCGGAACTGGCGTGCGATCGTAACGCCGGTCGTAGCAACAGCAGTAGCAGCGGCGACTCCAGCCGGTCATCTTCCCGGCAGCCGAGGGAGGTAACGGAGACGCTCGAGCGCATGTTCCGCCAGGCGGAGATGTACTGCTGGCTGTCGTGGCGCTTCGGCAAAACGTTTCAGGACCAGGAAAAGGGGCTCGCGCTGAAGGAGACTATTTCTGCAACGCTCACCAAGCTGAACGCGGCCTAACTTGGATTGTATGGTCTTGCGTCGTGAGGAGGACACGCTGCAGGACTACAGGAAAGAACTTAAAGAAGACTTGACAAATTCTCGGGTATGAGTTTCCAGCAGCTGCTCTCTTCGTGTCCGTTCCCTTCGTTTTGCCTGGCTGAATTCACATTTTTTTCGTTACCCCAAAATTCTTTTTTTTTTTTGGCTTGCACCAGTTTTCGGCGGTTTGCAAGAATTCTGAAAGGTGGCTCGCTACCGAAAAAAATGTCCTGCTTCTTGTGATGGTGCCGAGTGCGCTGCGCTGTGCACGTGACGCTGCTCATCTGCCGCAGAAGACAATCTCCTTTACAGCTCACATCTGTTGATGAGACTGCTTCTCTCGCTCTATCCTCCTTCCCTCCTCTCTCCGTTTTCTTCTCTCCGTTCCAAACGCGACTTATATTTCTTCTTATCCGACTCTCCCCTCCACGTCCCCTGCACACCTGCAAAGGCCCTCACCGGCACGCTAACTTTCTCTCTCCGTTATCACCAATCAAGCCTTTCCTAGTCTCTTTCGCCTTTTTGTTTTTTCTCTTCTCTTTCTTCTCCTCCCCTCATCATTTCACCGTCCTTTCTTCCCTCCTTCTTTTTCCCCCACCACCTACACGAACGTCCTGCTACCGCAGAAGACAGCACCAGCTGACAGCGCACCATCGACGTCGACATTCAGTTGAGCGCGATACTGAGAGATAGCGAGACAGAGAGACACCGTGGAAGCGATCCCAATCCGGCTTCCCCCCTCTTCTCCTCCTCCCCCTTCTTTCCCACCAACACAAGCTCTCTCTCTCCCTCTCTCTTTTCGCGCACGTCAATTCGATCTTTTACCCCGAAGTCGTCTCCTTCATTTCTTTCTCTCATTTTCTACCTCTTGACAGCGTTTTTCCGACGGACTCTCCTCCGCTCATTTAAGCCTTTTCCCACACCCGCCTTCTCTTCTCGTCAGTTGAGACGGGTCAAGCACGAGAGAGACACAAACACACACACACACGTAAACCAACAACAGCAAGATGAGCAAGCTGAACAAGGAGCGCCAGCCGGCGTACGTGCAGGAGGTGCTGGAGGACGCGCTGCCGAACGACGACTCGCCCACCGATGACGACGTGGCGGCGGTGCGGGGCCACAACGGCGACATCCTCCATCCCGACTCGGAAATTCTGCTGGCGAAGATGCCGTGCATCCAGTACATCCCTGTTCTTGGCCGCACGGTGGCCGTCTTCGGTCCCAAGTGCGTCTCGGCCTTCAGCCTGTGCTACTTCCTCAACAAGGGTCTCGGCTGGCAGCTGCTGACGAACGCCAAGTACGCCATGTTCACCGACCGCTTCTCCACCACAGCGGCGCGCTACCAGCGGCTCTCCGCGATCTCGTTGATGGGCTTCAGCATCAAGGTGCTGCCCGCCGGCCTGTCCGACATGTTCGCCTTTGCCGGCTACACGAAGCGGTGGTACATCGCGGCGTCGTGCGTCATCGGCGGCGGCTTCACGCTTGGCTACGGTCTGCTGCCCAAGAAGGCGAGCAGCGCCGACATCGCCGCCGGCTTTTCCTTCCTCACCGCCTTCTGCGTGGCGACCGTCGACATTCTGGCCGAGGGCCACTACAGCCGTCTCATCCGCCTCCACCCCAAGGCGGGCCCGTCCCTCATCGGCTCGATCTGGTGGTTCATGCTGGCTGCGCAGATCGTGGCG
Organism: Crithidia sp. LVH-60A; assembly: GCA_030078075.1. Lineage (NCBI taxonomy): Eukaryota > Euglenozoa > Kinetoplastea > Trypanosomatida > Trypanosomatidae > Crithidia > Crithidia sp. LVH-60A. The sequence continues at coordinate 646,839 of CP119638.1, read as the reverse complement.
GCGGCGGTGCAGGGTCCGCTGTCTGACGCCTCGCTGCCGCAGGTCGGTCTCTTCATCTCTGCCGGCGCACAGGCGATCCCGACCTTCTTCTTTGTCCTCAACTGGTACGGCGAGAAGACGAACCGGGAGGAGCGGATGGACGACGCGCGCTCGCAGCTGCTGCGGTGGCGGGAGGCGGAGCGGCAGGCAAAGGCGGAGGCCGCTGCCGCCGCCGCTGCCGCGGATGACACTGCTGCGCCGTTCAAGTCGGCGCCAGAGTCTGATGAGCCGGTGGAGGCGCGCCAGGCTGGCTCCCTCGACGACGAGGTGCAACCTAAGTCCTCGGCGGTGGTCGCCCACGTGTTTGGTGCTGAGGAGGAGGACTTCTCGGAGCTGGCGGAGCCGAAGGTGACGCCGTGCCTGTGCGGGCTCTTCGAGTTCAACAAGGAGGTCTTCTTCCGCAGCTGGAAGGTTCTCGCCTTCAGCTGCGTCCTCTTCTCTGCCGTCATTTCGATGGCGTGCGTGACGATCCTCGGCAACACGTGGGACCTCCTCTACTGCGCGGTGGCGGTCACCGTCGTGATCTGCTCCACCATCTTCTGGGCCTGCCCGCTGATCATCGCCAAGGCCGCCGTCTTTGACTACTTCGACAAGCTGCTGTACCTGCAGCTGCCCGGTGCACTGGACAACTTCTACATGGCGAGGCCGTCGTGCTACCCCGAAGGGCCGCACTTTACGTACGTCTTCTACACCACCGTCGCCTCCATCATCGGCTGCGTCGGTGGCATGGTGGGCGTTGTTGCCTTCACCTACCTCTTCTCGAAGCAGCGCTACGCCTTCACCTTCGTCGTCACGACGCTCGTGCGCATCCTGGCGTCCATCTTCGACATCATCATCGTGAAACGCTGGAACCTGGCGATTGGCATCCCGGACCACGCCATGTACATCATGGGTGACGCGGTCGTGTACGCGGCTGCGTACTACATCGCGTGGATGCCGATGATCGTGCTGCTGTCGCGTGTGTGCCCGCGCGGGTCGGAGAGCGTGGTGTACGCGATCGTTGCCGGCTTCGGCAACATGGGCTCGTCGATGTCGGGCGTGATTGGGTCGCTGCTGATGGAGCTCGTGTGGCCCGTCGTCTCGAGGGGCGTCGGCCGGTGCGACTTCTCGAACGTGCCGATGCTGCTGCTGGTCGGTCACATCCTGCTGCCACTGCTTGTCATTCCGCTGAGCTTCCTGCTGCTGCCAGCCGCGCGCGTCTGCGACAACCTCGACGTCGACGGCAAGCCGGTGAAGCCGCCCATGAAGGAGCCACAGTCGGAGTCGTCGCAGGAGCCGGCGGCGAAGTCGGAGCGCGTTGCCAACTAGGAGCGGCAGCAAGGACGAAAAAACAAAAAAATCAAATGCGCAACGTTATGAGGATGATTAAAAAAAAAGAGGGGAAATGGATATTAATAGAAGCAGCGCACAACAGAGAAGTAGATCGAAGACGCGGAAAAGGCTTCCTTTTTTCTTTTCTTAGCCGGCAGCTTTGCGTCGACCACACACTGGGACACGCCGCTGAACACACACACTGACACAGTTTCATTTATTCTTTTCTGCTTTTAATTCTGTTCCTTGCGGCTTGTTTTTTTTTCTGTGACACAGCAAAACGTCGTCTTCTTCTTTTTTTTTTTTTTCGGTTTTCGCCTTCTTTCTCTCTCTCTCTCTCACACACACACTCACTGCAGCGAGCCGATTTATCCCTCTTTTTCCTGCTGCTCTTTCGAACATCGCTGCGACGAAGTGGAGATTCGTGTTTCGCGTTAGCGTTTGCGTCTGTGGGTGAAAGACAGAGAGGAAGAGAGACGAAAAGATTGTGTGGGTATAGGTGTGTGTGTGTGTGTGTATTGATGTGGCGGTGTCTCTGTCACGTGAGATTGCCCGATGCAGAAGCTGCTCCCCCTCGTCTCGTACTTCCTTCCTCGTGTGTTGCGTTGTTGCTTCCTTCCCCCTCTTTCCTCTTCTTCGCTCGCTCATCTCTCTCTCCTTTTCTCACTCATGTGCTCAGCGTTGCGAAGTTGTCGGAACAGAATCATCTCTCCCTCCCCCTCTGTCTTTGATGCACACACACTGCATTTCACTTCCCTCTTATTCAACGCATCTATGCGAAGAAAAGGGAATCAACAAAAAAACGAAAGAAATACTAGGTTTTAACATACTGCTTTCCCCCTCCCCCACTTTTGTTTTACTTTTTTTTTGTTTTTATGCTTCCTTTAAATGGTGCACTTTCTTTTCTCACTGTTTTTCTGACCCGCACGCTTTAGCCCTTTTTCTATTTCTATTTCCGTGAAGTTGCGAAAGCGAAAAAGAGGTTTTCTTATATATATATTTTTTCACTTGCTTCTAAATGACCTTTAGCTCCTCTGCCCGCTCCCGCTCGTCTGCGTACGCACTCTTATTTGTTATATTCCTACCACTCTGCCAGTGTGCACGCTTGCGGCTGTACCCGGCCACAAACCCCCGCCAGATATTCCCCCGACGTCTCTTTCTCTCTTTCTTTCTGTCGCGCCGTCTCTTTACCCTTCATTTTTCCTCTTCTTCACTTCATTTTCTCTCACCTCGGTTGCGTGCGCCGTTTCCGCGGCGAGGGAAAAGTGGCGACGGGGACGGAGAGGAAGAGAGAGAGAGAGGGAGGCTGTATGAGCTCTATTAATTCTATTTTCCCGTCTTTTCTTAAATTTGATTTACCATTTTTTTGTTAGTCTATGCCCTTCTTTCCAATGCGATAAAGAACAGAAGGAGAGGGAAGGTAAGGCCAATATTCGGGCTTTCGGCGCGTTCTCTCGGCACCTTTTCACGTTTGGTGTATCGCGAGCACTTAGAAGACACATGAACAAGGGTGAAAACGGAGAGTGGAGAAAGGGGGACATGGGGAGTGTGCTCAAGCCAAACAAAAAAAAACAAACAAACAAACAAGCGAAAAAAAAAAGACGGTGAATGTGCGCAGCTGCGATTCGATGGGCTCTTCCACGTGGGGTGTTGCTTCGGATGCTGCTGTGGCCGGCGTGCGTACGCTGAGACCGTTTCGCCTTTTTTTTCTCTGACGCACCGCCTTGCCCCCTTTTCTTCCATGCTCCTCGAGGTACGTGTTCCTCAGAGCCAAGCTTACGCCCATGCGGCTAGTAACGAAAGGGGGTGACATTTCTTTTCAATTTTTTTTAAGTTTACGTACGACGGACAATGAAGACCTCGAAGAGAAAGGTAAGCACAACAACAACAACAACCAAAAAGTAAAAATAGGTGCATCAAGTCCAGGTACGTGGCCCCGCTCTCAGCCTGAAATCGACAGAGACGCACCTTCTTTCTGTTCTTTGTAAGAGGCTCAGAAGAAAGGCGTCCAACGGCAGGAGAGGCCGAATTTATATCTGCAGTAATCCTTTTTTTTTTTCGCAACCCCCTTTTTCTGAGCTACCGCACTCCTTTCTGTTCTTTTTTATTTTATTTTAGCGGGGCTAATTGACTTATTTATTTATTCATTTATTCCATACCTAACTTTACACTTCAGCGGCTTTTCTACGAACTCTCGACAATTGTTGAGAAGAGGCAACCACTCTTTTCTAATCTTACGTTTTTTTCTTGCTCTGATTGTTTTTTTTTTTCAAGCTTACGTGGAGGGTTTTACTCAATGAACGTGTTGTACACTGGCGTTCTTGCCCCGAGCTGTTTCCCTCTCTCTCCGCTTTACTGGTGCTGCAGAGGCCTTACAGACTCCCACACATCCCTAATAGTGACATCGAAGAAAAAACGAAAAAAACAAATAAGAAAAAAAAGGGCAGAGACATATGCGTGTGTTTGCATGTATGGCAAGTCTCATAGGTGCAACACTTTTGCATGACACTGCTTCTTTCGTACGACCCTTTGTTTTTGGTTCCTTTGGATTTATCCACTCTTCTAATTTGTTTTCGGCTCGTTTCCCTTTTTTTCACTTCCCTTTCCCCCCTTTGTTGATAGCGGCCTGTCGTGCCTCGTGTTGTTGGCTGACCAGGTAACCAAACAAATCCCCAAATAATGATAAAAAGATGGAAAGATGCAAACAGTTGACAGGCGGGTTCGAGAGGGAGCTGTCATGTTCATATCTTTTCTCTTCTCCTCTTCCTGTTTTTTTCTCTTCTTTTCTTCTCTCTTGGCCGCAGCTCCTTCTCTTCGTCACTATGATCCTGCAAATAAAAAGGTATACATATATATACTTTGAGTAGAAGTGAAGTTGAAGAAAAAAATCGATACTTGCGCACCGAAGTCAATGATAAAAAATAGAAAGGAAAGTGCTTCTGTTTCAGAGAAGAGCGATATCCCGTTGGGGCCCTTGTGCTTTGTGCACTAAGTGGTCGATAGACACGCTTCCTGTTGTGCCAGAGAGCACACCTGCTGCGGACATGGTGCATTACACTGGCTGGTTAATTAGTGCAGCGCAGGCTTCAACCTTTGGCGGCTTGCGCAGACTAACGTGCTGCAACGGCCATGATGGTGCCTCATTCGCGGGTTGCTTTTGTGCTGCCTAGCGACTGCGGAATCTGCACGGCACGTTTCTCCTCGCTCTTCTTGACAAATGACAATTTTTTTTTCACTTCATTCGATGAGTTTACTCAACCGCTCCTTTGATTGCGGGCACTCTTCTCATCTTCCTTCTTTCCCTTTCTCCCCACTCTTTCACGCTGCCGTCTCTCTCATTTTCTCTTACGTAACGCAACAGATCTGTCGTCCATGGTTCTTTCTCGTCTCTGCTACAAGAAAAAACGTAAAGAAAAAAGAAGCCTTATTCTGCTGTCGCAGAGCACATTCTGTCATCGCCAGCTTTTTCGCCGTACACCTGCAGCATAAACTGCGACCGTTTGGCGTTTGAGGACACAGAACTGTAGGAAAAAAAAATAATAATATATTACAAGCAGAACGCAAAGCGCTGTTTGCACGGGTTGTAAGCGTACATTTTTTTCTTTTTTACTATTTTTTTTTTCTGCTGGATTAGCTTGTATTCATCACCGTTATTTTTTCCTTTTCCTCCTATCCCTCTCCATCGGCGGAGGGCACACACTTTCACCCACCCACACACACGCAGACGCACATATACGCAATTTACTTTTAAATCACCTATTTCCCACCCGCTTCGTTGCTCACTTCCGCTTTCCGTCCTTTTCCCTCATCGTCACACACTGTCGGCCGCAACCACGTCGTCCTCACCGAACCGCCGTCCCTCGCGGACCCCCGCGTCGCGCTTTCCATCGGCCGCCGCGTGTCTGCGCAGCCTACACGTCCGCCCGTATGGGAAAATGCGGCAGTGGGTCCAGCAGCTCTTTGCGCGGCCACCGAAGGACCGATCGGCTGAGAAGCGCGACATCCAGCTCAACGACCCACGCGGCGGCACCGAGTTCTGCGACAACCGCATCTACAGCTCCAAGTATAACATCTTCACCTTCCTGCCGCTGAACCTCTTTGAGCAGTTTCACCGGCCCATCAACATCTACTTCCTCACCGTGGCGGCCCTGCAGTTCATCCCATCCGTTGCCCCGGTGAGCCCGCTCACAACCATCTTCCCCATCACCACCGCCTTCCTGATCAACGCAGTGAAGGAAGGCATCGACGACTTGCGGCGGCACCGGCAGGATGTCGAGGTGAACGAGCGCCGCTACCAGCGCGTGCGGCCCGGCACGCTGGAGATAGAGGAGGTGGCGAGTGCGAACCTCCACGTCGGGGATGTGCTCGTCCTCCATCCCTTCGAGGTGGTGCCGAGCGATGTGGTGATTTTGCTGACCTCGCACGAGGGCGGTGGCGCCTACATCACGACCGAGTCGCTCGACGGCGAGACGGGGTCGAAGCAGCGCTTTGCCCTGCTGCATCACCTCTTCAAGTACACGTCCGACAGCACCACGCCGGTGGCGTCGACAGCGCATCTCTCCGGACTTGGTGGCGACGGTGCGTCGCCGAGCGCTGTTGCTTCGGCGACTGCGCGGCTGACTGCGCCTCCGGCAGGAGCTACGCGGTCTACAGATAAGCCTCTTTGGGACGTGCGGGGCTGCTGTGCGACGACGGAGGAGCACCAGCTACACTGCCTCCGCTACGCCTACAGCACCCGCTTCGTGCTGAGCTCCGAAGGGCCGAACGCGCACTTGCACTCCTACCACGGCGCGGCAACGATACGGGTGCCGTTTTCCTCCCCCGTCAGCTGGCGTGATCGCGCACTGCCCCTCACAAGCGTTGGTGCGGCCAGCAGCGGCGTGGAGTTGTACCTGGACGGTGTGTGCGGCGTCGACCCGGCCATCGTTTCGCCTCTTGTCACCGTTTCGCAGACGTCGTCGCCCTTCGCGCGCGACGCGGCGGCGGCGACATCGGGCCTCGACGACGGCTTTCCACGACCGCTGCCGGTGCCGATGGTGCCGTCGCTGACGCTGCGCCGCTCCGCCCACTCCTCGCCCACCGTGGCGGAGAGCGGCTGCAGCGAGAGCGATGAGCACAGTCGGCTGATCGCGGCGGCCGCCACGCCGATCAATGCCACGGCGCGTCGTTCTGCCTTCGAGTCTGCTGCAGCTGCGGCCACCGCGGCGGACTCGGTTGAGTACTTTAACGGCCCCGAGCAGACGCTGTCGGTGAACATCGACAACGTCATCTACGCCTCGAGCCGCACTGGCAACACGCACTTCATCATTGCGCTGGTTGTCTTTACAGGGAAGGAGACGAAGATGAGCATGACGCGCAACGTGCCACCCACCAAGTGGGCCACCATCGATCACCTCTTCAACTACCTCGCGATGTTTATCTTCGTCGTGCAGGTGATCCTTGTCGCGACGTGCGCTTTCTTCTCCTGCACGCGGCTGAGGGCCCACGCCTCGTTGTGGTACCTCGGTGGCAGATCCGACCCTGTCGACTTCAGCGAATACTTCCCGATTCTGCCGCTGCGCTACCTCATGATGCTTTCGCCGATGGTCCCGCTCTCCTTCAAGGTGATGGTGGAGATCTCGAAGGCGTACGTCAGCTACGTTATCCGGTGGGACGAGGACATCAAGACGAATGAGGAGTCCGCCTCGGTGAACAACTCCGCGCTGGCGGAGGAGCTGGGGCAGGTCGAGTACGTGCTCTCCGACAAAACCGGCACGCTGACGACCAACACCATGACCTTCAGCGCGCTGGCCACGGCAAAGGACGTCGTCTTTTCCAGCACGTACGATCCGGTCCGAAACGGCAGTACCGACAGCGAGCGGCCCTTGCAGGATGTGAGTAAGGCCATTCGCGCCGCCCTCGATGCCGGCGCTGTTGACGACTACTATCTCATGTTAACGATGGTGTTCTGCAACACGATTGAGCGCACGCTGCCGCCGCGGTTTGGCAACGCCGGTGCGTCGGCGATTCGCAGCACTCGCAGCAGCTCCGCCCAGTCGACGGCGTCGGAGGGCTTGGCGGGTGCGAGTCGGTGGATGTCCGCCTCTCCCGACGAGGTGGCGCTCGTGGACGGCGCCGACCAGTGCGGATTCCCCCTCCGCCACCGCAGCCGCACCCACGCGACGGTTGGGCTGTGGGGCGATGTTGAGGCGTCACTGGAGGTGGAGCTTGTACACACGCTGCCCTTCAGCTCTGACCGCGGGATGATGAGTGTCTTGCTGCGTTGCCCCGCGGTGCCGGGAATGCCGCCGCCGCCACCCGCAGCGGCGCCAGCTGCGTCCGCAGGCAAGGCAAGCAGCTCACCCCATCCAGCGTCGCCGCCGTCGTCTGGCATGTCCTACGTGCTGCTCATCAAAGGCGCGGATGAGAAGGTGCTGCCGCGGTGCACCGACCACTTCAGCAGCACTCACCTCGAGGACATCACGAACCGGCTGGCTCGCTTCTCGCGCCAGGGCCTCCGCACCCTCGTCTACGGCTACCGCCTGCTGTCCGAGGAGGAGGCGCGAGAGGCTGTGCGCCGCTTCGAGTTGGTGGAGACGAGCTTTGCCGCCGTCTCCACCCGCGAGGCAGAGCTGCAGCGCATCTATGCCCTCCTGGAGCACGACTTCACCTACTGCGGCATCACCGCCGTGAAGGACGAGCTGCAGGACGGTGTTGCGCAGACGCTGGCCCAGCTGCGCCACGCCAACATTCGCGTCTGGATGCTGACGGGCGACAAGACGGAGACGGCGAAGCAGACGGCGGTGGCCTGCGGTCTTCTCACCTCGGAGGACCGCGTGGTGACGCTGACGCCGCCCAACGAGGACCTCCTGACGCCGACGGAGCACCTCGCCTTCGTGTCTGTTCGCCTCGGTGAGATTCTACAGCTGCTGGCGGAGGAGGGCACACCAGACTTGGAGGTGGTGACGCGGTGGCAGAAGGCCAGGGCGTGGGCACTGCGCTTCTTCTGGCGCGCGTCGGGCCTGTCAGACTTCGTGCACGAGTTCACGCGGCCCGCGACGTGCGAGCGGATTCGCCCGGTCGACCACCCGCTCGTCACGCAGCCCCTCAGCGTCGTGGAGGCGCAGTGCGGGCCGGTGAACCCCGCCGTGCTGGACGCCGTGCCGACGGTCTGCGGGGCGGTGCGGCGGCGTCCTGGGCTGTACTTTGGGTCCGCCTTCACCGCAGCCGGCAACTACAACACCTGCGGCCTGAAGCGCGGCTACTGCGTGGCGCTGTCGGGCCGCACGCTGCGCCTGCTCGAAGCCGAGGATGTCAGCACCGACGGCCACAGCGCGGTGGTGCGCCTCTTCCAGCGCTGCCTGCTGCAGGCCCGCTCTGTTGTCTGCAGCCGCACGGCGCCGGCGCTCAAGTCGTACGTGGTGGGCATGGTGAAGCGCGCCGGGCACATCACGCTGGCGATCGGCGACGGCGGCAACGACGTGCCGATGCTGCAGGCGGCCCACGTGGGTGTGGGCATTAAGGGTCTCGAGGGGAGTCAGGCCAAGCTGGCCTCTGACTTCGCCATCGGACAATTCCGCTTCTTATCGAAGCTGATCCTCGTGCACGGCCACACCGCATACCAGCGCACCGCCATGATTGTGCAGCAGAGTTTCTGGAAGACGGTGCTGATTGCGTGGGTGCAGGTGCTGTTCAACATCTCCACCGACTTCTCCGGTGTCTCCTACTGGGACTCGCTGAGCCTGACCCTGTACAACGCCATTCCCACCGTGCCGGTGACCTTCCTGTGTGTCATGGACATGCCTCTCTCGCACTGGATTCTGCGCACGACACCGCAGCTCTACAGCATGTCGCAGCGCGGTCGCTACCTGAGCGCCACCACCTTTTACGGCTACATCGCCCGCGCCTTTCTGCACGGGACGATGGTGTATTACCTGTCAATGGGGATGCAGAGCGGCAGCGGCGCTCTTGTCTCGCAGGGCTGGGTGCTCGATCGCGGCGGCGACTTCTACGCCGTCTACTTCGCCGTCGTGACGATCCACACGTACACGGTGTGGACCGAGTCGCACGCCATCACAATCGCACACTGGTTCTGCTTCCTCTTCTCCGTCTACTCGTGCTTCATCAGCTTTTGGATGTACGCGCGGGTGCCGACGACGCCGAACGGCACCTTCGCGGTGCTTCTCACGAGCCCCTCCTTCTACCTCGCCTACGTCGGCCTCACCATCGCTGTGTGCGCCTCCCTCGCGATTTACGCCGTGGTGAAAGTGCTGTGGTTCCCTGATGCGCTGCAGTTCCAGCGGCTGCTGCTGGTGCACCTGGGTGACAAGAGCTGGCTGCGCCGCAGCATGCCGGTGCGTGTTCTTCGCACCTTCTTCCAAGACGACAACCCGTCACACTATTGGAAATCGATTTCGCCGTACCACGCACTGGAGTACAACCCCCCGCCGAAGTTGTCTTTCTTGGTCGAGGAGGAAGTGAGTGACGACGCTGTGTAGTTACACAGAGTTTTTCAATTGTCATCTATTTTTTTTTTCCGAAAGGGAAGGATTGAGCGAAGTGAACAACAACGTGGTTGTACCGCGATGCCTATAATGGCAGGTTGCGACAGCACTGGTAAGTAATTTCGTTTGTTTTTCTCTGTTTTTTCTGTTGCGCGCTGTGTCGCGTGAGAACGCGTATCCTCGCGCGTGTATTTCTCTTGTCTGTTCACCAAGTTAATGCTGTTGTTGTTGTTCAATTATCACTTCACGCGCGTGCACCAATATCACAAAGTTTTTTTTTTTTTTTTTTTTGGTGCTGCTGAGAGAGAGAGAAATAAACAGCAGTCATCTCACTGTCTTCAAGTTTGCTGAATGTCTTTATTTTCCGATTGCATTATTTTTTATTTTGGCCTTCTTTTCCTGCACTAACCAATATTTTTGGGGTTTAAACAAACACACACACACACGCCCACACAGACATGAAAACAGAAAACCCAACCTTTTCCCCTCCTCGTGCATACTTTTTTTACATTTGTTTCCTTTTACACTCTACCACTTCACCTCTTGTTAAAGAAAAAGAGATGTGGATTTTGCAGTTGCAGCACCCTTAGACTCTGATGCCTGGCGATCGCACTCGGCGCCAAAGCGCTTCAGCGACGCACCTTCGTCTCCCTTCCTGGTTCGCTTCATCAGTGGCGTCGGCTTTCGAATTCGATCAGCTCTTTCCTGCGGTGCTGTCAAAAAAGCAAAATTGTTTCTTTTTTTTCTCCGGAACGGGTCACGGACACCACCAGCGAGGAAATGGGAGGAGGGATTCGTAAAACAATGGAGCAAGAGAAACAAGACAAGCGGGCAGCACACAAGAAAGAAGTGAAAAGGGGAAGACGAAAATCTATGGTGTTTTTATTTATTTCTCGACCTCCAACAAATTATTTAAGAAGAACCGCTTTTGCTGGCGGGCTTCAAAGGTCGACGTCTGGCGGCAAAAACCAACAAGTAAAGAGCACACCATACTGTACGTGAAAAGACTCTGGTAGCGGTTGTGAAGCTCGATGAGAGTGTTTCTGCTTATCGGGGAAATGGAGATGAGGGAGGTTGAAGGAGGCCTTCTGCATAGTTTTTTTTTCTTTTTTTTGCGTGCTGTGATGCTTTCAGAGGCCCTCTTTTAAATTTCCCTTATGATCTTATATATTAAGTTTCTATTTCGATTCTCGTGCCGGATTCTTTCGCACCAACACGCACTTTTCGACAAAAAAACCCCAAAAAAATTGTTCAGGCGGTGGTACTTCGCCGCATCGAGGAATCAAAAAGGAGAAGAAGAGTATTGACCTTTGTACTGTTGTGTGCGGCGCGTCTGGATCAGAACAGTAAGAAAACCTGAAAAGGAAAGTAAAGACTGCTGGGAAAGGGGAGCTGGCATAGTAGCGCTCTTACTTGTTTTGTTTTCCCTCTTACACTCGGGTGTGTTGTCATGGAAGCGAAGTGAGAAACGTGCCCGAGTGACGAGCGGGAGCCTACGCTCCATCTGCGCACCCGTTGCGCAACTGGTAGTGTTGGATTTTGGTGCGCCACGTTTGAGCAGGAGACGACGTACCTGCTTTGAGCTTAACCTTTCCAGCCTGTCCACGTAGCGCTCCAGCCTCCTTAGCAGTGCTTCGAAATGACGTTGCAGCTCGACTCATCTACGTTTCCTTCAGCACTGTTTAAGCCTTTTCTTTTATTTCCCCCCTTTTTTCTCAACTCACCCTTCTCCCATTTTTTTCTAAAATTTGTCAACAACAAGGCTTTCCTAAAGAAACAAAAAAAAAAAACGTTTATGGCGTAAACGCCACCGCTGTATTCTGTAACGTCCCATCATCATCACTTCCCCGGCACTTCAACCCACCACACATTTGCACAGATACAGCACACCTATACACAGACAGAGCCAAGGAAAAATAACTTTTTTTTTCTAGAGAACATTTCTTTTGTTGGCGTTCACGACGAGCAGAGAAGGGGAAATGGGTTTGCCCTGTGGATGTATCCGACGCATCGCTATTTATGGAGGGGGACACCGACACGGCGGTGGTGGGTGTGGGAGAAGTCGCGGCTGTTGAAGTGTTCACCTGCAACAACCACCACTGCAGTCAGAGCGCCTGCGAGAGTGACCGAGCAGCTGCCAGACACCGTCGTTGACATTTTGGTGCGTGCGGCACGTGAGCGAGACAACCGCACATCTTCCTTTACGCTAGCACCTTCGTGTATTGCGCGCAGTGCGCTTGCGCGCCTACCTCCCGCAACAGAGGACAAAGCATCGCTCAACGGTGACGACACGGCAGCTCTTCATGAGGCCACACCCCACACGCTGTCGGAGGCTTCCGCTGTCACTGTCGGCGCGCTCTACGATGCACTTCAGGACACCCTGTGGTGTAACAAGGACGTCGCTTCTCAGACCTTTATCCCGCTTGAGCTCTTCTTTATGCATCTAGCGCATCTGGCGCCGCTTCTTGTGCGTCTCGATGCCACCGCGCACCACTTCGGGACCCTTTTCGCCTACTGCAACGAGGCGCTTGGTGTGAAGGCAGCGGGTCTTCGTCTTGCCACCACCACCAATCCCTACATGCAGCGCCTGCTGCGCCAGACACGCGTCTCGTGGCAGCCGTGGGTGTCTGCAGAACAGAAGGCACGTCTCATCGCCGGTGCCTCCTCAGAATTGGGCCCAGAGCGACCAGGACAGTGCGCACAGACGTCTCTCGCTGCGCACCATCGCGCAGCCAACGGCCATTCACCCGCACCTTGCGGGCAGTTCCTCAGTGCAGAGAAGGAGCGCAGTTGGCGGCTCCTGCTGGAGAGCGTGCCGCCGTTCTTTGTCGCCGCAGAACTTGTACGCGCCGACATGCGAGACCGGCACGGCGACGACGGCGAGCGCCTCTTCGACGCGTGGGTGAGCCGCAGGGCCACTTTTGCCGCGTCTGCTCCATCAGCAGAGTCGGGTTTGCCACTGTCGGGAGCGGACGCTACTGCACACGAGGAACCTTTTCTCGAGGTGACAGCTGACGGCTGTGCGGTGCGTGCGCCAGCGAGGGAGGCGTGTCTGCAGGCCGGCTGCCCACCGCGGCTGATTTACAACACAAGCCCCACACGCCACAGTGCGCTGCGCAGCCGTCACGCTCTCATGAACAACGCCCGTTTTGGCGCTGAGTTGATGCACGCGGCGACGGCGTTGCTGGCCATGACCGTGCCGTCTACCTCGTGTGGCCTGGAAGATGTCCGTCGCCTCTTCTCCTTGCAGCAGTCGAATTCAGCTGTGAGGGAGCAGCTGGCAGCGGCATCCTCTTCCGCAAGGCCCACCTGCGCCGCCTTCTTCCCCTGTGTAGAAGTGCTGCTGGAGCATCCGGACCTTTCCTTTGCCGTGCAGATTCGCGAGCGGGCGTCCGGCTTTGCCCGAGCGACTTTACCAAACCCAATGGAGGAAGCACGCGGAGCACCGCAGCACTCCATCAAGGACACGCTGCAAATACGCCTGCACCCCTCCTTTGCGCATGCGCTGCGAGGCTCAGCGGACGTGGTGTTGACAACTCTGCAACACCAGCGGCGACGGCGCGGTTTTCTGGACTTCGGTAGTGGAAAGGAAGCTCGCGGTGGCACCTCAGCGACGTCGTGTCGTGTACATGTGCATTACGTGCGCGATGCCGCGGATGTGGTGCCGGCAGGTTTCGCCGTGTTGCTGCGCTCAGCCGATGATGCAGCGGCAGCGCCGACTGTGACGCTGAGGGCGGTGAAAGGCGTCGTGTACGTCTCCTCCACGGCGGTGCGAAGAGCGACACACGAGGCGACGTCGGTAGCGCGCAGTGAAGAACAGGGACTTCAGCTTGCCTTCGCCTGTACACCAACCAGGGTGGACGTGGTTGTTGTTCCTGCGGCGTGCATTCCGTTCTTTCTCGAGCGCGTACGTGCGGCGTCAAGCAGCAAAGAGGAGGGCGGTGACGGTGAGCCGCTGCGGCTGCTCGACGCGTGTGCACGTTTGCTCTTTGACAGCGCTCTCGTCACACTCGCACCCTCACGCTGCTTCACTGGATTGTCTCGTCCCTCCTCATTGCTGCGTCTGTGGGTGTCGCTTTCTGACGCCGCCCTTGCATCCCTCTGCACACTCGAACACGTGGCCCACTACGCGGGATACCCGGTGGGGAGTGCGGTGGCGGCCAGCAGCGACGCTGATCAGCTGATCGCCGCCATGATTCAACGTCACCACCAGGTGCGCTTCGTCACGCTGCAGCAGGAAACCGATGCAGATACTATACAGAAAGGGGCGGAGCAGGGTCTGAGTGGAAGCGCGGAGGAGGTGTGGGAGGCTGCCACCGTGTGTGTTGCTGCGCTGCTGCTGTGCCGTTGTCGAGAGAGGGAGGTGAGCATCTTGACAGCGTCACAGAGCACTTCAACTGCAGACAGGGTCATGGCGATGTCCAATCCTGTAGTAGATGTACTGAACAGGTGGGCTGGCTCAGCTGCTGCGATGCGGGACTACGGAGTTCAGCTGCGGCTTGCACGCTACACACGCTGGCTGCGGTGCATGGGTGAGGATGCGTCGTTTGCGACGGCGGCGGACTCTCCGGCGACGGCAGCGGCGGCACGCGTGGCTCTCGAGGGGCTGTGTGCTGCGTACGGCCCTGAGCCCTTTCCCGACGTGTCGTGGGATGTCCGGCCTGTTGTTGGCGGCGATCAGGGCACATGCCGCGAAGCAGCAGAAGTGCATACGCACATGAACTTATCCGATGCTGCGACCCTTGACGCTCCAAGAAACGATGTTATCACCGGTACCGCCGCACGGGAGGACGCCGGCGAGCGGCAACAGCGAGAGGATACAGCAGCAGCTCCTGCTCCCGACAGCGAGCAGGCGGACGTCGATGTGTGCCTGTACGATGCCCTTCTCAGCGAAGCAGCGGCGCTGCAGAACGGGAGCGCGACTGCGTTGAGCGTTTCCCCTCGTCCTACACCTGCCGAGGGTACATCAACAATGGCGGCGAGCGTTGATGAAGACAAGGAACAAAAGCAGACGAGGGAGAAGGATGAGACCGCCGCGTCTGCCAGGCCCTCCTCTTCTTCTTCACCACCACCGCTGGCGGAGCCCACCGACCAGCAGGAGCAAGAGGACACCCTGCACTTCTATCTCGCCACCGTCCTAGGCGGAGACACAGAGAGCACCGCGACCACAACGACGGCGAACCCGCCGCAGCCACAACAGCAGTCACCGCCATCAGACACACAGAGAGGAAGATTAGAGGTGCCGGCTGTCGAGCTCCCCATCCCAATCCGTTTCCCACCCCGGCCGCCGCTGAGTGTCATGCATGGCCTCGATCGCCCCTTCATGCACCGTGGCAACAATGGCAGCAGTCTCGGTGAAGATACGGGTGTTTGGGATGGCGCGGACGGTTCGACAGCAGCGGGCTCAGCAGCCACTCGACAGATACCCATTGAAGCGCCGCAGCAGCCCTTCTCTCTCTTTCGCACCGCGGGCCAGGCAACGCGATGTGCGGGCGGCGTCGGCTTCGCTTCTGCATCCCCTTCTCTGCGGCCGGCTCAAAGTCGCAGTGCGGCTCTCGTTTCTTCCTCTTCACCGCCAGCGGTAGCGACGACTCGCCCGCTTGGTGGTGGTACGTGCGTGGCGCTCTTCAACCCCTTTGGGCCGCAGCAGCAGCATCAGCAGCAGCAGGAAAAGAACGCAGATGGCGATCTGGCACCATTTTTTTCAGCACCCGCTTCTACATGTCCTCCACCCGCACCGCCTGCAGCTCCGCCGATGCCGTCCGCCACTGACAGTGGTGCGCTGCCGTTGCCGCTGCCGCACGTCTCTTCGTCGCCCGTGTACACGCAGGACACACCGCTGGACTTTCTCGGGCACGTGACGGCGGCGGAGAAATTGCGGTTGGCGTCGCTCATTATCGACGTCCTGCGTGGCAGCAGCGGCAGTGGGCCGTCGCGGCGGCCTCCGTACTAGAAGAGAGCACGAGAACAAGCACACCGATTTTTTTTGCGTTGCATCTTTTCATTTTTCTCTCTTTTTTTTTTCAAATTGAACCTGCTCGTGACAACTCTCACACTCCTGCTACATCATTACCCAGCTTACCGGAACACTGGTCGCTCTCAAACAAAACAAACAAGAGGAAAAAAAAAGCATTGTTAAGGAGTCTGCGAGCATTGCTCTAGAACAGTGTATTGTGAAAGCGAAGGCTTACATGTTCTTCGACCGCTGCGGCAAAAGGACAAGTCCGAACTGCTGCTGGCTCTGCGCTTGAGACACTGGTGGAGCAGAGACTGTTAAGCCTTCCCCATTGTGTTGCTCTCTATATCTTTTCTTCTTCACACGGAAGCGAGGCGACTCGCGCCGGTTTTTCGATTGCAGTACAGTGACTACCCTTCTTTCCTTTTTTTTATTATGTGCGATTCCGCTCTCTTAACTCTTTCCCTTTCTCTCCCCCGCCTTTTTTTTCACACATAAATGTCAATTTTGTCGTGCTTTTTTGATTAACTTTTTGGCATATTCAACTGCAAAACAAAAAAAAAACTTAACAGAAACTCCGCTTTCACACTCATTCCTTCCTTTCTTCCCGTGAACGACATCTCTGACTAATTTTCTCATTTTCCCCTGTCTGTCTTTCTCACTTCTCTTTGTTTCTTTTTTTTTTGTTGCGGACTGTGTCTGTTGCCGTCTTTGCAGCCTGTTTACCGTTGCGCGTCTTCTTTTAACTTCTAAAACGAGAGCCAAAAAAATAAAAAAGGGAAAGAAACATATAAAGCGAGAGGCACTCCCTTAATTCTTGATTTCTCGTGCCTGTTTTCTCTTCGGCCCTTTACTCGTTTTTTTTTCAAAGGTAAGCAGTCTTCTCTTCCACCCTCACTTCTTTTCTATTTTTCTCTTTCTTTTGACTTCTCTTCTCTTCCCCTCTTTCTCTCCCTCTCTCTCTCTCTTTTCCTTTTGTCACGTGTCCGTTGACTGGGAAGCTGTGTGTTGAGACGTTCATGATAACTACTTCGCTTCGCAATGCTGGCCGGCGTGCTTTTCTTTCCTCGATGATGCAGCTTCTCGCGCTGCTCCTAGTTGCCGGCGCCGTGGTCGCGGCTGCTGTGACGGAGGCGACGCAAGGAAATACCGACAGCCACGGCGGAGTTGTGCTGGATGAGGCGGAGAGCAACCTCGGTGCGTCCGCGTGGGTCTCTCTCATCCTCGCCGACACCATTCTGCTCCTCTTTGCCGCTCTCTTCGCCGGCCTCACGCTCGCCCTGCTCGGCCTCGACACACTCTCGCTGGAGATTATCGCCGACAGCGGGTCGGAGCCGGACAAGACCTACGCCCAGAAAATTCTCCCCATCCGCCAGCTGGGCAACCAGCTGCTCTGCACGCTCATTCTGGGCAATGTGATGGTGAACACTCTCATCGCACAGATTACGGACTCCCACATCCACGGCTGGGTCGCCACCGTTGTCTCGACCGCGCTGACCACGCTTGGTGGTGAGGTGATCCCGCAGGCCCTCATGTCCGCGCACGCTCTCCAGGTTGGCTCCAGGTCTGCCCCGATTGTGAAGTTCTTCGTCGTGCTCTTCTGGCCCATTTGCAAGCCCCTCAGCCTTATTTTGGACAAATTTATCGGCAAGGACCCTGGCCAAATCTACGAGCGCAACGAGCTGAAGAAGCTCATGTTCATGCACGCCGCCCGCAGCGCCGAGTCTGGCATCGGTGCGGGTGAGGTGGATCTCATGGTGGGTGCGATGGAGTTGCATGAGAAGACGGTGATGGAGGTGATGACGCCGGTGAGCGAGATGCTGATGCTCGAGGCCAACGAGCGCTTGAACGAGGAGACCATTCAGCTCATCTCCGACCACGGCCACAGCCGCATCCCGGTGTACCAGACGACGAAGAACAACGTCATCGGCGTTCTCTTCGCCAAGGACCTTCTCATGGCAAACCCGCAGGAGAACACCAAGGTGCTGCTGCTCGTCAAGTTTTACAACCGCCGCTGCCACGTCGTGCCGTCGGAGACGAAGCTCATCTCCATGCTCAAGTACTTCCAGACCGGCAAGTCGCACATCGCTCTCGTGCAGGAGGTTCAGCAGCGTCCCTACGGCGACCCCTACTACGAGGTGAAGGGCCTCGTTACGATGGAGGACATCATTGAGGAGCTCATCCATAGCGAGATTTTCGACGAGTACGACATCGACCCGCACCAGATCCAGCACAACGCCGGCGGTGGCCTCATCAACACCAACCTCGCCACGAAGCGGCAGATCGGGCTCACGTCGAAGTGCTCGCGGCGGGTGCACCTCAACCACAACGAGCTGCGCGCCGCCGCGCTCTACCTGTGCGAGTCGCTGCCGGAGCTCAGCATGGAGGACGTAACGCAGCTCATTCAGGGGATGTCGCAGTGCACGACGGTGTACCGCGTGCGGGCCCCGAAGGACTCGCGTGGTATGGAAGACGAGGACAAGCAGAACGTGTGGCTGTACCGCGAGGGCGTGCCGTCGTCCGTCTTCACCCTCATCATCTCCGGTCGAGTGGAGGTCTTTGCCGGGAAGGAGTCCATTGCGCTCGAGATGGGCAGCTGGTCGCTGCTCGCGACCGACGCCCTCTCCTCCGATCTCTTTGTGCCAACTTTTAGCTGCCGCGTGGTGCAGGACACGACGCTGATGCAGATCACGCGTGAGTCCTACGTGGAGATGCTGCGGATTTGCAACAACCCACCGAGTGAGGTCTCCACCGGTGGCTCGCTGAACAGTGCGGCGGAGAAGGCCGTTGGAAAGGAGGTGCAGTAGTACTGTGCGGAGCCAAGCGTTCACCTTTCCCTGTTGCTAGTGCCGATTGAAGCATGCTTCCCCTGCGTAATGAGAAGAACAAAGGGAGAGAATGTCAGTTGTGAGTGTGTGCAAGCATTTTGTTTGTAGCTTCTTGAAATGCTTTTTCAGTCTCGATGTTCTTAGCGAGATTTACTATATTGAAAGAGAGAGAGAGAGCGATTCAGAGAGGCGCTGCACCTTGTTACTTGCGTAGTTTCAAGCTGCGAAGTTGTGCAGCACAGAGAGACGACCGGTATTGTTGTTTGTGCAACCTCCGTTTCATCGGTTGAGTGGCTCGTTTTTTTTTCCTGCCGTGCGAGGGCTGCCTCCGCGTCTACTACATCTTGTCAATCTCTTTTCACTCTCTGCGGGGTGCCGTGTCAATTTACTAATACATGGAGGAGCGAGGGCGTACACATCTCATTTTTGCTATTTTTGCTCCCTGAATCCGGACCAAGGAGTCCACTTTTTGCCGACTCGAAATTAGAAGAATGCGAGCGTGGAGTCAAGCACACAAGGGTTTCTTTACTGTTTCACCAAAGTACGTCTTAAGCGTCTGCGTGGCGGAGTGATGCGAGACGATAGAGCAGATGGAACCCGCAACGTATGCTCGAGCTTTTCGACAGTGCTTTCCCGTCGCTCTTAACAAAAAAAAAAAACCACTTTGCTTTTCCTTGCGTCTGCCGCGGTGCGCTTTGCGTTGAGCAAGTTTGACAATGCAATCTCTGTGTTTTTTTTTTTCGCTTTACTTACCTCCTTTAAAGTTTGGACGTGTGCTCTCCTTGTTTCTTCACTTTTTTCCTTTATCGTTTCCTTGCATTTTCGAGCTAATGGTGTATCGCATGTCTGTGTTCAGCGAAGGTGTGACCCGCACCCGTTTCGAAATTGGACTCGTTTGTGAGGCTGTCGATGTCAGTGAAGGGAAGTTCAGCGTGATGCAAGAAACGAGAGGGGAAAAAAAAAGAAAAAATGAAGGATCTGAAAAAAAAAAGTGAGGAACGACAGCAGAACGGGTGGTAAAACAGTAATTCAGAGTTGTTTCCCTCCCGACGTAAAGTGCGTTCCTCGTCTGGCGTTGTGTGAGCGCCATGAGTTTACAGCGCGGTGTGACGGTGGCTTGTCAGCCGAGTATAGACGCGCAACTGTGCAGATGATTTGTGTCGTCACCCCGTCCTCTCCGAATGAGAGCTTTTTTTGTTTGTTTTGGCCATCTGCTGAAAAAACAATGCTGGGTTCCATGTGAATCTGCACGCTCGTTCGTCTTCTCTGCTTCGCAAAACATGTGTATGTTTACTTCTTCTCAATTTACTGCGAAAACTCCAATCGTCTTTTTTTTTCTGGTGGCCTTGTTTAACAACAACAAAAAAAAGCGCGTCCTACGCCAGCGGAAGATAAAAGAGGAAAACACTCATTGGCACAAACAAGCACAGAAACCATCACCAACGTTCATCTCAAAATCAACACACACACCGTTGCGGAAGAATGAACAGCGTCGTTGGCAACGAGGCCGAGAACGCCGAGCTCGCGCTCTACCGTCTGGAGGAGATCGACGAGCTGCTGAGCGGCGCCGCAGGCGAGGAGGACGATTCCCAGTCGGCCACCATCGCCCAGTACCTACGCAGCGGCCAAGACCTCGAGAGCACGCTGCGCCAGCATGACCAACAGCTGAAGGACCTGCGGGACGCCTACATCAACGCTAACATGCAGCAGGCCGAGGCCATCGCGCACCTCTACCACGAGTTCAGCGCGTGTGAGCAGCACGTGATCGGCTTCGACGAGGAGATTCTTTCCTTTCAGCGCAAGCTTGAAGGGAACGCAAACGATATCGTTTTCATGCAGCAGCAGACGGACGGCCTCGTGCGCAAGGTGAACAACCGCCGCCAGGTGAGCAACATGATCAACGAGGTGTATAGCGCGCTGCAGAAGTGCGACTCGTTCTGCGAGATCATCTCAACCAAGGAGGTGGATGCAAATTATTTGGCGAACTTGCGTGAGCTGGACCGCCGCCTCGCCTTCCTCTCGGGCAACCGCGCGCTGCAGCACTCCGCCGTGGACAACGAGATCCGGCCCAAGCTGACCGCGGCGGCCCACAAAGCCGGCGACAAGCTGCAACGCTTCCTCGCGCGGCGCATCGTCTCGCTCACCGAGGATGCCTCTCGCACCGCCGAGGAGCAGCAGAACCTCGAGCAATCCGCCCAGTTCGCCTTCCGCTTTCTCCAGCTCTACAACCCACCGGTCGCGAAGGAGGTGACGAAGCTGTACGTCAAGCTGATGTCCGACTTCTACGCGAAGCAGTTCCGCCTGCTGCTCAGCCAGTTCTCCGAGGCGTCGGAGGTGCACGCCGACCCCCTCGAGCCCCTCGTCTCGGCGGAGGAGGTGCGGGACATCTTGAGCAACCGCGACAGCGGGTCGCCGTCGGGCAACCAGGTCAACCCCGCCGCCATCAACTTTCCCGGCCGCACGTTGGCGCGCCGCGAGCGGAGCGTCTCCCAGCACATGCGTGGCTTCACGGACTTTATCGCAACCGGCACGACGGGCGGCGTCTCACGCGCCGAGTCGCTGCGGATGCTGCGTGCCGCCACCTTTGAGGACACCGTCAAGGCGGTGAACGCGTTGGGGGTGCGCTACGGCAAGCTGCACGTTGACGACGCCGTTGCCGCCCAGCTGGACCAGTGCAACAGCTGGAGTTGGCAGTTCGTCCGTTGCTTCCAGTCCCTCGTCAACTCCTGCGAGTCGGAGTGCGGCTTCATCGGCAACTTCTTCTGCGTCGCGGGCGACGTCGAGGGCGGCGAGGACTACACGAATGCCGAGCGCATTGCGCGTGCTGTGCTGGGCCGCGCCGTCAGCCACGTCGAGACGTCCATCCTTGAGGACCTGCCGCTCGTGATGGAGCGGGCGGAGGTGCTGGCTGGGCTGCGGGTGCTGGAGTGCGTCAAGCAGCACCTCTGCACCTCCCTCGACCCCATCCCACTCTTACTGCTCAGCGGTGTGCTGGAGATGTCGAAGGCGGCCCTGCGCAACTCGCTGCGCACCGCCTTCCGCAACGACGACGTCGCCTTAGCCTTTTTGCCGACGCTGAAGATGTCACCGTTTTATCGTGCTCCGGGCAGCGCCGCGCCGTGGGCGGAGATCGTTGCCAACAAGGCGTATGGCGCCACACTCGGCCCGCATCCTCTTGTCTACCGCGTGTGCGGTGTGCTCGGCCAGCTCGAGTACTTGAACACCGCCGCCGTGAAGTCGGCCGCGTTTTCCGGCGACACGCAGCGCGCCTTCGACCCCGCCGTCGCCACCTTTGTGAAGAACTCGCTGGCCTACATGATGGCCTTCATCCAGCAGCTGAAGCAGCGCCACACGAACGTGCTGGCCCAGCAGGTCTTTGCCTGCGTCAACGTCTACACGGTGCTGACGACGTGGCGGGAGCTGACGGGGGCGGCGGAGGCGGTGGGGAGCGGCGTCGACTCGCCGTCCGTGTCGCGGCCCGGGTCACCGGCGCAGGCGGCCTCGAGTCGTGGTGCGGCGCGTGACCCGCTGAGTGCAACGGCACGTCCCAGCGCCGACGGCTCGAGGGCCGGGCTGTCGAGGGAAGCGTCCTCTGCCTTCCAAGCGGCGGCGGCGTCTGCGGGACCGGCGACCGTTGCGCAGCAGCAGCATACACAGTACCTGGAGGGACGCCTGCGCGAGGCGATTCAGGCCTGGGTGGCTGCGGATGCGCAGAGCGTTGGCACCTGGCAGTTCCTGACAAAGTTCGTCGCACGCGCTGTCGAGGTGCTCGGCGAGGACTTCTTCAGCGCGAGCGGCTCTCCGACAACGCCGGCGGGTCGTGGAGGAGATGGCAGTGCCGCTGCGGCGGGCGGTGTTGACCTGTCTTCGCTGCCGGCGGACCTGAGTGAGAAGGCGGCGCTGAAAGTCGCCACGCAGTTCAGCGCGCAGTGGCAGGAAGGCGTGCGTGCGGCTGTCGACGTGGTGCGCCGCGCTGTTCGCATCTCTCTTGGCCGCAGCGGCACTGCGTCGCCGAGCCCCGCCGTCGCCGCCATGCAGCTGCGTCAGTGCCAGGAGCTGACAAGGATGGTGCTGAGTGAGATGGTGGGTGCGGTGACGGAGGCGAATCGCCGCTTCAACGTGCTTGTGGGACGCTACTATGGCGGCAACCGCGAGGTGCAGGCGAAGCAGGTCAACAACACGACTGTCCTGCACGAGGTGTACAACTTGCTCGAAGAACACGCATGATGGCGCTTCTATTTATCTGTGTGTTTGTTGTGTGTGTATGAAAGAAACGGGGCGTGCGACAAATTTCTTGCTCCCGTTGATTGTATTCACGTGCGATGTGGCGCCAGCGCATTGTCGCCTCCCACTGCCTTTAGAGCCTTTTATTATTTTTTGTTGCTTCTGGTATCTCTTTTTTTTTCCTTTATCTAATTTGCTGTGCTTATCGTTCTTGTTTCTCCCACTCTCTCCTTCTCTCTCCGAATGTTCAAGGGAGCTCTGTTGAGTGCGTGAGTGTGTGGTTGTTTGTGTGCTGTAGGCAACTTTTGTTTCTTGCCTTTTCCCTGCGCCTTGTTTTTCTTCCCTGTCTCTCTTTCTCTCTCGTCTCTCTGTACACTGCCTTTCAAGGCTATCTCGGATTCTGTTGGCCCCCCAAAAATACCCTTACTGCTGATAGGAGTCCAAGTGTTTTCCTCTTCTTTTGTTTGCAACCCTCGACGAAGTAAAGAAAGAAAAAAAATAGGAGACGAAGAAGACACGAGGTGCGCTTGTTGTCCTACTCCCCGCTCCTTCGTGCTCTGTGGTTTGCATATCTGCACTTGCGGAGCAACGGCGTGTGTTTTGAAAAATTGAAGTGGGCTGTCTCGAAAGGTGGCGATAAAGATTGACTCTTCCGTTGCAGAATCACTGACAACGAGCTCGTTTGGAACAGCAGTTCGATAGCCGCCCCTTGTCACCACAGTCTTGTCCCTTTCCAAAGCGGCTGCTTTCCGCTTTTGTTTTCCCTTTACCCCTCAACTGCTTTTCCTGGCTGATGTTGCAAACAATAGTAAACAACGCAGACAGACGTCTTAGTAGCCGTTCCACGAAGAACGCCAACCAAAAAGCGTATAACGCCTCATTTTGTATTGAGACTCCTCGCACGTAATGGAGAAGCTCACCATTTTGTACGGCACACAAACGGGCAATGCGGAGCGGATGGCCCTGCGTGTCAGCCGCCTCGCGCTTCGCCAAGGCGTGAAGTCGGTGCGCTGCCAGCCAGCTGACGAGGTGCCGGTCCACACGTGGCCACATCTCGGTGGCCCGGTGCTCGTCCTCTGCTCCAACGCGAACCAAGGCGACAGCCCCAACACCTTCCGTCGCTCGTGGGCAGCGCTGCTGCAGCCCGACACCGCCCCGCCGGGGTGCATGGCGGGCCTGGACTACGCCGTCTACGGCCTCGGCGACTCCCTTTACATGAAGTTCAACTACATGGCAAAGATGCTGCACAACCGACTGCGACAGCTCGGCGGTACACCGCTGGTGATGCGTGGTCTCGGCGACGAGAGCGATGCCAAGGGACTGGAGGAGACGCTGACGCCGTGGCTGGCGGAGGTGTGGGCAGCGCTCGGCATTGCGCAGGTTTGTGTGGGTAGTGGTGCCGCGGTGGCTCCGCGTTACCCGCAGCAAGATGTCCCGTACTTCCCGCTCTACTCGTTGCAGCCGCAGTCTGCACCTACCGCCCATGGGAGCGTTGCCGCCTCGTCTCACTTCTTGGAGCCGGTGCTTGAGTGTGAAGTCGTCACGAACCGCCGCATCACATCGCCATCGTGCAACCAAGCAGTCCATCACCTCCAGCTGCGTGTCTGCGCTTCATCCGACGGAGCAGAGGCCGCGGCGTCGTCGTACGACATTGGCGACGCGTTGGGCGTCTACAGCCCCAATCGGCCAGAGCTGGTGGAGGAGTTGCTGGTGCGTCTGCAGCGCAGCGGAGAGGAGGTTGTGACGCTTTTTCCTGATGCCTCGCACGGCTTGGCGCAGCAGCCCTCTCGCCCTTTCTTTGGCCGTCCGCTGCCGCTGCGCACACTACTGACTCGTTACTTCGATCTTGACGCCGTCGTGACGCAGGAGTTCATGTGGATGCTGGCGCACGAGGTGCCGGGCAGCGAGGACGACGAGGAGGCCCACGACTTCCGTGAGCGGCTCTACGAGCTCGGCAACCCGTCCAGCGTGAACGACTACCTTCAGTACGCCCACCGCGAGAAGCGCAACGTTTGCGAGGTGCTGCACGACTTCAAGCACCTCCACCCCTCGCTGGAAATGGTGCTGACCTTCGCGACACCGATGCTGCCGCGCTACTTCTCGATCGCTTCTGCGCCGAGTCTGGACGGTGCCGGTCGCTTTGACCTGTGCGTCGGTCAGCTGGACTGGCAGACGCCGCTGAAGCGCCACCGCACCGGGCTGTGCAGCACCTACCTCACCCGCGCGGAGCCGGGATCGCGGCTGTCGTGCTTCGTGTGGCAAGGCACCCTCGCCCTCCCTGCCACCCCCTCTCCGCTGCTGTGCATCGCCACGGGTACGGGCATCGCACCCATTCGCGCACTCCTTCGCCAAGTCGCCGGTCTGTCAGAGCACGGCTGGAGGACGGTGCCTGTTGTTCTCGTCTTTGGGTGTCGACACGAGGCAGAGGACTATCTTTACCGAGAGGAGTGGGCGGAGCTGCAGACAAGCGGTGCGCTGTCGAACCTGACCGTCATCCCGGCCTTTTCCCGCGACACGGCGAAGAAGATCTACGTGCAGCACAAGCTGGGCGAACACGCGAAGCTGGTGTCGAGGTTCGTGCAGCCGGAGGACGGCGGAGAGGTTGGTGAGGCGGCAGTGACGCTGCCCGGTGCCGTTTATGTGTGCGGCAATGCGAAGCAGATGCCGAAGGATGTTCATCACGCGATGGAGCAAATTGTGGAGGCGACTGTGGCCGGTGTGGCGGACGAGGCGGCTGCAGCAGCGTATGTCCGCAGTCTGACGCGTGTTGGCCGCTACCAGGTGGACTCGTGGTCGTCGTAGTGGTCCACGCTGCGGGATTGCATCAAATAGGTGGTGCGCTAATGGCACGGCCTTGACCAAGTGCTAGATCAAGTGTGTGTGAGAGGCGCTTGTGATTGGCAGTGCTGCACGATTACGGCGAGTAGTGCCTTGTGTGCTTTGTTTTTCTTTTAATCAGGCATGTGTTGCAAGCTTTTATTTTTTCACAACTATTTGCTGGGATGCTTTAGTCAACTACTCAACTTTCTCGCTACCCATACACACACACACCCATACACACATGACATTCAGTAGAAGACACTGCTACACAGCGGACGTGGAAAAGCCGCTTTATCATCTATTCTTCTTTTTGTATCGTGTCAGTAGTTTAATTGAAGGAAATGAGAAGTTGCAGGCCACATTTCTGAGTCAGAGAACGCGTTAAAGGAGGAGAAATGCACGACGGCGGACACCAGCCGACCTCATCGCAGCGGAGCTTTGCGACTTCGCCCATTTAAAGTTCTCTGGCACCAGACCGCGCCAAAAAATGCGGTGTGTTTCTTCTCTTCTTGTTTTACTTTTCCCGTTACGTACTTCACCTGCACTCTCCCTCTCTCTCACTTTCTTTCTTGTGAGTGTTCTTCCCTACCTTTGAACGGTACCGCCCATGCAAGGAGCGAGGGAACGTTAAGGGAACGGATATTAACGACAGTCGGAAGCGAACGCCAAACCCCCACACCACCACCATAACAACCACAGCAACAACAAACAAACACGTAGCATTACGACCAACTCGAAAACGCTCGCCATGACGGACAACCCGGCCACTCCAGGGGCGTCGCAGAAGTCCGGCTCGGCGCAGCACCAGCGCATCGTCCTGCAGAAGCAGCTGGCCGAGGTGCGGATGGAGAACACGGTGCTGCGGCAGCAACTTTACCAAGTCAGCACGTTGCTCGACATCGCCGTCAGCAAACTCGGCACACTCGGTGTGTCCTTAGAGACCCCGATCGACATCCGTGCCCTCCGCGCCGTCGCGCTGCAGCACGCCAACGCCGAAACCGCACAAGCACAGGACGACACGCTCGGTGTGTCTACCAAAGATGGGGAGACGCCGGGCGGGCACGGGACAAACAAGCGCTTCCAGATGCGTCAGCAGCTCTGCGAACACACGAAGGCGGTGCAGTGCTGCGCCTTCACCGAGCGTGAGGAGCCGCTCATCGCCACCGGTGGCATGGACTGCCGTCTCATTGTGCACAACCACTTCACCGGAGAGAAGCTGTGGGACACGACGGCGCACGAGGAGGCCGTGAGTGACGTGGCGTGGTTCGACCATCACTGCATCCTCTCCGCCTCCTACGACAACACGGTGAAGTTGTGGGACGTCAACGACAGCGCGTCGGCCTCCAACGCGCTCTATCAGTACAACGCACACGGCTTCGTGCTCTCTGCGATCCCCTTAGGCCCGTCTATCTTTGCCTGCTCCGACGCGCGACACAAGACCGCCGTCGTCGATGTCCGTGTTGGGGGCAAGGGCTTGGTGCAGGAGCATGCCTACCGCATCAACAGTCTGAGCTACGACGAGGCGGCGAAGCAGCTGCTGATGGGGCAGAGCAACGGCGTCATCTCACTGTGGGACATGCGACGCCCAGATCAGGCACTGCAGACTGCTGCCAACCCCAGCAGTGGCGGTGGCGGCGGCGCCGCCCCCTCTCCTTCCCTGTCTACGCAGCGGGTCGACGGCACGTCACAAGCGGCAGCGGCGTCTACGGCAGATGGTGGCGTTGGTGCGCTGGGCGCGGACGCGTTTGTGTCTGGTGCCGGCGGTGGCGCAGCAGCCGCAGAGGACGAGCGCACGGCGAGCTTCACGGGCCACGGTGCCCCTCTTGCCGCCGCAGCCTCCATAAGCGGTGTGTTGGGTGTCAGCGGCGCGGGCGTTGGCAGTGGCAGTGCGGCGACCAGCGGCACCTTCACGCTGCCCTCGCGTCTCACCTGCACGACGGAGCTGGAGAACGAGCCGTCGCACTCGCCCATCTCCTTCATTGCGCACTTCCACAGCGACGACGACACGCGGCGGCTCATCAGCGTGTCGGGCGACAACATGGTGCGTCTCTACCGCGGCAATTTGAACGCCTTTACTGCCGGCCGCACCGACGGCGCCAACTTGTATGTCCTGCGCAACGTCATGGCGGGCATCCCAACCCGCGGCAACGTGATGCGGTCGGGTTTCTGGAAGGGTGAGCGGGCCGGCAAGTCGGAGGTGTCCGTCTTCTTTGACGATGGCGAGATGGACGCGGTGGCGCGACCGCCGCGGCGGCTGACGGAGTGCGACATTCTTGTCACGGGCGGGCCGGACAACACGGCGCAGGTGTTTGACGTGACGGATGAAGGGAAGGTGGTGGTGTTGGAGCGGCTGGAGGGACACCGCGATCGCGTGACGGGGGCGACGGTGCGCCGCTCACGCAAGCCGATCATCGCCACCACGAGCGCCGACTCCACAGTGCGGATTTGGGTGCCGGTGAAGTCGTGAGGCAACACTTTTTTTTTAGCGTTGTTTCCTGCTTTGGTGTCCGTTGGTGATGGATGGTGCTGCTGCTGAATCGGTGTTCTTTTTTCTCTCTCTCCTGTCGCGTTTTACAGTGACAACACCAAAGATGAATCAATGAAGTAGTCGCTGGAAAGCAGTGCGAGACCTCCTCTTGAGCAAAGCAAACTTGATAGACGTCGACAAAAGTTGAGTGTGTCTTTGCGTCGTGCTTCTCGGTTGACTGCGCGCTCGCATCCCACACGACTATCTGGTGGTACGAAAGCGTCGCATGTTGCCGGGTGCCCTCTTCTCGTTCGTTTTACTCGATTACAGCGACGCTTTGCGCAGGTGTACTCAACATGTGAACCCTACAATCTTCTCTCTATGTTTTTTTTTCCCCTCTTCGCTCTCGTCTTTACAGGCAAAAGAAAGGGGACATTGAAACCACTTCCCCTTCTTTGTTAAACCGGTTGACGAAATTTACACACACTTAGATTTATTTTCTCCACTAGATTTAGAGCGCCTGTGGACTGCTTTATTTTATCTGGCGCCTGCTCTCTACAAGCAGCAGCATAGAAGTACGGTCAGCAAAGAGGAAAAGATTGCCGATCCCACAACTCCTAGAGGAGACGTGCCTTCCACACTAGAGCAACATAGAGGAGAGAAAGTTCGACGTACACGTGCTGCAAACAAGCAGCAGTTCTCCCCCTGACGCCGTTGCATGTCCACCTTTGCCGGCTCGCGTCTGACGGCCGACGACGTGATGGCTTTCCACACCCGCTACCACGACGCGATGCACGGCACCCTCGCACCTGGCGACCAACACCACCACCAGTACAACTTACACTACGGTACTCTTCCACGTCCCTTGCGCAGCTATCACGCCCACCGCAGTGGCGAGGTATCGACGCTGTCTGGTGCTGCGCAGCCAACGTCGGCGGCCTCGGCCTTCCGCACGCCACAGTGGAGCGAGTTCAGCGAATGCGTGCGAGAGGTGTCTCCGCGCACCGCAGATGAAGAAGAAGACGATGTGGATGATTTGGTTGCCTCCCGCCAGGAGAAGAACGACGACGAAGCATCAATGAGAGTGGCGCGGCGTGTGGGGGCATCGCCGACAAAAAGTACTTCCGCCGCTGCTGCAGCAGGACGCGACGTGGTTGACCGCCTCGCCGCCTTGTCGCAGAGTCCACACGCCGACGCGATGGCCGTCGCTGCGGCGCTTCGCGAAGCAGAAGAGATGCTCTCGCAGGGAAAGACCGTTGCCGCCGTGCCGGTTGAGACGTATCAAGGAGAGGCACCGCTTCGCCGCAACGACAGAAGTCAACACCGCCGCCTGCCCTTTGCGGACAGAGACGTGTTGCACGAGAAAGCAGCTGCGTCTCACCAAGCACCGTATTCCGAGCAGCTGAGGAAGGAAGCCGCAGAAGAGCACCATCGTCGCTGGCCAGAGACTCACTCATCTTTCCAGGCGCCTCCACCACCACCACAAACACCACCTGCTTGGCCGTGGCCTACTAGCGCGGCTGAGAGGTCGAGCTTCACCCCCGCTCTATCACCGCAGTGGCCGACAGCTGCAGCATCGACAGCGTCCCCCCAACTCACGGGTTTCGCACCGCCTGCCATGAACTCTGCCGGCGTGCTGGATGCAACGGCACACTGGTACGAGGTGTACTACGCATGGATGCTCTACTACCAGCAGCTCTACGCGGCACAAGTGCAGCAGTACGAGCAGGCGCAGCGGCGAGAGGCACGACGGGCGAGAAGTCAGCACCGCCATCGCCACCGCCACGGACGACAGCAGCAGGACGGCCATGTGTCAAGAGGAACATCGCGAACGCGGGCGGCAGACACGGAAGGCAGCTACCCGCACCACGACAACGTGTCGAATTTGGGAGAAAGGCACGGCGCGATGAGTGCCTCACGCGAGCACGAGGGCAGCAGGGATAGAGATATGGAAGCTCGTCACCGCGCAGACCAACGAGACCATAGTAGGCGCATGGGGAAGCGAGACACGATGACAGCCGGCGACGGCGTTGGCGGTAGCGTGCCAGACGACAGAGTAGCAGAGACGCAGCAGCTCCGCGCAGAGCTGCGGCAACTTGAACAAAAGCTTGCTGCCCTCTCCGCCACCGCTGTTGCCACGGATGAAGAGACATCGCACTACCAGAGCCGCTCGCAGCGGTCGCCCCCGCCTCGCAGTGGTGCCGGGAAAGCGCGTGCTGGAGCGAACCGCGGAAGGCGTGTGCGACCGGCGAGTGCCTCTCCCAGTCCCGAGCGCGTTGCATCTCACTCCGTTGTCGTGCGGCCACCTCCGACCAAGCCAGCAGCAGCTGCGGTGACGTGGCAGGCTCTCTCGGAGCGCCAGCGCAGCCGGTCGGCGACAGGTGGCGAGCGGCAGCGGCCACAGTGGAGGTGACAGGCGTGCACTCGCTTGCTTGCATCCTAAGTTTTTCACTCCTCACGTCTTTTTTCCAAGTGCGTCAAGGCGTTGCACTTCGGTTACAATTACGTATTCTCCACATTGCGTCTAACGAGAGTAAAGCGGCTCTACACACACATATACTTTACTATGATGCAACGGCGGGCGGACTTTTCGTTCCTTGCCGCACTAGCTGACAGTGACGGCTCATGCTGATTGCGGGCCGAGCTGCAGCAGCGTGGACCTTTTGTTTTTTTCTGTCGACACCTTTTCGACAGGAAGAGCAAGAGCTTCCATTTGACTTTGGTGGCGCGCCTTCTCTCTTCTACTGCATCTCTCTTCTTTTGTCCTTCCTCTCTACCTCTCTCGTCGACGCGATGCACACGCACACACATACAAACTCCTAAATACAACTTTGTTACTGCTTCTGTTCACAAAAAAGAACGAGCACACAACTGCCACATAGTTGACAGGACAGCCATCAACCGCCCACCCAACAACCCACCAAATCCATCACCGTTAGCACCTTGCGTTGCCGCAAGCCAAAAAAAAGAAAAACATCTTTCAGCCATGTCGAACTGGGCTGACCAGGCGCAGGAGGGCGAGGAGGAGTTCTACGACGAGGTGGTGTCGAACGACAGCTACAACGCCGACTACGAGGACTCCAAGGCGCTCTGGGCCAATGCAAAGACGGAGACGACGCACGAGGCGGATGCGGAGGGCAACACCTACATCGTTGTCCGCAAGGTACGCCAGTACCACGTCGACCGTCCCATCGTCGCGGCTGATCTGCGCGCAAAGCTTCCCCACTTTGGCAAGGGTCTCGGCGACCAGTCCACGCTTGTGCAGGCGGAGGCCCCTGTGGCGATGGAGATGGGCTCCGTCGACCAGTTCGAGCGCGAGACCCGCCAGGAGGTGCGCCGCATGATCAACGAGGCCGCAGGTATGGAGGTGATCGTGAAGGACGAGCACCTGCGCGTGATTCGCGAGCTGGAGAAGAAGAAGAAGTTGGCGCCGCGCACGGCGACGGGTGGGTCGACCTGGGGCTCCGTCACGCCGAAGCCGACGGAGTCGCGCGAGCAGGTCAAGGCGGGTATTCGCATCCGCAACTTGTCCGACGACATCACGCAGAACAACCTTGCCGATATCTTTGCTGGCTTCAACTGGAAGGCGAACGTTGTGCGCATTCCCCGCGGCGACAACAACCAGTCTCGTGGCTTCGCCTTTGTCGTCTTCGAGGAGTCGTGGATGGCGGACGAGGCCATCAAGATGGGGCGGTTTCACTTCAAGAACGTCGTGCTCGATGTGTCGCGCGCCGAGAGCCGCAACTAAAACCACCGTGCGCGTGCGCGTGTGCGTGTCTGCGCAGGGAAGAGGGTCCACAGTGGCAGGTAGGTGAGGAAGGAGGAGGTGATGGGACGCTGCGATGTATGCGGCAGCTGCGTCGTCATCACGCGGTGAGACGGAGGAGCGGCGGCGACACCTGCACGGCGCGCACTTCGTTTCTCTGTCGCTCCCTGTTCTGATCAACTCCGCTGATGTTCTTCCTACCGCCCTGTGGATACGAGCAGATAATGACGGTTGTTCGTTCCTACTGTTTTTTTTTGTTTTGCTGTTTTTTTCTGGGACTTGCTGTCGTCCTTTGATTTGTTTTGCTTCGGTAGAGGTGAGGAGCACCGAACAGAGGAGGAGGAGAGAAGGAGAGAGAGTGTGTGTTTGTGGTAGGAAGACTAAGTGGCGCGAGACGCGTGTTCTCTTCTTCTGTTGTGGCGATTGTTTTTCCACGAAACGCACTCGTTAGTTCTTTCGAGTCTCCAGCTCACCCTCCATTCTGTTCGCTCTGCTTGCTTCTCCTTCCCTCTCCTCTCTTTTTTTCTTTTTGAGGAAATCATGGGAGTGACGAGATAGGGAAGGCGTCGCTCCGCATTCTGTTGGGTTTGAAGTTGTGCGTTGGGTTGTGTGCGTGGCTGAGGTTGTGTGTATTTAAGAAGAAAAGTAAATTTGACAAGCTTCACCATTTATTAAGTAAAGCAAAGGCTCTCAGCAACGAACCAATAGAACAAGAAGAGAAGACAAATGAACGCATTGCTGACACGAGTGCGTGACTGATTCGTTCTCGGAGCTGCCGTCGGCTTTCGCGACAGACGCGCTGTTGGCGACAGAGTATCGAGAGAGCAGTAGAACGCACTTCTTAGTCCTGGTGTGTGAGAACGTTATGCTTTTGCTCTCATGAATGATCTGCGAGACAGACATATTGTGTCGGCGGACTCTAAAAGGCTTCAAAACGTGTAACCGCCGTGCATGTATTCACGTAAAGAGGACTTGTTTTGGCTTATGTCGTCGAAGCAACAACACGCAGCTACTGTACTGAAATTCTTTTTTTCTTCGTAACTGGACAAAATTGGTATGCATGCACTCTCGAACATTGTGGTGTGTCCCTGGTCAACCGCACTCATGCGCTCATCGCCTCCTTTTCTTTTTTTACCCCCTCTTTCTCCTCTTACCATCAGAGGTGAGCGACGCTTTCTCATCTCTTCCGCATCGTTCCGCATTGTTTTATCTTGCCTGTCGTCGCTGCCTTCTACTCGGTAGCTGTTGCGCGATAAGAAAAGAAAGGCCTAGTAGAACCAAAAAGTAAATAAACAGAAAAGGAGCACTACAGCGTTGCGGATTGCAGCATTACCCTTTTCTTCCTCAACACACCCACACACACTTACACACACAAACACACGCTAACGGGATCGCTCATGTGGTCGAGCAGCGGCGGGGGAATCGCAGACAACCTCTCGCGCGAGTTTCACTCCATGTCGTCCGCACGAGATCGGCGGTGGGGGGCAGAGCGGGGCAGCTACGGCAGCAGCGGTGTCGCCGTTTCTCCTCCTCCTCCTTTTTTCACCAGCAGCAGTCGGGCAAACAGCCCCCCACTGCGCTACGGCTCACAGGAGCGTCCGCGGTATCCAGCATACGAGCCCACTAGAAACTACGGCTACGATGACGGCGGCGCACGCTACGCGCAGGGCAGTCGACCACGCGGCGCCGAGGGTGGCGGCTGGCGCAGCGAGAGTGCAAGGGTGACATCGGACCGCTACACCCAAAAGACTCGCGCTCGTGCTGCGGTGCAGGCGCGTGGCAATGATGGCCGCAGCAGGAGTGCCTCGCAGTACCGCCGCCGCTACAGCAATCGCGACGATGACGCGTCCGACACCTCTAGCGTTTCCTACTCGTACTCGTACTCATACTCCGGCAGCGCGTCGGACAGTGCGAGCTCGGCGTCGTGGAGTGACGACTACGGCGAGAGCAGAGACCGTGCGGCGAAGGGCCGGGCACGGCGGGGTGACAAAACCGGTGGTGGTCGACGCGGTGCACCGCAGCCAGTGTCTTCCTCACATCCTTCTCCTGTGGTGCGCTACACGCCCACTGGGCCGAGCGGAGTGGTGAGCGGTGCGCAACCCGACGGGGCAGTGCATTGGGTCGGCGACGGACAGGCCGGTGACCCGTCGCGGCAACAGCCGGCAGCAGCGGCAGCAACAGCGCCTTTCCCTGCAGGGCGGGATGGTCGACCTACTGGCGTGCAGATGGCGGCGGCGTCGTCGTCGCAGCGACCAGCGATGGCGGCGCAGATGCCTGAGCTGCAGCCGAGCGGGCTGCTGCTGCGTGTCATCGAGGCCGTCGCCTACCATCGCAGCGTGGCGATGCCCTCCGGAATCCCGTCAGAGGTGACGTTGGCGTTTGACGAGTATGTGTCGCGTGGGTCAACGATGCTGAAGTTTGTGCGCCACGGGCCCCCTCACGCACGCTACTTCATCATCCGCTTCTTGGATGTGGTGCCTGGTGGCCGTCAGCGGGGACACGCCGTCGGCGTACACGATAGCACGACGCCGCACGCGGTGCTGTCGTGGTACAGGAACACGTCGAGCCGCCACATGATTCGCTTCTTGCCCTTGCACGACTTGCTCGAAGTGCGCGCTGATGGCTCTGAACACCCTTATGTGCAGCGCCGCACCGTGCAGCCAGGCATGCTGCGCGGGCCCCGCTCCGGCCTCTCCACCAACTACGTTTACGCGGACCACATCTTGCAGTTCCGCTTCCGCTCGCGGCTGTCGCGCGGGGAGGAGGCGCTGGCGCTGAAGACGGCGAACCGCACGCAGCACCTGGCGTGGTTGGTGGTGGGGACGTTTATCAGCCAGGTAGGCGGTGGCGGCGAGCGACCCTCTTCGTAAAGCACTGCTGACACGTGTGCACCTCACTTTCTTCCCCTCTTTCTTGTCATGCCAGCGTCGCGCTGTCGGCAGCATGATGATGGGCACCTTTATTCTTTTTCAAAATAGAAAACGCAGTGTACTTCTTCTTCCTCTTGTCATTGTGTGTATGTGTGTATTCTGTGTTTGCGACTCATTTTTCTGTACTATTATCATCTATTTTTTGTTTTCTGTTTTATTGATTACTTACCATGCGCTTTCCTTAACAAACTACTTCGTTCCTTGAAAGACGTATGAAGGTAACGAAACGACCTTGTTGTGCAGCATAGGTGGGCAAGAACGAAGCTGAGCACAAAGGGCGGTAGAATGCCATTCGTGCGGCACAACCAAAAAGAAAAAAAGAAAGCTGAAGTATTTTGCTATACTGATGGGGAGTGAGAGGGAAAATACATTTTCTGGATTAAGCGGTAAGAGCTTTCGCTTATTTACCCTGTCCGCGCGCCGTTTTTTGGCAAAATGTGGCGTTCCCGTGCGCACTGCATAAACGTATGAGAGGGGTGAATACGAAGACCTCTGCAAGTCAAGAAGAATAAAAAGTACCGTCATCTTAGTTCTCGATCGTGTGTGGTTGCTGCCACGATGTACACGCGTATGTTTGTCTTTCTCTTCCATAGCATCTCTTTTTCTCTTGTTCATCGTCTCCTCCGCCTCATGCTTCTCCTCGTTCCCTGTGTCTGTCTGGCGTACCTCAATCCCCTTTTACTGCCCGTCGTAAGAGCTCTTCTCGTCCACACGCGACGACGACTTGACCAGCTTCACACATCAAATAAAACGAAAAGCAGCAAAAGTTTCATTGATCTGCCACTAGTCCGGTACTAACAACACGTCCCGACCGTGGCCTGACACTCATTTAAAAAAGAGAAAGTCGGAAAGGGAGAGAGGATAAAGCAACAAGCGCTTCAAAGGGATTTCGCAAGGCAAGTAGAGACCCTGAAAAAAGTAATTTTAGACTTTGTTCCACTCTTTTTTAAAAATCTGTTCAGCTAGCGTAATCGCTTTTAAACGTTTTTTTTTTGGCCTTTGCTTAACTTTTTAGGCACGCTTCCATTTTTTTTGACAGTTGCCGGCACTGTTCACGCTGCCACTCACGCGCTGTACTACTGTTAGACGCCGCATCTGCGTTTTGTTGGGTGTTTTCTCGTTTGTTTTTGTTTCTGTTTTTCACTCGTTTCTTTTCTTAAAAAAGCTAATCTACCCTTATTGTAAACCTTCGCCTTGTCTTCGATTTTCCCCCCTTTTTCCTCCTCTTGTTTATCGAGACGCAGTGGAGGGCGTTGTTGTTCCTGTGTCATACTCTTCTGGTGTTCTCTTCCTTCTCTTCTTCCTTTCCTTCTGTGTTGTTTTGCACCCGCTGTTTCGGCCTTCTCGCTCAGCGACGAACCGCTCCGCCATCTACTTTGTGTTTCTCCGCTGCTGGTGCCTTGACAGAGCAGAAGGGCATTCTAAAGGTGGTGCACTCTTTCTTGTTGCTCGTTTGTTATTATTGGAATTCTCAGACGGAAAATACTTGATTTGTTTTTTTTTGTCTTTTTGATTGCGTTCCACGGTGCTAGTATCAGCAGCAGGACGTGCAACGCACTTACCGGGAAAAGAAGCAGAGTGCATTGATCTCCCCTTCTCTTTGTTTCTATTCCTCCTTTCGTAGTACTGCCATCGCAGTAGGATAAACAAACAAACAAACAAACAAAAAGAACGCAGGAAGAGAAGAAAAATGCTGGGTGTGACGACAAAGATTGGGGACGTGGTGCGGCAGTACACGTCCAACTTCAAGACGCTCTTCACCATTCCCCCCATGTCGGAGTCTATGGCGGGTGTGGTGATTCTCTTCACCTTTCTCAATAGCATGGCCACCTCGATTTGGATGTTCAACGCCTGGACGCCGTTTGTCTATCTCCTCTTTAACAACAGCAACGTCGCCGTCGGCATCGTGTCGGGCGTCAACGGCGTGTCGGAGCTTGTCTTCGCCCTCATCAGCGGACACGTCGCGGATAAGGTGTGGGGACCCTCTCGCACCCTTGTCTTTGCCGTGCGGCTCGGCATGGTGAACCTGTGCATTGTGATGCTCGCGGTCTGGGCACAGCGGCGGTGGCTGCTGATCGTCGCGCAGCTCTTTGAAGGGTGCTACATGGGTCTGAGCTTCACCTGCGTGGAGTCCGTCTTTGCCCAGTGCCTGCGCACCGGCGAGCGGGACCGTCTCTACAGCCTAAAGTTCAGTGTGGAGTCGTCTGGTCCAATTGTGGGTCTTATTGCCTCGATCATTCTCTTTCTGGTCGTGGGCGACAAGTGGAACGTGCGCGTGCTGCAGATCGTGATGACCAGCGGACTCCTTCTCCACCTCACCTCGATGGTGATCTTCTCGTGTCTCTTTAAGCCCCTTCCGTCCCACCTTGACGAGCAGCGCGCGGCGGCGGCGGCGGCGGCGACGGACGTGGCGATCACAGCCGCCGACGGCGCGGAAGGCAAGAGCGATGTTAGCACTCCCGTCCCGTCCTACGATGTAGAAGAGAAGCGGGTGACGGACACGGTCGCCGAGGGTGAGGAGGAGCTGTTGCCCAGCAACCTCGTGCAGAATTTGAACACGGAGCTCATCAACTGTGCCCGGACGTCGATCATCCAGAGCACCATCCGCATGGCGCCGCGGCCGATGTTCGGCGCCTACGAGCCGTCCGTGTGCACCGCCCGCAACGACGACGTGGCGGCTGGGGCCGAGCGGGAGAGCGTCGGCGAGCACGCCGCACGGGGCACCGCTGTCGATCGTGCCAGCACGGTGGGCTACGACATGGACAACGACGGCAGCACGGCAAACGGGACGGCCGCTGGCAACGCGCGGGGCCACGGCGCCGGCACGGTGGACCTCAACAACATCCCCGCTGGTGCTCATGTCGCGTATGTCGACCACGAGTTCGACGAGGCGACGGGGTGGCGCCGCTGGGTGATGCAGATGTTTCCCCTTCGCTACTACCCCGTTGCGGTGGTGGTGTGCGACATGGTGCTCGTGATTGGCAGCGGCATGACGACGCAGTACTTTTCTCTCTTCATGATGTCCGTTTACCACGTCTCCCCAGCCGCCATCGCGGCGCTGAACCTGAGCAACTCGATCGTCATCGCCTTCATGGCCATCGTCA
This sequence comes from Crithidia sp. LVH-60A, assembly GCA_030078075.1. Classification (NCBI taxonomy): domain Eukaryota; phylum Euglenozoa; class Kinetoplastea; order Trypanosomatida; family Trypanosomatidae; genus Crithidia; species Crithidia sp. LVH-60A. Next base: position 608,911 of record CP119638.1, on the reverse strand, counting down.
GCGGCACCTTCGGCAAGCGCTACGGCCGTGTGCGGGCGCTGATCCCGCCCAAGATGATCGGCGCGCTGCTGCTGCTCTACATGTCGCTGGCGCAGCGGACACGCTACGGTCCGCGGTTCTGGATGTGTGTCGCCTATGTCTTTCGCAATGCCTTCATGAACTGCTCGGCCGGCCTCTCACGCGCGCTCATCATGGACCTCGTGCCGAAGGAGCGCCACAGCCGGTGGAACGCGCTCGAGTCGGTGCAGTCCGCCGGCTGGTCTGGCACGGCGATCTTGGGCGGCATCATGGCTGACCGCCTCGGCTACGGCGCTGCTTTCATCTTCACCTTCTTCTTCCACTTCTGCTCCACCTCGGCGCTTATCCCGCTCGCCGTGCGCAACGACTCGCGGCTGCCGCAGCCGGTGCTGGTGTACGACGCAGTCCCGATGACCGCCGGCTCGAATGAGGGCGGTGCGCCGACATTGTGCGGTGGGCTCGGTGGTGGTGGTGGTGGTGCTGCTTCCGCTGCGGGCACGGCGGGGGCACCGCAGACGGAGAAGGTGGTGGTGGCGGAGCTGACGGCGGAGAACGTGCGCAAGATCGCGTCTTGCGTCTCGCTGTACCGCGAGGGAGACGAGTAAAAAGAAAGACAAAAAAATATGACATTTTTTTGTTGTAGTGCTGTGGTGCAGGCGACTTTCAGATCCCCACAAGTTTTTTTTTTTTAGTAAAACGGTGCAATGCCTTTTTTTTCTTGTTTTCGACGCTTCTTCTGTTCTTCCTCCACTCTCTTTTTTTTTCCCTCGTGTGATCGCTCATGCGACCCACGGCTCGGAGTCACGCTATAGTTACCTCCGCCGGTGAAGCTGTTTCTTTTTCTTTAGTTTCCTTTTTTAAAAATTAAAGCTGTGTGACTGTTGTTCTTGCTGTGGTGGTCTTCTTCCTCCTTTCACCTCCACATGGCTATCGTTTTCCTTCTTCTACGCTATCGAATTCACTCTTTTTTTTTTGTTCTTTTTCAAAGATGTGTCAATGGGCCCGCATGTGAGTCATCGCTCGCAACACGGACATTCGTATTCGCTGCTCGCGTTCGCAGCGCCTTCCAATTTTATTTTTCTTGGTGCCGCCGTGAAAGTTTTTGTCGATAGAGTTCTTTTTGTTTTCGTGGAAGGTGGTGTTGGCAGTGGTACGTTGGTGTCGTGTGTCGTCTTCTTCGCTTCTCAATTTCTTTTCCTTTTTTTTTTTGACAGAGTGCGAATTAAGAAAAAAACGAAACATCATTAAGAACAACGAATAAACGTTGCTGGTAGTTGGCAATTTCCACGCTCTCGCGTGACCCACTTTTTTTTTTGCTAGGCGCTTTTTGTCTGCTGTCCGTGATCGTTTCTGGGCTGGTTTTTTTTTTCTCTTTGTTTCTCGGCTCTCCATGTGGTTGAAGCACCTGGCTGCTTTTGTTCTTTCTGTGCGTGCGCACACTTAAATGTTTCTTTGCGGCTGCACGCTGCACACACTCTCTCTCGCTGCTCTGCACGCTTTTTTGCTACTCTGTTTATCTCTTTCCTTCTGATCGTAGAAGGTCCCTATGCAGCTGGTACATATGTCTAAATATCAAGCGTAAAGAAAAAGGGATGTAAACAGCCGCTCACGGGACTCTCGCTTGTTTAGTGCGCAGCAAGTGCAATTTTAAACAGTCGCCCACCTCTGCACCGATGCACATTGTCTTTTTTTGGTCTTCAGTAGGTCACGAGGAAAAAAAAACTAAGTAACATAACAAGTGTAACTAAGTGCTTTCGGCGGTGGCGTTGCAAACCCTTGCGCTTCTCTCTACTTCGACAGAGCCACGACTCTGGTCTTTTCAGAAGGTACTTTTTTTTAGACTAAAGCGCTGGTTTCGTATTTTGTGGAGAGTGCGTTCTCGACAGCACTTGCTTCCTATTTGGCAGGGCTGTCTTCTAGAGTTCACACGACTCCTGTGTTTTGTGGATGATGCACGTCTCTGTCTTCGCGGGTTGACCTGCTTGCGAATTTGCAGCGATATCGCGTGTACTAAAGCTTCTCTTTCTCTTCGTTACACTTGCCTCGCTTCTCTTCTCCTTCTGCTGCTACTATATCTTTTAAACTTCTCTTCCCGAAGCTGCTGTGTATGTGACGTTTGCACGCTCTTTGTCAGCTGCGCTCTCTGTCCCTCCACCTTTTGAATTTTTTTAGTGGGATTTCCGCTGATTCTCCCTCTATTGTTGTCTGCTTAATTATTCTTGTGTTAGTCGTGCCACACAGCGTCACTTTATCTTTCTTTCTTTCTTAATTAGCGGTGTAGACCATCATGGCGTCTCTCTTCAAGGCGCTGCGCCGCTCACCCTTCGTCGCCGCTGTTCTTCTCTGCCTTTGGCTCTCCCTTGTGGTGTCTGCCGACGCCAGCGATGCCGCGCCACCCCCGACATACGTGCAACCGACCTCACGGCGGTACACAATGCTGGTAGAGGAGCTGACGGCCGGTCTTGACGAAGCCGGCACGCGGCCGACGCTCGTGTCGGTGATGGAGGAGACGACGCTGACGCTGCCCACTGCCCCTAACGCCTCTGCTGCCTGGGAGGGTGATAGCGAAGCGAGTGAGGTGGACGCAGCAGTGGCGTCGGACTTGACCTTCGACGAGGACTTTGACCCGATCTGGTACTACGTCCTGCGTCGGCGCGGGTTTGAGCACTTGGACTGGTCGGGTTGTGGCGGCAAGTGGCGTCCAGAGTGGGCGATCCCGAAGCACACCAGCGGTGCTGCCGCTTCCTCCTCTTCTTCCACTGCTGGTGACGAGACGGCGTTGATGTTTGGTGAGCTGCGGCACTACCTGGCTCACCACGCCGTCTGCACCTACTCATCCGTCTCCTTCTGCGGCGCGAGTCGGGAGCGCGACGCGGACAGTCAGTTCCAGTGGGCCGCACAGTTCATCTCAACGCTGACGTCGTCGCCGCTGAGCTGGACGGCGGCCTCGCCACGCCACACGCGGCCCAACGGCGTACTTCTCGCGAGTCCGCTGACGAAGGCGGGTGGTGCGATGACTGACCGGTCGGACGTCTACTGGTGCTCCTACCACCTCGTCTACCACGACACACTCTGCACCCAACACGTCAGTCCCCTCCTTAACGGTGGCCGCTCGGGCCGTGGCGTGCAGGAAGGGCTGCCGCGTGGTATCTTCAAGGCTGCTATTCCTTCGTTTGTTCACTTCTTTGGTACTCCGTTTCACCACTTCACTGTCAAGGCCACACAGGAGAGGCGACCGGCCAACAACGCGTCTGCTGCTGCTGCTGCTGGCGTTGTGGAGCTGCGGGTGCAAATGCGAATGAGCCTTGTGGCGCGGGAGCGGGCGGAGTTGGCGGCGCTGGCGGAGGTGTGGAGCCGCGAGTTGCCAGCCTACGCGGCGGAGGGGCGACTTGAGGTTCGCATCGGCCCCGGCGGACTTTCAAAGCGCCTTCGTGCTGCGCTTCCGGCGTCCGCCGTCGTATCGAGCAGCAAAGACCACGATGAGAAGAAGGCGGGGGCGAAGACGGAGGAGGTGAAGGTGGCTGCTGCTGTCACGGCAGACGCGGTGGGGTGGTCGCCTGAGGTGCACTACGAGGTGCACAGCCACGGCAAGGACCACGGCTACCTCACGGTGGAGCTGCAGCCCACTCTCTCCACCTTCGACGCACAGTCCGGCTTGTCAGTGGGTCACGGCGCTCGCACCGGTGCGCATCAGTTCCGTCTCCGCGCCGGCGACGTGGTGCGCACCCTCCTCCTCTTCCCGCTCCATCTCACTCGTCCTTCATTGTACAACATGGAGTCACTGGTTGGCGCGACACGCCTCGTGCACGCCCACACGGACGTCAGCTCCAACACGCTGGCGGTGCTGCTCGAGACACCCGTCACCGCCGTGCACGTCGCGGCCTACGAGGCGGCCTACGCGCGGGCCCGCGAGCGTCATCGTCACGGCGGCGCCGTCGTCGTCAACGCGGACCGCCAGCGGCGTCGGTTAGAGGGAGTGCTGCTCGGCCGCTTTCCCCTCTTCTTTGGCTGGACAGCGCTGCGCGAGATGCCGCCAGACGACAACAGCAACCGCATCATTCCGCAGCCGGTGGTCGTCATTACCCGCCACGCAAACACGACGGCAGACGCAGATGACTTCTGCGCTGCGCAGCGTCGCGACGGCGGCCGTTCCAATGACATTCCGCCGCTCGACCACGTCAGCTCTCTCTCTGCTGTCTTTGAGCTGCTCAACCAGTCCTTTGTGTTGCGAGATGGGAGAACATCGCGTGCCTCTGTGCTCCACGGAGCGCGGAGTCGCGGCGGTGCTTCTGCTTTAGAGGGTGGCTGCGTTTACTGGGTGCGCTCCACCGTGGCGAGTGGCACAACAATTCCTGGGCCGGATGGCGCGATGGTCTTCAACGTGCTCTCACTGGGTTTGGTGTTCTCCGCAGTTGGGGCGGGTATGTTGACGCGCCTGACGCGGCGACTGACGCTGCATCCAGAGGGCCTAGCGGCGCTGGAGAAGGAGGAGGCGCGGTAAGCCCAAGCTATGTTGAGGAGCGTCATCCACGAAATGATGGCGTGGTGCCCTTCTTTTTTTTTCATGTGAATAGCACAATTTCTTGGCTTTCTCTGTACTCGCCGTTCATGCGGGTGTGTATGTTTGTGTGCGTTGAAGTTTTTCAGGCTTTTTTTTGCTCTCAATCTATGCCCTTTGCCACAGTCTTCTCGCGTACCTTCCGCACCTATTTGGCGCTTGACAGCGGTGGACTCGCCTCACTCTCTCATCTCTTCGTTTTTTCTTCATTTCTTTTTTTCTATTCGTGAGAACTCCGAAAAAAGCGGGAAATCAGCGACGCGCGACGCACGTGAACTTCGGCGGTGATCGTTGCACCGCTGGTGGAGTAGCATTTCCGCTGCCGAACAGGTTTGAACAGCGATGAAACAAGAGGCTACAAGAAAAAAAGAATCGAAGTGGAGGGGTGAAAAAATTAGCGTGAGAGGAAAGAAAGTGCTCATGGGAGTTCGCGGCTGCCAAAGCCTCTCTCCTGAAGCTTCGTAGACAGAAAAAGAAAGAAGAATTGCAGGGAATGCTAAGCGTAGGGACCATGAGAGTGGATGCGGAGAACCGTCAAGAGTGACTTCTGTGGGCCGAAGCTAAGGCTGAATCGGATGCAGCCTGGTTGTCCTCCTTGGTTTACCTTCCATCCTATTTAATGATTACCGTGCAACTTTCATTTTCGCTATTTTTGCCTTGTTTCTTTTTTCTATTTTTTTCCGTTTCGTCTTCTTAATTTGCTTTGACGCCACTCGTCTTGATCACGTGCTCATCCTGCATGACACATTGTCGCGCTGATTTTAATTTTTCAAATGCACTACTCGCTGCACATACCTTTCCTCTCAACACACTGTGTGCAAACGTACAAACACACACATACTTGCTTACACGACACGTTGCTTACAATAACAACCGCCGAAAAAAATAATCTTTTCTGTGCACTCCAACAGATTTTCATTTAAGAACGTTTCCTTTCCCTCGCCTCAGACGCGTTGCACTCTCAAACACACCTCCTTTCCCTCCTCCGCACCTACACTCACGCACGCGTTCGCTCTCAGCTTCCCTTACACAACTCCTCGTTCTCTTAACGAAAGAAGCACGGCAACACACACAGAGAGATAAAGAAGAAAAAAGACTTCAGATCATCAGACAGATTTTCTTTTTCTTTTTTTTTCTCAAGTAGTTCTTTTTCCTTTCAATTCCGCTTTTTGACCTCTCTCCTGCCTCTCTTTACCTCTTTCGTCGTAGAATATTCCCGAAGAGAAACGGAAGCACTATTTGGTCGAGCCACTGTGTACGCGCACTGTACCCTGAAAAGCAGCATTAAAAAACAACAACAACAGAAAAGACTCAGGACACAACCACACACACATACGCACGCACAGGAACGGAAACGGAAACGTACAGCACACGTATAACGGATCAAGACGTAGCAGTTTTCTTCAAAACAGACACGATCTTTCCCTAACCCTTCTTCTCTTTCTCTTTTACTTTTACTTTTTCTTTTTTTCATTATTCTCTTCTTCCTTGTACGCTAAGCTTTTATCCTCTTTGATTCACTTTCTTTCAACTCCTGCCACTCTTTTGTTATTTCATATATATATCTTTATATAAATAATAAAAGATTTGCTATTTTTTTTTCTCTCTCCCTCTTCTCGTTCACCGTGGGTACCTCCCTTTTAGCACACCTTTTCCTGTCCCTTCCGCTATTTAGTGCTTTCCGTCGCCGCTCCTTCCTTCCACGTCAAGTTTTTTTTTTGTACCTCGTAACGCTGCTTTTCGTTTTGCTTTTGGCAACCTTCCTTTTTTGTTTTCCGAATTCCTGCAGTGACGCCGTCCCTTATTACTTGCGCTCCTCTCTCTCTTCTTTGGCTTTACTTCCACACGCCACTTTGCCACTCATCACGGTTCACCTGTGTTTTTTGACTTCGCCCTGTCTCTCGATCCTAAAAGTAAGATCACAGGAAGCAAAGCCTTTGCGCGCTCGCCCCCCATTCCCTACACACACTCGAACATACCTGTCACGTACGCAGCTTTCACGATGAGCCGCATCGCTACTGGCAGCTGCCCGCTGTCGGACTGCACGCTGGCGGTCGACAACGCCGAGAACATCCGCAACAGCAACGACAAGGCGCTGCAGGGGCTGAAGGTGGACACGCTCTCCCTTATTGTCCCGAGCCCCCGCAAGACCGCGCGCAGTGTGAAGACCGTCTCTGGTGTTGTTGCTGCGGAAAAGGCGCCGTCGGTCCGCCGCGGCCGCGTGTCGGCGGGCGGGTGCAAGGTTCTGACGACCACGACGACGGCGAACGCAGCCGATGGCGCCGCGCAGGCGACCGCTTTGGAAGTGCACCGCCCCTCAGCCCTCGACGTGCACGTCTTCGCCAAGCCCTTCATCCCACTGTCCACCCCGCACCGCAACGACCCCTACTCGCTGTGCCTGCTGAACAGCCCCTGCACCCCAGAGGCGAGCTTCTTTGCGTGCTACGCCGACACCGCCGAGGTGAGCGAGGTGGCGGAGGCGGCGAGCGCGATGCACACGCCGGTGCGCGGCTACGCCGGCAGCCAGCGCTCCACCTTGGGCGAGACGACGCGCAACCTGCTCGAGATGTTCAGCCTCATCTCGACGCCCAGCAAGTCGCCGTGCCGCGTCACGCCGGTGCGCGTGACGGAGGCCGTGTCCGCCTGCTCGTCGCTTGAGCGCGCCGCCTCGCCGCCGCTGTCGCCGCCACAGCCGCCGACCACCTCAACCCGTGTGGTGCGCAAGGTGGTGAACTGCAACGTGGACCGCACCTCGGGGCGTCCGGTGCCGAAGCCGCGTGCGGTGTAGACGCACGTTACCTTTTTTTTTTTCCTCTTTCCTCTCCTTCTTCATTCCCCTTTGTCCCACGTCTTCCGTCTATTCTTTTTTATTTATTTATTTGCACTTTACGACGACGATGGGCCTCCGCCACGCCCGTGAGCTTCCGGCTCCCAAACTTTCGGTCAACTCCCTCTTTTACACGGTCTTTCCCAAAAGAGGAATCTGGCGGAGCAGCCTGAGCGGCACCCGACCTGGTGCAACGACTCGACACACGCTTTTCGCCGCTCCACACAACGAAAGCTACAACGCGGTCGCCGTCGCGGGGGAGAAATGGGCACAAGACGGGGAGAGTGGGAGTGAAACAAAGAAGGAATGAAAGAGAGAAAGAGAGCACCATTCTTCATTGGTTTGACGAGCACTCTGCAATACTAAAAGAAAAAAAAATCTTCCTTTTTTTTGTTTTACTGTCACATTGGGTTTATTTATTTATTTTTACAGCGGGGCGTGTGCTGTGTGTGTAAGTGCCTCCTATCGAACTGAGACAACATCACCCGGAGAAGCTGCGCAGTATCAAAATACCGAAAACAAAATAAAAAAAGAAGCAAAGCACGCACACAAACACACGGGTACACAAACACATGCACACACACACACACACACGCAAAACCGAAAAAAAATAAGAATAAAAATGATGTCTGAGTTGAAGAACAGTGCGGTGTATTCTTGCTCTTACTTCACCTTCTCATTTCTCCGCTGATTTCCCGCCTACAGCTCTAACGTTTTTTTTTATCTGTGTTTCTTTTTTTTTTTCCTTCTCTCTTCCACTTTTTCCTTTTCGCTGGCGCTTCGTTTCAAGGTGCCCTGTTGCCATAGCCATCTCCTTCCCTTTCGTGTTCGCTGGCGAGAGGAGATCGACGAAAGAAAAAAAAAACAAAAGAAAACAAACAAACAAAAAAAAGTAACACACCAAAAACAAAATACTGTGAAACAGGTTTTTTTTTTCCTCTCATTTCTTCGCTCCTTTTTTATTTATTTTGACATTAAGAAAGTAATGTAGCGTCTCTTTTTCTTTGCACGTAAGTAACGAGCTCAGTCCGTGTTATGCGACATCACTGAGCTTCATTAAAAAAAAAAAGTCTTCCTCTCAGGTTTTTTTTCCACCTTTGTTTTCCTCTGGTATGCGTTGTGCTAAAGGAAGGAAAGCAAATGAGGGAGAAGAAAAAAAAAAGAAGACAGACATACGCGCAGCGATATCAGCAACAACAGGAACGACGTGGTAGACTTTTTCCTTTTAAAAAGAAAAAGAAGGTTTTTTTTTTTGCGTCACACGCACTTGCTGCATTCGTGAACGGGCTTCGACATCTTTCCTTGATTTATCGGTGTGTGCACACCATTATAGTTATGCCCGGCTAAAATTGCCTTTTCCTCGCTGTCATTCTTTACCCTTGGTACTTAAAAAAAGGGGGGTTTTAGTTTCCCTCTATTTGCCTTACTTCCCCGTTTCTTCGTTTTGTTCAGTCTTTTTTTTTTGAATTTCGAACAACAGCTCTGCTCTTTTTTTTTTTTCTACTCGCTCCTTCTCTTATACTTGTTGTCGCGGAGCCTCTCTCCCCTCTCTCCGTGTGTACTTCACTTTTTCTGCTCTCCTTCCTACAGAATTCTTGTGGTTATCAAGAATTCTGTTGGAATAGATAAGGAGACAGCGGGAAGGGGGGAGATTGAAAACAAACAAACAAACAAAAAAAGTAGTCGGGGAAGTCTAGCACACACACAGATCGACGAAAGCAGAGGATCAAAAAGAGCGAACACTTTTTTTTGAGTTGATTCCTCAGAGCCGCAGACGGTGATCGTGCACGAAACAAGCGGCTGCCAAAGGGTTTCTTGTTGGTTTTACACCTGTTTTTTTTTCTTCTTTTCGTTTTCTTCGTGGCACTAGCCCAAGAGGAAAAAAACACGAAAAAGATCGCGAAGGTCGGTTTAGTCCGTGAAGAAAGATGACTTGAAGAGCGGCCAAAAAGAAAAACACACAAATGCTGTTTTACAGCAAAAGGAAGGCTGCCGACCTTATCTTCGCTTTTCTCCGACTTCCTGCGTTCTTCTCCGTGTCGGGTATTTGTGGGTGTTTTTCTGCCAGTACGCGCACTTGGAAAGCTGCGCATTTCTTCCTTTTTTTTTCTGTTAATTGTGCTTTACGTGTGTTTGTGCGTGTTGCTTCTTTTTCCTCCTCCTTTTTTCTCTTTCTTTCTTGTTTCTACAAGTGCTGCCAACGCTTAGCACTTTTTTCCTTTTCTCCTTTCTCCTCCTTCCCCTTCCACTGGCCGAATATAAACTACGGGTAGTGCATTTTCGAGATCTCCCACCTTCGTCTATACATCGTCGTGCAGGGAAATTCTTGTGTTTCTCTGTTTCCTCCACTTTCACCCTCTTGCAGAAAAATGCACGTGCCTTCTTTTGTGTATGTATGTGTGTGTGTCTGCGCTTGTATGCCTGTGTGTGGATGCTACTCAGCTCACTTTCTGTCGCCGCAACTCGTTCGCTTTACGCTCTCACTGACTTCTTCAGCACAAATACATCAACGCCGAAGAACAGTCGGAAAAGAGAGAGAGAGGAGCGTTTGCGGTGATCCTGAATACTGTGCCAGCGTGAAGCTGGGGAAAAACACCAACGACAACGACAGGCGTCTGCATTACGACGCTCATGCCGCTGCTGTTGATGCTGCGTAGCGCTCGGATCTATCATGTGCGTACAAGCAAAGACCCACACCCACATACACACACGAGAGCTAAAGAGGGAGGGTGAAAGCGGAGGAAACACGAGTTGACAACAATTGCAACTGAACAGGAATTCGATGGAAAAAAGATTGTTGGTAAAAAGGAAAAAGATAAAGAAGATATCCACACCTGATGAAGGTCGTAAGACTGCCCCCTTCCCTCTCTCTCTTCCTTCTTTCTTATCTTTAGTTACTTGAGTGTTTTTTTTTTTGCTTCTCTCCTTGTCTTTTTCTCTTTTCTTGTTGGGGCCGTCGTGTCAAGGAAGTCCGCTATTTGTGTTGTCGGAGTGTGTGCGTGCGTGGGGGAAGGTGTTGTGCGGCCGTCGACTCGCTGCCGAGGGTGGCGCCACTGCTTCAACAACAACAAAAATAAAGCGGTGTTCCGCTCCAGCGAAAGAAACGTGTCGCAGGAAGAAACCCAACAAAAACGAAGGAAAGGAGCCTCTCTTAGACGTCCTGCTTTACTTACTTCTTTCTTTCGTCCATTGTTGCGACTGGAAAAGCCAAGCAAAGAGGAAAGTGAAAATTTCGAATGAAATCACCAACACATGTTTTTGCTTTTTGAGCAGCGAAGAAGGAGATGTCCGTCAGAGCCTTTCATTTATCAGTATATGGGCTTTCAACGGTGCAGAATACGAGGGGTCTGCTTCACATATCGTCGCTTGTCATCTTTTTTTTTAGTTTTTTTTTTTTCGCGGAGCAGTCACCGCCACAGTTGCTTGTAAGTCTGGGTTTTCCTTCCTTTGTTCCTTCTGTTTTTTTTTCTCCATTTCTCCTTGTGTTTGTGTGTGTGTGTGTTGTTCTTTGAGAGGCTTTCATTCCGTTTCTTCACATCCGCGTCAGTTTTGAAACTTCCTGGTGTTGGATGTACACTGACTCCCTCACGCGGCTCCCCCAATACGTGCTCTCTTCCCTCTATTCTCCATTTTTTTTTTAAAGTGTGCTTCTCTGCTTTGTCTTCTCTTTTCGTTTCACTTTATTGCTCAACGTCATGTGTGCTGCGCATGTGCATGGCAGCGAGAGCGAAAGTGAATGTGTTGTGCTGAGGTTGACGAAATGAGAAAAAAGAAGAAAAAAGAACGATGGGGTAATGGGAAAGAAAAGGTGGAATAGAGGTCGAGAAAAGAGCAAGAGGCATTTGTGCCTGAGGGAAAGAAAGGATTGCAGTCACCGTCGGCGTCGGGATGTGTGTGCGCTGCAGGCGCGCCTGTGCTGTGCGTGCGCGTTTGTGTGTACACATGAGAAGCCCCCACTCTGCTGTTTTTTTTTTCTCGTTCTGTTCTTTCCTGTCTTGTTTGTTGCCCATGCTTTCTTCTCTTCAAAGCACCGGCGCTCTGCTTTGCACGGTGCCCTGCTCGGCTCTTCTTCCCCCTAGTTATTCCTCTACCCTTTCATCGTCTCTTATCTACTGGGAGGCTTTCCTTCTTTTTTTTTCTTTTTTTCTTCTCAGGTGTGGACGTACGCGTGCTACTTCACCTGTATCGGCCTCCAGCAGCACAGGATTCGCGATTCGTCTCTATTGCAAGCTGTTACTTTTCTCCTTTTCACCTGAAAGAAACTTAAAAAAAAAAAAAAGAGACGAGTGAAAAAAAAAAGAACAAGCAACAAGACGCCAACAGCACACGCATGAACGCACATATTCTTTTCTCTTGTTTCTTTTTTAAACACGTTGGATCCTTCTATATTACGCTCTCCATTTTTGTTCTCTCCTCCTCCTTCCTCCATATTTTTCTCCTTTTCATTCCACTCCTTGTCACTTTTTTCGCAGATGCACCTTTTAAAGAAGAAAAAGAAAAAAAAAACAGCTGAGTCGTTGCGGGCAGCTCATCCTTCGATTCAAAAAAAAAAATGAGTGCCTACTAGTACTTAAGTTATGTAAAGTTTTCCGTTCTTTCCAACTTCTTGTGCGTCTGCGTGTAGCTTACCTCTCTCTCGTTTACCTTTTCTACTACTTTTCTACTGTTTTTTTTTTTCGAATTGGTTTTTATTCCTCCCCATCTGTTTTGGTCACGTAGCGCAGTCTTTTTTTTCTTTTCTTTTCCCACTTTCTCTCCACCCTCTTTCCTCCCTTACCTCTCGTATTGATGTTTTGGGCTTTTTATAATTGTTATACACTCGCGAATCAGGAGGGAGTGGCGCGACGCTGCAGAATTTCCCCTCAGATCAGAACAAAGGTTCAGAGAAGGCGAAAAGAGAGGAGGGGTGCGAGACGGAATGAAAGATGGGAACACAACACGCACACCCTCGTATAGAACAAATAAAAAAAGAGGCTTTTTTTTCTTTTTTATCTCCTTCTTCACGTTTTCTCAGAAACAAAGATCTTCTTTCTTGCAAGTTCCTTTGTTACGTGTCCACGGCTCACTCAGTCTGTCTGTTGCTTGTACCCCGCGCGCTGTGCTTGACGCTTCATGCGCACACAGCACCTCACTACGGTCCATCATGGTCCGTAACCGAGGTGTGGTGGAGCGGATCGTGAAAGCGTGAATCTGCACACTGGGCGGGTTATGGGCTGGAGAGAGAGAGAGAGACGAAGGAATACACGAAGAAAGAGAAAAAGAGGAAAATAAGAAAAAAAACCTAAAAATAAAAACACAGGTCATGGTGTACCTTTTGTGTGTAACGCTGCAATTTTATTCGTCTTATTTTTTCGGTTTTTTTTTTCCCCGGCCTGTCTTTTCCTTTTTCCTTCGAGCTGTGCTACTGTGTTTTTCTTTCTTTTTTTTATTCGTGGGAGCTTGTGCGCTACTGCCGCAAAAGACACGTTTATGTTTTCTTGCTGGCTCCCCGCAATGATAATGATAATGTAGCATTCTCGTTTAATAAAAAAGAAGGAAAAAAAAGGACTGAAGACTGGGAACGAAAAAAGCTGGAAAGAAAAAACGTAAAGGTGGCAGCGCGAGTTCAGCAACTCTGCACTTTTTTGGTACTTCATGCCTGGTTATCAATAGAAAACACCTTATACATGCTTTTCTATTTGCACAAATATGTTTGCCACTCTTTTGTTAAAAGGAAACTAAAAAAAAAAAAAAAGATATTTATGATGATGACTCATCTAGGAAAGCAAAATAGTTTTTTTTCTTGTTCTTGTTTTTCGTTTTGGTCTCTCGTCTTCTTTTTTTTTTTTACTTCTCTTCCACCTCGCTGCTTCGTTCAATACACAGAGCTTTCTCTCAAGGTATCATATACAAAGACACACGCACGTCAGTGGTTCGTGACCGGGAGAGGGACGTAGGCGGAGAGATAAAGAGAAAGAAGGAAGGAGGCGCGAGAGTCTAACGAGTACAAAACAGAGTTCAGGTGACGTCCAAAGGGAAAAAAAAATACAGACGCAACTCAAATAAAGATAAACCCAGCCGCAACAGCTGATGTCCTCTTTGCTGCCCACCTTCCCCTCCCCTGTGCACTTCTCGGTTGCGTGCTTATTTAAAGCAGAACTTGCGAGGCATAGGATGAGAGGATGAAGCGGCGTAAAGAAGGAAAAAAAAAAAACACACACACAGACGCGCGCGTTCAAGCAAAGCTAATCGCCCGGATCGACAGACTAAGGGAGCCAGAGGCCGAGGAGGAAAAAAAATACAAATCGGAGCGAAGCAAATCCGTCACCTGAGCCAGCACATCAGCATTTTCAAAAAAAAAAATATTGCTATCGCGGGCACGTGCCGAGCTCCGTCTCAAGGTACGAAAAATAACCTGCTTACAAATAGGAAATGAACAAAAAAAAAACACACACACGCTTCTTTAATAACTTTCTTGAAACATGGCGGCTGAGATGGTCCGTGGCGGAGGAGTCGCTCACATCGATACCCACTCACCCCGTGTGTCATGTCCTTGTGTGCGAAAGCTAGGTAAGAAAAAAAAGGAAAAAAAACGAGTCACGTTTTTTTTTTTTTGGGTTGAGGAAGCCTCTTGTGTCCAATGGCCACAAGTGATTCCGCAATAAAAAAGAAAAGAACGCTTTTTTCGTTTACTGTTTTTTTTTTCTCACACCCACGCTACTTCTCTGTGCAGCTGGACACCGCCCACCATCGTTACACTTCATTATCTTCTCCTTTCTTGCCATTTTTCATTTCTTGTTTTCTTCCTTGTGTATGACTGCGTGCGTGTGCTTTTCTGCGTGTCTGAGTGTGTGCGTGTTATCACCACCATCCATTGTGTTCTTTTTTTTCTTCCCTCCCCCCATCGTCTTTTGTGTTCTTTCACCACCAAGTAGAGCTACTTTCTCTTTTTTTCTTTTCTTCTCTTCGTGATAGAGAAAAAAATAGGGCGAGCATATTATGAAAAGCAAACAGAGGCATTTCTCCTGTTTGACGCTCGTCGCCTCTTCCGTGAGAAGGTTTATTTTGATTCTGAATAAGAGAAGAAGAGAGGGAAAGAAAAGGACCGAATCGCAACGAGGCGAAAGCAACCGTCCGCGCGTTTCTCCACTTGAATCGCTTTGCTGCTGTGTTCGGTTTTTTTTTTCCATTTTTTTTGCTCTTCAGTTCTCTGTGTGCTTTGTCACTCGAGATCGGTTTAGGTAATTTTCTTTCCTAGTGTTGTTGTCTTCTTTTTTTTTTTTTAACTCTCTTGCGCAGGAGCCGGGCACAAGCAAGGAGGAGGAAAAGAAAAAAGATGCATGTGTCAGCGCGAGAGTGGCTTTGCAGTTGCGGTATGTTGCATCTGAAGAGCAGGACGTCTTCACCGCATTCTTTTTCGCCCTTCCTTCTCTTATTTCCCCCTTTCCACCACGTCTCGCCGCTCTCTTTTTCATCAAAACAAGAAAAAGAAACATGGTTTTCTTACCGTACCTAATTCTGTTATTATCACATTTTTTTTTACCTCTGCGCTCGCGCTTCTCTCGCATGTGCGCACCGACCTTTCTCTCTTTTTTTTTTTCTCTTTACGTCTCTTTTTCGTTTTGTTCTCGCGCATTTGTGTGTGGGTGTGTGTTTTCTTTCTTTCTTTTTTTGTTTTTAGCTTCAATTCGCTTTTTTTCTTCGACTTCTGCGTAAACCAACTGATTTCGTTTTTTATACATTGAGAAAGCATAAAAATGAAAAAAATCTCCCTTAAAGATTCTGGTTTCAGTAAGACGGAGACGCAGCGCCACGAATTTAACGCTGCGGGAGCCGTCTGTGTGTGTGTATCCACCTACGCACATACTGCTCGCTGAGAAGAAGGAGTCCGAGAAAGCGTCTTAGGTCTCCTGAACTCTTCGTTCTCTATGAAGGCTTGTATCTGACTGCCTTCCTCGCCTGTGTTTTATTTCTCTGAACGACTCCACAGGGCGGCGTAGGCGCGTGTTTCGAGTTGAGACTTCCTATTTTTTCTTTCGGCAGTAACACGTGGTGCAGAGAAGAGGCTCAGTCTATTCAAGTGCCGCTGTGGGAGTTGTGCCGACATGAAACGCTACCCTCTTTGTACTAAGAAAGAAAAGAACTTTTCTAGTACTGGCCTCTGTCATGAGTCTCATTTGCACAATGCGATGGATTTAGTGCCTCTCTTTTAAATTACCCCCTTTCTCCTTAATCTCTTTTTGTTGTAATACCTGTCATGCCAACCAGTTCTACCGAGAGCACGGTGTACTAAAACACAAAACAAAAAAGTGCACACACACACACTGTAAGGTGGCAGACTAGAAAAGACAGCAGCTTTCTTCACAATGCCCGCGACACGACCAGAGCTGGAGAATCCACCAGAGGTGTACTACAACGCCTCCGAGGCGCGCAAGTACACCGTCAGCACCCGCGTGCGCAAGATCCAGCGTGACATGACAATCCGCGCACTCGAGCTGCTCAACCTGCCTCTCGACGAGGCAGCCCTCGCTGAAGGCCTCAACCGCTCTGCTCTGCTGCTGGATATCGGTTGTGGTAGCGGACTGAGCGGTGATGTGCTGACGGAGCAGGGCCACGCCTGGATGGGCGTCGACATCAGCGCCGACATGCTGCGCATCGCCAAGGAGGACGAGCTGAACTTTTACGACATGGGCGAGGCGCAGCGGCAGGCGGAAGCGGCGGAGACGTCGGCGCCGACGGCGGGCACCAGCAGCAGCAGCAACATCCGCATGGACACGAGCCACGTTCGATGGGGGCTGGTGTCCTCCTCGGACGAGGATGACAGAGAGGGCGAGGAGCAGGAAGAGGAGGAGGACGAGGAGATGGCTGAGGGGCCGGCGCCGGGCCCCCGCGTCGTCGAGGTATTGCGCAACGATATCGGCGCCGGCCTTCCCTTCCGCCCCGGCACCTTCGATGGGTGCATTTCGATCTCTGTTCTCCAGTGGCTGTGTCACAGCACCAAGAAGGGCGAGGTCCCGCAGCGCCGCCTGCACGCCCTCTTCCAGTCCCTTTACAACGCTCTCCGTCGTGGCGCCAAGGCCGTCTTCCAGTTCTACCCAAGCGACCCGAACCAGGTGCACATGATCACCCACTCCGCCATGAAGTGCGGCTTCAACGGCGGCGTCGTGGTCGACTACCCCAACTCGGCACGCGCACGTAAGTACTACTTGGTGCTGCAGGCCGGGCAGGTGGCTGGTGGCTTCGTCCCACCGCCCGCACTCACGACCGAGGTGGAGAACGAGGAGGAGGAGGAGGAGTCGGAGTACTACGGCAGCGACGACGACGATGACGGCGAGGAGGGCGATGACGGTTTTCGCGACCCTAGCAGCCGCAAGCGTGTCCACGTCGGCGGTCGCGACACGAGCCACCACAACAAGCGCGCGCGGGCGTCGTCGGCACACGGCCACAAGCGGCGGCGGAAGGACAACCGCCCGGAGACCGGCTCGCGTGATTGGGTGCTGCTGAAGAAGGAGGAGCGGCGCCGGCGCGGCTACAAGACGTCGGCGGACTCCAAGTACACGATGCGCCAGCGCAAGCCACGCTTCTAGTACATGCCTGCGTGTTTGTCTGAAAGAGGACTCTTTGTGTGTGTGTGTCTCTGTTGTTCATGTGGATGTGGGATCCTTTTTTTTTCTCGATTAAGTAATATAAGTAAGAGAGACAGTACAGACGCCGCGCGGTTCTTTCTGTTCAGACGATAAAAGTTAAATTGGAAAAAAAAAACAAGAAGTTCAAGCATGCTGCCTGCGTCTCTACACTTAATCCTTATCAACAAGCATCGCTATTTTATAAAGCTTCTCTTTTTTTTTGCCTCTTCTCGCGCTCCTTGCAGCGTCGGATAGTGAACGTGCGTGCGTGGCCTGGATGATGAGATGCACCACGAGCAGGCGTGCGGTGTGCGGCCGTTTTCGACGGCAGACTGTAGTGCTCCTTGCAAACTGAGTCAGCCACTCCGTCTACCACTCCGTGCCACGCAACGCAGTCGTATCGGTGTCCTTCCTGTGAGTGCGGACAGATAGAGAGAGAGAGCTGTGGCAAGTGCGCTGCCGCGACGGCGGAGGTACGCCATAGCACACACACACACACGCACATCTGCATCTCATGGTTTTCCCGTCACGCAAGGGAGAGTACTTGAAGGGTGGCGGCTGCAGCCCAACATGAAGTCAACGATGAATGTCTCGATGTGACACAAATATCCCTAAGTGAAGGTATTTTACTTTCCTACTCTTTTTCTCCATTCTTTTGACTCTTGGATTTCTGTTGTAGCGACCACCAGAGAAGCTGCGATACACACACACGCCCACACGCACACACACGCTAAAGCTACAGAAGCGAAGGGCCACAGCCATGCAGGAGGAGGGTTCCGAGGCTGGAAGCATCGCGGAGGTGCTTCCGCAGACGCAGATCACGATGCTGCTCAACCGACAAGACTTTGAGAGCAAGGTCTGCCAGGAGAAGTCTAACCTGTGCTGCGTGTTGGTGACAAGCACGCTGTGCCAGCAGTGCGGTATCCGGCGCATCCCATACCCAAAAGCACCGAACCGCAACGCTGACGGCAGCGGGGACGGCGCAGACGACGACGCAGAGCCGGACGATGTCGACGGGGATGGCGAGGGGGAGGAGGGTGCGGAGGAGGCGGGCGGCGGCCACGGCGGCGGTGGTGCGTCGACCGGCCACTTCTACCGCGAGGTGGAGGAGCATCTTGTGCGTCGCTCTGCCACCGTCGCGCAGCGCCGCAATGTCCGCTTCTTTCACGTCTGCGCCTGCGCTGAAGAGGAGACATGCGTCGATTTTCTCATCGCCGCCGATCCCGCCTTCACGGTGCTGAACAAGAAGCCAACACCTAGCGAGCTCGCCCAGCTGCACAAGACCGCACATAAGCAGCTGCACGACTTGCTGACGCTGCTGGAGGTGCACAGCACCCCGATGATGCGCTTTTACTTGGCTGGCCAGCCGCTGCGCTACAGCATGATGGGCAGCGTCGGCGATGGCGCAACGCCGAAGGGCGTGACGGCGGACAACGACGTCGTGGTGGCTACCGGCGCGAACCGCGTGAAGTGGGCTCGCGTGTTGGAGAACGCCGTTGTGGTGCGCAACACGGTGATGCGCGACTTCGACAACGCGGAGCGGGAGAGGGCACGACTGGCGCGGGCAGAGGCGCGGCGTCTCGCGCGAGAAGCACGCAAGCGAGGAGAGGTAGAGGAGGGTGAGGACGAGGAGGACGACTAGCCTCTTATGGTCGAGAACGGTCGTGAAGGGTGCTCGCGTGAGCACCCGCCGGAATCGGAGCTCTGTTTTTTTTTTTTGTTCCCCTTGCTCTTTTTCAGCGTTGCATTAGACGATGTACAATAGCTGCGTAGAACTTGTTTTCTTGCGCGCATATGTGTGTGTGTTGCCTCACATCATCTATGTACGAAAGTGACCGCAGCACGCAAACAAATCTGAAACAAAAAGTGCACAAACAAATAGAGCGAATGAATACACTGTGAGCGCCTTAAATGCTCATGACGTGCATTGGCGCTCCGTGCTCATGTGCGCAAAGCCAATGCGTTGAGTGCGATAACAGTTGAATGGCGAAGGACCGCGACTCAGTCGCATACGTGACTAAGCAACGGTGTTCGCTGTCGTCTCATTCCAACTGCTGGAATGCTGTTAATTTATATGTCAACTTGTGTCTATGCTACACTTTGTGTGGTAGCAGATCGCATCTGATGCACGACGTCTTGTGGCGATACTCGCAAGCGCCTTCGCGGAAAAAAAAAAAGCTATTTTCGACTCTCGCTCTTCTCCTTGTATTGAAATTAACACACACAACAACAACAAAACAGTGCAAAACCGACACTTTCACCACTGACGTCGGACGCACACAGAAAAAAAAAAGGTTTACAACCACCTGCGCTTGAAAGCAAAAGGGCGAGAGAAGCGTGAGACGCCTCTATTTCCACTGCGTGCGAGTGGTCTCTTCTGGTGCTTTCTTATCAATCGCTTTCTCTCCTATTTTTTTTCCCACTCTTCCCTTTGGCCGGTAGTGGTACCTCACTGCTCTTTCTTCTTTGTTCTTGCTGCTGCCGTTTTGCGCTCTCACCTACGCCACACGATGGTGCGAAAGCGACCGGCGACGATCTCGTCTACCCCGCCCGATGAGCGGGGCCGCGTGGGCAGTCGCAGCCCACCCGGGCCGCACCACCACGCCAACGGCAAGAGGCCCAACACACGGGCCCAAAGCGCCTCCGTTAACCCCGCAGCCGCAGAGCGCGGCGGCGTGTTGCCTCCCATTCTACCCGTGCGGCGCCTCCTCTCTCCGCAGCGCAACGCGCACCTCGCGGAGGCTCGATCACCGTCGAAACAAAAGCCAAAGCAGCAGCGACCCTCTGCCGTGGTCGCGTCGCCAGCTGCCTCACCACGTATGGCACGTCCGCAGGGCAGCAGCCCCCAGAGAATAGGGAATGGGCGGGCTGGTGAGGCAGCAGTGCGGACTGCTGCTGCTGCTGCGCCTCCCGCCCCTCTTGTCAGTGCCGCTCCAGCAGCTGCTGCGCCGACGGATGTGGCGCAACCTCGGCGGCCCACGCGACAGTCCGCGGTGCAGCAGCGCAACAGGAGTCAGAGTCCCGCCCAGCCGCGGCAGCAAGTTCCCTACCGCCGCAAGCCAGCTGCGCAGAGAGGCGCACCAAGTTCAGGAGCTTGCAGCACAGCACCGGTGACAGGAGAGAAAGAAGTAGATGATGTGGAGGCTCTGACTGCGGACGAGATGCTGCTGCTGTGCGGCGTGCAGCCCGGCTCTTCCAAGGCGCTCTGGTTTGCCTCGATGCTCTCGCAGTTGGACAGCCGTGGCGGCAGCGGACTCACCACCGTGGGTGTGACCAGCGTGTCTGCACGCGCCGCCACAACACCCTCTCGCTCCCCTTTCGAGTCTTCGTCACAGAGTGCCATCGCTCAGACTGCACCTGCGTCTGCGTCCTCCTTCGCTGCGGGCCCCCTGCAACTTCCCCCCGACTTGCTGTCGCTGCACCCCACCGGGAGAGTAGAAACGGGATGGATTCAATCCGCAGTGAGCAGCCCGGTTGTGTCTTCTCCTGTCCCACACCCTCCGCGGCGCTTCTCGCCGCAATCGTCGAGTTCTTCGTCCGCCACGACGGCAGAGGACGAAGTAGATGGTGAGGAGGAAGGAGAAGGAGGCGTGGTAGCCTCTGGTGCAGCGCTGCAGCATCCGCAGTACGGCCGCGGTGCGTCATCCTCCTCCTCACCGGATCACTCGGTGACGGGCAGCAGCAGCAGCAGCAGCAGCAGTAGTAGTAGTACTGACGGTGATGGTGGTCGGGGTGAGGATGATGTCGCTGACGACGTAACGGAATCAGAAGAGGCAGACGAGGGAGCTTCAGAGAGTGATAGCAGTGAGCAGCAGCACTACACGTCTTCTTCGCCACGCCACTTTAGCAGCGGCACACGGCGGCCCATGTCCGAGGCGGCGAATTTGCTTGCCCAGCTGCGTGCTGCGATTGAGCACCGTAAGTCGGAGGTGGTCTCGACCGTCGATTTCGCCGAGTCGCACCTGCGCCGTCTTCGTCCCTCGGTAGATCAGCTCGAGGAGTTCCGCGTGCACGTGCTTTCACTCGAGACCGCTGCGGAGGAGGAGGAGGAAGAGTAGCAGCAGCGGCAGCCTGCTGTGCACCACGTGGAGCAATAGTGGGAGTCTTCTTGACTCAGATGGACACCTGCTGATAAGCTGTTCGCCTTGAGTTAATCTTCTCCGTCATCTGTCGTTTCATCTCTCTCTCTCAGCAGCAAGTTGAGGTCGCACCTGTGGTTCTTCCGCGTCTCTTCGTTCTTCTTTTTCCTTTCTCATTGTTTGCTTTTTTTGTGCGCCTGCTCTCTTGATCGCTGCATTTGATGCTGCTCACCCGACTATGGCAGCGCGACTACGTGCCTCTATGTATCTGTCTTATGTCTTTTGTTGTTGTTGTTCTTGTTGTTGTTATTGTGTACGTGAGGCCGGGTGTGGTGTGGAAGTTCGCTCCCTTCTTTTTCCCTTTCGTAAATACGGCTTATGCGAAATATCGATGGCGAACTCTTTTTTTTTTCCTCTCTTTTTTTTTTCTCTGCTCTGTCATACACACAAACAACTGCGCTTGTTTACTTAGACAAAAAATTACAGTTCAATTACTTCTAAGAAGAAGATGTGAGGGCGTTGAGTGGTTTCGTAGTCTGCGCCGTGTTGCAGTACGTTGATCCACCAACTTGTCTGCTGGACACACGGCTGGCGTGTGGAAGGGGAAAAGCGCGACTGAAGCTTGCAGTGGATAGGCACGGCAGCCCTCTCTGTGAAGCGAAGAATCGCATATCTTAGCCAAAGTGGCAGAACTTCTGGCAGTCGGGTGACGAGAGTTTTGCATGCTTTGCCGCTGCACATCTGCTCTTGCCGTTGCCCCGAAGTGCGGCATGCTCACACAAGATGCAAGTGTTGCATGTCCCTCGTCTTGAACTTGCATTACTCTAATTTTATCTCTCTACTCCTTCGCTTCTGGCCTCTTTTCGCCTCACTCCCCTCACCACTCATCTATCACCAAGTGGGAGAAAAAGCGTGCTAAAAGTAGAACAAAAACACCACGGTAACCTCTGAAACAATCTAGTTTTTGTTTCCTTTTAATAATATATAACTTTCTTTTTCGTGAGGGTTGTGGTGTGTGTGGCCGGGATTGCAATTCGAAGACCAGTACATCCCAATTGGCAGCGCTGGCGAAGCATAAACAGTTGCTTCTCTGTCCTCCTCCTTCCATCTTTTTTTTTTATTGCTTTCGTCGCAATCTTCTTCCCTGACTCTCTTGTACCTGCATAGATTCGTAGTGTTTACTTTCTTACTGTTCTTCTCTGACAAATTTTCATTTCTCTCCCACAAGCAAATCACGAAGAAGAAGAAGTGTGCTCAACTTACGTTCTCCTCCTCTCTTTCGTCTCCCTCAAACTTCAAAGAATCCCAACCCTTCGATCTGTTTTAAGTTGTTTCTCACGCATCTCTTCTCTTCTTATTCCCCCCTTTTTCCATTGTCGTTGTCGCTTTGGTGCTTGCGAGCCGTTCACGTCAGAACCGAACAGCTCCACCGCCGCGCACTGCGGGTGCCTCTTCTATCTTTCGCTGACTATTCAGAACGAAGAAGAGCACTGCTTCTCACATAAGCAAAGCACAACACCCGCCCAAAACACACATACAAGGAAGAAACACTACGAGAGCATCAATAGAAGTATCAGAACAAAAAACAAAAGCAAACGCAAAGGTGTTGGTTGTACCTTTTCTCTTTCTTTCTACAGGAGCTGCCGTCGTCTTCACCTTCTTACTTTTCTCTTTTCTCCCCTCGTGCGTTGAGTGGACGCTTAAGGCATCTAACAGCCGGCTTACCGCTGCCGTGCTCCTCAATAACCACACCCCTTCAAGCAAAAAAAAAAATTGTTCATATCAAGCTCGCTCTTCAACATCGCATTTTACGGCTGATACGACGGTCTACGTTCTCGTTCGCGATTCTTTCTCTTCTCGCTCTCTTCACCTGGCAGCTGCCAGGTCTCAAATACGTGTTCTACCATCCCTTTTTTTTAAAAAAATTCCATTTTTGTTTGCGTTGAGGCACGCCGTGTAAAGCACCATGACCTCACAGGAAGATGTTCTCTACTACCTCTACGACCCCAAGCTGGTGCCACCAGCCCGCAACAAGTACATTCGTGTCATCTCCGAACTCCTCGCCGGCTACTACGACTCCTCCTACATCAACAATATCGACATCATGGACGTCCTGCGCGGCGGGGCGAGGGAGGCGGTGGAGCTGTGCCGCGACGCCCGCGAGGTGCTGTCGAAGGAGCCCACGGTGCTCGATCTGAACGTTGGGGAGGCGGACGAGATGGTGTTTGTGGGGGACATTCACGGCCAGTTCAATGACCTCCTCCACAGTGTGCTGTCGGTGCAGCTTGCGAAGTCGGCGCCGGTGTACGACACCTCCACGCGAGCCACCACACCGGAAAAGTCGGAGGAGGAGAGGAGTGGGGAGGCCGCCGTCCCCGCGCACGCCACCCGCTCTCCCCCAGCCTCCGTCTCGTGGCACCGCGTGAAGAGCAACGAGTTCGGCTCGCAGCCCGAGAAGACGATCCGCTTTCTCTTTCTTGGCGACTACGTTGACCGCGGGCCGCGCAGTGTCGAGGTGATTGTCCTGCTGCTGGCGCTCAAGATCGAGTACCCGCAGCACGTCTTTCTCCTCCGCGGCAATCACGAAGAGGCGCAGACGAGCCGGCTTTACGGTTTTTACAGCGAGTGTCGCGCAAAGGTGTTTGTCATGCAGCACGGGGACAGCGAGACAACCTTGAGTGGCAGCGGCTCGCTGATTCAGCGCTTGCCAGTGAACACGTGCGACGACGCCGGCCGCGCCGAGGAGGACGTCGCAGATATGCAAGCACATCAGCGCAACAGCAATGAATGTTACGGGCAGGCGAGTGGGTCGCCGTCTGCGTGCCTCACGTACCCGGTGCCCGGTGCCGCCCTCCACTCGGACGGCGCCGTCGATGCGTGGATGTCGTTCAACGCCACCTTTTGCTGGCTGCCCCTCGCCGCCGTCGTGCGCTGCTGCGCCGGCTGCTTCTTCTGCGCACACGGCGGTCTCAGCCCAACCCTGCACCGCATCCCACAACTGCTGCGGGTGCGACGGGAAACCTACGGCTCTGCCAAGTGCGAGACGACGGCGTCCTCCTCGGTGGGCAGCAGCAACCCCTGCAGCTCCCGCAGCAGCCCGGAGCCGCCGTCGCCGCAGGAGAACTCCTATGGCAGCCCCGTGACGCGACAGGAGCCGAATCAAATCATCGACGGACTGCTGTGGTCTGATCCTGCGGAGACGGAGACGGGGTGTCGCGCGAACGTGCGTGGCTGCGGGTACAGCTTCGGCGCCGATGTGACGCGCCGCTTTCTCGATGCCAATTACGGCTACTTGCCATCCGACAGGCCTCAACGCGAGACAGGAGCGCAGTCAGAGGAGGAGAAGGGAGAGGGAGAGAGGCAGCGGCGAGACAACGCGACCGCCACACCCGCTAGTGCCGCACCGCCGGCGGAGTCGCAGCGTATGCAGTTCATCATGCGTGCCCATCAGTGCGTGCGCGCGGGCTACCAATGGACGCAGGGCCGGCTCGTTGTCACCGTCTTCTCTGCCCCAAATTACTGCGGCATGAACGGCAATAAAGGCGCCATTGCGATGCTGCGCGGCGCCGCCCAGCACGTCGGGGAGGCGATCGAGTTGGAGTTCAAGACCTATGACAGCTTTAAGCGGGTCCTGTCGACGCCGGGATCGCAGGTGGGGCTGGGCAGGCGGGAGCACAGCGCCAGCGGAGGCAACCTGTACGCTGCTGGGACAGGCGCAAGCACTACGCCGGCGCGACCCTGCCCTCCACCGAACCGCAACGTGATCAACAACCCAATCTTGGAAGCCTACTTCGGCTCCTCCGCTGATTAAAGGGTTGTCGTTCCGTTTAAATGTATTGAGCATAATAAAGTTGTCGCGCATGGAAACTTTCAGGTAGTAGTGTATTGCTATCTCTTGGGTTTTTTCTTGTCAACTAGATTTATTGAATACGTCAGCTTGGCTTTCAGTGCTTGACGGACCACGCCATAGTGGGTCTCGTTTTTCTTTATTTAGTGTATTTATTAGTTTGGTGCTCGCATTGGTGCTTTTGGGTAGCTGCGCTTTTGCTGGCGAGAAACGTGCACAGGCGTCGCTCTCGAGGAGGTCAGGTAGTGCCATCTATATGCAGTAGCGCTTTCCTTCATGGTGTACTTTCCTTTCTGTGGACTTCAGCCTTTTTTTTTTTTTTACAAACTGCGACTGCATGCCCGATTTCTCAGCTTATACGTTTGTCTTTATTTTTTTTTTCAGTTTTACGATTTCTTCTGCTGCTTCTCTTTTTTCTCTCTTCTTCTTGTTTCCCTGCTCACCGCTCGACTCCACAGCGTGCCTTTTCCTACGTCCATTTACAATTTTTTGTCATTTTTCTCACAAACATTTGTTTTTTCCTCAAGTTCTCTACTGTTCTGCTCTCTCCTCTTTGCTTTCTCGTTGAAAGTAAGCCAGAATGCGGACAAGGTATGTTTCTTTCTTTGCTTCCTCCGCGTTTTGTTTCTTCAAGTATGGTGATGGTCACTGTGGGTCGTTCTTTGAGTCGAGTAATGCTTCTTTTCGTCATGAAAAGCTAGTCACTTGTAGAGTTTAAGGCATGTATGAAGTGTTGTTTCGACAGGGCAGCTTGCCACGCAGATGCACTTTAAAGGTGGTTTTCGGTTTCACTTCCTCGTTGATACGCCTCCTCATGTCTGCAAGAGTTGTGCACTGTGCTTTCTGTGTCTCGACGCCTTTTCCTCTTGCGTGCACTGCGGTCTGACTAGAAAGCCATTAGTGTCAGTCTCAAAGCACACCTTCTACGTGTCTCTTTCTCTCCTTTTCTCTTGTCATCTTGCACTCACACAAACACACACACACACAAACGCACTTATCTGCCTTCCATCATCTGCGACTCTCCCGCTTCGCACCTCCACCAGTGAAGTAGTACTTGTGTTTTTGTTTGTTCCGACTCGCAACCATGGCTGCTCCCAAGAACAAGATCCGCCGCATCGGCAAGAAGAAGGGTGCGACCCTGAAGGACGTCAGCGCGTGGCGCTGGATCAAGACGGCCGCTCGCCACTTCAAGCAGGAGGGCAAGATCTTCGTGCCGAACTGCACCGAGATCATGAAGAGCTCCCACGGCCGCGAGCGTGCCCCGCAGAACCCGGACTGGTACTACGTCCGCTGCGCCGCCGTGCTGCGTGCCATCTACCTCCGCCCCGGCGTCGGCTACGGCGGCCTCAGCAAGCGCTTCGGCAACAAGAAGGACTACGGCAGCCGCCCGGAGCACGCCGTGACCTCCTCCAAGGGTCCCCTCCACTGGGCCTGCAAGTCGCTCACGAAGCTCGGCCTCGTCGAGCCGGGTGCGCAGTCCGGCCAGCGTCTGACCCGCAAGGGCCACAAGTTCGCCGACTCCCTCGCCTTCCAGGTGCAGATCCGCAAGTTTGGTGCCAGCAAGTAAGGCAGTCATGCGCTCTTACACCGACACCCCCCGAAGCCCTGCTCCGCTTCTCTTCCTGCTCGACAAGCACACGCACACACGCACTGAGAAGGTGATGCTAGACTGTCGTCTTCTTCACCCATTTTGGTCTGGTTGCGTGTGTCTGAGAGAAGGAGCTCGGGGCGGGTGGACGGGATCGGCGCAGCGGAGAGGGGAAGTACGGAGAGGGGGTTGATACCAACATCTCCCTTTTTTCCTCACGCCACCTCCGCTGTCTTGTGTGTTGAACTCGGAAAAAACAACAACAAGGGGCAGTACAGATATCCTTCACTACTTTCATCTTTTTTTTTCTTTTACTTTCTCTTTTACAACCCTCACAAAAAAAAAGATTTCTCAGACGATATC
Organism: Crithidia sp. LVH-60A; assembly: GCA_030078075.1. Taxonomy (NCBI): domain Eukaryota; phylum Euglenozoa; class Kinetoplastea; order Trypanosomatida; family Trypanosomatidae; genus Crithidia; species Crithidia sp. LVH-60A. The sequence continues at coordinate 582,026 of CP119638.1, read as the reverse complement.
GTCGGCTCACGTGCTGGAGGTGCTACCCGATGGATCACCGGACGCAGTGGTGGGTCAATCGGGTTCCGTAACTGATGCCGCTGCTCGAGAGGGCAAATGCGCACACGTGGCATATAACCTCTCGCCGCTATTCTCTCCCTCTCTTTATCCGTCATCTCTCGCGCTGTCTGTTCCCGTCTCATGCCGACAAGACAGGTTACAGAGGACGGGGAGGCGAGAGAGAGTGTGTGTGTTTACTAAAAGTGTTTCTTTCCAGAGTGCAAGTGAGGTAAAGTGCATTAAGGAAGGACCTCTTAACGGCAAGGGTCGCTCTTCTTTTTCGGTCAATGTGAGATGATAGTGCGCATTGCCTCTACTTCTTCTTCTTTACTGGCTTCTTGCTGGTGCCCCCTTTTGTTTTCCTCTTCCCCATATCTTACTTTACTTGAATGCTTTTATCTGTTACCTAGTGCAATAAAAAATCTGCTCGGCGCTCGTCACCGACACGCAACCGCCCACCAAATAACTCAAAACCTAATACGCACCGCATCTGCGTCTCACTCTCTTCTTCTTTGCTGTTTTCTCTCCGCTAGGCTTTCACCATGGCGATTGACTTCGATCTCACTCTCTTCATCAAGGAGACGCAGCTCCAGCACGGCCTGCGCGCCGAGGACTACGTCCGCTATCACCACTACACCACCAACCGCCTCGCCGCCCTGCGCCAGCAGCTCAACCTGTCCAACGACAAGAAGAAGTTCCTTCACAAGGAGGTGACGGTGCAGAGCGCCACGGATGCGCGCCACCTGATGCTGCTCGCCCTCTACGCCGAGCGCTGCTGGGCGGAGGCGGAGTCGATGCAGGTGCGTCTGCAGGCCAAGAAGGAGTCGCGCGGCGGCGATGGCAACAAGCCCAAGGGCGGCGTGGCACCGGCGGACCAGTACCGCAAGCGGCTCAACAAGTCGGTGAAGTGGGCGACGAAGCTGAGCGAGGTGGCGAACGCCGTGGCCTCGGACCGCGTGCAGCAGGAGTGCACGGCCTACCTGAAGGACACAGCCGGCCGCTGCTTCGCGTCTCACGGCAACTTCAAGGAGGCGAAGGAGGCTTTTCTGGTGGCCCGCGCGACGTACGCGGCGCTACGCCCGGCCAGCAGCGAGACGCAGTGGCTCGTTATTGCCGGCAAGATCAACGAGTTGGACGACCGCGTGACGTACTGCATGCAGCGCCTCGGCGAGGACCCGACGTCCTACCACCCCGCGGCCATCTTCGCCAGCGCGAGTGCCGAGGATGGCGCGCCGCAGGTTGGCGGGGCGTCGCAGCTGTCGTGGAACGGGCGGACGCTGCACGTCTTCAGCATCAAGGTGAAGGACGCGCTGCGGGAGGCGCAGGCGGTGGAGGTGGAGGCGACTGAGGCGAAGCTGCGCGAAACGCGTGGCGCCATCGCTGTTGGGCAGTCGAACCGCCTGCTCGATCTCGTCGACCGCCGCATCAACTACTACAACGATGCGTTGGCCCACGCCCGTCAGGACCTGCGTGCTGCACCGGAGGGGGCTGGTAAGACCGAGTACCAGCTCATTGTGCACTACCTGCTCTTCCACGTTGCCCACGAGACGCTGCGGCGGACGCTCTTTCTCGCTGCCGTGTACACGCGCCGCTTCGAGGCGACGGAGCGGACGCTGCGTGTGGGCCGTGTGCACGGCGGGGCAGCTGCAGCAGCGGGGAGTGCCTCCTCCGGCTCCCCCACCTCGACTTCTCCCCGTGGCGCGACACAGCAGCAGCAGCAGCAGCAGCAGCGGCGCAAGAAGTCGGAGATCGCGCCTACGCAGTTCGCCTCCCCGCTGGAGGTGGTGCGGCTCTACCAGGCTGCTGCGGGCAGCGTCGAGGAGATGGAGCTGCTGCCTGGTGTGGCAGGGCGAGCTGATGTCGAGTCCCTGCAGGCTGTCTGCCTCGCTGGTCAGCTCTTCTACACGGGTGAAAGCTGGCGTGTCTCGCAGGAGTGGTCGACTGCGATGAAGTTCTACAGGGACGCACTGGCGCTGCTGCGGGAGGCGGCGGCGGATGCGAATCCGTATGTGGCGGACCTGCAGCGGCAGATCGAGCAGCGGTTGATGCAGGGAGCAGCGGAGGTGGTGCTGGCGTCATCGTCGTCGTCATCGGCGTCTGCGCCTCCTGCGGTGGAGTATCTGAATGAGGCAAGCGGGGAGACGGTGGCGGTGGCCAAGGGCATTACCCGCTTCCCTCCCGACTACCAAGCGGCGCCGTGCAAGCCGGTCTTTGTCGACATCGCCTCCACCTTTGTCGATTACCCGATGGAGGAGGAGGAGGGGAGTGCAACGACGCCAGCCACGCAGGGCTCTGCGGCGGCAGGGCAGAAGGCCGGCTCGGGTGCTGCGGCGAAGCCCAAGGAGGAGAAGAAAAAGGGCTGGTTTGGCTGGGGCAGCTGAGCAACTTGACGCGCAGACAGACGCACCGTTACCTTTTTCCCTTTTTGCTGTCCTTTATCGTCGAATTCTTCGTTGTGCGTGAAGTGGCGCGTACGCTGCGAGAGGAGAACAGTGTCTCTTTCAATACTTATTCTTTGTCTCTTGTTGTTTGTCGGTTGTTGTGGTTGTGGTGCGTGGCTCATACATGCGGTGTGAGCTGTCTGGCTTTGGTCGCGAGTGTTGGCGAGATCGAATGCGCACGCTGTGCTCAATCGTTGCGCTTTTTTCGATACCGTTCCATGGCTTTGTTTTGTGTCTAACAGTTTTCTCTTGAAATGAGCGAACCAGTTATTGTAAGGATGCTATCCACTTCGAGTAGGTTTATTGCTCATGGCACTGTGTGTATTTGTGTGCATCGTGCTGCGTCGCTGGCAGATTCCTTAATATTAGCTCCAGGAAAAAGAAAAAAGCTTTTTGGGCAGAGGTGCTGCGTGTGGAGAGCTTTCTGTGTCGCGAAGTCATACAGGTGGTACATACACATCTTTGCTTCCTGCTTAAAGTGATTGGATCCTCCGACACACATTGAGGCTCGTCGTCACTCTCTCTTGCTTTCGCTGTCGCGTTCCCTCACCCCCTCGCACTCGCTGTCTCACTCTCTTCTTGCTCTGCTAAACTCTCCTTTTGCCTCAACAGTAGCATCGAGAAGCTTCTCTCTCATTTCTCTCCCGCCCCAGCTCGAGCAGTTGTGATTCTTCAACCGCTTCTGAAGGAGTACGAGGCGCAGCCCACTCGTAGCACTTATTTCTTCTCTCAATTTCTCCTTCTTCTTCTCTCTTCGCCCCGCTCCATTGTACGGAAGGGCTTCCAGCGTCGTTTCTCACTTGACTGTGAAGCTCCTGCTCGTGTCTGTTTGTGTGTCTAGAAATTAAGACAGGGAGAAGTGTGCTTCTTCACACTCTTTTTCTTCCTTTTCTACTGACTTTTTGTTTTTCTTTCATTGTCTCGCTAGGCCCTGTTTTTTCTTCTTCACTCATATAGTCAACTGCTTTTGTTTCCGTTTGTCTCTCTCTCTCTCATTAAACGAAAGATTTGCTATTTTCTACTAGGCAAGCTTTTGCTTGCATCTCCTCGTTTGTCACTTCTGTCAACACTTTCCCTTCAACTCTTTTTTTTCTGCCTCGTAGAGTGCATTTTCTTCTGTATACTCAACAATAAAGAAGTAAAGCGCGAAAGGCAGGTTCAACTTCAGACGTGAGGACAGACAAGGCACAGACACGTACAAAGTGCCTTAACAACGCGAGGCAACCAAGTACGGTAACCACCAACAACCTTCCTTTTCTAAATTTGTAGAAAGGGCTGCATCGCTGCTGTGTGCGACCTGTCTGCACATTGCTCTGCTTCCGGTCTTCCGCTGCTCTCCTGGTCCTCTTTCATTTTTTTTTCGCATTTTACGTGGCTTGACTTAGGCATTGTTTATACACGTGCAGAGCAGCCATCTGAGAGGAGCGAAAAAGGAGCTTTTTTTTCCACTGTTGATGTACTCTTTCCCATAGCGCCTCTCCCACTTTTTTTTTTTCTGTGTGTTGAGGCTCGTCGTTCCTTCTTCCTGTTTTTTCTTTGATTTTGTTTTTCCATATTGGCTTGCATCATCGTCGGAAATACCGCCTGCCCCCCTTTTTGTGTGCGTGTGTGTCTGTCTCCACAACAGTATCTTCATCAGCCATCGTCTCTCTTTTCTTTTCCAGACGCGCCAAACTGTAATACAAAACGCAAATCAGGTAGAATAGCTACACACTGCGGTGCTGTGTGAAGAAGCTAAAGCACGCAGCGTGACACACTCATCAGCACCCACTCGTTCACGACGACTCACAGGCAAAGGAGCAAAACAAACGGCGTCTTGATTTTTTTTTGTGTGCTCGGTCCCTCATTTGAATCCTTCCGCTCCGTTCTGAAAAGCGGCGCGCAGCTTTTTTGATTTGCCTTCTCTCCTGCGTCTTACTGCTGCGTGTGTATCATCTTTGGTCCTTTCTCCACCCCGCATTGCACCCTTCTCGATTAATGCCGCGCACCCACAGCACCAGCTGCACGCCGAAGTCCCTTGGTCCAGACGCGAATCCGCCCCTCGCCGACGCACCGGCAACGCCCAACCCCGCCCTGCAGCGCGCGCGCGCTTTTCCCTCCACCGGCAGTCTCGTCGGCGCCGACGACGCGCCAGAGGACGCGCGGGCCCGCAACGCCGACCGCCGCATCAGCGCAGACGCGAACAAGAGCCCCGCGCTGAACTCCAGTTTTCCAGCAAATCCGCCTGAGCAGCCGCACTTTCCAGCGATTGTTAGCCAGCAACAACAACAACAGCATCAGCAGGAACGTCAGCATCACCGTCGACACAGCAGCGGCCTCCCATCACCGTCGTTGAGACCCGCCACACCGCCGTCTGCCACCTCCATCGTTGACGGCTCGAATTCACTGCAGCGGCCACCTTTGCAACCGCCTCAGCCCAGCGTTCAACAACCGCAGCAGCCGCAGTCCCGACATCGCCTGAGCAAGTCCTCTCCCGTCTCGACTCCCTCGCAGAGCACCGAGACCCTTCATCTATCTCGCCACTCACCCGCCACCGTCCCAACAGCGGCAGGCACAGCGGCAAGCGAGCGTCGGCCCGAGATTGACTCCAACAAGAGCGGCAAAGGCGGCCTTATCTCGTCACCCGGGACGACACGATCTGCACGGCCGCGCTCACCCGCCGCACACAACTCTCCCGCGAAGGGCTCCACCCCGCCACCTGTCAACTTCTCCTTCCACGCAGCATCGGGGAGCGGACAGCGAACTTCGCCGTGCCCGCAGGCCATCACGTCTCCACCGCCGCAGCTCGCTCTCCAGCGCACCGCCTCGCGCTCGCGTCCGATCATCGGCAGCGCCGTCAGTCTCACCGGCACTCCCCAGGGCCACGGCGCGCTGCAAACATCCCCGTCGCCGCATCGCGCGCTTGCCTCACACCCGGCGCATCACTCTCGTGCCTCCTCGCCTGACTGCTCTCTCCTGCCCAGCGCGTCGCTGTTTACCCCCTTGGCAGCCGACGACGACGGTGCCGCGGGTGTCGGTAGTGCCGTTGCGACCAGCCCCACAGAAGAGGACCAGAAGGACTTGCTGGTCGAGCGCATCATCCACGGCCCGCACGCAATGGGGCAAAGCAGCGCGAGTTGTGCCAAGGCGCACCCGCCACGAGAGTCATCGAACTCGCGGTCGTCGCCGGAGGAAAATGCGGCGCCGCCAGCGCACCAGCAGCAGCAGCGGCGGCAGGACTCGGCCAGTCGCCACGCACAGAGGGCAGACACGCCAACAGGAAAGAAAGGGGACGCGCGTGCGCAGTCGCGTCGCAGTCGCCGCACTCCCTCTAGCTCACCTCAAGACGCTGCGGGGCTCAACCGACCCTGCCTCCTCGACTCCCCTGCGCCGCGCGGAGCAGCCGCCGCAGCGAATGGTGAGATCGACGATGCGCAGTGGGTCTTCCAGCGACCCCCGAACAACCAACGCACCTTCTACTTCAAGGAGGACAACCTCGAGTTCTCCTCGCAGTTCGACAGCGGCAACCTCATCCAGGTGGAGCGCGTTGGCCCGCTGCAGTACCGCATGTACACCGCCATGGACTGCGGCAACTCGCCCTGGCAGACGAACAATCGCCAGTGGTTCCACTTCTCCCTGCGCGGTGGCACGAAAGGGGCCGTCGTGACCTTCACCTTCGTCGGCATGATGCACAGCAACATGTTCAACTTCGACTGGATGCCCGTGTCGGCGGTGTTTCCCAGCCGGCCCGAGTACGCGCGTCTGCAGGGAAAGGCAAAGGTGGAGGCGTCGGAGGCGATGCCGGAGACGCCTGGCTACCCGCTGCTGGTGTATAAGGCCGTCTCGCGGGACGACGCAGACAGCGATGGGGACGGGAACGACGACGACAACGACGGTCCTGCGAATGGCGCCGCCAACAGTGGCGGTGCTGGCGACCGCGGTGTGGCCTTCTCCATCGCGGCCAGCAACGGCAAGGGCGGCGCGCCAGGAAAGAAGAAGAAGAGCAAGAAGAAGAAGAACATTTCCATGAACCTGACCTTCGAGTACAAGATCGAGGCGGAGGTGGCGGTCACCCACACCCCACCCAAGGGCCGCCCCGACGTGGCCTCTATCTACCTCGCCAGCAACCACCCGTACACGTACACGCGGCTGCAGCGCAATCTCGTGGCGTGGCAGGAGCAGGCCCGCAAGAGCAACGCAACACGCTCGCAGAGTGTGCAGACAGCTGCCAAGGCCGCGATGCTGTCCCGCGCGGCGGCTGGCGGCTCAGCGGACCACCGCGGTGCACAGACGCCGACCAGCTCTCACCTCGGCGACGCGTCGGACGAGCAGAGCAGCAGCACCGGCGGCGGCGCTGGAACGTCGTCGAGCACGACGGAAATGCCCTTCTCCGGCATCTACTTCCACCGCGAGGTGCTCTGCAGGACGCACGAGAGCCACGACGTGACGCTGCTGACGATCAGCGACCGCAGCCGCATGACGATGGAGCGTGCGCCGCTCATCTCGGCCGAAGACGGTATTCCGTACTCCTCTGCGCACCGGACAACTGAGCGGCCGTTCGCCTTTACCGGCAAGAAGTACGTGGTGCTCACCGCACGCGTGCACCCTGGTGAGTGCCCCGCCAGCCACATCATGCACGGCTGCATTGAGTTCCTGCTGCACCGCACCGACCCCCGCGCCGTTGCGCTGCGGCACAACTTTGTCTTTTACGTGGTGCCGATGCTGAACCCCGACGGCGTCGTGCGCGGTCACAGCCGCGTCGACTCGAACGGGGTGGATTTGAACCGCATGTACCGTGCCCCGTCCGCGAAGCGCCACCCGGCGCCGTACGCCGTCATGGCCCTCCTCCGCTCCCTCGGTGATCGCGTGGCTCTGTTTGTCGACATGCACGCCCACGCCAACAAGCGCGGCACGTTCTTTTACGGCAACAGCATGGACGGCGCCGAGCAGGTGGAGAACCTTCTCTATGCCAAGCTCGTGTCGCTCAACACGCCCTACCTGGACTTCCGCAGCTGCAACTTCTCGGAGGCAAATATGTTTGCGGTGGGGAAGTCGGGCAAGGGGAAGGACTCCTCGAGCCGCGTTGTGGTCTTCACCGAGGCCGGCATTGTGCATGGCTACACCATCGAGGCATCACACGTCATGGCGGAGGGCATCAACCCTATCGTGACACTCGTGAACTCCAACGGTGAGGAGGTGGAGAAGACGTTGGGGACGCCGCCGCAGCTCGCCCACACGCCTGCCACGCTCGGCGACACCGGCCGTGCCATGCTCGTGGCGCTGCTGGATTTAAAGAGCATCAACCCGCTCAGTCGGCTGGCCTACACCCCTTATCACTCCACCCGCGGCGTCGCCATGTGGCTGCAGCGCCAGCTGCAAATCGAGACGGCCGAGATGCTCTTCGCGCAGGCCTTCCGCACGCACAGCAAGGAGGTGATGTCGATGCACCACGAGACGGGCAACGGTCTCCTCGGCCCCATCATGCGCAGTCTCACACCAGACGAGGTGCCGGACAAGGTGACGCTGAAGAAGGCACGGCTGCTGCCGCGGACGACCTACAGCGATGCCCGCAACTTTCTTTCGTTGGAGACGGCGGTGGCGCTGCTCGCGCAGACCGCGCCAACCGGACCACCGCGGTCGCTGCTGTACATCTCCGGTGGTGTCAATGGGAATGTGCGTCGCCGCGGGGGGTCGCCTGCGACGAACACCAACGCCGGTGCTGCTGCTGCGGCCACTGCGACCTCTTTATCTCCTCCTAGTGCTGCGTCGCCGAACGCCACCTCTCCAGGCATATTGGAGCTGCCAGCTGTCATCGCGACGAAGCGGCGACCTCGACCAAACGCCGTTGGTGGCGACACGGCAGCAGAGTCTTAGTTGCGTCGGCGTCCAATTTGCTCTTCTTCTCTTTTGTACTGGGCATGTATGGAGCTGACGTCTCTCTCTTTGTGTGGGTTGGAGCAGTTCATAGATTCTTGCCCCTTTCTCATTTTGTTTTCTTCTCCTACCGTGTTTATTTTTTTTCTTTCCTATTCGTTCATCGTGTTCGCCTCTTTTTCCATGCCAATAGCGGTATTGATAGATAAGGCAAAAGTAAACAGCCACTTTAGGTCATACTCGAGATGCAAAGGAAAGCGTGTTTGGGCAAAGGAGAAAGGCAGGCAACTTGGTCGCCTCATGCGGGGAGGCAACAATCAACTGCGATTGCTAGCAGGACTTCTGCGATGCGTGGCGGACAGCAAAAAAAAAAGAAAAATCAACAACAACAACCTGACAAGGCTTGTGAAGCGGAAGCGTTGCCTTTCTTGCGTGTGCTCTGAAAGCACTTCTCGACAAGTATTGCCTTTTGCGGTGAAGGATCTAGCGAGGGCGGAAAGATTCAAATGGTTCCCAACGTTCTCTCCTTCTCTCTTCTCTCTTCATCTGTTCTATGTCGCGACAGCGACGCTCAAGCCGAAAAAACAGCATTGGAACATTTTTCTTTACTTTGTAGAATCAGAAATAAACTTACTTCAAAAAAAAAAACATCGTCATCTAACCCGAGCTTTTTCTCTTTGTTATTCCACGACTGCAGGAATCGAGAAGGACTACACTGTCATTCGACTGAGACAGGCACGACAGGGGAAGGAAAAATAACAACAACAAAAAACCTTTTTTTGAGTATACATATCATTTATTGGTTGGTTTTTCTTGTTTTCGACCCAAGTGTGCGTTTGCTGCGGTTTGTTTGTGTGTCTTGGTGAAGTACACTGTCTTTGTGTGCGAACAAGTCTTGTGTATAGCAGCAACAGCAGCAGTGGTGCATCGGAGCTGTTCAGTGCTCTTTTTTTTTTCTTAATAGCCCCAAATTTCTTCTTTCTTTTGCTCTCTCCCTGCCCTCTCCGTCGATACCCACCAGAAGCGAATAAAGAGAGAAAGATAAGCAACTCTTTACCCTGCCTGTCAATAGAGCATACACACACACACACACACACACGCAAAACAGAACAGACTAAGAAGGAAAGAGTTCTTTTTTTTTTTTGCAACGATGTCCGATTTTGACAAGTACGTAGCTCAGTGGGTCAGCCGGGCTGGAGATAATCTCTCAAAGGAGGCCCGTGAGCAGTTGCTGACGAACATCCACGACAGCCTCGGCGACTACGAGGCGCTGCGCGATCCCACGGCAGCCCGCGCTCGCAAGGAGGCGGTGGAAAAAGGCAAACAGCGCGAGGAGGCGCAGAAGGCGCAGGAGGAGCAGACACGCAAGCGCCAGGAGCGCCAGGCGAACCTGCCGCCGCTGCCGCCATCGAAGTCGAACGCGGACATGCAGTCTGGTGCCCCCGCCGCTGTGGCGGCGTCTGCCTCGGATGCTGGCAAGCCGAAAAAGAAGAAGGCGGCGAAGAAGAGCGGCACGCCGAATGCTGCTGCCTCGGCTGCCAGCGAGCCCACCGCGTGCGAGGGCGGTGCTGCGGAGCTGGGCGACACGGTTTCCTCCCGCAAGAGCCGCACGTCGCAGAAGATTCCCTACAGCAAGGAGGGTGCGGCGCGGGCGACGAAGCGGCACCAGGCTGGGACGGTGCAGGTGCGCGACATCGACTTCAAGTTCGGCGAGCGTGTTGACGCGCAGCTGCGGAGCTTAGAGGCGGAGAAGTCTACCAAGGCGGCCAGCGCCGGCAAGAAGAAAGTGAAGGTGTCGTCTGTTGTGGACGTCGTCGACCCCGTTCCTGCCGCCGATGCCGACGCCACGCCAGCAGCAGAGGCATCTGTGGCCGCTGCGGAGTCGTCGGAGGACATGGACGGCGCTGCGACTGCGGCTGCCACGGCGGCGGCTCAAAAGGCAGCGCGGAAGCGCAGCTCACCGCCACCGCTCGACCAGGTGGTCGAGGAGGTGGAGAAGGCGCGCCAGCAGCAGGAAGAGTCCCAGAAGAAGCCGGAGCAGGATGAGGAGCAAAAGACGGAAGAAGAAGATGCGGCTGCGCGTGCAGCTACGGCGTACTTCACGCCCACGAACCACGTGGTCGGACCGGCCGACAACCACAGCGGCAGCGCTAGCGACGACGACTCCGCTGCGTCTTTTGGCGAGACAAAGAACTTCCAGGATCGTCTCAACACCTTCCACTTCGCCTCGTTGGGTGAGGACCGCAACGGCGACGCCGACGCCGACGACCGCTCCGACGTGGCGGATGAGGAGGAGGAGTACATCGACGACCGCGAAGACGCGCGGCGCCGCACCATGCAAATGTCACGCCCGAGCCGCCCTGCGATCTCCGACTCCACGCTCGATATCGACGAGGCGCGTATCGCCAACTTCCCAACGACGCCCAAGTCGCAGAACAAGGTGAAGACGATCTCGCGCGTGCTGGTGCGGCACTTTCTCTTCTCCACCCTCGATGACAGCGACATCGCCCGCTTCGCCTCCATCATGGATCTGGAGAAGTTCGAGGCAGGCGAGAAGCTGTTGGCTGAGGGGGAGTTGAACGACACCTTCTACATCATTCTCGATGGCGAGGCTGAGACGACGGAGTTGAACGACGCCGGGGAGTCGGTGACGGTGCCGCTTGTGACGGGCAATACCTGTGGCGATCTCGCCCTCATGTACGAGGTGAAGAACGAGGTCGACGTGGTAGCGCGGACGTCGCTGCAGTGTGCGTCGCTGGAGCGCCGCACCTACAAGATGATCACCTCGCGCGCGATGGAGGACAAGCGGACCAAGTACATCGGCTTTCTCGGCTCGCTGCCCCTTTTTGCAGGTCTGTCGCCGTACCAGCTGGAGTGCATTGCGGAGAGCCTGAAGGAGGACACCTACGTAGCGGGCCAGCGTGTGATCACGTACGGCGTGCCGAACCACTGGCTGCACATCATCGTCGAAGGCACCCTGCGCGTCGTGTACACGGACGAGGACGGGCAGGAGCGGGAGGTGGCGGTGATGCACCGTGGCCAGCTGGCCGGCGAGATCGAGTTCATCTACCACCACCTGCCCGTCGCGTCCGTCTACGCGGAGAGCGCGGTTGTCAAGACGGCGAAGCTGAGCCGCCGGTCCTTTGAGCTGGTGCCGAGCCAGGTGCGGGAGCGCTTGGTGAGCCTCGTGGAGGATGACGCGCACTACGCTTCCTACCACAGCCGCGTGCGTAGCGCCTCGCCGCCGGCCTTCGACATGACGCCGCCGTTCGACGCCCCGTCGGCCAGCGTGCAGAAATCGCTGCGGCAGCGCGAGAGCGACCAGTCGGAGGGCTCTCCAGCTGCCAGCGCGACGCCGCCGCCTCCCTCCGAGTAAGCTTCACAGAAATCAGGGAAAACGCATCAACGTGAGTGATGAGTGCGTACTTGGGTGCTGTTGACCGTCGCGACGACGAAGACGTGAAGTTCGTTGTTTTTCTATCTTTTAAGTGTGACAAGAGGGATACTTGAAGGTTTCGTTCTCCATTTTCCCTTTCCCCGCTCACTCAATCATGTAGTTAGTTTCCTCTATGTTTATTTGTTTAGTTCTGCAGCGTTTTTTTTTGTTTTGTTTTTTTCACCGTCGTGTTGGGGACAATGTTTGTATTCTCACTCTTTGTCTGTAGTCTAGTGCGTTGCTCTCTCTCTTTCTCGTTATCTTGCTGTACTCTACTCTTGAGGCGCCAGCCCATTGGAACCAACGCGCACCACCTTCGTTTCCTCGCCATACAATGTTTTTCCGTTCTCGTACTGGTTGCGTTATACAATTCAAGATGCAACTGTGAAAGAGGAGCACTGAAAAAAAAAAAAAGATAGGTGAAGGTTTAGAGGCTCGGTGCGTGCTGCAGGCGTGGCGAACCGTGGTATCCCTCTCTGTTTTTTTTTTTCCTTTCTTTCAATGGTTTGGTGGGGGAGAAGGGAGTTTCTCTCGACCAAGTTTCGTTGAGGCCCGCATCTCCCTCTTTTATTTTTTCCAGACTTTCGTCGTTCTCTCCTGATCGTCGTTATCTTTCCCCCTTTTTTCTCTCCGACTTAGTCATTTACCTTGTACCGTACTCTACTCTTTTTCCGTTTTCCGCATCCCCTCTCGCGCATTTTAATCCTGTTTCGTGTGGTCGCGAGATGCCTGTTGAGCCGCGTTGTGTTTCATTCTCTCTTTTCCCCTCTGTTCTCTTTTTCTGTATTGTCCCACTTTCTCTCTGCGTGTGTGTGTATGAGAAAGACGTGTTTTTGTTTGTTTTTGGTGATTGAGCAGTTGCGGTGCCTCTCCGTGGGTCGCTCCCCTTTCCAATAATGAGGTGCTCGAAGATTTGCTGGCTGATGCTCCACCAGACTATGAAAAGTGATGCAACTTGTTAGTGTGCCCATGTGCGCATCCGTGGATTTTGTGGCTATGCTTGTGTGCATGTGAGAGATGATCGAGGGCAAGGGAAAGAGAAGTACAAGAAGTGACATCCTGGTGGGCAACCCTTGCAATTTTTTTTTTTCTCCGCACTTACGACTGTGTGGATTTGAGACCGATTCATAACTAAAAGAAAGCTCGCACTTCCTGCTTTACACCGTATACACACGCGTGGCTGGAAAAAAGCGGTTTTTGCTGTTTGTTGGTTTGCATGCTCGTTTTGGTGTTCGAGGCATGCCTCTGTCTTCTCCTTCTCTTCTTGGCATTGCACGCACTCATACACACATACGTCATGACAATGGTACTTTTTTTTTTTACAATTGTCATGTTGACAACACGTTGCCCTGTTTTCTTTCTTTCTTTCTTTCATTCCTTCCTGCCCACAGTGACGATCGCACTCTGACTGGCCCCCTTAAAAAATAGACGCCCGGCTTTCTCCTCAACTCACCAAGGTAAACGAAAAGAAAAGGCACGCGTAGGCTTAAGCCTCGCTACTGCTGTTTTGCTTGTGCAGTAAGGGGGCTTGATTCTTTTCCTCGCTCCGCTGCCGCGAACGGCTCAGTAAAACGACGGAGTCCAACTGGATAACGTAACAGTAGTGATGGACAACATCCCTGTGTGCTTGTGCTCTGACTTGAAACTAAAATTTTGACAGCGGACACTTGTGCTGCGGAGAAAGAAAACTACTGTGCTGCTCTCCGTTGACAAAAAACAAAAGTTGCTCCCTGTGCCAATACGTCATGCCGTACATTTTTTTGTGTGTTGGTCGGAAAGCACAATGCATCGCTTTTCCTTTTCACCGCCTCTTCTTCGCCTCCACATACCCGCTCTCGTCTCCTCTCCTTTCTCGTTTTCTTCTGCAGCGAGTTTATTTTTCCTTGTTAAAGAAGGCTTTTTTCACAAGAGACACGTCTTGTTTGCATTTGCGCCCACATGGCTGCCACCCACACGAAGATCACCGTAGCGCTCAGCGGCGGCTGCGAGCTCCTCTTCAACAAGCAGGCGAGCTTCGTTCTCGAGAACGTGGTGCCAGTCGGCACTACCGTGTCTCAGCTCATTTCCCTCCTCACCCGCGACTACGTGCAAGAGCGTCCAGAGCTGTTCGCCGACGCGACTGGCGCAAACGTCCGTCCTGGCATTCTCGTCCTTGTGGATGGCTGCGATGTGGAGGTGATGGGTGGCGTGGAGCACGTGCTGGAGGACGGCAATGAGGTGGAGTTCATCTCAACCCTTCATGGTGGGTGATGAAGCACGTTGCGAGAGATCAGTGGGAGAAGCAAAGTGTTATGAGAGGAAATGCACACTCTTTTTTGTCATGTTTTCTTTGTGCCATTTGCGACTTTTCACTGTCATTGCTTCTCGATGGAGAGTGTCGTGCGTATCTATCAGGCAGTGCTGCTAATCTAAATGGGAAACACAATAAAGAGCAACCCGTAAAGTAATTGACGAAGTTGACACGTGTGCCTTGTTGCAATTCGTTGTTCTCTCTTATGCACGCTCGAGTTGTTGTAGAGCTGCAGCTAAACGGGTGTGCAGCTCCATTTTTCTGTGCGCATCTCAAATCTGTCTCCCTCTGTCCACACGCGTGCCAACTTTTTACATGCTCACTGCCTCGCCTTTTTTTTTTTATTCACCCACCAACACCGCGACGAAAAAAAAAACCCGAAAAGGAAAAAAAAAGAAGCGATAATAAGAAGAGTGAGGAGACGCGTAAGCTCTCCTTAACTCGAACAGAAAGAGCGACAGCAATCGCACACAGCCCAGTTTCTAAGCAAAAAAAAAGAAAGCAAAGCTCACATCATCGGTCTTTTCAAAAAAAAAAAATCAACTTTTTGTCTCGCAGCTTTCATGTTGAATGTTAATGTGGGGCTTCTTGGCCACGTGGACAGCGGCAAAACAGCGCTGGCAAAAGCGCTCTCGCGAACGGCGTCCACCGCGGCCTTCGACAAGAGCCCGCAGAGCCAGTCGCGCGGCATCACTCTGGACCTCGGCTTCAGCGCGTGTGAGGTGGCACAAGACGACAGCGACGATGCCCGCACCGTCCTCCGCGCTGCGGATGTCGATAAAGTGCAGTGCACCCTCGTCGACTGTCCAGGACACGCCTCACTGATTCGCACTGTCGTCGGCGGTGCGCAGATTATTGACGCGATGGTGTTGGTGATCGACGCGACGAAAGGGATGCAGGCGCAGACGGCCGAGTGTCTCGTGCTGGGTGAAGTTCTCGCCAAGCCGCTCGTCGTGGCGCTCAACAAGGTCGATGCGGTGCAGGGGGCGACACCCGCCGAAAAGACAGCCGCTGTTGCCGCCATGAAGCGCAAACTGCAGCTGACGTTCCGCCGCACCCGGTGGCCGACGGTGACGGTGGTGGAGGTCGCCGCAGCCCCGCGTGATGTCGCGCATGGAAGCAGCAGCAGCAGCAGCAGCAGCAGTGGCATGGCGGCGCCGTACAACATCGGCGCGCTTCTCCCGCAGGTGCTGCGTGCTGTCGATCTCGCTGCGCTGAAGGCGGCCAAAGCGCGCGAGGGAGAGCGGCCGGAGCGCTTCTACATGCTTGTCGACCACTGCTTCGCCGTGCGCGGGCAGGGGACGGTGTTCACCGGCACGGTCGTGGCGGGCATGGTGCGCGTCGGCGACACAGTTCTCGTGCCCGATCTGCAGACGACGCGGAAGGTGAAGGGCCTGCAGGTGTTCCATCAGCCAGTGGAGACGGCCCGCAGTGGTGATCGTGTGGGCCTCTGTGTTGCGCAATTCGACCCTGCCTCGGTGGAGCGTGGGGTGCTTTGCAGCTCGGCCGGCAGCGAGCGCACACTTGTCAGCAGCTCGCAGCTCATTGCGCAGGTGCACAAGGTGCGCTACCACCCTTTTCTCGCCGACACGCAAACCAAATTTCACATAACGATCGGCCATGCGACGGTGATGGGGACGATGCGCTACTTTTCTCGCCCACACGTCTCCGCTACGGTTGGCGGGAGTGGCGACACCTTTGATCCATCCGTGGAGAGTGCGTACGTCGAGGAGCTCGGAGAGGCCGCGGTGGCGACGTACAGCACTCTGCAGAGCAGCACTGACTCGGCTGCGGTGGCTGGTCGTCCCCTTCCAATCGGCGCAGCGGCGAGTGACTTCTACGCGGTGTTGTTGCTTGAGCGGCCGGTGCTCGCTGCGGTCGGCAACGCGATGGTGGCGATGCGCCTTGACGTGGAGCGCGACAACTTTTGCCGCATCGCACTGGCCGGCAGCGTCTGCCACACCTTCCCCGCCGGTGAGATCGCTGGAGGTGGTGCGGCCGCGGAGAGCGACGGAGCGGCGTGGCGCCGTCTGAACGTTGTGCGGTACCGTGCACGCGCGCTGCGGGTGGATCGGGTCTTGGACAGCCGCAGCTGCATCGCGGACGGAGTCGTCTCGCTGGACGCGACGGTGCCCGCTGCGAGCGGTGGCAGGGCATCGAAGCCAGCGGAGGGGCGTCAGAAGAGCGATCTCTTTAGCGAGGTGCAAAAGTTTCTTCGACTGCGTGTCGTTTTTGAGCCAGAGGAAGATGCAGCGGCAGAGAGCGAGACGGCCGGCCAGACAGAGAGCGCCACGGAGTGCGATGCTGTTGCTGCCGTGGCGCAGGGCAAGGCCACCGGCACCGTCACCGGCGTCATCGACTCCACCTTCGGCAAGACGGGGAAGGTGAAGCTCGTGTTCGCGGCGCCGGTGTTCGCGGAGGCGTCGCCGGCGGCGAAGCGCAAAAAGAAGACGGCCGAGGACGGCGATGAGGAAAGGGGCAGCAGCAGCAGCGGTGGTGGGGTTTTTCTCCGCCTTGGTCGCCTCCTTCTCATTCTGAAGAAGCACCCCTTTGCCCTCCACTCCGGGCTCGATCAGTAGCGGGTGGTGACGCACAGCGTCCTTGTTGTGGTGGGAAGGTATGAGAGAGAGTGTGTGTGTGGTGGTGTGCATTGCATCCGCCCCTTTCGTCATTTACAGTGTTTACCCTGCTAAGCGAGGAAAATATTAATATTAGAGAATGTGTTTTGCATCTTGAGGGTGTGATACAGGCGAAATCATGCGTGCCTCGTTCGGCGATGCATTTTCTCTTCGAGAAGTTGTAGTAAGGTAGCAGCGGAAGAACACCTCCTTTTGCCTTTGGTTTACACTTGTGTCTTGACTGCTTCCGGAAGCGATGCAACGCCGCCTGATCGCGTTACATCCTGTTGCCGCGCAGTCTACATCTTCTACCTGCTCCTCTTTCTCCTCCTGTGTTTGCCCACGCACACATACCTCTCCACATTTAAACAATAATAATGCTTTTAATGATGGCTCGTGGAAGCAGCCACACCAACACACACCAAATAAAAATACTCCGATCTAGTATTTTTCGTACAATGCGACGCAGCGCACTCTTAGAGTGAATACAGAGATACACACACACACACACAAAAAAAAGAGCGAAGCAGCCGCCACTCAACTGTGCTAATTCTTAAATTTTATCAAAAGCGCCATTTTGCGAGTGTGTAGCCGGAAAATAAAAGCCATCTTGACTGCTTTTCCATATACTTCTCCACAGACACTCCAACGAAACTTTTCTAGCCTCGATTTGTGACATTCACTGCCTCGAACTGGCGCGGCTCTAAAGTAAAGGGTACAAAATAATTTTTCCTCTTTTTTTCCAATTCACGTTGCAGCCGTCACAACTACAGCCACATACACACATACACACACACAATGAAGCGCCTCGATCGCATTCGTGAGGCTCTCGAGCAGCTCAACCCCACCCCACCAGCGGTCGACACCTCCACCTTCCACCCCCACATCAGTCCCCGCATCCTCAGCGAGCTGGTCGAGTGCTTCTTTTACATTTTCTTTCCCGAATGCACGAACCCACCGTCGCAGACGACGCCGTCCTACACACAGGCGGACGCACTACTCGAGTGGGTGATGGGCCACGTCGCGGACACCCTCACCGCCCAAATTTACTTCGCCTTCGTCCTCCACGGCGACGCACTGGCGGTGCAGGACACGACGCGCTTCCGCCCGCTGAACACGTCACAGCGGACGCCGCTCGACTGGAACGGTGCGAGCAGCAAGACGCTCACCGTCTTCTCGATGGAGGGCAGCAACGGGAACGGACACGAGGCGCAGGCGCACCCAGCTGGCAAGTCGTTAGCTAATGTGGCGGTAGCGAAGAGGTGCGCACCGAAAGGGCCGTACAATCTCGCGCCGTGTGAGCCTCCTGTCGTTGACACGACGGCGAGCATCGACCCGACAGTGGAAAGGGCGGCGCCTGCAAACGGGCACAGCCACGCTTTTCTCACAAACTGCAAGCGCAAGGCGGACGCG
This sequence comes from Crithidia sp. LVH-60A, assembly GCA_030078075.1. Taxonomy (NCBI): domain Eukaryota; phylum Euglenozoa; class Kinetoplastea; order Trypanosomatida; family Trypanosomatidae; genus Crithidia; species Crithidia sp. LVH-60A. Next base: position 563,936 of record CP119638.1, on the reverse strand, counting down.
ATTGTGTCAAAGTTTCTGACGGAGAGACTGGCGCACGTGCGGTGGCTGCTGCACACCGACGTCGAGGCGATCTTCAAGGGCGATGTGGCCGCCTCCTCACCGAGCGAGGTCGTTCTCTGCTACCCAGGCCTGCGCTGCATGGTGCACCAGCGTGTGGCCCACCAGCTGCACCTGCTGGGGGTGCCGCAAAACTTTACGCGGATGTTGACTGAGATGGCGCACTCTCGCACCGGCATCGACATCCACCCGCACACCTCGATCGGCCACCACTTCTTCATGGACCACGGCACGGGTATCGTCATCGGGGCCACCGCCATCATCGGCAACTACGTGTCGGTCTATCAAGGCGTCACCCTCGGCGCTCGCAGCTTCCCAACCGACAAGAAGACAGGGGAGAAGATTCGCGACCTGCCGCGACACCCCATCATCGAAGACGGCGTGACGCTCTACGCCAACGCCGTCGTGTTGGGTAGAGTGACGATAGGCGAGCGCAGCACCATCGGCGGCAACTGCTGGGTCGTCCGCGATGTCCCTCCCTTCTCGTCGATTGTGCAGAAGGCAGCGCACGTGTTGCAGCCGCACGAGCGCATGTTTCTAGAGAACAATGGATCCGGCATCTGACCAGGAGAAGGAAGGTTATGATTAAAAAAAAAGGAAAGAGGGCTTTCATACCCGCCTTCTTTTCTTGTTTCCTTCCTCTGTTGCGGCCCAGTTGTCAGTGCTGCTTTTCTCTCTTTCTGTGCTTATTGCGCACAACAACTCTGGAAGGCAGAGAAAAAAAAAATCTTATTCCACAATTCCCTTTGTGCTGGCGAAATAATTTGCCACCACTGCGGCGTCCCTCCGTGTCTTTTAAATTCTCTCCCTTCATTTCCTTTTCACTATATTCTGTTACTTCCCATATTTCGCACTGAGTTCTTTTGTGCGGCGCGTAGCACGTTGCGGGTCTGCTGAGCGCCGCGCTTAAGGAGGCATCAGACAAAAAGAAAAAACGGGACGGTTTAATCTCTGTGTTTCAAGTGCGCTTTGGTCATCGCACGGACCTCGTGAAGCTTAAGTTTCACGCGTCGCTCATTGTAAGAAGAACGAGATCAAAATTCAGTGAGTGAGCATCACTTGCTGGAGCTGCGAGCGTTCGCAGTTTCACTGACGCATGATGTGCTGCGCGCGTTCACACAGTACGGATCAGTGCTGCTGCGACCTGAGCGAGAGAAACAATTTTATTGTGTAGTGGTGACCATTCCACACCTTTGTTTTTGTGTCCTACACCCGTTTTTTTTGCTAATGTCGTTGGAATGAATCAGTGCCGCTTTTTTTTTCTTTCTTCTTTCTTTTTGTTTTTTCTACTCACGTAATGCATCACCTTGTGAAAAAAAAAAGGAACAACAGCAATCCGCTTCTGATTGGAAAGTGTCTAGTCGCGACAGCGGCAGTTC